>OX451410.1:6557116-7180854 GCA_949629135.1 Eremobia ochroleuca
CGAGACCGACAGACTATCAGTAGCAATGGGTTTCATTTTGACAGTTCAACAACATTCATTGCGTTATTTACGTTGTTGAGCAGATACATTTTCCGAACATATGGAGCAACAGATTAGCAATATGCTTCAAAATTATTCAAATTGAGAGTAATAGTGTGTTACGCAATCAATGTACTAAAAATAATGTTGTAAGAAATGATACCAAAAAAAAGTGCCCAACATCTTGAAAAAGTCTTTCTCCACACTCCTCCACCACTTGCTTTAAGTCCCAGAGTGCACTAACGACGCGATTTTCGGCCGAACATCCGGCGATTATCCGCCGAGCACGGATGTTAAATATCGGTTTCGAGACGAACAAAAAAACGGGAGTCTGTCGCGGACGTAAATAAGTTACACAAGTTTTTAAGACAAGACTTTGTACGGAGATTCTTGGCGGTGAAATATTAGTTTTATAAAATACTAGCATCCGCTCGCAACTTCGTTTGCGTAGAATTCGGAAATCCCACCGTTTAAATCCTATTACCCGTTTTCCCGGAGGAATGAAGCATTTTCCCGCGGTAAAAAGTAGCCTATGTTACTCGTCGATAATGTAGCTTTCGAATGGTGAAAGAATTTTTAAAAACGGTCCAGTAGTTTTTGAGCCTATTCATTACAATCAAACAAACAAACAAAGTTTTCCTCTTTATAATATTAGTGTAGATATGTTTGGCGTGTCTGCATGGCTGTTTAAAGGTGAAATGTTTTACTAAAACCCAATAGCATTCTTAGCCTATAAAGTTTCCACTGCTGGGACACAGGCCTCCTTTCTGTGAGATGGAGTGAGTGAGTGAGTGATCCAACACGCGGACCAAGTGCGTGTTGGTAGACGTCACAAGTCTTCGAATTTATGTTTCTAGGACATGCCGGTTTCCTCACGATGTTATCATTCACCGTTTTGGAAGCAGTGATGGAATAATTTACACAAAGTGAAGGCCTGCCTGGGTTTGAACCCACGACCTAAAACTCATAAAAATCATCCTTTAGGTACCCTGAGCCACCCTCTCTTTCTCTAAACAAATGAAAGAAAACAATCGAAGTCGTTCTCATAAGCTCCAAAGATTTCATGTCTTTATAGTGTAAAATCTGAATACCAAGGGTGCGTTCCGAGCTGCGCTATAATCGATTTGAGCGTGCTTAAAACCGTACCGAATTAGCGTAAGCGCGATAACGACGTCCCGTGAATCGTCATAGATGACGTCATGCCATGCGCCATCTTGTGATAACGCCGACCATGCCCTAAAATAATATCCCCGTGAGCGTTGTCAAAAATGACAGTTGTGCTGTGTTGTTTTAAGTCGCATCATATCTTTAAACTAACGTGGCATTTTCAAAATTATGCTTCTGGCTACAGTTGACACCTAACCTAAGAAGAAGAAATACTGTAATATCGTTTTGACATTGAGTGAGCCCTGTGAGCGCGTTCACGAGCGTTCCGAATTGTTGACAGCCCTCAGCTGTCATAATATCATCATCTGCCGAGCCTTTTCCCAACTATGTTGGGGTCGGCTTCCAGTCTAACCGGATGCAGCTGAATGCCAGTATTTTACATGGAGCGACTGCCTATCTGACCTCCACAACCCAGTTACTGGGTAATACGACACCCCTTGGTAAGACTGGTTGTCAGACTTTCGGGGTTCTGACTACCCGTAACGACTGTCAAAGATCCACAAATGACAGCCGGGGCCAACGGCTTAACGTGCTTTCCGAGGCACGGAGGGGTCTCGGTATGTAAAGATGGTCACCCATCGGCCTGTGCGGCTGTTATTATTTAACCACGGGCCCCTCTTTAGCCACGGGCCTTTCTACAGAACCCAAAATGGAACCCATAAAATGCTTACCAAAATTAAACCAAGTTACCTATTCACAGCCCTATAAGTTTTAACATACATACATATATTCGCACATTCCTTTTACAATGAAATCAGCGCGTTAATCTCATAATTCGATTAAATTCCGATTTTAGACTATCAACTGAACGCGAAACCTATTATTCATCGTCGAGTGGACTAGAATACCGATTCCTGTTTACGATAAACAATCGGTATTAAACTCGATACTATGGATGGCATCGGCTCGGTATTTAGTCGATTTAAATAGGGTCATTCGATCATTCCGACTGTCGCACATTTGTCGAGATAACTCGATATTTATCGGAACGTTTAGTTTTGTTTGTTTCTGAATTTTGTAACGGGTTTAAATTAATCAGTGGTGTAGAATTATGGTTTATGGTTGCCTTTGTTCGCTGGTTAGTGGTCAAATTAAGTTTTATGACGTAATTAGCCAACATTAACATTTGGGGTGCTCATTATAACTAAACTTATGTAATATTTTGGACAGTTACTTTAAATAGTTGTATAAAACATTAAAAGGGAGAATAAAACAGTAGGCTGTAGTCATGTTCTGCTAGTGTTTAATGCACTCCAACCACTGTCGAAAAGCGTTAAAAGCATATTCCAAAAGCGCATCCCTTTTACCACTTCCCAGTCTTTTAATTCATAGAAACAGTTCTATTTCTCTAAACAATATGTAGTTTAAAAAAAAAAACGAAAAAACACGCATATCCAGTCTATTGGACTCGTCAACATAAATCATATGAGCCCAAACTCGAGGGGGTTTACTAGTAGTCACTGAAATGTTCTACTATCCACCTCCTGGCTCCGTCATCAGATCAGCTCCAAAATACGAAATTATAGTTTTGTCATCCGAACCACATATACTTGCAAAGTTTCATTTCGATACGACAATTAGATGTAAGTTAAAATTGAATTCTAAGATTTTGTTACATTGTTAGTTACAAGTGAAGCTAATCAAAGCGTGTTCAAAATACGAAACAAAACGTCACCATTTTCAAAAATCAAATTGCGTAGAACATGTGCATAATGACTTACAATCAGGATATACCATAATTTGACTGCTATCCCTTAACTGAAAGATGACGTAACGATAAAAAAAATAAAAAAATGAACAGTTCTGTTTCCCTAAGAATCTTGAAATAAAACTTCACCCTCTGCAGCTTCACCGTTATCGGGTAAACACATGCCCTAAAATAATATCACGGTGAGCGCTGTCAAAAATGACAGTTGTGCTGTGTTGTTTTAAGTCGCATCATATCTTTAAACTAACGTGGCATTTTCAAAATGGTGCTTCTGGCTACAGCTGACACCTAACATAAGAAGTAGAAATACTGTAATATCGTTTTGACATTGAGTGAGCCCTGTGAGCGCGTTCACGAGCGTTCCGAATTGTTGACAGCCCTCAGCTGTCATAATATCATCATCTGCCTGCCTTTTCCCAACTATGTTGGGGTCGGCTTCCAGTCTAACCGGATGCAGCTGAATGCCAGTATTATACATGGAGCGACTGCCTATCTAATCTCCACAACGCAGTTGCTGGGTAACACGATAGATATACTCAAAGATATAGCCAATATCGGACTGGTTGCTATTCGTATCACGAAGCGTTGTTAACGCTGACCTCCGTCCTTTTATTTCAATTGGAGGGTTTTTATTATTTTCCTTTGTTTTATATCCTCTTGTAATTGGCAAAGGTTATTTTCATAGGTTTCGTGAGAGACTACGAAAATCGGATTCGTAGCCCTTACCTGTACCAGGGCTCTGAACCGGTTTAAAAAGAGCGGTTAATTTCGTTGAAATACCGGTAAATATATCGTTCCCTCATTAACCGGTTAAACAAGTGAACTGTTCATATGTAACCCAAATGACAAAGGTTACCGGTTACATAAGCACAAACGGTTTTGACACCCAAATTAACCGGTTAATTCCGTAAGTCGTAAATATTTTTCGTCTACTTTTTTAACACTTCCAACAAGTTATAGTGACATTAGTACATTTAGTACCCCAGAAAACATTAGGAAAAAAAATGTTTGATCTGAGGACGTCAAATACAACCGGAGATTCATGTTGCGACTTGCTTAGTTAGAGGGCGGGGGGTGTTTAACCGGTTAATTTTCACTTTCAAAACCAAAATTCATGAAAAACCGGTTTCCCGCAAAAACCGGTAAAAACCGGTAAAGTGCAAACCTTAACCTAAATCGATTTCGGTTTGGGGTCAATGACCGTAACCGGTTAAGAATTTCAACCGGTTTCCGAGCCCTGACCTGTACAGAACCCCTTCAACACCCTTCTACATAGACTCAATTTTAACTACAGAAGCCCCAAAAAGATGTATTCATAGACAAGGAACCATTTCAGTGTCAACAACCTTTGTTCCATAATATTGTATCTACCGTTTAGGTACAAAACATAGTATACATATTTGTGAGATTTATGTAATTTACCATGTTTTGGCCATGTGTATATGTATGTAGATGTTTTGGGACTTTGAATCTTCTGAAACTTTTACTTTGTTTTGGTAAAATAAATTGTATACTAAGTTTTCTACTTGTGCGGTGGATACAATGTTATGGAACAATGATTGTAGAAAATGAAATCATTTCTAGTCCGTGTATAAAAAATCATTTTGGGGGTTGGCTGTACCTGTAACAATAGGTATTGGCAGTCACAAACTCGAAAAATTCTGAACAAATTATCCATATCAAGAAAACAGAAGAAAAATGTCACGTACAATTAGAAAGTATTGTGTCTGGGTCATAACGATTGCCATCAAATCAAAATCTCTTTTTTTATTTATTTACTTACATTTACAACCAAAAGCTATGACGTAAGGATAACGATTTATAATCATTGGATTAATAATAGTACCGATTATACAATGGTACACCACAGACTACCTACAGTATTTGTCTCTCCTTCCCTTTTCAATCCATCCAAAGGTTGTCTTTAAAAGATCGCTCTTAGCGATAAGATCGCCCATTGTGTCACCCTTTATAAAATTTCTAAATTTATGTCTGTAATTTATATGGTGTACATAATAAAGAGTATTCTATTCTGTTCTATTAATAGCCAAGAGCCTCGACCGACACCTGAGGAGGCTCTCGTTGGGCGGCTGGATCAAGGGCTTGATTCAGAAAGCGGTACTTCTGGGCACAGCCCGCATTGTCAGGAGCTTAGAATAGAATAGAATACTCTTTATTATGTACACCATATAGATTACAGACATAAATATAGAAATAGCTTCCTCTTTCTGGAGCCCTAACCGCTGGTAGCTTGGACCCTGTTCCCGATACCGGTGGGCTACTATTTTAATATTTAAAAATATAATACATGATACAAAATAAAATAATATAAAGGATTAATTATACCTGCCTATTGCTATCCCACTTCAGGGTAATGGGTTTGGTGCTAGGTGACATATGGAAAATAATTTAATTAAATGTTATGTTTCGTAATGTTAATTACTTACTATTGCATAGAATCAAGTTCTTCTAACTTTTAACAGACAGTAGTGTTGCCAGGGAGTTTGTTCTTCTTCCCAGCGAAAGCACTAGGAAGGGATGAAGGGCGGGCGTTTTGCCTTAACTTTGACGTTCAAAAAGTGCTGACTACCAGCCTAGTTTTAATAAATGACTTTTGATTTTTTCGTATACAACGTGTAACGTTAAATGCACAAAACCTGAAAATAGTTTGATCGGAATAAGGAGCAGAATTATTTGAACCACTTTTTAATATAAGTCACATTTTTCAAAAAATCTTCATTAAAAACGTTGCCGTGTCTATTTATCAATAGGTCAAGCAAGCCAATGTCAGCGCGGCGCAGCGGACCGGTGACGACTCCTCCTTCGATAGAGCATCGTCGCAGACGCAAGAAACGATCAGAATTGCCAGTAAAACTAAAACAGCACATAAGACATCTACAATTTGTTTAATGATTTATTTTCTCTCTGATAGGTCAATTGAATTAAAAATCAGTTGGGGTGTCTGAGGTTTTGCGCATTTAACGTTACACGTTGTATAGAGAAGACACAAGCATTGATCACCGCGCCTATTCAAGACGGGTTGGCGATTAGATCGGCAGGGTAATTGCGTAAGACACAAAAAAAAAGCAATTGATAATTGCTTTCATTTTGACAGTTCAACCACATCCATTGCGTTACTTACGTTGTTGAGCAGACATATTTTTCCAACATATGGAGCTATGGATTAGCAATATGCTTCAAAATGATTCAAATTGAGAGTACTAGTGTGTTTCGCAAATAGGGTGCGGATTGGACCTGGATTAATGAAATCTAATTCGTTTGTAAAACGTGGAAACTTTTGTAGCCTGTAAAATAGACGAAGCTGGTCGATTTTTAACCGACTTCAAAAAAAGGAGGAGGTTATCAATTCGACTGTATATATTTTTTTTTTTTTATGTTTGTTACCTCATAATAACCGACTGGGTGAACCGATTTTCATGATTCTTTTTTTATTTGCAAGCTGGTGCTTCCCGTGTGGTCCCATTGTCACCATTTCAATATCTGATGATGGGATCTTGTAGAAATCGGGGGAACTCTTCAATAAATAACAGCAGATTAACCGCGATTGTTGCTATAGCATATCTAAGCATTGTTTACACCGTCACACAACATAATATCACGCCTGTACTCACTACAAAGGTTATAATTTTTTTTTATTATAATAATAATTAATACCAGTAAAACAACCGCGATTGCTGCTATCGCATATGTATGCACTGTTTACGCAATCGCACAACATAACATCACGTCTGTACCCTATAAACGCAGATGCAGCTTCCTGTCACTGATATTTACATAGTAAGTAGTGTTTATATGAATTTGATTGGGGTAGATATAACTAAAAAGTGAAAAATAAAAAATTTTATATATAAAAAAAACAACCGACTTCCAAAAAAAAACAACAAAGTGAAAAATAATTTTAATTTCGGAAGTCGGTGTCAAAAAACCAAAATGCGGAACCAACGACACCGACTTCCAAAATTAAAATTATTTTTCACTTTGTAGTGTTTTTTTGGAAGTCGGTTGTTTTTTTTTGTATAGATCAAGCCTTTCAAAAGCACACAGTTTCCCTCTAAACTTCTCTCCGCTGATTGCCCAATGGCTCGGTTCTTTTGTTTTGTTATACTTTCCGTGTATAGTTATTAATCACCTCTTTTGTAATCTTGCCCCGGCTTCAATTCCTCACACTAATAAGAAGCCGTTCCTATTCTGTTCACGTTCACCATTTTGTATTGCGTTGCCCTCTCTTGTTTCGATCGAAGATTTTTGGTCTTTGCTGGGTATCTCTAGAAAATATTACAATACAGATAACCAGTGGTCTCGAACCTACCGATTTTTCGGTATTTCTACCGATATGGGCTCACATAATTTATAACAATCATACTTAAGTATGATTGTTATAAATTAGTCTGTAATAATTAGTAGTAGTAGTAAGTGTAATATTGTATTTTTTTGTCAAATACCTACCGATCTACCGATCTCACTCTACGACGTTCGAGACCACCGCAGATAACTAAGAAATACAAATTACTATCGTTTTACAAATACAAATACCTAAAAATATGTCTTTTTCAATCCATATGTACTTTATAAGTTTTTCTTGCACATCACTGATATTGGTGAAGGAAAACATCGTGAGGAAACCAATAAGCACATGGAAGTCTAAAACCGCCTATCAGCCTTGAGGAAGCGATATCACCTAAGAAAACATATATAACTCGTTAGTATTTATCTTTTAGATATGTAGGCATGGAGATATAGTTTTATACGTCCAGCCTTTTCCCAACTATGTTGGGCTCGGCTTCCAGTCTAACCGTATGCAGCTGAATACCAGTATTTTACATGGAGCGACTGCCTATCTGACCTCCACAACCCAGTTACTGGGTAATACGATACCCCTTGGTAGGACTGGTTGTCAGACCCTCGTGCTCCTGACTACCCGTAACGACTGTCAAAGATCCACGAATGACAGCCGGGACCAACGGCTTAACGTGCTTTTCGAGGCACGGAGGGGTCTCGGTATGTAAAGATGGTCACCCATCCACAGAAAAAATCTTTTTTCAAATCTACATTGGTGTCGATTCTATTTTTCACAAACTAAACTAAATTTAAGTTCAGTGCCTCTTTTTCTTTCTATTTCATTAAGAAAAGGACAGAAGATAAATATTAGTTTAGTCCTGTCTGCAAAAATCTATTAATTGAGTCAATTTTTTGAAAAATACATTCGTTTCACCCGTAAGAGGAACCCCATTGAAAATAGGTCTTTCATTCAAATAGAATATAAAAAAAAATCAAATAATAAAAAAAATAACAAAAAATTATCAATCAAATGAAATAATAAAAAATGGGGGTAATTTTGGGATCGAAACGCTCGGGTCATGGGACCCGAGTGCGCGTCCTTCTTCTTAAAGAAATTTCTCGCCGGCTGAAAGACACTTCACGTGACCAGAGAGCTGGGTCGTTCTTTGGCCAAAGAATTAGCATTGCCATTCAACGTGGCAATGCTGCCAGTCTTCTGGGCACGTTTCCGGATGACAGCGATGCGGACGAGTACTTCGATGCCTAAATCCTTTTGTTTTTATATTTATTTATAAAAAAATAAGTATTATAACATCTATATCGATGGTTTTTTATACGATCAAATGAGTAGTATGAGACGTTCACTTTTGGATTTTCCAAAATTTTGCCAGATTGTTTTCAAAATCCAGCCTTCTTTATACCCACCACTTATATACCCACCCGATAGCAGCGTACCGTCATTAATAAGGAGTACTAGATGAAGTACTTACTATTCGGCTCACGACCCCAATTTTTCCTTAACACCCTGACCTCGTCTTTCAATCGAAGGCCACTTTATTTGTCTTAGTGTTTATAGCAAGTCTTTCCGTCCCTTATCACTAAATTGAATTGGTGCGGGACAAAAGACGTGCCCGAAAATTCTGTAGGGTTGCTGCAGGTAGCTGGTTCTTTATTTGTCGATTGTTTTTTTTTTTTTTTTGTTTGTTGGGACCGTGGCTTATTGATTACAGCCGCATGGGTGGATCGAAAGTTAAACTACACTTGCCGTCGTAGATTCGTTGATGTGTGACCGACCAATACATATTGTCACCCCTCAGTGCCTTGGAAAGCACGTTAAGCTGTTGGTCCCGGCTGTCCCGGGTGATATTTGACAGTCATTACGGGTAGTCATAAGCCCAAAATGCTAGCAACCAATCTTATCAAAAGTTTTCGTATTACCTAATAACTGAATTTTGGAAGTCAGGTAGGCAGTCGGTTCATGTAAAGTACTGGTATTCAGCTGCATCAGGTTAGACTAGGATCTGACCCCACCATAATTGGAAAAAGGCTAGGCTGATTATGATGATGGATAGCAAATATATTTTTTTTAAATTATCACACTTCTTCTAAGCGTGTCCTTGGCAATCTAAATAGACTTGGTCCAGAATTTGGCTACGTGGTTGGCGCCATCACCAGCGTCCGTCAGCTCCTGCAACGGGCAGCGGACAGGACACGATATTAAGCGTCCCATCATTTGTGGAACAGCAGTGCTATTCTGTAAAAATCTCACCGTGAGAACTTAGGTGAAGTGAGCGGTAAGTGAGCTCTGTCATTCTCTAATTGTAGGGATTAATATTATTAAGTGCTCACTTCACTTATGATTTCACGGTGAGATTTTTACAGAATCGACCGGCTGTACCACATTTACACTCTTCACCTGGACAGGTTTTCCTGTCTAGGCCAACGTGGGTCCTGAGTTTAGTTAAAGACTTCCAGGATACCCAAGGTAATTTATGTCCAGATGGAAGCTCACACTGACAATGAGTTACATCAATAATTCGATCATCGGTTGAACAAGCATGTCTTGCAATAATGGAAGGAACCTAAAAGTGACAGCCTTTTTTTTTTTTTGGTGGGAAATTAACAAACTTCTCCAGCTCTGGGCGTAGCGGGAGGGTGTGTTAGACTTTTACTGACTAAAGCCCACCCGTGTTCCTTCAGTTGCCTGTGCCAAGGGCCACGGTAAAGCCCCGGATACACTAGGGAACATTTTGTCCCGCAACATGACGCGCAACACAAAATATACGTGACGCTGCAACGTTGCATAGTGTCCCGCAACATGACCCGCAACATTTTACGTGACGCGGGACATGTTTCTTGCTCCCGCTCCGAGAGCGAGCGCACGGCGCGACATTCTCTCGGGACATTCACGTAGTTGCCGAGCGCCATGTTCCGCAACATGTCGCTCCATTTGTCCCCTAGTGTATTCGAGGCTTAACTCTTTCGAACAATCCGCGACCCTGACAGGCATCGGCCCCAGCGGACCCCGTCAGTTACTGCTGACATCTCTTTGAGGTGCGCGTGGAACACAACGCGCCGTCGACCCGGGCCTGGTCCTTACCGGACGGCTAAGTGACAGCCCTTTTTTTTTTTTTCGCTGAGAAATGACATTACGCAGCTCCGCTCGTCGGGGGACGGAACGGAGTATGTGGGACTCCCTGCCAGAGTGGCAGTATGCTATACCCACTAAAACTCAGCGGTGTAACCTCATCACCTTGATGGGGGGGTCATGGGAATCCGGCTCAGCCTTTGCGTCCACAATCCCCCCGGCGCATGCCCGCCTAGCTGGCGGGCCCTGCATGTCCCCCCGGGTGGGGGGCTACGGGATGGGCCGGGAACACCTGGCCATTCCCGTCCGGCACTGGTGGAAGCCTGTGCAATGCAGGCGAGGGTGATACCCCCGCACCCGTCGCCTGCTGGCTTCCACCTGGGAGGAGTCGGAGATGACTGTCATACTGACGTCTTCTTCGACCCCTCCTCCGCCTTCGGATAAGTGACAGCCCTGACTCGACCTGCTTATCTTGCGCATGATTAAGCTCTCAAGCTTCTTGCACAAAATACAGGAAAACGCGCACTTTTCTTCTTTGCATTACTTTTTTATTTATTTGTATAGTAAGTACGGATAGCAAAGCAGTTTATTTTTTAATTCATTTTGAGCCCTTCCTTTATAAGTCGTGTTCTTTTGGAATTGTGTGTGTTCTGTTTAGTACGTTTGCTTTTTTGTCAAAATTGAATCATTGTACGCTTTTTTACTCGACTTTGTCGAAGCATAAAAGGTGGGCTAACTTTTCGACCAATGTTGCCAGGTGATACGAAAAAATGCACCGATTAAGAAATGTTGATTAAATTGCCTTTGCCTTTGATAACGGGACTTTTGGTAGGTACAGTAGGCTGCATGTCAGGAGTGACAAAACCAGAATAAGCTGGCCTCGCATGTATTGAAATCCGTATTACGTTAAGTCAGCTCAAAATCAAAGTGTTAAGACTGGTGTGTGGTCTACTGTACTGTAAAATTAATTCGATTGGCAAACTGAAAGTTAATTCCAGGCTGTGGTTGACAGTGGTCTTACTGCATTTTTGTACTTATTCAGACCAAAAAATAAAAATAATAGACAGCTGCCGGTCGATTCTGGAAAAATCTCACCGTGATAACTAAGGTGAAGTGAGCTTAGAGTGAGCTGTGAGTCATGCTGATGATGAATGGATGATAAATAAATATGATAATGTCATGGGTTGATACTATTGGCGACTCACTCCACGCTCACTTCACCCAAGTTTTCACCGTGAGATGGTTACAGAATCGCACGGCTGGTGTGGAATAATAAATTAATGTAAATCAGTAACAATTTTTCTGCATCCCGTACATTTTTGTCGCGTCTCGTCTCGCAGATGGCGGCATACTATTTATGGTGGTATTGTTTAGCGAGGCTGCTTAGTACGCTATATTTACACTTAGTTATTTTTTTTTAATCTTTATTTATTTACAGGGTTTTTTTTAAAGAATATGTCACCCCGATTACTGAATACAATAAGAATAACAACCTAACCTACCGGCAACCTTGTATCCATAATAATAATATGATAAGTTGTTCTACTAGAAAGCTACTATATTATGCCTACATTAAAATTATTGTCAAAAGCTTGACGTCTTTGGACTCCAATACAATCTGTACAGATGTGATGAACTCCTTCTATGACTTCAGAGACAACGCAATTGGGTGAATCAACTTTGCGCATTATAAAACCAAAACAAAAAAAAAAAAAAAACCAAAAAAATGTTTATGTTCCATGTTCCTCTCAAAAACCTATTGAGCATGGCCGGATCGGAGACACTTGCATTAAGTCCCCTATAGAAGTCAACGAATACAAGCAAAAATTTAAACCAAAATGCTAAAGGTATATTGTATTTTGCGATTCGAATATTGTGCGAATTTAGATAACGTTTACGTCGTGCGATCGTGCTAGGGCATTTGTTCAAGCATGGGGAATGCTTGAACAAATGCCCTAGCACGATATTTACTTTCTTCAAGCACAAATGTTTAATTGTTCTGTGTGGTTAAATACGAAGAGGCGAACTTTTCTCTGTACCTCGGCTCCCGTAAGGAGGAGACCGAGGAATCGCTAAGCATTTTGATAATACTTGCTACAAAATTGAAAGAAAATGCATCTTACATATCCTACTGTTTTAAGGTCTACGACAAAAATATTCCGTCTTTTTTTCGAGTTTTAAAAAAAAACGTCGACCATTTGTGTGGTGAAAATATTTTAATATAGATATATTAAAATATTTTCACCGCACAAAACACACACACTTTACTTCAAAAGGCATTTTGAAGTAAAGCGGACCTAGTTCAGTAAATCTTTTATCGCAATAAAGATTAAACTCATAGATGCTCCCTCTTCCGTTGATGATGTTTTCGTTAAGACATTTTCATAACCAACATCATTACTTCAGATAATTATCTGTCATATTTTCAAAAAAAGAAATGTCTTTAATATTGGTAGGTTTGTTTGTAAAAGCAATTTTCTCAAAAAGCAGTGAACCGATTTGATTGAAATTTCCAATTATGTTTTTTTCTCTCTTGTTGTAATAAAGTAGGTATTTTGATGTGGTTTGAAGATTTGATCTCCTATTAATTTATAATGGGAATTTCTAGACTAATTTCCGATTGAAATATGTATGTGAAAGAAGATTCTGTGCCATGTGGAATTTACGTGGCTATTAAGGTAGGTAATCTTTAGTATATTGAATTGTATTTTCAAATAGAACGATGTATTTCACATGTTAGTTAAGCTAGAATTATGCAATTTCATACAAAATAATTATTGCGAGATATGAAACGAGTAATGCTTGGAGCCTCTCTGAGGGATCGAATCCGCAACGAGGTGATCCGGCAGATAACCAAAGTTGTCGACATACCTCACAGAATAAGCAAGATAAAGTGGCAACGGGCCGGCCACATTACCCGTAGAACCGATGACCGTTGGGGTAGACGTGTTCTTGAGAGGAGACCGCCAATCGGCAAACGTAAGGCTCAGGCTGGTGAAGCGAGAATCTCCGCAGGTGAGCTGGTAGCAGTTGGTAGAGAGTTGCCGAATATCGAGTTGAATGGCGTTAAACAGGAGAGGCGCCGAAAGTAGTGAAAGCTGATGGGCCTTAAAGGTTCTGGACTGGCGATCGCGTACCGGAAGACGTAGCGTTGGAAGGCCTCCCACAAGATGGACCGATGACCTTGTAAAAGCCGCAGGAATTTGCTGGATGCGGGAAGCATAGACCTGGTCGAAGTGCTTTGGCCTATGTCCAGCAGTGGATGTCTTCTGGCTGAAATGATGATACGAAAGTACGAACTTGTACTGCGGGCAACAGCTTGTTTTAACCCTTAAATTTTACCTTTTTAAGCAAATTAAATTTGTTTGGACGTAACATTAGCTCTATAGTAAGGAAAAAATATTAAAAAAAATATATTCATAAAAAACTTTTTATTTTTTAAATGGCCTGGTGGAAATTTAAACGAATCAGAACGAATCTACTGTGAACAAAATGAGTTGAATATTTCTAACAATTGGGGAATCCCCGTGCTCTGTGGAAACGAACATATGGCATTGGATTGGTTGTTGGAAATATACAACACTATGCATTTAAGGGTTACAAAAAACATTTAGGCATCTACGTTGGACTGCCCTAAAGATAGTGTTTTTACAAACCAAAGTTTATGGTTCATAATCAGGCCATAATGTTCCCACTTCTGGGACACAAGCATCCTCTCTGTCGGAGAGAGTGGGCCATAATCTACCACGCGGGTCCAGTGTGGGTTGGTAGATGTCACATGTCTTCGATTTTTGAGAGCAGTGGTGATGAAATATTTATTTTATTTATTTATTTAATTACAACGGTCGTGTTTAACCAATTACAGTAACATATAAAATTAAAACTAAAAGAGACAATTATAACACATTTTAAAATATACAAAATAAACAACGTAAAATTTAAAATTATAAGAGGAAAACATAAATAAAGGACGTTTAACAACACTTTCACACATTATTCTCGCAGTACTTCTGACATACCAATAAAATCTTCGTCCATCCATCCGCAAACAGATCGCTTGTTGGATTGGAATCCAAGAGATCATTAAGCGCAGCCAGAGAGCGAGGAATTGGCGACTTAGCACGTGCAACAGTACGACATGGAGGCATGGCAAACAGCCTGTGCTTTTTGCCCCGGCAGTAATTGTCTGGAACAAAGAAGCGCGCCAGCACATGAAGCAGATCAGGAGCGTCAACATCACCACGGAGCGTCTTACAGGCTATTGTAAGCTGATCTCGAAATAATTTACACAAAGTAAAGCGCCGGCCTGGGTTTGAACCTGCGACCTACTCGTAGGTCGCGGCTGTTACCACTTGTGCGCTTGGTTGGTGGTACTTTGCTGTTCAAACTAAAAATGTATTTTTTATAAGGAAACATATTGCTCGACTATCCCAAAATAGACAGTTTAGACAAAGCAAGACCAATTATTAACCCGGCGTCATTGAGGTTGGGTCGAAATTACCCAGCTGGTTTAAAATTTCTAATATTTTTGGAACTACGCGCGCGAAGTTGACGTTCTGTGCAGTAGCTGGAGCCAATATTGTACATTTTTTTTTTTGTAATTTTTGAGAGTTATTTTAAAAGTTGATTAAACTCAATTAAACGTTTCTGAATTATTATTTTTCTGTTTTATTATCAAAACCAGAATACCTTTATACTGAAATAATGATACAGTGTACGAAATTACTTAAAAATTATGGAAATACCATGCATTAAATATATGGATAATATTGACCCACCTCAACGTCCATGTAACTATTTCCTACCACAATGACGCCGGGTTAAGATAATCGATACAATGTGAAGGTAAACCTATTTTTTTTTTTTATCCTCTACCGACCCTAGTTTACGTACGTGCAGAAATGCGAAAACATGACATCATGCATATTAAATCAACAATAAAACTAAAAACAAAAAGCGATCGGGATTCAATTCTGAGGCATCGTTAATAATTTCTGTTTACATTGCGCAGTCGTTACTATAGTAATTGGAGAGTGGTGCCTCCGACCGGCAATGTATTGCTTAAAGGTACAGCTAATATTTATCATGAATTGTACCCACGACGTGTAATCAGACTTGTTGTGTGGAGTAAGTGAGAGGTAGAAGCGATTTTGTGTTTTAATTTTTGTATTTAGATTTTAGTACCTTGATTTTTATTTATTAATAAAAACAAAACTTCATACTTCCTAAAAACAAAACAATAGTTAGTATAAAATAACTTTAATTTCGGAAGTCGGTGTAAGTAGTTGGTTCCCAAATTTCGTTTTTTGACACCGACTTTCGAAATTAAATTTATTTTTCACTTAGTAGTATTTTTTTTTGGAAGTCAGTTTTTTTTTTTTAAAAAGTTTTTATTTTTCACTTTTTAGTTGTCCTAACCCCACACAAATTCATATGACACTACTTGCTATGTATCATAAATATCAGTGACAGGAAGTTATTAAAACATCATCAATATAAACTTAGTGGAATAAAAATCGTATTATTGAAGCTAACTCAAAAACTACTATAAAAAAGTTAATAAAATTTATAATGGTTATTTATAACGTTATTTATAACGTTATTTATAAGCCCATATAATTTTTATTTTTTTTTCAAAGATAATGCCTCAGAGATCGTAAGGCATTATCTTTGAAAAAAAAATAAAAATTATATGGGCTTATAAATAACGGAGTTCTGAGGTAACAAACATAAAAAATAACAACTGAATCGAGAAGCTCCTCCTTTTTTTGAAGTCGGTAAAAAAATAATGAATTACATTTTATCGCTCCCTCTACCGGTTACAACTTACACTACAAAATCCAAAGTACTAATCTCGCAGGTATTACGAGCATCGCGATACGGCGCTATTACATTAATGCGTTCAATTGATTTAACTATCACACTATAGATTCAGAGGGGCCGAGGGGCCCGTGGCTAAATAATAACAGCCGCACAGGTCGATCGATCAGGTTAAGCTACGCTTGCCGTGGTTGGTCTGTGGATGGGTGACCATCTTTACATACCGAGACCCCTCCGTGCCTCGGAAAGCACGTTAAGCCGTTGGTCCCGGCTGTCATTCGTAGATCTTTGACAGTCGTTACGGGTAGTCAGAAGCCCGAAAGTCTGACAACCAGTCTTACCTAGGGGTATCGTATTACCCAGTAACTGGGTTGTGGAGGTCAGATAGGCAGTCGCTCCATGTAAAATACTGGTATTCAGCTGCATCCGGTTAGACTGGAAGCCGACCCCAACATAGTTGGGAAAAGGCTAGGCAGATGATGATGACTATAGATTCAGAGGCTTTATTTGTAACCACCACCGATGCCGGAGTACAGGGTGTAGCCCCGTAGCCTATAAAGTAATTAATTTCGAGCTTTGGCATATCATTAAGAAGAAAATGAGAGCAGCCGGTCGATTCTGTAAAAATCTCACCGTGAAATCATAAGTGAAGTGAGCTTGAAGTGAGCAGTGTCAATAGTGTTAATCCCTAATGATAGCTCACTTCACCTAAGTTCTCACGGTGAGATTTTTACACGCAACCGCGCGACTTACGAGTTGTAGGTCGTAAGTTCGAACCCAGACAGGCTACTTCACCTTTCACTTGGAATACTTACATTAACTGTAGTGCTGAAGACATGTGACATACAAGGTGTAATTTAAATAACGCAAAACCTCATATGGGGTCATTGTACTCATCATTATGAACATCTTTTACAATGGGACCAAATTTGAAATAGTGAAAAAAAAAAAATATCTGTTCCCTACATTTATGTTCGCATAACTCGTCAAAATGTATGGGACAGCTGTTTTTTTTTACCTTTACGTCAGTCGAGCATTTCGCAAAATCTACGAGCCAACATATTGCAGCGGACAGCCAACGCTCTGCGCTCACGCTCAATGTCGAGGTTGTCTTTAAGGTCTTCGGAAACCCAGTGGCCCAGATACTTGAAGGATGTGACTTGTTTTAAGGGACTTCCGCAAAGTTTCAATTTTGGTACAATTGGGTACATTTTAAAAGAACTTTGTAAAAGAACTCGGTTTTTTTTTTTAAAGAAAACAAGAATATTCATACCTTGTAGGGCAATTTAATTATGGCCATGTTGTAGAAAGATTTTGAGTTGGAAATGACCTCCTTTATCTCCTTATTTTGTTTGATCCACGACTTTTTGGCCACCCTGCATATGTGATTATGTATAACACGACATTAGAATTGATATTTAAGCTTTGAAGTTGCTTGTTGAATCTTGCAGTTTGGAGTTATAACTCCAAACTGCAAGATTCAACAAGTAACTTCAAAGCTTCTTGCAGATACTGTAAAATAGTAAACCAAACTAAATCAACTCCTATTACTCGATTTTCGATCAATCAACATAACAACTTGGTCTGCTATCGCTTCCACACAAATTCTACGAAGCAGCTAAGATCAGCTTACGTTCGTCAATACATTTCCTGGTATTATACCGAACTCAGTCCAACTTGAAACTTTAACCACGGAGTAGATAGGTACAGAAGGCGAGCTCCTTAAAACGAGCAAAAACAACCGCACGGACACACTATATGGCCCGTTCCAAAAGTACTTGCTGAAAGTGTAAACAAATGGAACAGAAAACGTACCCTGTGGATGGCAATTTGTAGCGTCCGCCGTTTAAAATCTAGTGTTTTGATTGATTTTATTATTGAAATACATATTTTTTAATCGCCGTAAAGATGTTTTTCAATTGACAATTGGGGTTAGTATTTTAACCTCAATTTTCGTGGATTATTTTTCAATTACAATTTAATAATATTCATAAAAACAATAATTGTTGGAATAAGTGGTGAGAAAAAGTAAAATGAAAAACGTTTTATCTACTTTAAAAATTACAATATAGAGGTATTCGTTGGTCCCAAACTAGGCACATCCTGTATATTGGGCACCTTTACATATAGCATGCTTTTTTTACCGGCTCCAAATTTTTAAAGGCTGTTCCATCCATGAATATGAATAACTTTCACTATGGGACCAACTCTGAGATCACGAAAAAAAATCAGATGTTTCATACATTTTGGTCAAGTAGGTACTCGTATTGAACTTTTGTATTTAATAACTGATTTTGTTTTCGTGATTTCAGAGTTGGTCCCATAGTGAAAATTGTTCATATTGAAAAGTAGAACTCCCTGTAAAAAAATGGAGCCTGAAAAAAAATCACCAGTATACAGAGTGGCTCATTCAGAGCGGTCAGTATGGGAAAGTCTGAAACTATAAGATATACGAAGATCTGTTCTTAGGAACCATGTCATCGATTTTAATAAAAAGAAAAACTGCATTCATACATTTAAAAAAAAACCTGTACTCAGCTCGGGAATCAAACCCGGTCGTTTTGAAAAAAAAAAAAAAAAAAAACTAACACTATTTCTATTTAGATATCGATTGTGTAGGTCTTAAGCAGTAAATGTTTCTATGGAACATGATGTCTAAAATGAATAAAAGGCATTGTTTTCACATTATGTTTCATCCTTAACATAACCCCACAAGAAATAGTCTAGAGGCGTTAAATCGGGCGACCTCGCGGGCTATTTGATAGGGCCATTCGTACCAATCCATTTCTGGGAAAAGTGCTCAGTTAAAAAGTCTCTAGCTATGCGACTATTGTGAGCCGGTACTCCATCCTGTTGAAAATAAAGTTGTTCTCTTACTTCTGCTGACATTTCTCCTAGGGCCTCTAAAAGATCTTCTAAGATTGCAAGGGTTTAAGGGAATAAATAAAACAATGCCTTTTATTCATTTTAGACATCATGTTCCATAGAAACATTTACTGCTTAAGACCTACACAATCGATATCTAAATAGAAATAGTGTTAGTTTTTTTTTTCAAAACGACCGGGTTCGATTCCCGAGCTGAGTACAGGCTTTTTTAAAATGTATGAATGCAGTTTTCCTTTTTATTAAAATCGATGACATGGTTCCTAAGAACAGATCTTCGTATATCTTATAGTTTCAGACTTTCCCATACTGACCGCTCTGAATGAGCCAACCTGTATACAACATTTTGAGATGGAGAAGTGAAACCAATTAATCGACAAAAACAAAATCAAATATTATAATACAATTTAAATATATTTATTTATTTATTTATTTAGGATCTCCAACAAAAGATGTACACAGACCATTAAAACCAAATTAGGAACTACATAGGTATCACGTAGGTGTACTCCTTCACTTACAGGAGACCACAGCATGCATAATAACACTTGGTATGATTTCCGTTTATGTACCATTAAATAAGTATAACGTTTTGATAATTTTTGAAATAAAATAATATAAAAGTTGAAAACTTCTAAAACAAATGCATGAAATACCAATTAATGTAATTTTAGTGAGTGATTGCGTAAGAATTTAACCTGAGCAGGGTTTGATTATACTTCCATCAGATTCTTTTGGAACAGACTGGACGGTGCGTGGAACTCAAACGAATATAAATTGCGAATGCACACTCGTTGTACGTAAAGCGTGTCTATGTGTGCGTGCAAGTCGCTCGTTGTATTGGGTCGACCTTCTGTACCAATTTATTCTGTGCTACAACTTCAGAAAGTGTGGATTAAACTGTACACCCTTCATTCAACAGCGAACTACTAATTCTGTCTAGCGCGAAATTCTGGCTAACTCAATTACACCGAAATAGTTTTAAAACTGAAAGGGTCTGCAAAGTTTTGCGTTTTCCTATAACAAACACTGTGTTGTTACTTCCTTTAAAGTTTGTAACTCTGTCGTGATAAAATTAGACACGGACGAGGATCATTTTGGAGTGTTCGGTGATGGAGTTTTACTAATGATTGTTATTAAGTCGACAGTTTTGCGTAAGTGAAGCCATCAGAATTTTTAAGTGGCCATCCATTTCTGGTTTACACATTTCTTGTTATACAACGTGTAACGTTAAATAGTATAGTTTGATCAGAATAACGAGCAGATTTGATTGAACCACTTTTTAGCATCACCTTTGTACCTATTTTTCTGTTCTGTTTTTTCTTGTCTATTTATATATGTGTGTACATAAATGGTAAAATAAATAAATAGGTCACATTTTTCAAAAAATCTTCATTAAAAACGTTGCCGTGTCTAATTTATTAATAGGTCAATCAAGCCAATGTCAGCGCGGCGCGGCTTAGTTTAATATTGTTTATTTATCCGTCATTATATTCCCAATCTATATAATATTTTTTTTTATTTAAATTAATTTAATTCTATTCTTGATGTATGTTTTAAATTTCTAGATGTATGCTTTGTAAAATGTAAATTCTAAATATTAATATTATAAAGAGGAAAGATTTGATTGTTTGTTTGTATTGAATAGGCTCCGAAACTACTGGACCGATTTGAATTTTTTTTTACCATTAGAAGCCGACATTATTCCTGATGAACATAGGCCACTTTTTACCGCGGGAAAATGCTTCATTACTACGGGAAAACGGGTAATAAGATTTAAACGGCGGGAATTCCGAATTCTACGCAAACGAAGTTGCGGGCATATGCTAGTTCTAAATATATAGTGAATGTGGTGTTAGCATGTAAGTAATTGTTGCACTTATAAATATATTATCGTGTACTTCTAAATGGAATGAAATGTGTAAACAATTGTAGGACGACCTATTAATAAATAAAATGTATGTAAACTTGGCTAAAAACCTTGTGACCATTGGCTCCAGTATCTCCAGACCCGGTAAAACCAAACAGACCCTGGAATAAACCCATTAATAGAATAGAATGTCTAGTTAAACAGACACATTCGTCTAGTATTATTTGTCTGCGATTCTACCGACTTCGACTAACATAGTGATAGTGACTGAGTTAACTTTATGTGTGGCCATTACGGTAGCGGCGGCCATCTTGTGAGGGTTTCATTTTAGTACGCATTTTGGGAGTTAGGTATAATATTTTGACGACTCGTACGAACATAAATGTAGGGAACAGGTGATTTTTTTCGCGATTTCGGATTTGGTCCGATAATAAAAGTTGTTTGTAATGATGAGTAGAATCATGTGTTTAAGTATCGATCACTAATTACCAGTCACCCTATATAGGTCGATTCTCGCCGCGTAGCTGGTCGCTTACCAAATCGCCTCACAAGTTGAATCGCCACCTCGTTTACACAGTTCGATAAAAATCGCAGGTCGTGAGTACATTTTGCATGAAAATGTCGACCTTCATGCGGCGAGCGCTCGCCTGCGACTGAACATTCTCCCGATCGATTTTGGCCGCATGCGACCAGTCGCCGCACGAAAAAATCGAAACCTACTCTACTTTGAAACTTGTAATTTTAGTTACCTGCGGCCTAGCCTAATTGGCATTTAGACAATCGATTTTCGCCATGCGGTGTATATCATGCGGCTATAGTCACCTGTTTGCTCGCATAAGGCCCCATTCACGGCCGATGCGACTTGCGTCAAGCGAAACCCGCGTTTTGCAAGTCACGTTGCGGTGACTCTTGGCATGTTCTAAGCAGCTTCTTTCGCTTGTTTTGTCCGCAGTCGCCAGACGCGAAATCCTTGACCCGTGTAAGTCATGATCACGGGGTAATACGTGGGAGTCGGTTTCTTTTTAACCGTGAACTACGCTTGTTTGGTAGCCACACACGTAGCTCTTGTTTCCGTCGAGCATGCCCCTTAAACGTACGTAATTTTAGAATGAATCTAGACATAGTGTAGGAGCTGGCTACCACAAAACCGTCTCTGTTTTGGCGGCCAGTCAGACTCTCTGTTGAATTTCATCATAGCTGCGTTTGGTTACTTTGGTTAGTCAGTTCTGGGAAATTGACTAGATTTATTTGTTTTGTTTGGTCTTTGTTCTATAGGTATTTATTTTTGGCATCAGTAAATTTGGATGAAAGGTGAAGGTTGTTGGGATTGGAGCAAAGGAGAGGCAACATCCCTTTCTTCCGTAAGTTTTGTTAGATGAGACTTGGGGATTATGTGACTATCGATATTAGAGTTAATTTGTGTCTATCAATAACAACAGTGGAAGAATTCCATATAATAAATCAAAGTTAATATGTATTATCAACCTTTCCCGTCAGTAGATTTTCTTCCGAAAATCTACGCGACACTAATGGAAATCAAAACTACTAATAACAACATAGAAACTGACATGGCTTCTCTGTCGGCACAAAATGTAAAGCTTAAAAACAAAATATTACAGCTCGAAGTTCAAACAACGAAAGATAGAAACTATATCACTATTTTAGGAGACAAAATAGATGACCTGCAAAGAGGCAGCCGTCAGACTAACTTCGAGATCAAAAATGCACCAAAGCTGGCGAAAGAGTCCAAAGAAGAACTAACAAAAATGGCCATTTCCCTCTCTGATGAAATTGGCTGTAATATTGCAAAAACGGACATCATCATCTGCCTAGCCTTTTCCCAACTATGTTGGGGTCGGCTTCCAGTCTAACCGGATGCAGCTGAATACCAGTATTTTACATGGAGCGACTGCCTATCTGACCTCCACAACCCAGTTACTGGGTAATACGATACCCCTAGGTAAGACTGGTTGTCAGACTTTCGGGCTTCTGACTACCCGTAACGACTGTCAAAGATCTACGAATGACAGCCGGGACCAACGGCTTAACGTGCTTTCCAAGGCACGGAGGGGTCTCGGTATGTAAAGATGGTCACCCATCCACAGACCAACCGCGGCCAGCGTAGCTTAACCTGATCGATCGACCTGTGCGGCTGTAATTATTTAGCCACGGACATAAGTGACATATTCCGAGTTCAGAACAAGTGTGCTAAAACATATTTTTTTTCCATTTGTGGTAACAGTTCTGGAGCTGTACATATAACAGTATAAAATATAATAAATAGGTACAAAGTGCTGGACGTTTTTGTCAACCGAAATAAGAAAGACTTGGACTAAATCAATTTCTTGAAAGATTTATGACCACTGACTTAAACACTTTTAAAGCTTGCCTTTTTAACGTATCAATTATCCATCGCTTTCTAATCCTAAGCTTAAAGTGATGCATGTTAAGCATAATTTGTCAATCAGTTTTTTTCTCTAAAGGTTAGCACACATTATTTCGGAATACCGTAATCTTGTCAGCCATTTTATATTTATGAATTTATGAGCTACTTGTTTTACTGGCTGTGTTTAAACAGAGCCAAAGAGAAATGCGTCGAATTTTCAAGTGCAATGAGGTTTGTTTTCGCCAAAATATGGAATTGTATAAATAATAGAATACGTAGTTGCAACAAAAAACGAATACGTATGCTTGTTAAAGAAATGAATCCACTGTGGATTCATTTCTGTAACAAGCATTTCAATGCCTTTGGTAAACATAATACGTAAATTAGGTACATTTGTTTTTTTTTTAAATAAACACTTCTTTAGGCGCTCTTTCTGAACAGTGTACGAAACTGAACCGTCACCCTCGGGTGGGTGACGGTGAATCGGGGATAAGTTATTTTTTCCTTTGTAAAGTATAACTGTAATACTTTATTTAGTTTACAATCTAGCCTATTAGCTTATAAATAATTTAAATATAACTTAAACTCCTAAGTAACTATATTTACATGAATTAAGCGGATGGATAGAATACTAAAAGAAGGCAGCACTAGCCTTGATGTGGATAGTGAGAAATGTCCTAGTATTTGTCAAACCTGGAATTGACGTTTTGGCAAAACTTGAAATAAATGACATGAAAGTAAACTTATGGTCCTTTCACAGTTATTTTATTTAGTAACACAATAGCAATCATTATAGTAACGTCAGTAAAGATCACTGTGATTTTGACAGACTATCAGTAGTAGTAACCCAACAGCAACCTTATAGTAACCCCAATAAAGATCACTGTGATTTTGACAGGCTATAAGTGGTAGTAACCCAACAGCAACCTTATAGTAACCCCAATAAAATTCACTGTGATTTTGACAGACTATCAGTGGTAGTATCCCAACAGCAACCTTCTAGTAACCCCAATAAAGATCACTGTGATTTTGACAGACTATAAGTGGTAGTAACCCAACAGCAACCTTATAGTAACCCCAATAAAGTTCACTGTGATTTTGACAGACTATCAGTGGTAGTAACCCAACAGCAACTTTATAGTAACGTCAATAAATATCACTGTGATTTTGACGGACTATCGGTGGTAGTAATACACCAGCAACTTTATAGTAACGTCAATAAATTTTGATATCACTGTGATTTTGACGGACTATCAGTGGTAGTAATACAACAGCAACCTTATAGTAACCCCAATAAAGATCACTGTGATTTTTACAGACTATCAGTGGTAGTAATACAACAGCAACTTTATAGTAACGTCAATAAATATCACTGTGATTTTGACGGACTATCGGTGGTAGTAATACAACAGCAACTTTATAGTAACGTCAATAAATTTTAATATCACTGTGATTTTGACGGACTATCAGTGGTAGTAATACAACAGCAACCTTATAGTAACCCCAATAAAGATCACTGTGATTTTTACAGACTATCAGTGGTAGTAATACAACAGCAACTTTATAGTAACGTCAATAAATATCACTGTGATTTTGACGGACTATCGGTGGTAGTAATACAACAGCAACTTTATAGTAACGTCAATAAATTTTAATATCACTGTGATTTTGACGGACTATCAGTGGTAGTAATACAACAGCAACCTTATAGTAACCCCAATAAAGATCACTGTGATTTTTACAGACTATCAGTGGTAGTAATACAACAGCAACTTTATAGTAACGTCAATAAATATCACTGTGATTTTGACGGACTATCGGTGGTAGTAATACAACAGCAACTTTATAGTAACGTCAATAAATTTTAATATCACTGTGATTTTGACGGACTATCGGTGGTAGTAACCCAACAGCAACCTTATTGTGACGGGAATAAAAGTCACAGTGATTTTAACAGGGATGCTAAGTCAGGGGTAAAATAAATGAGAAAGGACATTATCAGTTTAGCGTTTAGTAGTTTCATTAACCTTCTCACACTGTCTAACTTTGAACCTTTATTTGTCCAAAACGAGGCTTTTGGCTACTTTGTGAGTATTTTATGTCTTTTCTTGTAATGTACGTCTTCTTTGTGCAGAATAGATAATTTTTCTTTCTTTTTCTTTTCGTCCTCATCTGCCTAGCCTTTTCCCAAATATGTTGGGGTCGGCTTCCAGTCTGACCGGATTCAGCTGAATACCAGTATTTTACATGGAGCGACTGCCTATCTGACCTCCACAACCCAGTTACTGGGTAATACGATACCCCTAGGTAAGACTGGTTGTCAGACTTTCGGGCTTCTGACTACCCGTAACGACTGTAAAAGATCTACGAATGACAGCCGAGACCAACGGCTTAACGTGCTTTCCGAGGCACGGAGAGGTCTCGTTATGCAAAGATGGTCACCCATCCACAGACCAACCGCGGCAAGCTTAGCTTAACCTGATCGATCGACCTGTGTGGCTGTTATTATTTAGCCACGGGCCCCTCTTTTCTCTTTCTTTTCGTCTGGACGGTTAAAACGAGATGTAACAGCAGATTTACTGATCTGCGACTTGATCTGGCTTTCAGAAACTGTAAGTTAGGTGTCTGATTGATTATAACGGGTTGACACACCAATTCTTCGCCCATTGCACACCGTTGCGGCCCGATTCAATGAGTGCCCACCCTAACGGTCTTATTCCAATATTTACTTGAGTGTATAAAATTTCGCGTTGCAAAAGGTTGACTAAATACTGCTGACCGTTTCGTTTCTAATTAGTTGTGCCTCAATGGTTAAACAATCATTGGAAAAAAAAACTTGACCATAATTTGTTGTATTGCCGTCCCAAACGTTTGTTATGTACTTTATAACTTTGGTTTTAAAGCTTATTTTGACTTTGGCATCAAGTTTTTCGGAATCAAAAATAATTTTGTTGGGGTCAAATTCTTAGAATACTGCCAGGCGAATTTAACTCTTATGCCAATGAAATAGAGCCGCGTAACAAATTGATTTTAATCTCTCAGAATTTTAGTGAGCTTCGTAAAATTGCTAACGATGATCACTGTCACATTTTTTCAATTATTTTGCACTTGACGCCCGATTGAGTTGTTGCGGTCAAACCGGGTATTCTTTTTTGTTGGTTTTAGGCAGTTTCATTTGCATAAGGTCTTTTGTAAAGAAATATGAATGGTATGTACAAAACAAAGTTACTTAACGTTTTTATGTTTAATTTTTAAGTAGGAAGCAAAAGGAGTATGGAAAGGCGTGAATTTATGTATGTATTACCCTGAAATTAGCCAAAACCAATATCAAGACAAATATAATTCAAAAATATGCTTTCCTTATGGCATTAAATTCTATCACGCCTTTTCCCATCTGTTTGTGTAGGTCATAAGTATCTAGAACTGAAACTGCTCCGTTAGGTTATTTTTTTTTTTTTTTTTTAGGATATTATCAGTCATAGCTGGGAGCCTGGAATTGTGCAAGGTTACCATCAGCATTTGCAGGCCTCTTTCCTATTAGGAACTATGTCAAAGTCAAAATCAAAAGTCATTTATTCAAATTAATCTCAAACTCAAAGCATTTTTTTTGGTTGATGAGAATCAGCTCGTTTTGAACATCAAAATTACATAAGATTGTCCCCTCAAATCTCAACATGGCATGTTAAGATTTGGTCACATCTATCGAGACTTTTAACCTAGTATAGACGAGCTTATACAACGTGTAACGTTAAATGCGCAAAACCTGAAAATAGTTTGATCACAATAACGAGCAGAATTAATTGAACCACTTTTTAATATAGGTCACATTTTTCAAAAAATCTTCATTAAAAACGTTGCCGTGTCTATTTATTAATAGGTCAAGCATACCAATGTCAGCGCGGCGCAGCGGCCCGGTGACGACTCCTCCCTCGATAAAGCGTCGTCGCAGACGCAAGAAACGTTCAGAATGGCCAGTAAAACTAAAACAGTACATAAAACCTTTACAATTTTTTTAATGACTTATTTTCTCTAGGTCAATTGAATTAAAAATCAGTTGGGGTGTCTGAGGTTTTGCGCATTTAACGTTACACGTTGTATTTGAAGCAGTGAGATTGTCAAACAGAAAGCCATTGTTCTGGCACTTTGACTTATAAATGCGAATGTTTCAGCTCTTTGGCTTCGTGACACTTCACACTGTCACATTAGCTGTTACAGCATCAAGAGGACCTTTCATACAAATTTATACCTAGTTAATGTTTATGCATCTTGGTATACAAATCATGTGCGCACGCCTCATCATCTGCCTAGCCTTTTCCCAGCTATGTTGGGATCGGCTTCCAGTCTAACCGGATGCAGCTGAATACCAGTATTTTACATGGAGCGACTGACTGTCTGACCTCCACAACTCAGTTACTGGGCAATACGATACCCCTAGGTATGACTGGCTGTCAGACTTTCGGGCTTCTGACTACCTGTAACTACTGTCAAAGATCTACGAATGACAGCTGGAACCAACTGCTTAACATGCTTTCCGAGGCACGAAGGGGTCCCGGTATGTAAAGATGGTCACCCATCCACAGACCAACCGCGGCAAGCGTAACTTAACCTGATCGATCGACCTGTGCGCACATAAAATCTCCCGCACCGAAGGCAAGTCTCCGTTGAGATTGGCCGCCGTGGCCGAAATACGGTCTGGAGGACTTTATTCATTATTTAAATCATGCCATTTAAAACGGCTTCTCTTTTGTCTGACAAGGCGACTAGTGTCAATCATATGAGCAAAGCATAATCGGCCTTATGTTCGCACAGTACAGGCTGATTATACGTATATGTCGCAGGGATATGATAAAAACAGGGGTTTGCCCAAATCCCTAAGGGATTTGGGCAAATACCAGTTTTTATCATATCCCTACGACATATATACATGCAAATAAATAATAATAATAATAATAATCTTTAATGTCGCAAAAAATTATACAGTTCACAAGGTGACTTATAATTAGACACAAATAAATTGAAAATGAATTGAAGTGTGTTTGTAATGTCAAAATAACAGCTTTTTACTAAATGCATATGATATGTCTGTCTGTGTATCTGTTTGTTCGGATTAGTCTCCGAAATGGCTAGACGGATTTTGATGAAATTCGGTATGGGGATACTTTGAACCCTGGGGAACGACATAGGTTTTTTATCGACATAC
Source organism: Eremobia ochroleuca (assembly GCA_949629135.1). Taxonomy (NCBI): domain Eukaryota; kingdom Metazoa; phylum Arthropoda; class Insecta; order Lepidoptera; family Noctuidae; genus Eremobia; species Eremobia ochroleuca. The sequence continues at coordinate 6,585,577 of OX451410.1, forward strand.
AACGCGGGCGGAAGCTAGTCTTCCATACGAAGCGATAATGATTAAAAAAACTATCTACTTATCATTCAAAACATCCTTTGTAGTTGTCGAACTGAAAATTGTGGCACTTCCCAACTTGTGGCGCTAGTGTCGCGACGGCAAACGAGACGACTCTAATGTTACTGGACCAACTTTCATAGACGAATTACGTGGATTTTGCGAGGATGGATAAGGAGTGTTGGTGCTTTAGCCAAGTGGGGTGGGGCAACTACCAGTGCCCAATGGTGTGAGATAGGCGCTCTTCTTCTGTCGGTAGACATATTATTGTCAAGAAAGAGTTGAGAACCCAGTAATAACAGCCGCGACTTACGAGTTGTAGCACAGATTATTTATTTATTTATTTATTTTACCATTTATGTACACACATATACAACATGTAACGTTAAATTCGCAAAACCTCAGATACCCCAACTGATTTTTAATTCAATTTACTTGTTTCAGAGAGAAAATAAGTCATTAAAAAATGTTTAAAGGTTTTATGTGCTGTTTTAGTTTTACTGGCCATTCTGATCGTTTCTTGCGTCTGCGACGACGCTTTACCGAGGGAGGAGTCGTCACCGGGCCGCTGCGCCGCGCCGCGCTGACGTTGGGTTGCTTGACCTATTAATAAATAGACATGGCAAAGTTTTTAATAAAGATTTTTTGAGAAATGTGACCTATATTAAAAAGTGGCTCAATTAATTCTGCTCGTTATTCTGATCAAACTATTTTCAGGTTTTGCGCATTTAACGTTACACGTTGTATAAACAGACAAGAAAAAAACAGAACAGAAAAATAGGTACAAAGGTAAAATAGGTACAAGGTATAGGTAGGTACAATAGGTATTACTAAATAGTTACTACCAGATACTTCACTCAGTAGAAAATTTTCAATACCTACTGCTATAATAGCCTACTACGGCGCGTCGCCAACCGCTGCATGCTAAAACGTGCCTATGTACGAATGAATTTAACGATTAAAATTGAACAACGTGCGTGCGCTTCGCTTGCGAAAACCGCATTGAATCTGGTCCGCAAACGGCCCGAGACCGCTCGGCCGGGCGGTAGGTAATTATAGCGCGCAAGTACATGGAGTGACAGAGGCCCGCAGGGTAATTGCGTAACACACTATCAGTAGCAATGGGTTTCATTTTGACAGTTCAACAACATTCATTGCGTTATTTACGTTACCAAGCAGACACTCTTTTCGAACATATGGAGCAATGGATTAGCAATAAGATTCAAATTGTGAGTAATAGTGCGTTACGCAATTAGGGTGCTGGTTGTAGGTCGTAGGTTTGAATCCAGTCAGGGACATTACTTTGTGTAAATTATTTCATAACCACTGCTTTCAAAGCGATGAAGGAATATATCGCACCTACGGTGCAATAACGTCACTTATGCAATTTGGGAGGGTTGTAAATTTTAAACGTTTATATTATTTTATTACAAAATTGTGAGATGTTCGCTTTAACTTTAATATGAAGTTCAAAGTTGTAGTTTATTACCAGTTAATTTCTTTAGTCAAGAAGAGGAAGAAGAACATTATAATAGGATGGCGAATTTTTAAACGCTTCTCCTGAAATATTACATCATTTGCATAAGTGACGTTATTGCACCGTGGGTGCGATATTGTGAGGAAAGTGGCATGTCCGGCATCCAGTGGCGGATTAACACATTTGCCGCCAGTAGGCTATTCAAATTTTGCCACCCCTTCTGACCTCTGCATTTCGATACCCTATACGAACAAAAGAAGGTGGAAGAAAGTATTATAGCAGATTGACAAACGCCAAATTCCCCACTTTGACAGGTTAAGTGGTGAAATCTAATAACATTTAGGTATTTATTTATTTTTTATTTCTATAAGACAAAAAATAAATGGGCAAGTTTGCCGTCCCCTAAAATCCGCCGCCCTAGGCTCAAGCCTACTCAGCCTGCTGGTAAATCCACCACTGCCGGCATCTACCTACCCCCACTGGGCCCGCATGGTGGATTACGGCCTGCTCCCTCACTGAGAGGAGCCTTTTGTCTCAGCAGTGGGAACATTAAAGACCGATTATGGAATCACATTATTTCGGTGTTTTTTTTAGGGTTCACTCCAAAACCTACCTCAGTTTTCGCAACTTTGCCTGATCTTTGACATTATTAATGGCAATCTATTGAGTTGTAGTTGCTGGATTGTGTTGTGTGTGGGATTTGTGAATATACAACGTGTAACGTTAAATGCGCAAAACCTGAAAATAGTTTGATCAGAATAACGAGCAGAATTAATTGAACCACTTTTTAAAATAGGTCACATTTTTCAAAAAATCTTCATTAAAAACGTTGCCGTGTCTATTTATTAATAGGTCAAGCAAGCCAATGTCAGCGCGGCGCAGCGGCCCGGTGACGACTCCTCCCTCGATAAAGCGTCGTCGCAGACGCAAGAAACGATCAGAATGGCCAGTAAAACTAAAACAGCACATAAAACCTTTACAATTTTTTTAATGACTTATTTTCTCTGAAATAGGTCAATTGAATTAAAAATCAGTTGGGGTGTCTGACGTTTTGCGCGTTTAACGTTACACGTTGTAGATACCAAGACCAGTATGTCCAGTAGTGGGACTGCAATAGGCTGAGTTGATTGGCCTAGCACAATAGAAAGTTTCAATAAGAGGCCAGCTTAAACTGGTCCAGTTACCACAGACGTGCGGTCTACCCTTACCTTACCTATTTAAATCTTTGACTACTTATCCAAACTCTGGCTCGTCCAGGTTACCCTTATTACTGCGGAAGTAAGTTGACCCGGGTCAAGCGGACAGGCGTGAACAGCCGCCAGCTTGTTAAGTTAAACTTACAAGCACGCCACAGGCTACACTAGGGAATTTCTTCGTAATAATAATATTGAATCCCTTTTTATTTATAACCATCATTAACCTACAGCAGTCCTCTGCTGGACATAGGCTTCTCCAATTACACGCCGTTCAGCTCGACAATGCTGCAGCAGACATATTGTTACCTTGTGAGTGTAAGTTTTTGTCTGTGCTTGTCATCCTGTCTCTATCCTTGTATGTATCTGTTTGTATACGAGTCTTGTTACTTGAATTAAACTAATTTTATTTATTGCTCGCTGAGCGACCTTGAATATGTAGACAGGCCGTATATAGGGCAAAGGCCTCTTCTCATACAGAAAAGGTACGAGCAAGAAGACAGCAAATTTTACTCAAAGGAAACATTCCTTTATTTTTAAAAAGAAACAAAACTGCGTTTAAATATTTTTGAATATACGCTTGCCACACCCGGGAAACGGACCCACTAAAATCCTAAAAAATTAGCATCCTGTACTTTAATGGTATCAATCGATAGGGTAGGATCGAAGTGGAAGCTAACTCAGAAACTACAAATAAAGTTAATAAACTGTATATGAACCACTGCGCAAGCTTTCTCTGCCAAATGATAAAATAATCGTATAAATCACGGCCCAGTAATCACGGAAAAATCACATCCATCCATGCACAAAATCCTTTTTTTGATGTCAGCAAAAATCATTTATGCAAATGCTTTTAAAACCAGCATAAAAACAAAAAAATAAGCCAAAATAAATACACTGCCGATACCCAAATAAGATCACACCCAAACCACGAATCAACACAACATACTCACACACACGAGACATTAATAAATTAGCAATACCAGTATCAATCATTTTAATAGCCATCCGTGACGTCATAACGCTTACAAATGACGTCACGGCACAGTGTCACTTCATAACTCGAGTGTACTGTGTTCTATTGACAGCCAGTGTACTCCGGTACTAATCTCGACAAATTGACTGCAGTGCAGTGGCGGACGTAATTAATTGGCCGTGATTATATTATTGCATAGGAAAATGTCCGGATTAGATTTTAGTTAACATAAATTGTTGTAAGATCGTAAAAAGTGGCTGAAATTGAATGAGTTATGAGGTTGATTATTGAGATAGGAAAAGCGTAAATAAGTGTTTCTATATTTTTGCCTCATTTTTATGACTTTTCTTATGTAGGATTTGAGCGGATTAATATTTTTTTTTATTTGCTTCTTTGCTGAATACTTAGACTTTGCAACGAGATACAGTTCAATGAGAGAAGATTCTAAATGCCGTACATGTGAATGCATGACATTTTACTATATTTACTGCCTCACTCTCGTGTATTTTATTGAGTTTGCGAAACAAGTAGGAATGACTTTCAAAAGTCATTTTATGCAATAAAGCCCTAATATTTTTTATCGATAACAATATTTTTCCCAACACTATTTTGCATGAAATTATCCCATCAGGTAGTCCTAGCTAACCCCAACTAACCCTTTCCCGAACAACTGACTAACCTAATAAACTGATTACAACATAAAACAACTAAAACCAATTCAATAATTTATTACACCATCGTTGAATAATAAAACCGTGGGACGGTTTGTCAAAACTTTGTACGGGGTCAGTTTCGACCCAAAAGTATCTGTTTGCTTTTCGGGCCATGTACCGAAGTTGGGTCGTATTGTTATTTGCTGCGTGTCAATTATACTCGGGGGACTTGTTTGGCGAAATTAATTTGGGGTCATTTGTGCCTCTTTTTTTCTCGGAGGTGAGAATTTGAGGTGATAATAGTGTACGTGGGTACGAGTATTAAAGGTTTTTTTTTTTGATAATTTTGGGGTGCTACTGTTGTTATTGTTTTTGTAGCTAAGTAATAACAGCCACATGTATCGATCGATCAGGTTAAGCTACGCTTGCCGCGGTGGTCCGCGGATGGGTGACCATCTTTACATACCAAAACCCCTCCGTGGCTCGGAAAGCACGTTAAGCTGTTAGTCCCGGCTGTCATTCGTGGATCTTTGACAGTCGTTACGGGTTATCAGAAGCCCGAAAGTCTGACAACCAGTCTTACTCAGGGGTTCTGTATTACCCGGTAATTGGGTTGTGGAGGTCAGATAAGCAGTCGCTCCATATAAAATACTGGCACTCAGCTGCATCCGGTCAGACTGGAAGCCGACCCCAACATAGTTGGGAAAAGTCTAGGCTGATGATGATGATGCATTGTGGGGTACTGTTTTTGGTCGTGCATCTTGGATTTTTATTGAGGTTATTCCAATTTTTTTATTGAAAGGTATGCGAAAACTCCGAGCTGGTAAAGTGGGGCCACCTCGACGGAACTGCAGTAAGGTGTGGATGGGGAGCTATGTCTCAAACTATACTCCGTCTCCTGTCCTGCCCTCTGTGTCCCATAACATGCAGTCAAACTGTCCTCTGCACTACACCCGACGACGCCATGGAAGTGGCAAAGTTTTTGATCAAGAAGATTTGAAATACTGTCGTGCCAGCGACACGAAGAAGATTATTAAGGTAAAGATTATTGAAGTAAACGCGACCTTATTAAAAATGTAACATTGCAAAAATCATAATAGAATATGCTTGCAAAAACTTACGATGATGCAAAAAAGTAGCATACTATTTTGCTCAATTAAATTAAATAAATTATTTACTATTTGAAGGAATTTTAGATAATACTTATGTATACTTGAGTGAGATACCTGAGATACAGGTTTATTCCTAGTTCAGGTAGAATCCAATTATTTCTTACTTACCTCTAGTGTAAGGCCCTATTTTGTAAATATTTATGTAAATCAATTATTTATTTATTTGTTTATTTAAACTTCTCGCACAAAAGGTACAAAGGCGGACTTAATGCCTTAGGCATTCTCTACCATTCAACCAAGGGTGGTGAAGAGATTAGATGGCAGGTGCTTCGGTTGACACGACGACGATAAAAATTAACAAAAAAATAAAACACCAGACAAATACATAAATAGGTTATAAACACATACAATAATTAATTAAATAAAATTAATAAATAAAAAAAAAAAAAAAATTAATAATTATTATTTATTAATTATTTCAATAAACAATTTCAATTTCAATTAAAACCCTTATTAAAGTGCATGGTTAAGTATTAATTTAGGTATTTAGCAGTCAGACTCGTATTCCTTCGTGCCCATTATTCAAATTGCTTAGACGTTTTAAAATTCAAATGTGACCAACAGCAATAAGTAGCTGTGGCTACATTGACACCTTCCCTTGTACAGCCGGTCTATTCTGTAAAAATCTTACCGCGAAAACTTAAGTGAAGTGAGCTGTCAATCTCTAGACGTCGTCAGTTAGGATGACAGTTCACTTCAAGCTCACTTCATCTGAGTTTTCACGGAGAGACAGGTGTCAGAATGAATGTCCACTCGACTAAAAACAGTTCGAGTCAGTTCTGTACTTTTTTTGAATTCCTTTAATGATGTCCAATAATAACTTTACACTTTACACGCTCCATGCAAAAATCAACACCACCTTTTGCCCCAAATATAATTATTACCTAACTTATCAAACTTATCATTTTCCTGACAAAGGTGAACCTTTCACAAGACAAATAACGGTGGGTGCTTAACGTGCACGCACGTGTATCTAGGACGAAGCTCGCGACTGTTATATTAAGTAGGAGAAGGTGCACCCTAATTGCGTAACACACTAGTACTCTCAATTTGAATCATTTTGAAGCATATTGCTAATCCATTACTCCATATGTTCGAAAAATATGTCTGCTCAACAACGTAAATAACGCAATGAATGTTGTTGAACTGTCAAAATGAAACAATAAGAGGGGCGCGCGTGGAACCCTACGCGCCGCCACCTTGGGTCCTGATGTGTGGGGGGGACAGTTCTAGCTGGAGCGGTCAGCTCAGCCTTTTTTTATGTTTGCTTAGTCAATCCATCGTCATCAGTGGGATTTTCGCGCAAATTTTCACGGTGAGATTTTCATACAATCAACATGCAGTTCTTGAGGAAGATTGTTGGCTGTTTAACATCACGCTACGGTCCCTAGGAGCTGCATAAAAAGAAAAAAAAAAGAACCCTAAACGAAAACGAGGTAAAAGCGGGGGCGGGTGATGCGATTCGACGTAGTACTCGTAGGTCGGTGGGCCGAGGGAGATTATTATTTTAGTATTATTTTATTATTTTAGTATTGTGTATCTTAAGACTTTGACGCAAACAAAGAAGCGAACAGAACCTAGTAATCTTATAAAAGCTTTGTGTTCATCATCTGCCTAGCCTTTTCCCAACTATGTTGGGGTCGGCTTCCAGTCTAACCGGATGCAGCTGAATACAATTTTACATGGAGCGACTGCCTATCTGACCTCCACAACCCAGTTACTGGGAAATACGATACCCCTAGGTAAGACTGGTTGTCAGACTTTCGGGCTTTGGGCGAGCTTTGACAAAAAAAAAAATGTACATACAACCAGGAAAAATTTTCAACTAAATAAAGATTCTCTGAATGCGAAACCCTGCTGAATCCTGTAGGGACAGTTACAAACTGATATTAAAAATGAAATATTTCAGGAAAAATGTTTCAGTAACGTCGAAAATATAAAGCCGAGGCCAAATAGCGAATTTCAAAGCCTTTGTCTCACAAAATGGTGTAAGTTACAGTGATTTATAGGGTTCCGTGACATAAAAGTGTGTAGAACACAATTTCTTTCATAATCCGAAGGATTTAGAAGGAAATTCTTAATCCATTGCTTAACATGTTTCAAAAATTCGTCTGCGCGATAGCGCAAATAAGCAATGAATGTTGTCAAATTGTCAAAATGAAAGACATTGCAATTTTTACTGTGTTACGCAATTATCCCGCTCGTCATTTTATACAACTCCGTTATATTTTTGCACATTGCTTTCCTACCGCATGTACGGAACCTCAAGTCCAATAAAAAAAATCGCGTGTCACCATTTTTATTATTAAATCTGTGGCACGGGTAGCAACTATGAAATTCCGGTGGTCAACGCCGCAAAGGTTAATTTGTCCGGCTTCGGGCCACCGTACTGTGTAAATACCTCTCATATTTTTGCTTTAATGGAAAATTTTGTCACCGAACACTGTGTAAGGACTTTTGGAGAAGGCATTTTGGATTTAATATCTACTTGTAATAGAGGTTCCTATAAAAAATAGGCAATATTTTTATCTTTGTTCTCAAATGACGGATAGAAGTGTCCTCGGGGAAAGGATAAGATTAGTTATGTCTGGACTTTAAAAGAGACTGTGACCTCTGAGTATGTTTCGGCCTTTCTTCTCAGAGTAGTCAGATAGGAAACGCCGACCTCATCTAGTTTAAAAAAATATGATTGGTTTGTACAAACCTACTTACAGAAAATAAATCATTTATCATTTATGTTTATGAAAAAAACAGTTAAAGAAAATTGTTTTTTTTTTGTACTTGTTCATTTTTCTGTAAAAAATCATTGACAGAACTTTCAAACCAAGTATTTCATATCTGATGTGTTTTTATTTGAGATTTGTCTATTTAATTTTTTCATAAGTATATTGATAAATTGCTTTATAAAGTACAGCAGGGTAATTGCGTAACACACTATCAGTAGCAATGGGTTTCATTTTGACAGTTCAAAAACATTCATTGCGTTATTTACGTTGTTGAGCAGACACATTTTTCGAACTTATGGAGCAATGGATTAGCAATATGCTTGAAAATTATTCAAATTGATAGTAATAGTGTGTTACGCAATTAAGGTGCAGGTTCCATTTTAGTTCCGAGTTAATTTAGTCCTAGTGTAGCCTACTTACAGAAAATAAATCATTTATTATTTAAAGCAAATATCATAAAATTGCGACAATCTGTCTCAATTTTATACATGAATATAAAGGGAAGGGAAGGCCCATGATCACGATTGTGAAAACAGTTTGCATCACTGTTGGAAAACTAGAACCAGAATGAGCCAGCACCCTAATTGCGTAACAGACTATTAGTATTAATCACAAATTTTTGATGTATTTCTTTTTTTTTTTGAGTACTTATAGTTTTTCTTGTATTTGTTGGTATATTGGCGTGGCTAGCTGACATATAGCAAATCATTTATTTTTGTGTTCTGTGTCTTGTAATGTCAATTACTTTGCATACCTTGTATTGTATTAATTCAAGTATTTTCAAACTGAACAGACAGCTGTGCTGCTGGAGAGTTTGTTGCGCCACTTCTTCTCCCCAGCGAAAGCACTAGGAAGTGGTGAAGGGCGGGCGTTTTGGGGGACTGTCTTTTGTAATTTTGACTTACGAAAAGTGCTGATTCTCAGCCTAGTTTGAATAAATGACTTTTGATTTTGATCAATCTGAGTCATTTTGAAGGATATTGCTAATCCATGGTTTCATACGTTCGAAAAATTTGTCTTCTCAACAACGTAAATATCGCCATAAATGCTGTTGACCTGTCAAAATGTAAGCTATTCCTACTGTTAGTGTCTTACGCATTTACCCCGCAGGATGAAACTGGTAGTTTCCTTGAATTTTTCTGTTATGCAAACTTAGGCCTGAAGACTTTAGGCACCTGTTACAACGTCTCTTTATAAATAATATAGTAGATGATTTTATGTTAGATTCAATACAGCAGTGCTATTCTGTAACCATCTCACCGTGAAAACTTGGGTGAAGTGAGCGTGGAGTGAGCTGTCATTAAGGATTAACACTATTGACACTGCTCATTTCAAGCTCACTTCACTTATGATTTCACGGTGAGATTTTTACAGAATCGACCGCCAGATATATGGTCTGTTAAACAGTGATTAGTCGACGTGTATTATATTTGAGTTACGAGTTTGCTGTCTAAATCCTCTAGTTTATAGGTTATCAGCTATCATGCATTAGGTATATGATATTATGAGTCAATTGCTTGCAAGTAGAGCTAGCGGAATACAAGGTATTCTTAATAAGGTTTGAGTGATTTCTACTGATTTCAAAGTGAATATACTTTAACGTAACTGTCGTCCTCAGTCATTGAAAAGCAGCTCAGGAACGAATGACTGAGGAAAGCTCGTCCAACACCCCAATTGCGTATCATAGGAAATTTGTAATCCAGTGGTTCATATGTTTGGAGAAATCGTCTGCTGGACAACGTAAATAACGCGATGAATATTGTTGAATTGTCAAAATGAATAGAATTGGCATTATGAGGGTGTTACGCAATCATCTTGCAGGGAGGTGATTCCACTATACCTATCCATTTCTTAATCTAAGTAATGTTGTTTTATTGCGAATTGACGGAACCAGGATTTTTTTGTAGGATGCGAGTATAATAACAGCCCCTTATAATAATAAAACCATTTATTTTCAGGTAATAAAGACCCATAGAAAAACACATAACGACATATAACAATTGTGTTAGTAAATAAAACTTAAAAACTATGTTAGTATCATTTATTTGCAATAAGTCTTTGTGCGCTCCGGTGGCACTTGTCCGCGAAAGCGGTGGAATACCACATACTGTGGCCAAAAGCTTTCTTTCATCACCTGATGCAGGTAGCAAGTTGGTATGCGCATCACACACGCCTTAAAGTCTACTTTGCGATGCGACTCCAGCAGATGCACTCTCGGCGCGTACTTCAGCCTTTGGTGCACGTACTTCACGATGTCTTCCGCGTCGGTGGTGTAGTGGAGACGGGAAATATACACCGGGGTATTCGGCTTCGCAGCACGCAGTTTTTCGTTGGGCTCCGTGGCTTATGACACGTCGGCTTTTTCGCTGAGAGGGTAACGCATTTGTGATGCCTCTGTTATAAGGTATCGCTCTGTAGGGAGCTGTGATTACTTACCATCAGGTTATCAGATGATCCACCTGTTAATTGTGAACCAATAACATACAAAAGAAACCTTGGCTAGAAAAGCAACATCTCAACATCTTCAATAATGTCATGTCATCGTGCTTGGTGCTGATATGACCCTCTCACTCCCATTTGAGACTGGCAGGCTTCGTTCCTACATCCAATATACCGCCCGTTTTGGCGTAGCGTGGTGTTCCAAATTCTGTCCTGTCTTTTTAGTATATTTTATTGCTGCGTTCCAACGCACTTTGGCAAACTCCAAGGAGGAACTTTTGTGACTCGTTCAGCGACCAGCCGTGCGATTCTGTAACCATCTTCACCGTGAAAACTTAGGTGAAGTGAGCGTGGAGTGAGCTGTCATTAGGGATTAACACTATTGTCACTGCTCACTTCAAGCTCATTTCACTTATGATTTCACGGTGAAATTTTTACAGAATCGACCGGGTAGTCTGAGCACCGTAGGATAGGACGGGCAGGATACAACATGTCAATGAGTTTGCGCTTCAGGGAGATCGGCAGATGGGAGAGGCCTTTGCCTGGGATAGGGACAGAACTGGCTTTAAAAAAAAAGTCATGTCCACATTTCATAGCACATCTTTGTCATGTCGGTACGACTTGCGTTTTGTGCGGCTTCTGTGCCACGAACAAGCCAGAGTTCGTTCTGAACATTATTATATTTTATTAGTTGATAACAAAGTGTGACCTGGTTAACTAACTTTAGATAACTAGTGTTAAGTAGTGGAGGGGTTCGCGGCTTCATCTAGATCTCACGTTTGTATTTGTCACTGAGGTTTTACTAATTTTTGGGACCTATAAGAATACTTTTTTTTTTTTTAATATTGCAGAATTATGCTGGGAGCCTTTTTGCCCTGGCACAGGTCTCTTTTTGTTTTGGTTTATTTCATTTTTTGGTTGTTTTAATGTAATTTTGTTAGTGTTAAAGTTAGTGTTAAGTTTACTGTTGCAGTTGGGACACGTACAGGAAATACACAGGGATATAACATAACTATAATTTAAGTACAGACGCCAGCACGTCAAGCTAATACAATCTGTCTTTTTTTAATAGATTTTCAACGTTATCGCTGAAGTGTAAAGTTCAAAGTTGATTGGGAAAATTTGACAGTTTCGGGTAGCTTGATGTGCTGGCGTCTCTACAAAGATCCTGCTTATTATATTTACGTAGTTATTATTTTTATATAATTTTTTCTTTATTTTGACGTCATTTTTAATGACGGTTATTCTATCGGATATCTTACTTTGTGTATCTAATTTCACCACCACTGCTCTCAAACGGTAAAGGAAACATCGTGAGGATATCGGCATGTCCTCGAACCAAAAGTTCGAAGATATGTGTCATCCAATAACCCGCACTGTGGATTATGGACCACTCCCTCCCACAGAGAGGTGGCCTGTGTCCCAGTAGTGGGAACGTTATAGACTGATTATGCAATCTGCGCACTAATTTTCATTCATAACCCGAGGATTTTGAAGGAAATTCCATATCCTTCAAAACCTTCTGTTGGACAACTCAGAGAAACGGCAGTTTCAGGATAATATACTTTTATTAATCACTTTATCAACATAAATAAATTCAGAATCAAATCAGTTTATCACAAATTCGCTTACACTAAATTATAATATTTCCGATACTTAACAATATTTTAAACTTTAGCTACCAACGGTCAATGAGGCCGAGGTTTCACTATTAGAACTTCTCGAGTCCGCTATCAGCGATCGAATGAATGGTCGAATCTTAGTCGTCTCATTTTCATTACGGTTAGTAGGGGGGGTATGGTGTTGCCAACTCATAACAGTGTTGCCAGTTAAATTTACACAATACTACTATAATTTGTAACACTTCATACTTTCGAATATTCACCTAAACAGGCTTGTCTGCTCATCAACGTAAATATAATTAACAAACGTGGCTGAACTGTCAAAATCAAAGGCATTGCGATCGATTGCTATTTCAAATGTGTTACGCAATTACCCCGCTGCGCTGGTCCAAATAACCAAATTATCTATCAACGTATTTTCCAGTAGATTTTGTCGATCGAAAAAGCTGTTTCACAGCTTTAAAGCTACGTAATAGCTACTAACTTCCGTTCACAGCGTCAAAACAGCTTGAAAATCGGTTTAGCTACAATTTCCGTAGTCCGGCTATACGGCTGTATACTGCTAAATCGTGTAACATTATTATGTCTCAGGGTGGAACTTGAGCGTCCCGTGTGCACTGCGCCTTGGTACTTATGTACACAGGTAAGGGTGTGTTAATATTTAGCGAAATGTATGTTGGTTATGATTATATTATTATTATTCTTGCACAGATGCGACGCACGCATGGCACATTTGTTAATGTAAGACGCACGGCTTATTATACTTATTATTATTTTATTATTACTGTTTGTTACAAAAGTAGTTTTTTTTTCAGTTTGTTTTGATTGTTATTGCTTAATTGTCATCTGCCGGTGTCGCGGGCGCATCTTGATTAATGTATGTGTTGTCTTTGATCCCTGGCCCTGACATCAAGCGCTTGAATACGAGGCTTTTCGCTACATAGTATATTTTATGTCTTTTTTATTTTTTATTTTATTTTTTATTTGTAGCGTGCGTTTTGTTGGTGCAGAATAAACGTTTTTTCTTTCTTTCTTTCTTTCTTTCTTATGTTAATTAGAGTAGTTTATTTGTAAAAAGGCTTATTATTTTTCAGTTACTATCAAATCAGACGGGACTTCTGGCTAAGTTATAACGGGTCGATCGATCAGGCGCGGTTGGTCCGAGGATGGTTGACCATCTTTTAATACTAAGACGCTTCCGTGCCTCGGAGAGCACGTTAAGCCGTTGGGCCTGGCTGTCATCCGCTGTCGATCTTCGTTACGGGTCGTCAGAAGCCCGAAATTCTGACAACCATCGGCCAGTAACAGGGTTGTGGGGGTCAGATAGGCAGTCACTGAATGTAAAACCTCTAAAAATTAAAATACAACGTGTAACGTTAAATGCGCAAAACCTCAGACACCCCAAATGATTTTTAATTCAATTGACATATTTCAGAGAGAAAATAAGTCATTAAAAAAATTGTAAAGGTTTTATGTGCTGTTTTAGTTTTACTGGCCATTCTGATCGTTTCTTGTGTCTGCGATGACGCTTTATCGAGGCAGGAGTCGTCACAGAGCCGCTGCGCCGCGCTGACATTGGGTTGCTTGACCTATTAATAAATAGACACGGCAACGTTTTTAATGAAGATTTTTTGAAAAATGTGACCTATATTAAAAAGTGGTTCAATTAATTCTGCTCGTTATTCTGATCAAACTATTTTCAGGTTTTGCGCATTTAACGTTACACGTTGTATATTAAATTTTAATTTGTTTTTTCTGAAAAAGTGTGCTGCTTAGAGACGTCGTTTTGTTTTTCCTGTAATCTTTACATACACTTCTAACACATAGAATAATTTCAGATTTTTTTCTATGTAATCAGGAGCCCGAAAGTCTGACAACTAGTCTTACTAAGGGGTATCGTATCATTGAGATTATACTATCAGGTGAACCGCCACAAAAAAGAAAAAAAAATATATGGATAAAGACGACATAATTAATCGAGTTCTGCAACACAAGTCTGAATACTCCGAAATAAATCTGCTATTCAAAAAATTTAAAATTGTAAGTTACAAATATTTTTTACTAGCTTTTGCTATTTTGTACTCGCGTTAATAAATGATTACCTATATTAAAATAAAATTGCATTTTTAATTATACAATTCCCAAAAAAATCTTATTTTTGCCTTTATATTTTTTGTCATAACAAATCATTTGACTAAACGTTTATTGTCTTAATTTTGTTTGCTGTAATAAATCATTTGATTAAAGACCAAAAGGCCTAATGACATTATCCTTGGTAATAATCTGCCAAGTAAACATTTGACCAAATGAAAATGTGCGTACTAAAATTATTCCAAATATTACATTGGTATAAAAAAAGGTTGCTAAAATTTGTTTGGGTAATGAAAATTTGGCAAAATCTTTTCGGCAAAACGGCAGGATCCCAGGAACGTCCTAGAATAATGTTCCGTTCTGAGCCCGTGAGTTCAACGGTCAAACAATAAGCATAGTATAAACTGAAATGATTGTCAAATACTAAATTAATGCGAACGAAGCCGCGGGCAATTATGAAACTTTCAGGTTTTTATTCAATACTAGCTAGTATTGAATAAAAACCTGAAAGTTTCATATTTGTCATTAAGTTTAATAGTAATTTTCTAATCACACCACCGAATAATATATGTATTTTCACAAATTTTCAGCGTAAGAACATTATACACACATCTTTAACTAGCGCATAAATCGGACCTCAGTGCAATTTCTAGCGGCGTTCCAAGATTCGCACTACGGGACGATAAATCTAAGAGCTACGTCTTGCACAGGTGCTAATTATTGCTACGTGGTATCATTACTAATTAGAAACTAGGCAATCGTGTTTGCTGCTGTTCTTTTATGGGGTAATTAATTTAGGAAGTGTATGGGACTACGGTATCATGTTTTATGAAGATAGGAAAAAACTACTAAAGGAACATGAAAGCAAGAAGAAAACGTGAGATTTTTTTTTGTGATTTTTATGAACGGATAGCTAGGACGGCTTCGCCCACGCGGTTGTTGGAAATTATCCCAAGGAAACAACTACCGGGGTAAAATCAGCCTATAATGTGGTTATCGGAAATTATCTCACGCACCGAGGGTTCGGTACTATTATACAACGTGTAACGGAAGGGGGGTATCAACCCTGAAGGAGGTGAATGTGCTCATGAAACTCAACAACTTTCCCCAAAGAACATAGGACGAAATATGAAAAAAAAATTTGGCCCTCCCTTACAAAACTGACTACCAGCTGATTGATTTACTATGGGAGGGCCAAATTTTTTTTTCATATTTCGACCTATGTTCTTTGGGGAAAGTTGTTGAGTTTCATCAGCACATTCACCTCCTTCAGGGTTGATACCCCCTTCCGTTACACGCTGTATATTAAATTTAAATTTGTTTTTTCTGAAAAAGTGTGCTGCTTAGAGACGTCGTTTTGTTTTTCCTGTAATCTTTACATACACTTCTAACACATAGAATAATTTCAGATTTTTTTCTATGTAATCAGGAGCCCGAAAGTCTGACAACTAGTCTTCGGGGGTATCGTATTACCCAGTAACGGGGTTGTGGAGGTCAGATAGGCAGTCGCTCCATGTAAAATACTGGTATTTAGCTGCATCCGGTTAGACTGGAAGCCGACCGCAACATACTGGGAAAAGGCGAGGCAGATGATGAGGTTTAAGATGAGTTCAGGATCGATATTCTGAACCGATCTTAATACGTCACATACATTGCCATATGTGACCAACGCATCAATCTGACGTCACGCAAAATCCTGCATCGCGCAAGCAGAGTTTACCATGCAACTAGCATATACAACGTGTAACGTTAAATGCGCAAAACCTCAGACACCCCAAATGATTTTTAATTCAATTGACCTATTTCAGAGAGAAAATAAATCATTAAAAAAATTTAAAGGTTTTATGTGCTTTTTTAGCTTTACTGGCCATTCTGATCGCTTCTTGCGTCTGCGGCGACGCTTTATAGAGGGAGGAGTCGTCACCGGGCCGCTGCACCGCGCTGACATTGGCTTGCTTGAAGACTTTTTGAAAAATGTGACCTATATTAAAAAGTGGTTCAATTAATTCTGCTCGTTATTCTGATCAAACTATTTTCAGGTTTTGCGCATTTAACGTTACACGTTGTATACAAGTTCCCGACAGCAATCGTCGGGAAGTAGCCCACCAGACACAACACCCGTCTGGTCAGAGCATCCTCCCTTTTCTATAGACGATGAGAGAACCTTACACCCTGTTCTTCATACCGCTATAAAATTGATTGTATTCTTATGAATAGAACCAATGAAATCCTCCAAGGAACCATCTAGTCCTTTAAGTCGTGAGGTTATGTATGATTTCTTAAAACGAAAACTTTCAAACAACATAATCACTTCCCCAAAATTATAACACAGCACTTATATAACCTAACGATGCTTGAAATTTATACCCCCGAACTTGGTACTACACTAGTTAACCCGTAACCCGGCCGGCAATTTAACCCTAAAGTTTTTCTACTTAATCTTCGCGTGGGGGTCTGACGGGGTATTAATCTATCGGGCCGGAGCTGCTTATAAGGTTTCCTAGTAAACCCGACTCTTATTTGTTGGGTGTTTAGGTTGTAAATATAATTGAGAACCTTTGTCGCTTTTAACCTGGAGATTTTCTTATTTCGAAGTGTTTACTGTAGTAGAAAAGCCTAATTTACATATCGCGATTTAATTGCCTGTGGCATACACTGTTTACACGGTGCGACTTTTACCTGGAGATTTTCTTATTTCGAAGTGTTTACTGTAGTAGAAAAGCCTAATTTACATATCGCGATTTAATTGCCTGTGGCATACACTGTTTACACGGTGCGACTTTTACCTGGAGATTTTCTTATTTCGAAGTGTTTACTGTAGTAGAAAAGCCTAATTTACATATCGCGATTGAATTGCCTGTGGCATACAATGTTTACACGGTGCGACTTTTACCTGGAGATTTTCTTATTTCGAAGTGTTTACTGTAGTAGCAAAGCCTAATTTACATAGTGCGATTTAATTGCCTGTGGCATACACTGTTTACACGGTGCGACTTTTACCTGGAGATTTTCTTATTTCGAAGTGTTTACTGTAGTAGAAAAGCCTAATTTACATATCGCGATTGAATTGCCTGTAGCATACACTGTTTAAACGGTGTGACTTTTACCTGGAGATTTTCTTATTTCGAAGTGTTTACTGTAGTAGAAAAGCCTAATTTACATATCGCGATTTAATTGCCTGTGGCATACACTGTTTACACGGTGCGACTTTTACCTGGAGATTTTCTTATTTCGAAGTGTTTACTGTAGTAGCAAAGCCTAATTTACATAGTGCGTTTTAATTGCCTGTAGCATACACTGTTTAGACGGTGCGACTTTTATTGGTGCTTTAATCACCAATCAAAGTCGCACCGTCGTCAGATGATGGAATACATTTCTTGCCACAGACAAGAAACTTGCTTCGTATAAATGGGGCTCAAGCTGTAATCACTTTTACTTCTAAATATGAAGTTGAGAAGAATTTATTACAGTAGAGCGTCGATTATCCGAACTGTTCGGAAAATCGGTACTTTCCGATAATCGAACTACCTATATGTATATTGATTCAGCCATACATATTTACGTACAGGTTAATGAAAACCGTATTTAAATTTACATAAAAAATCGACAAGTCGTGACAAGTGACTGCCGCAAGCACTGTAGCGCGGGAGGTGGGAGAGAGGCACGCGTGAGTCGGGCGGACGTAGTATTTCGGATAAGCGGTCGTTCGGTTGAGCGACGTTCGGATAATCGACGCTTCACTGTAGTTGAATAAAAGTTATGTTCTTCATAATTGTCTAGATCATCATCATTATTTCAGCCGAAAACGTCCACTGTTGGTCATTGGCCTTTAGCATATCTTTATCAATCAGTCTTATGCTTCTTGCATCAAGTGGTTTCCTGCACCCTCACATTCGTTGGTCACTTAGCACCATATTGGGAACGTCCAAGACTCATCATCTGCCTAGCCTTTTCCCAACTATGTTGGGGACAGTTTCCAGTCTAACCGGATGCAGCTGAATACCAGTATTTTATATGGAGCGACTGCCTATCTGACCTCCAAAACTCAGTTACTGAGTAATACGATACCCGTTAGTAAGACTGTCACACTTTTGGGCTTCTGACTACCCGTAACGACTGTCAAAGATCCACTAATGATTAAAATGTAAATAATAGCTTTAAGAACAAACCACGAGTTTTATTTACAAAAACCGACAGAACTTTCCGGTACACCCAATAGTTGTTCCGGGTCTGGCTGTTTGTGTATGTGACTTTAAATGTTTGTAAACGCACTCACAATACAGGAGAAATTCCTAGTGTGGGACAACGTTTAAAAAAAAGAAATTGGCATGAAACTCCACCATTACTCTTTTTAAATATGTTTCAATATTTTGTATGCATTAATAATTATATAATTATATGTGAAGATAAAATTACTATTCCACAATAGATAAACATTAATTTATTGTGTGATAAAAAGAAAAGAAACTAAAACAACTGTGAAAAGATACTTATATTAATAAAGTAGATGATTTTCCATAAAAAAGATACAATTAATTATTGAGTTTGTGAGTTTAAGTAATCACAGAATGTACATAATCCAAATAACAATCGCAAGTAATTGGGTGCCTACATCACGTAAAATTCCGAGGACTGTTCTGCCATCAATTCTCTAAACGGCGTGATTTAAATTTCAAATTTGTCCTCATTCAAATCCAAGGGAGGAACAAATGGCAAGTCTTGGTTTTCAGTTCTTATTCTTCAATGTTTTCCAGATAGGACGGTTCCTCTAATGGGTACTTTAGGTAGGCATTCGTGCTAAGAATTACTGTCTGGAAAAGGCTTTACTTTCATTATCATTATGGGAGTTCTATTGAAAGGGACGACTGTGGAATTACATAATCATAGAATCAAATATAAACGGCTACCTATTGTTTATGATGCTAAAACCAATACCTACTAATTTTCTTAAATAATTGAAATTATTGAAAATTGTCTAGGACGTTGCCTGGAAGGGCTTTTTTCTAAGTAACATCAACCGCACGGGTCGATCGATCAGGTTGATCTACGCTTGCCACGGTTGGTCCGTGAATGGGTGACCATGTTTACATACCAAGACCTCAGAAAGCTCGTTAAGCCACTGGTTCCAACTGTCGTTTTCGACTCTTCACGTGACCAGAGGGCTAGCTTATTTTTTGGCCGAAGAATCAGCATTGCCATACAACGTGGTAATGCTGCCAGCCTTTTGGGCACGTTTCCTATTGACAGCGATACGGACGAATTTTTTGATGCCCTTTGATTATTTGCCCCCCTTTTTATATACTTGTACATATTATTATTATTATTTTTCGACCGTTAGCTTTTAAAACTATGCAAACACTTAATATGTTCACTAGTCGCTAGTAGGACTTATCACATTACTGGTGAAAAGTGTGTAAAATGTGAGTGCAGTTCTGCCTACGTATTATATTACGTATACGAGTATTCTGGTCCAACTCCAAACTAATTCAAATTCATAACGTAACTTTAAAAATTACGTTTCAATAACATTAAACCGTTGTAGAACGATCTCACCTATTAAGTAAAGCCATAGGTTTGTTGCGAAAAAGCTGAACGTGGACGTTCAGCTTTTTCGCAACGGATCTACTGGCGATACTGCAGTCGCTTTTTGTGTTTAGTTTACCAATCCTCTTTTCTCTATACCAATGAAATAACACACTGGAGTTTTTCAATTCGTTGTTCAATCTGCTCTGGAATTTGTGAAATTGGGGCGACTGCATACACCTTTTCATTGTACGCACGAATTGTCATTACCATAATGAGTAACCGTCTGAAATCAATTATGTTTTATTATCTAGTTTTTTCCATGCTTACATTTTTTGCAGATATGACGGGTTTTTATACAGTAAGTTAGCAAACAGGTCGACGTCGGAAAAGATGGAAAGTTGTTACACCACCTTTGATACAAGTTAAAAAATCTGTCTATAAATTCCGATATATGTAGTATTAAGTAAATGAAACTATTACTGTTACGCCGCTTGTATACGGTAAGAAAATTTACCGTGTCTGCGGCAGACAAGACAAATTCTTCGTGTACACGACAAGAATTTTGCCTGTTCTACACACGAAACAACGTTCTCCGCAACAACGCTCGCCGCGTCGTGTCTTGCGCAGACAAGATATTTTTCGTGCACCGCTGCGAGCAGTGTACACAGTTATTTTCTAGTTACGACACGAATTCTTGCGTAGGCCTGGCGTATTTTCTTACCGTGTAGCGCCCTTAGCCTGCATCATTTCACTGCGGGGCAAATGCCTTTCCCCACGACTTACAGCTCTTTTGATCCAGGGCTGAAGTGGGGCACTGGTGTTTAGTTTTCTCCAGCTCGTGCCGCCATCTTCTACGGGGTCTACCGCAAGCTCTAGCTGTGTCAGGACTCCACATAGCGATTCTTTTGGCCCACAGCTCATTCGGCATACGGCAGGCTTGGCCAGCCCAGTCCCACTTCAGATTAGCGGGTTTTTGAGCTGTTAAATTAACCATTTGTTGGCGACAAAACGTAGCACCGTTAGCTACTGCGACGACCGGAGGGCGACAGCGGCTTGCGGGGAGCGGGGGACGAGAGCCGAGAGCCGCCGCCGCCGCTGCCGCTGCTAACACGCACCATTCAATATACGACACGGACCAGAGGCGCGCGTTCTTATAGTCATAATATACCTACCTATATTTACAGTCCACTATTTTATTTTACCACCTCTAAGTATCATCAACACATTCATTTTTAATATTGTGCCAATGGCTTGACACGCGACCATGGGAAGAAACCAGACGGAATGACCATAATGCCTTGGAAGGTAGGTAGGCCTTTGGTATAAAATGCGTAGTGTTTTGCGACACTCTTACACCATCCTATCTTCCAAAAAACGGTGGGCTGTGCTGGTGCGGCTGCTGCAGGTGCGGAAAACCTCAAACGTCGCAAATACTCCAATCTCTTTGGAACGTATATGTTCGAGCCGTTTGGGGTTGAAACACTAGGGCCATGTGGACCAGAGGGCTGGCTTATTTCTTGGCCAAAGACTTAGCATTGGTATACAACGTGGCAATGTTGCCAGCCTTTTGGGCACTTTTCCTATTGACAGCGATGCGGACGAATGTTTTGATGCCTTTTGATTATTTTCTCTCCTTTTTATATACTTGTAAAGACGCCAGCACATCAAGCTACTACAATCTGTCAGATTTCTTTAATAGATTTTCAACTTTATCGCTATAATATAAGGTTCAAAGTTGATTGGGAAAATCTGACAGTTTCGGGTAGCTTGATGTGCTGGCGTCTGTACATATTATTATTATTTATAAGCTGTTAGTTTTTAGAAAACCCTATTACTCCCGCTCCGCTGTCCGTCCGTCCGTCCGAAGGTCTGTCACCAGGCTGTATCTCATGAACTGTGATAGTTAGACAGTTGAAATTTTCACAGATGATGTATTTCTGTTGCCGCTATAACAACAAATATTAAAAAAAAACAGAATAAAATTAATATTTAAGGGGGGCTCCCATACAACAGACATGATTTTTTTTTTTTGCTGTTTTTTTAGATAATGGTACGGAACCCTTCATGAGCGAATCCGACTCGCGCTTGGCCGGTATTTTAAATTTTGTGATATTTAAATAACCACGTAAACTTTATCTTCAAAACCCGAAGAATGTTTAAACAATACAGACAAGTACTGCTACAAAAAAGAGATCGTACTGTAAAATGCAATTTGTATACTGCACGTGCTAATTTGACTGTGCTCCACAAAAGACTTCTGTTAACAAACGAGACTAAAACTGTGCGCGAAATAGAAACACGGTTTAGCACATAGAGCATACACGGGGCAGGGTCGACGTGCAACCCGTTACCATGGATTTAGTACGTAATTCTGAAACTACGTTGAAATACTCATCGTTTATTAAAAAAAAAATATACGGGGTGTCCGAAAAGTCATGGATTGCCTTTTACCTGCTGATGGGCCACATTGAGATCTACCAATAAAAAAAAATGACCAACCAATAATGTTTTTTTTTTCCACCAGGGCCGATCAAAAATAAGGTAATTTTTTTTTTTTTGTGAAAATTTTAAGTTTGAACCTAAATTTTAGGTATTTAAAAGATTATATCTGTAACTTTCTTGTATTCAATCAATAGTAGGATGATTCAAGATGAAAATAAAAAAAAAAACTGTACTCGAAAAAGTTTTCATTCGTAGAAATGGCATGGAAAAAACTGATCAAAGGTAGACATTTTCCAAAATTTCATTACACATCAAAAAACTCGGAAGCCATAAGACTTTTATGATGTCATTTTTTTATTGGTGGATCCCAATGTGGCCTATCAGCAGGTAAAAGGTAATCCATGACTTTCCGGCCACCCAGTATATTTATTTTGACCACGTATCGCACTTTTATATGAAACAGCTGATTTTTTTTATGACTCACCAATAATTTCTACGCGGGGTTCTAGAATTATGTGCTGAATTCAGGGTTATAGTTTGCACGTCGGTTTCCCTGCCTTACTGTATATCTATTTCTACCACCAAATATCATTGTGTGTATATTTATAGAATGGGTTCGAAGATCAACACGCACGCAGTCCTCTAAACGCTGTTCACAAATCTAAGACCCGAAATTTTTGTCAGTTTTAAACAAATAGATGACTGCTGATCTTCTGACAGCAGCAAACAGCTGTTGAAAGTCTATTGATTTTGGATTTGTGAACAGCGTTTAGAGGACTTCTTCGATACGATTGATTGATGTTTGATTCGGTACGGAAGCGTTTCGAATGATTATGAAAAGTTATGCAGAAAAGAGAGAAGAAACGAGTGTGTGTTTGTGGTGTGTGTGAAAAGAGAGTTTAGTTGGCGACCTCATGACATGAAGATTAGATGATCGCTGAAGTGTGAAGACATTCTAGGCATGTAGTGTGTTAGGAAAAGTGTAGTGGGCTAGGAAAAGTTGCTAATACTCGATATAAATCAGCCTATAGTGCCCTGTATCCTTCCTACTAATATTATAAACGCGAACGTTTGTGAGGATGGATGGATGTATGCTTGTTACTCTTTCATGCAAAAACTCCTGAACGGATTTAGATGAAATTTGGCACACAGATAGTTTATATCTAGGATTAACACTTAAGATTTTTATGACGATATTTTCACGGGATCGAAATAATGTTATAAACACGAAAGTTTGTGAGAATGGATGTTTGGTACTCTTTCACGCAAAAACTACTGAACGGTTTTTTTTTTTGAAAATTTACAGTAATATAGCTTATGTACGAGTATCAGAATAACATTTATGATACTTTTTATCTTGATATTCCCAAGGGATCACTTATGAGATTGAAGCAGCGGGTCGCAGCTAGTATGATCTTCTCGTTGAGAGAGTGGGAAGTAAGATGTCACATGTCTCCGGATTTTTGTTTATTGATTGAACTTTGGTCCCAATAAATATTGGTCCTAACCTTACAAATAATATTTGCGTAGTTTCCGAGGATCGAAGCTTTTGGTTAGCATAACAGGATAGCATAATCAGCGTACGATGTTCCAACTGCTGGGAGACAAAGCCTCCTATCGGTCACAGGGAGTGGGCCGTAATCCACCACGCAGGCCCAGTGCGGGTTGGTAGATCATATGTCAAAGTATTAGGTTTTTCCATTGTTCCGTCATAATCAACCTATATTTTTCCCTGTGCTGGGACACAGGCCTCCTCTCTGCGAGAGGGAGTGGGCCGTAGCGGATGGGTAGATCAGATTTCCAATGTCTTCGAATGTTTGGTTCTAGGACATGCCAGTTTTCTTACAATGCTTTCCTTCACCGTTTTGAGAGCAGAGGTGATGATATAATTTACACAAAGTAAATCGCCTGCCTGGGTTCGAACCTACGACTCGTTAATCGTGGCTGTTATCCAGTGTAATAGCCGCGATTTACGAGTTGTAGGTTCAGAATCAGAATATGCGTAGAGCAGTGTTAGCCCAGTGGCTACCAGTGCTCTACGAATATTCTGATTGTAGCTAATGAATGTTCATTAGCTAGAATCAGAATCAATTCAATTCATAGTTTTCCTAACGGCAGGAAAATTAGAATAGCCAAGTTCAAGACTGCTGATGACGATTGGCTCGATAAGATTTCTGAAGACTATTCCTTGAATGACAATAATATTGGATTGGATTTGGAAATCAGACAGAACAAACAGACAGACAAACAGACAGACCAACAGACAGAAAAACAGACAGACAAACAGACAGACAAGTATATTAAAAAATAAAAACGTTATATGTACCGTACACTATATATACCGTACTATATATACTTTCTAATACATTTAATAAAAAGCTGTTATTTTGACATTAAAATTGATTGTAATAAAAAAAAAACAGCTTTTTTACTAAATTGAAGTGGCTGTACGCTTCAATTTTATTTATTTGTAAGTATAGATATAACATAATAAGACGTTCCACAAACAAATTACCTGTCTTTATTTCCCTACTCTTTGCCCCTATCGAGTTAAGAATCCACCTCATTCAGTAGTGTGTGTGAGTTAAAACACTCATTCTCGGAGCGGACGCCCGTGGCCTTTGTTCTGCGCTCGGTACAGTTCGTAGTTTACCTATGATTGCAGGTTATTTTGATAAAGCTTCAGGTGTTTCAGGTGGATTAAGTTGTCTAGTTTCTAGGATGCTAGATTCAATGTTTTCTTCAAGGTTACGTTAACTTGGTATTATTGTTATGACACGGAGACCACCAGTAAAATCAATTTGAGTTTTTGTAGATTTTCTCTCTGAGGGAAATGATCCGGAATGAGGTGCTCCGGCAAAGAACCAAAGTTGTCGACACAGCTTACAGAATAAGCAAACTGAAGTGGCAATGGGCCGGCCATATTAGCCGTAGAACCGCTGACCTTTGGGGTAGACGTGATCTTGAGTGGAGACCGCGAATCGGCAAACGTAAGGTAGGACGCCCTCGATCTTGGCAGGGTCGACCAGCCACCCTGAAATTGATTTCGCGGGCCTAAGTTAGGAAATGTTTTAATTTTATTAATTAATTACTTACCTACATTTTTTTATTAATGTACAGATGCCAGCACAACAAGCTATCCGAAACTGACGAATTTTCCCAACCAACATTGAACCTTATTCTTTGGCGATAAAGTTGAAAATCTATTAAAGAATTCTACTTGATGTGATGGCGTCTGTACATTTCCTTTTAATTCTGAACAAAGAAACTGAAGTCTGCTTTACATTGAAATAAAATATTTTAAAAGTACATTTTACGGTTACTTTAAAAACTGTAAAGTCTTTTCACACTTACAGATTGCAGGAAATGAATGATGAATGACATTTTATAAAATGAATTCTGTTCAAAAGTCGTCCGTTCGCATAGTCTTCTTTTAAATTCGCACCTGTAAGATTTCTTCAGCGGAGGCCGATGGAGGGAAAATTGTAAATTATTATTATAAAATGGCAATTTTTCAATAGGAATTTATAGGGGTTTATTAATAAACTGGGGGTTCGGGTTATTTTTTCATAC
Organism: Eremobia ochroleuca; assembly: GCA_949629135.1. Classification (NCBI taxonomy): domain Eukaryota; kingdom Metazoa; phylum Arthropoda; class Insecta; order Lepidoptera; family Noctuidae; genus Eremobia; species Eremobia ochroleuca. Next base: position 6,611,503 of record OX451410.1, read on the forward strand.
AAAACTGAATAGGCGAACAAGATGATTCTGTAACTGATTGGTCAAGTTTGACAGTAAAATTTTCGCCGTATCTTGTCTTAAAGTGAGAGAAAATATGAATTTAAGGTCGCTCAGCGAACTATGCCTCCAAGCATAGCTCGCTCTCTCTGAGGGATAGAATCCGAAATGAAGTGACCCGGCAGAGAACCAAAGTTTTCCATATACTTGTAGCTCACAGAATGATCTAGCTGAAGTGGCAATGGGCCGGTCATATTAGCCTTAGAACCGACTGTTGGGGTAAACGTCTTGAGTGGAGAGCGCAAATCAGCAAACGTAAGGTAGGACGCCCTCAGGCTAGGTGGAGTGACGGTCCCCCCTAAATGGGTCCAGGGGCGACGGACTTTGGGACGTCCGTCGCCCCCCACACATCAGGACCCGAGGCGGCGGCGCGTAGTGTTCCACGCGCGCCCCTCTTAGACGTCGCGAGGGGAGTTTAACAACTCACTCCCCCCTGACACGAGGAGGCCCGCAGGTGCGGGCCAGCACCAGCCGGGGATGCGGAAGTATCGTTCGTTCCCGCGACCCCCGGCGTAGGTGAGAGAGGGAACACCGGGGTGGTTTTAGTCAGTAAGAGTCTGACAGACCCCGCCACCCGCCCCAGGGCGGCGGACATCCATGAGGATTTTCCACCCCGATGCAAAAAAAAAAAAGTGGAGTGACGGTCTTCGCAGGGTGGCTGATAGCAGTTGGATGAGAGTTGCCGAGAATCGAGCTAATCGAACTTCAAGTCGTTCGTGGTGCGTGTTCCGACACATCATCTCGAGAAGTTCCTCAAGGAATAGTTCTGGCCGAAGGGTGTTGTGTATCGCCGGTTTCGTGGCCGGCTACATGACACCAGTCAGCGAAACACGACGCCGACACTTCGTGTGCAGTAGTTATTAGTTTGTTATGTTGTATGTATTTATAGTATTTTTAAGATATATTATTACAGTATTGTATTGTGATAATTTTGTATGTATTAGTTTATAAGTATTCTAATATTTGTAGTAGTTTGTATTGTTTTTTCTATGGGCCCTAGTTGCCTGAAATAAAGGAATAAATAAATAAATAATTGGCGTGCAATTGGAGAGACTTTTGTCCAGCAGTGGACTGCTGTAGGCTGATGATGGTGGTGATGAGACATTTTCATGACCGTTGTGGTCATGAAAATGTCTCTATACAGCGTGTAACGGAAGGGGGGTATCAACCCTGAAGGAGGTGAATGTGCTCATGAAACTCAACAACTTTCCCCAAAGAACATAGGTCGAAATATGAAAAAAAAATTTGGCCCTCCCTTACAAAACTGACTACCAGCTGATTGATTTACTATGGGAGGGCCAAATTTTTTTTTGATTTGATACCCCCCTTCCGTTACACGCTGTATAAGGCGATCAATCTGCCGAACGCTCTGATTGCTCAGGAGCCAGAACTTGACATATTTATGTATAACAGCCGGTCGATTCTGTAAAAATCTCACCGTGACAACTTGCGTGGAGTGAGCTGTCAGTGTCATCCCACTAATACTAGGGATTGACCAAGCATACATTTACAATCATAATCGAGTTTTTAATAATATGTTTATGCTAATTCTATTGATCATTTTATATAATTTCAAAGCTAGTATTTTAGTTGTCAAAACATTACTATTTTAATGGGGTTTTAAAATAAAATAGCAAAACAAAAAAAATAATAATAATAACAAACAACAATAACAACAGAAACAGAAACATAGTCAATTTTTTTTCTTTTTTTTCCAGACTTTAGACCTGATAAACGATATTTCGTGAATCGGGTGAAGTGATCACGCCGCACTAACTACGTGGGATTAAATTCTATGGTCCGTTAGCCAGGCACCCATAAAATAGTAAGGTTTTATATAAAATTATCAATAGAATTAGCATAAAAAAATATTATATAGATCTCGATTATAATTGTAAATGTATGCTTTGTCAATCCCTAGTTATCAGGTGGGATGACACTGGCAGCTCACTCCACGCTCACTTCACCTAAGTTTTCACGGTGAGATGGTTACAGAATCGCACTGCAGTAAATCTATGTTTAATGGTCTTCACATGATCTGACCAAGATTATGTCTGGACTTTAAAAGAGACTGTGACCTCTGAGTTTGTTTCGGCCTTTCTTCTCACAATAGTCAGATAGGAAACGCAGACCTCATCTAGTTTAAAAAAAATATGATTGACATGTAAAAGTGTTTGTCCTACTTACAGAAAATAAATCATTTATCATTTATAATGTTTGTATGAAGTTTTGCAGTTAAATGGTATGTAGTTGCGTGGCTTGCGGCGCGCTTTGGTGTTTACTGTAAGTGCAGCAAGCAATTGTTGTAGAAATAAATAAATAAATTTTGAGAGATGAGCAAAAATAGAAAGTATAATATTATACTCGTATTAGTAGGTAAAGAAAATGCATTTAATTTTCATTCATCATCTGCCTAGCCTTTTACCAACTATGTTGGGGTCGGCTTCCAGTCTAACCAGATGCAGCTGAATACCAGTATTTTACATGGAGCGACTGCCTATCTGACCTCCACAACCCAGTTACTGGGTAATACGATCCCCCTAGGTAGGACTGGTTGTCAGACTTTCGGGCTTCTGACTAGCCGTAACGACTGTCAAAGATCCACGAATGATAGCCGGGACCAACGGCTTAACGTACTGTCCGAGGCACGGAGGGGTCTCGGTATGTGAAGATGATCACCCATCTACAGACCAACCGCGGCAAGCGTAGCTTAACCTGATCGATCGACCTGTGTGGCTGTTATTATTTAGCCACGGGCTCCTCCCAACTTGAAAACAATTTCATTGAAATACAAAATTGTCAGGGGTCAAATATTTGTAATTTATAGTGGATTGTGTCTTAGTGTGCAATGGAATAGATCTGACGTATCCTTGATGTTGCAGTGACAAGAGTTGATGGTAATTCACTTTCATCAGGTGGGCTATCAATATCCATCAAAATATAATGATAAAATAAAGAAAGCATTAAATTTTATGTACCCACCCACTCATAACTTGAAAACAATTTCTTTACAAAATGTTCTTCGCTTGGCGTCACACTTTCTGCTCATCCCACAAGGTACTAAGCGCGATCTTTTGGAACACATCTAGATTTTTATGCCTCGTATAAAAGTACTGATCTTATTATTTAAAGTACGACGATTGTATGGTTGGCGTAAAAGTTGTTCGATTATTTTTTCAGTCTTTTTTTTACGTTTTTTTTTTGTTTCACTTTCAGAGTTTTCTTACCGTGATACATACCTGTAGAAAGAAAAGAAAGAAAGAAAAAACGTTTATTCTGCACAAACAAAACGCACGTTACAAATAAAAAAAAGACATAAAATATACAACGTAGCCAAAAGCCTCGTACTCCTGGCGGTACTTAAGGTGGAATATGGTACAAAAAATATAGTTCTGGCATTCAATTGAACTTCATTTACTGATGGTAGATTTATTTTTCATGACTAATGATATTTTTATTTTTTTTTTATTTTTCAAACAATGGATTTTCCCAAAGGAGCTTATCAAGACAACATACAACGAGTAAGGCAGTCCGCAGATAAAAAAAAATAGAAGGAACGAATACATTTTTCTAACTTATTTCATCATTAAAAACCAAATTACTGCATTTTCGTTACAACAAAAAGAACACGTTCAGAAACCACTTGTGAAACAACAACTCAATTTCGAACAACTTGTATGCTAACGCTACAAAGGTAAGAGCGTTTTAATATGCTAATGGTCTAAAATAAATTTGGCATAGGCATTTTATGGGGGAATGAAGTATAAATTCAATTTTCCCCAGGGAAGGGGGTTGGGGGATTTCGATCTTAGGGGATACGTATAAGTCCCCAGAGTTTTCGGTCCCCAAGGGCTTATATCTCGGAGATAATCATGGTTTAAGGCTTTCTGTCTTTGCGATTATCTAAGTAAGCGTAGCATTTGATAGGCCCGTTTTATAGTTTTATTTCAGAAGGAAAAGTAATTTTGTCTCTTTATGCACAAATAAAAGTAAACGATGTTAGTAAAAGTATGTTTGTGTATTTTTTATTTGTGCAGGACGGCTTTTGAGGTTCCGTAGTGAAATTAAGAATGCTTGTAATATTAGAATGAGAATATGGGCAGACATATTATGTCTGTCCACATTCTCTTCCCAGCTCTAAGTTTACACCCGAACGTATAATATTTGAAAAGAGCCTACTCTCTAAATCTTTCAACGACGAAACGGGCCCGTCTGAAAGTAGTTCGATACTTCTGGATGAATCCTTTCCCGATTCTTTGACTTTATCGGACGGGTAACAACACATCGGGAGTAAGGACAAGTGTTGTCGTTGATTCTTTGGGCCCAAACTAATCTTATGTCTGCAGGTAATAAGAAGTAGGAAACGCCCGTTACTTTGGCGGAAACTACGGATTTCGTGCTTAGAGAGTAGACCCCCAGAAGACAAATATACACAACGTTACAACGCTACGATTATTGTGGTGCGTGGCCAAAATCAGACTTACGCCGCCATCTTGTTTTGTCAATATAATTTCAAAGACATAATTTTACAAATGTTTACCAACAAGGGGGGAGGCCCTGTTTATGTCATTCAGGCGCCAAAATATCCTTGTAGCACTCTAAATTAAAACTATCTGTCAAAAATAATTATTCCAACTTTTATAAATAATATGTAAATAAGATACGAGTGATGCAATTGGAAAATGCACTTATTAAGATAGTAACTTAAGCTCAAAGATAAGTTTATAGACAACCACACTCTTGATTCTTTGTTTGCTAAACACATAATATACATATATTACACGGTAGGGACACCAATACGTAACCCGATACCATTGAATCAATACATAATTGAGTCCCCCAAGCGTTGATATTTTTAGTCGACTATATTGCAAAAAAAAAAAAAAACTCTTTCATCCATTTTGACCGCTTACTGACCATATCTTTAAATACCGAGACCCCTCCGTGCCTCGGAAAGCACGTTAAGCCGTTGGTCCCGGCTGTCATTCATAGATCTTTGACAGTCGTTACGGGTATCGTATTACCCAGTAACTGGGTTGTGGAGGTCAGATAAGCAGTCGCTCCATGTAAAATACTGGTATTCAGCTGCATCCGGTTAGACTGGAAGCCGACCCCAATATAGTTGGGAAAGGCTAGGCAGATGATGATGATCCATTTTGACCGCGTAGGTATTGCATTTTTGTAGGAACCAGCAGATTTTTTGTCCAGAATCATTTACTGAACCCATCGTATTACTACTAGCTACCCTGTATTTTCAGTTTATTCAAATAGTAATTACCCCACGGAACCTTTTATAAAAACGTCCACCAACCATTCATGACTGATTTTTATTTTATATTTTATTGCTGTAATAATTCTGCTTGGCCTGTGGATATATATGTATATGTATACCTATGTTTATGTTTCTGTATCGAACGATGTATGCGGTTTATGTGGCATCACATACATGAACGGTTCTCTGCATAAGATATTTGATGCTTCTGGATGTCATAATAGAATGTAAGTATTCCAATTGGGTATCTATTGCGAAATGCATTTAGAATTATTCCAAAAATATTGTCTTTTGACTGAGTTGATATAGAGGACGGATAAAAAACTCGTTTTTATCATCATCATTTCTGGGTACAGTTGGGTACAGGTCTCCCTTTTCTTCTGCCATACTTCCCGGTTATGTGCGTCCCTCATCCAGGTGTTTCCCGTGACTGACGTGAATTGTACTATTCGCGACTAAAGCAACCCAACGCGCTTTTATACGGTCCTGGTTTCTTTTCTTTTTTTACAATTTAGCAGAATAGCACTATGTAGAACAGACTATATAAACCTAAAAATTGTAAGAATACCACTGAGTTTAAACCTCTGGCACCCAAGATAATGTAAACAAGATTCTGAGTTACATAGTGATTAGTGTCACTAGCGATTGCTGGAGCAAGCAGTATATACAAAAGAATAGAATAAAAATTATTAAAAAAAAACTATAAAATATAAACTATAGCCATTCTCTGAGTGTGTTTGTGTGCGTGTGAATGTGTGTGTGTATGGTGTATGTGCGTGTGAGTGTGTGAATGTGTGCGTGTGTGTGTAAGCGCGAACCCAGTATATGTTTGCGCTATTATGTGAATGAAATTGTGGAGTGCAAGGATAAATAAGTCGGTTCTTTTAGGGTAACTTTTCTAATAGTTTTTCTGTCTCCTCATACATAAGAGTCATGATCCATTTACTCGCCAACTTTTTACACTCAACTTTGGCCACCATTCGAAGTCAAAGTCAAAAATATATGCGTGCACTGACTAGACAGGTCCATTCAATCCGTGTGGTTCTTTCCTTAAAAGACCATTGCAGACACCAATCTACATGGTCTTCACATGATCTGACCAAGATTTTTTCTGGACTTAAAAAGAGACTGTGACCTCTGAGTTTGTTTTGGCCTTTATTTTCAGAGTAATCAGATAGGAAACGCCGACCTCATCTATTTTATTTTAAAATATGATGGACGTATAAGTGTTTGTATAAACCAACTAACAGAAATAAATCATTTATCACTTAGCTAGTAAGCTAGAAAAAACATAACTTTCATAATATCATAACTCAAACTTCCACAGACGAATATTATTTGCAAAATGCGCCGCCATATTGAATTCCCGCCAAAATTTACCCGCCAGTTCTAATGAAGTCAACTGTCGAAATCTAGACTGTATACAGTCATTATTTGCTAGCCATCGATGAAATTGTAAGCCAGTGAATGGGCAACACAATAGCGAAGTTTGAGTAATTAGCAAACAGAACTTCCTATGGTTAGCTCGGAGCTATTCATGGCCCGTCAAATTAGGAGTTGGTGTGCAGTTGCGATTTATAATCGCAGTGGATTTTGTTTACTACAGGTTTTGTGAAGATTTGTGGTTTTGAAATGTTTGTGTGATGAGCATAATCATTTGTTTTTTGTCTGTGTGTAATTTATCTATAATATGTATGTATTTAGAAATATATATGTATAAACATACATATCAGTTGTCTAGTACTCATAGCATAGCGAAAGTCTTGAAGACAATGTAGACATAGAGAGGGAACGCAGGTCTTTGGCTGTCAGAGGAAACATGCTGGCCCGCAGATTCTACAGGTGCTCTGATGAAGTTAAGGTAACTCTCTTTAAAGCATATTGTCAGAGCATGTACACTGGGAGTCTGTGGACCAGTCATACCAAACGATCGCTGGAGAACCTGCAAATCCAATATAACAACGTCTTCAGGATGATGTTGGGGCTGCCTCGCTTCTGTAGTGCATCGGGGATGTTCGCGCTTCATCACACCGACGGCTTTCATGCCGTCATGCGCAAGAAGACGGTGTCCCTGATCTACAGAATGAGTGGTAGCTGCAATGAAATCCTGAAGACGATAGCTAACAGAGTCTCATCTCCGCTGTGGAGCTCTTTAATTGAGAGGGTTATTTAATTTAATTTAGTTAACTTTTCCTCTCTATATGGGCGATGTACAAGTTGTCTGAAATAAAGAGTATTTTATTTTATTTTTATTATTATTTATTTTATAGCACAAGCTCTGCTTAGTTTTGGGACTAGATTAGAATTGGGAATAGATAGAAAGTTGTGGAATATTAGTATTAATATTATTATTATCAGACAGCCCTAATGATTCAGTCTCTCTTCAGCATCCTAATTATGATGTTTAAATTATTTGTTATGATGTGATCTGATGAGTGATTACAAACTAAATCTGGACGGGGAGCGCTGTCTTGAGTTGGTTTGTGTGACTTTTCAGGTTTTATTTTGTTACTGTTCCTTTCTGTATACGTCCGTTTCCTTATTTCTTTTAAAATTGATATGATTCCGCGGATAATAGTGTGGGTTGTGCGTTTGTTTACTATTATACCTGAGCTAACTATTAATGTTGTAACGCATAACTGTTTTTTGTCCCAAATAAATAAAATAAAAATGAAATAAAATAACTGCGTAACACAGTATCAATATAAATATCGATATTTTGAAGCTAATCCATTGCTTCATATGTTAGAAAAAATTGTCTGCTCGACCACACAAATATCGCAATGAATGTTGATGAACTGTCAAAATGAATGTTATTGCTACTGTTAGTGTGTAGGTAACGCAATCACCGCGAAAATAAAAAGATCAAAATAATAAGAAAAAGAGTAGCAACTCTTTGTTTCATCGCATATTATAACACCAAAAATAATTCGTGGTTATAATTTGCGCACTGGATAAAAATTTATCTTGTATATTACCTTCAATCGGGCACATCAACGGAGACTAGCCTTCGCTGCAGGTGATATTTATTTATTTATTTAAACTTTTCGCACAAAAAAGGTACAAAGGCGGACTTAATGCCTTAGGCATTCTCTACCAGTCAACCAAGGGTGGTGGAGAGATTAGATGGCAGGTGCTTTGGTTGAGCCGAAAAGTGATAAAAAAAACTATTAAAATTGTTGAATTATAAATGAAAAACTTACACAAATACGATCGATCGTACGTATTTTGAGTACGAATTTGAAACTATGGACTAGAATTAAATAAATAATTGTCTGAAATAAATAAATAATTATTATATTAAAATTAAATATGTTAAAAACCTATCATATACTATACATACATACTATTTATTATGACAGTATGATATACATAGCCTAATAAATCATACACTAAAAAGTCGAGTCGCAAATGTGCGCCCATTCTTCCAAACTTGCCGATTCACGTCAACATAATTTCCTGGGTGTGAACCTACCGGAACTGTTGTCGGCGCGATTTTTCTTGTGACGACGACGTCTTAATAACGCTAGTGTTCCCTCGTACTATCGTGTCTTATGCATATTTTAGTAGCTATATTTTGATATTTACCTGTACTTTGCTTCAGAATTTTCTTTTTAGTGCAACCTTTACTGAAAAAATATAGGTTAACGGTACCGGTCGGTAACGGTTTATTCTTGTAGGTTGTCGATGTCAAAAATATGGGTAGTAGCGTTGTAAAGGTATGAGGGTGTAAACTTCACTCATCCTCTATAGAAAAGGGAGGACCCTTCGGCTAGACGGGTGTCGTGTCTAGTAGACAACTGACCGACGATTTGTGTATATATGTTAGTTGCGCAGTAAACTCTGCTTGCGCGATGCAGAATTTTGCGTGAAGTCAGTGTGATTCGTAGTTCGCCTGTGGCATTTTAGATGCCGCTTCAGCGCTTTACAGTTTTCCAAGCGTGGTGATGATAGCATTGACCTTATTACAGAGATGTGGAAATCATATATGCTCAACAGTGGATCATTTCAGCCAAAAAAGCGTTCACTGCTGGATATAAGCCTCCCACAAGTGTCAAAGACAAAGACATTTATTTGTTGGATATGGTAGGTACAAAGTTGGTTGGTATACGACGTGTAACGTTAAATGCGCAAAACCTGAAAATAGTTTGATCAGAATAACGAGCAGAATTAATTGAACCACTTTTTAATATAGGTCACATTTTTCAAAAGATCTTCATTAAAAACGTTGCCGTGTCTATTCATTAATAGGTCAAGTAAGCCAATGTCAGCGCGGCGCAGCGGCCCGGTGACGGCTCCTCCCTCGATAAAGCGTCGTCGCAGACGCAAGAAATGATCAGAATGGCCAGTAAAACTAAAACAACACATAAAACCTTTACAATTTTTTTTAATGTCTTATTTATTCTCTGAAATAGGTAAATTGAATTAAAAATCAGTTGGGGTGTGTGAGGTTTTGCGCATTTAACGTTACACGTTGTATATGGATAAGTTCAGGACACATCGGTCGGTAATAGCGGCATACGAATATTTACAATGTGATCCTAACGTACACGTGGTTATAAAAACCAAACTATTCTACTTATACTCCAATAAACAATAGAAAACACTTATAATATGGGCATTATACTCCAATATACTATATAAAAAATAAAAACACAACAATAATAACATTTTTGTTATACAACTAAATAAATCTACCTTATTAAAAAATATAATGTATCTATATTATTTACTTATGTTCAAAAAATTCTTTTAGTGTGTAAAAATTATTTTGGAGAAGCCAATTTTTTTTGATTTTTTTTTGTAAAAATGAAATGGTAGCTCTCTTATTACCTTTGGAATATGATTATAAATTTTAATAGACATAAGGTAGCTGTTTCTGTAGTGGAGACTATTACAAAATTGTTTTTTTAACTTGGTGGGGTCCCTTTTTGCAAATCTATTGTTTTCGGCTACTGTGGAGAAGAAGTGTCGCCACTTCGACTGGTTATGAGCTTTGCACATCCAGCAGATCCCTGCGGCATTCATAAGGCCATCGGTTGAACTTGTGGGAGGCCTTCCAATGTTGCATCCGATACGCGGTCGCCACTCTAGAACCTTTCGGTCCCATCTGCCCACTGCCACTTGAGTTAGCAGTAGATATTAATGTTGAAAAAAACTCATAAAAATAGCCAGAAACCAGCAGACTGAGAATCTGTTTGCTGGAAATATAGCCCTCTTTTTTAAGAAAGTCGTTTTCTAAACTAAGATCTTTCATTTCAAAGGGGGAAGGAAAAGGTTATCCAGATCAATTGCGTGACACACTTTCAATAACAAACTGACTCCGTTTTTAGGATATTGCTAATCCATGACTTCATGTGTTTGAAAAATTTTTCTGCTCAACAACGTAAACAGCGCAATGAATGTTGTTGAACTGTCAAAATGAAAGACGTTGCTACTGCTAGTGTGTTCGCAATCATCCCGCAGGATTCTGTTCAGCTAAAACCACTACCGTGGCCGTCCTTTGTAAATGCGGAGACACTCCGAAATCCCTTTGAACGCACTAGTAGCACTACCCTTCCAAATCAGATTGAACGTTTATTTGCTAGAAATACATTGATGGTACAAAGCTGAGAAAACCGGCGTTCCTGAAACTGAGGTCTATTATGGACTCATTTTAGCAAATGTTAAAAATTCAACGTGAACCTAAGAAACCATCTTCATGGTCAAATTAATTTAGCTAGCAAAACTGTGCAAACGTTAAAAATAAAAAAAAAAGATTTGACGTTTTTTTAGGGGTCAAAGACCGCTGGTAGTGTTGTTACATACTTGAGATATGAATTGAAAAAAAATTAGGTATTTTTTGTGTAAACTTTAGAGACTTGATTGTCATCGATATCTTGATACGATTGATTTTTTTTAGTTGATATTTCAAGTGAATACATGGAGCTTGTGGCTAAGTATTAACAACCGCACGGGTCGATCGATCAGGTTAAGCTACGCTTGCCGCGGGTTGCTTCATGGCATCTTTACGCACCAAGACCCCTCTGTGCTTCGGAAAGCAAGGTAAACTGTTGGTCCCGGCTGTCATTCGTGGATCTTTGACAGTAGTTACGGGTCGTCAGAAGCCCGAAAGTCTGACAACCAGTATTACCGAGGGGTATCGTATTACCTAGATACTGGGTTGTGGAGGTCAGATAGGCAATCGTTCCATGTAAAATACTGGTATTCAGACGGCAGATGATGACCAAGTGAATACACTAACTGCGGTAGATGACCCCACAAAAAAACATCAAAAATTTCGTTCTTGATTTATCATAATATTTAGATATCGATATCGATCACGTCTGCGGAGTTTCGCTAGCTAAAGTAATTTGAAAACAAATGGACTCTCAAACACATTTAAACAAAGGTTTTTCCTCAATTTCCCTCGTTGATTACCAAACTGCTCAACTTGAAGCTACATTAAGACATTAATATTCTCATATAGGTACGTGAGGCACCATTCCCCACAATATACATAATAGAATTGCATTTCAGGATCTTTTTCTTGTTCTAATAAGTGCTGGGAGCGCGTATCAATTCAAATGGGTGATTCTTGTGATTGGGGCCTTGAGACGAGCGGTGTTCGAATAGGAATAAGTATATTAACGTTATTTGGTGGAGGAATGATGGTGCGGCATTATTTTTTTACCAAGGAATATCTGTCTACTCATTGGTCAAAAATCAATATCAATATACGTTGGGGTCGGCTTCCAGTCTATATAATGTCATTCAATAATAACAGTATTTTACCCTTTCTGACCTCCTCATCCCAGTTACTGGGTTGAGGAGGTCCACACAAATTAATTTGATGATTATTTTTGTGGTCATCTACCGCAGTTAGTGTATTCACTTGATCATCATCTGCCATCTGCCTCACCGGATGCAGCTGAATATCAGTATTTTACATGGAGGGACTGCCTATCTGACCTCCACAACCCAGTATCCAGGTAATACAATTCCCCTTGGTGACACTGGCTGTCACACTTTTGGGCTTTTTGGCAAGGAGTGAATTATGGGTCGAATTTATTTGAATATTGTAACGATAAGCAATTTTCAAATTTAAATTCCTTGCTCTCATTGCAGGCGAAATACTTGTTTTGGAACTGTCATTTTCAATCAAAATGTTGGCAATGATGTAGTCGGAAAAATAATAAGGTGGTTTATTCTGTAAAAACAAGACGCACATTACCAAAAAAATAATAGGCACATTAAACCTGGAAGCCCAATTTACGACGACGTAAATTGAGCTTCTTTGTCTTTAGGTGCTTAACATATTTAGTCCTTGTGATAACAGCCGAGTCCGTTGATAGTCGTTAAGGGTACAAGTCTACAAGTCTGATGATAAGTCTTACCGAGCCTACAAGTCTGATGAAAAGTCGTATCGTGTAACCCAGTAACTGGGTTGTGGGGGCCAGAAAGGCAGACACATTATGTATTATTTATGTATTATTATTATGTTGCATCCGGAGTAGTCAGATAGGAAACGACGACCTTATCCAGTTTTAAAAATATGATTAACGTGTAAAAGTATTTGTACAAACCTAGTTACAGAAATAAAATCATTTATCATAGAAGTCAGTAATTAACTGCAAAGGTTTTCATTGGTTTTTCTCAGTTCCTTCAGTCCGCTAATTTCGCAGCCCCACAAAGAATCATGCGGAGGTGTCTCTCGCCGGATTCATTTTTAAATTCAAATTAACTTATCGGACGTTATCAGCTCTTGCGCCGGTTACATTTTACGAGTTGCCTCGCCGGTTCTTCGGTTCATCCTACGTGTGTGAACTTAACAACGGTTATGCGGTGAAAATGAGCTCTGAAAAAGAATATTGGTGAATCTTTTGCTTCTGCGTTCGTGGCTGTTTTTAATTCGTTTCGTTTGCGGGTTTTTGTATGGCTTGCGCAAATGAGAAGGAAATATTTTTTTTTATGAAATTTACGAGTACTACCTAGTTTTATTTGCTGTTCAGGTTGGATAGATAGAGAAGTGGTAACGCCTGATACTTACGGGTCGTAGGTTCAGAGCCAACCAGTAGCAAAACCTGAGGGCATCCTACTTTGTTTTGTTTTCCGATTTTACACAATAAAGACATGAAATCTGTGGAGCTTATGAGAGGACTTCAATTGTATTCCTTCATTTGTTTTAACAAATTTTGGAGCGGATTGTAACAAGCCACGCTCTAGCCATGCTAACACTCGATATATGATTTGAGAATTTGAAGACAATATTGGGTATTAATGTGAGCAATGATGGCCTTGTGGTATCTGCCGCGACTTATGAGTTATGGGTCGTATGTTTGAACCCAGACAGGCGCTTTACTTTGTGTTAATTATTTCATCACCACTGCTTCCAAAACTTTGCCAGCAAAGCGACAAAGTTTTCCTTCACCGTCACATGTCTTTGAATTTTTGGATATAGGACATGTCCTAGAACCAAAAATTCAAAGACATGTGACGTTTACCCCGCACTGGGGCCGTGTGGTAGATTATAGCCCACTCCCTTTCACAGAGAGAAGGCATGTGTCTCAGCAGTGGGAACATTATCTGCTGATTATGCAGTGTGGTTATTTTCAAGCGATAGGCGTAAATGATTAAACTCAGAACCTCTCAGTTGTCAGTCCAGCCATAAACCGATAGATTATATACAACGTGTAACGTTAAATGCGCAAAACCTCAGACACCCCAACTGATTTTTAATTCAATTGACCTATTTCACAGAGTAAATAAGTCATTAACACATTGAACGCCGTGGTGGTCACCGGTGACCACACTATACTTTCCATCTGAGCTGACGCCGATTCGCGATTTCAACAAATTTTACCCATTATATTTCACTGGCTCATACGGTTCAAAATAGTCTAAATAATTATTTATTATTATTATGCAAATAATAAAAAAAATAATTGCTGTTGCTCACTGGTGACCACCACGGCGTTCAATGTGTTAAAAAAATTATAAAGGTTTTATGTGCTGTTTTAGTTTTACTGGACATTATGATCTGTTTCTTGCGTCTGCGACGACGCTTTATCGAGGGAGGAGTCGTCACCGGGCCGCTGCGCCGCGCTGGCATTGGGTTGCTTGACCTATTAATAAATAGACACGACAACGTTTTTAATGAAGATTTTTTGAAAAATATGACCTATATTAAAAAGTGGTTCGTTTAATTCTGCTCGTTATTCTGTTCAAACTATTTTCAGGTTTTGCGCATTTAACGTTACACGTTGTATAAGGTCCCATTAAAATAGATGGACAAACTTTTAGAAATCATTCAGAACACCAACATGAATACAATGGTAAAAAAAAGTTATAAGAAAAACGCATCAGATACTTACACGAAAAACAATCAGTTATCGAAGATATACTAATGTGCGGGCAGTTTATTATTTTAGGTCAAAATAAAATCACTTAAATCAGTGTTTTTTTTTTGCTTGGATATCTTTGGTTAGACGTACTGAGCGCGAAAATTTGTCCATCTATTTTAATGGGACCCTGTATAACGTGATTAGGCACTGCAAGTACGAAAACACAAGAATACGAAACACCTCGCTGCGCTCCAAAACGGATCCTAGATGTAGGCAAAAGGGCTGCCAATCAGAAATGGAATTGGGCGGGTTACGTCAACCGCATGCACAGTTACGGCGGGGCAACAGTCTCCACACGGCCGCCTGAGGGCGCCACCGAGGCCGGCTCAGGAAGAGGTGGCGAGACTCGACTCGAGATCGAAGTGGGTCTAGAATAGGATGCCTGGAAGGATTTGGGGGAGGCCTTGTCTCAGCAGTGGAACAGCCTAGACTAACTTAAAAAAAAAAAAAAAAAAACACCAGTCGAGTGCGAGTCGGACTCGCGCATCGAGGGTTCCGTGCAAATTTTTAGGTGTATAACTACAAGTACTCGATTTTCGGATTTTTTCCTTTATTGTGCTACATGTCGTAGCTTATTGCCAAATTTCATGATTCTAGGTCAACGCGATGTACCCTATAGGTTATGATTTTCTTGCTAGTGTCAAAATATGCGGCATAAACGGAACATAAACGCCCGTATCTTTTGATTGCGTTGACTTAATCGTAAAAGATTCATTTTTTCACTGTTTTAAGGGATTTTAAGGGGTTTTGCCCTGTATTTGACATTAATTTCAACTTGATAACTCCACGCGTTCCTGAAAAAAGGGGTCTTAATAGACGGACAGACAGACGGACAAGGAAGTGATTTTATAAACGGTTCCGTTTTTCATTTTGAGCTACGGAACCCTAAAAATACAAATATCACCCTAAAATAAAAATCTTCGATATCAAAGAGTATGGAGGAGTTATTAAAGTACGAAATATAATCTCATATTCCCAAACCTACATTGCAAATAAAAAAAATAATTTCCTCGAGCCATTATTATTTTTAGCCAAAAGCATCTACTTACGCACCATTTCCTCTTTCCATTAAAATCTATTTTTATACAATAAGTGTCGAGAATCCCAGGTTTTATCGATAAAATAATGCCGCACTAATACAGGTAAAGATTTACAAGGTGGGGCGGATAGAGCTGCGATTTAAGCCAAAATATCGATCAGATTGCCGCAGCTCTAGTAGGTTTTACATACGCTTCAGAACTTATTGAAAAATAAACTGTATGAATTAAAATATAAGGTATAAAATCGAGTGTTGTAGTTTGTGCAAAAATGTAATTTGCTGTAATAAAATAGGGAATATTGAATAATTAAAATAAGAAAAAACTGATACTTTTGTTTCACGGTTTAAACACGTTTTGAACAAAAATAGGCCACTCTAGAAGGTCATAGTGAGCTTATTGGTGATGTTCTTCAGAAAGTTCAGGTGCGTAGTACTCGTAACCGGCGTGCGTGTATGATTAGCAGGGTAATTGCGTAACACACTATCAGTAGCAATGGGTTTCATTTTGACAGTTCAACAACATTCATTGCGTTATTTAAGTTGTTTAGCAGACACATTTTTCGAACATATGGAGCAATGGATTAGCAATATGCTTCAAAATGATTCATGTTGAGAGTAATAGTGTGTTACGCAATTAGGGTGCAAATGTATGAACCGAAACGAGGCCAAAGAATTATTTAAGGATTGGTAGATAAACAGACAGAAATATCGCAATACATATTTTTTTTGTATATAGACAGAAATATCGAAATACTTTTATGGGGTTTCGTTTCTTATTCAATGGATACTAACAGGCTAAAATTCAGGTACTTATTATAAGGGTCTATTTTGGACAAATCTGTTAATTTTCAGGCGGAATGTAATAATCAAATTTTATTATAAGCATAATCAGACATTAAAAGGGGATGCCCATTTATGGCCTTAAAGGCACAACAATTTATGTTTATGTAAAAAAATCATCGTAATTTCTATTTATGTAACAAGATATTCGTTTATCCGAACAAGACTGCAATTTTTTGCACAAATAAAAAGTACCGAAAAGATTTAATTTATTTATTTATTAAGGAAAAACAAACAGTAACATATTACAGTGTTATAATAAGACTTACATACTAAACTGTGATAAATATGCTACCCACTATGTTTTCCAATTGTACATTATCTTATCCATATACTTTAGAATGTGTGCACTCGAGGCCAAATTGTCTATGGACGGTGGGCATTCACGTGTCCCACTGCTGGGACACAGACCATGCCGGCTTTCACGATGTTTTCCTTAAACATTTTGATAGCAGCCGGTCGATTCTGGAAAAATCTCACCGTGATAACGAAGGTGAAGTGACCTTAGAGTGAGCTGTGAGTCATGCTGATGCTAGAGATTGACACTATTGAAGACTCACTCCACGCTCACTTCACCCAAGTTTTCATGGTGAGATGGTTACAGAATCGCACGGCAGTAGTGATTAAATTATTTACATAAAATAAAGCGCCTGTCTGGGTTCGAACCCACGACCTACCACACGTAAGTTGTGACTACGTTCTATGAGTTTGCTCCATTGTCATTTGGTTACAGTAAAGAACTTGGGGTAAAAAAAAAGGGGTAGGGTGTTTGAACTAGGTATGGTATAATTATTTTATTTTTTATTTAGATTGTTGTTTTTAGGGTTCCGCACGCTGTATAGGAAAAACGGAACCCTTATAAGATCACTTCGTTATCCGTCTCTCTGTCCGTCAGTCAGAAGTGAGTCCGAATAAGTCTTATTTCTTCTTACATGGGGGTGGGAGGGGTCTAGATTATTCTAGATACTAATATTACTTCAGATTCAAAGGGGTTCATTCAAGTCTTATTTTCTCCTACTTCATAATATCACCACCTGCCTAGCCTTTTCCCAACTATGTTGGGGTCGGCTTGCAGTCTAACCGGATGCAGCTGAATACCAGTATTTTATATGGAGCGACTGCCTATCTGACCTCCACAACACAGTTACTGGTTAATACGATACCCCTTGGTAAGACTGGTTGTCAGACTTCCGGGCTTCTGACGACCCGTAACGACTGTCAAAGATCTACTTTATAGTATAAACGTGTTAATTTAAAACTTTTATTTAACCCCATCGCAAGCCGTGGAACGCCACAGTGGTAGGTAATTAACGCACGCAACGCAACGGTTAACCTTCGGTGGAAACTTTACGAACGGCCGACTTTGCCTGTTAACTAAATTACTTTTATCCGGTTTCTGCTGTACTGCACTGTACTGTGGGAGGAAATTGTGTGGAATTTATAGTGGAGGAGTGACGCCATCTCTATGGAGGTACCATTATATTTGTATCCAACTCGAGGTAGCCTCGGAAACCGGGCATACTTTTTTATTTGCTTTATCGATACCATAGATCATTTTAAAAGTTATTCTTTTTACCTATGGTGGTATAGTAATTTTATTCTAAGTACAGACGCCAGCAGATCAAGCTACCCGAAACTGTCAAATTCTCCCAATCAACTTTGAGCCTTATGTTTAAACGATAAAGTTGAAAATCTATTGAAGAAATTTGACAGATTGTAGTAGCTTGATGTGTTAGCATCTGTACATCGTCTTCACATTATAATGAAGTTTAACACAGTAACGATGGAGTTTCTTGCCCATTCTTCTCTATACGAAATTACGTTTTTGAAGGGGTGACTAGAATTTATTTTTGTAAATTTTGTCGTCTTCTCCAATGTCCCACTCGCCGCACAGACTTCATTCACTCTTCCTTCTTCGTACAGTCTATCTCTGTGGAATGTGCTCCCCCAGGAAATCAGGATGGCAACCAACCGATTATCCTTTAAAATTAAGATTCACTACCACATTCGCAAGAAGATGGCAGTATCATCAGAATGCTAATATTTTCTCATTGTATGTCTTATTTCTTTTTAGTATATTCAAGTATTTATGTATATTTATTTGTGTTTATATTGGTATGTAATTATGTATATATATTGTATTTATATTTAAAATATTTATTCCCCAATTTTCATGATTGCACCTACTACTGTTTGTCTCTGCATCACCCAAAGGTTGACTGGTAGAAAATGCCTATGGCATTAAGTCCGCCTCTGTACATTTATGTGCTTGAAGTATTAAATAAATAAATTAATTTTGATGTTCAAAAGTGCTTTTATTGTGCCTTATAAATGATTTAGCTTTGACTGAAAACCATAGATGTAGTTAAGTCCGGAAAATCCTTTAGCTTTCCGGTATCGGGGATTTTCTGGTGATTGAAACAAAAGTTGCGATACGTTGTATACGCTACTTTCAGTAAAAAAAAATATAGAATAACACTGTTCCTTTTGTGTATCATTTAAATTGATACCAAATGATACATTGCTTTTCAGCATTTCATGTACTTGCTAAGAGTTAATAGGTACTCTTTCAATTTTGTATCAGTTCTTTAGATATTTTATGAATATTTTGCTTTTTTTTTTACCATTTATGTCCCACTGGTGGGCAAAGGCCTCCATACTCTCTTTCCACCTCTCTCTATCCAGAGCTGTCAAGGAACAATCCTTATTAAAGGAGTCCAGCTCATCCCGACATCTCCGTCTGGGCCTGCCACGATGTCGTTTGCCATCAAGCGGGACCCACTGGGTTCGGAGTTTGGCCCATTGATCGTCTGACATAATAATTATCAATTACTATTTTTAAGAAACTGTCAGATTTTCCCAATCAACTTTGAACCTTATGCTTTAGTGCTAAAGTTGAAAATCTATTAATGAAATCTGACAGATTGTATTAGCTTGATGTGCTGGCGTCTGTACCAGTGACAAGTATCTGTCAGCGGATAGTCTTGTATTTTTCGTCTGGTGACATTGACAGCTACCCGTCAGTAAAGTAGCGATCGACTAATTGAATGAATATTGTTTGGCTGTTGAGAGTTGATACCTATGCCACCATTATTTGAATTGTGACAGTTTTTGACTTTGTACAGACGCCAGCACATCAAGCTACTACAATCTGTCAGATTTCTTTAATAGATTTTCAACTTTATCGCTAAAGTATAAGGTTCAAAGTTGATTGGGAAAATCTCGCAGTTTCAGCCTTAAGTGCTGGCGTCTGTACGTTTTTCTTTGGAAACATTGGTGATTCAACCGTCGAATAGAGCGTTGATATTTTTCCTTGAGAAGTATACCGAAGAATATCTTTACAATCGTTATTTCATTTCTGAGTTGAGGTGGAGTTCCTACAATGAATACGTTGTTGCTAAATGTCCAGACGCCAGCACATCAAGCTACTACAATCTGTCAGATTTATTTAATAGATTTTCAACTTTAGCTCTAAAGTATAAGGTTCAAAGTTGATTGGGAAAATCTGACAGTTTCGGGTAGCTTGATGTACTGGCGTCTGTACTTTTTTTTGTAAGCAGGAATCAAGGGTATGTAGGAGCTGATAACCAGCGCTTAGCAATCCTCTAGAGGTCTCTAACCTAAGCATAGTTCTGACACATAAACCTTTTGCTTCCGGTATTATAGGTTTGTGTATGTACAGAAACCAGCACATCAAGCTACCCGAAACTGTCAAATTCTCCCAATCAACTTTGAGCCTTATGCTTTAGCAATAAAGTTGAAAATCTATTAAAGAAATTTGACAGATTGTAGTAGCTTGATGTGCTGGCGTCTGTACTTACTGCAACTGGCTGCAATATTGTAGACAGTAAACGTTATTATATTCTATTCTAGATTGAAGATTGAAAGAACTGAAGTGTATTTGGCTTTTGTTCCCTATTGTATCTTTAGGGCGAGGGGCTTGTGGCAAAGTAATAACAGCCGCACGGGTCGATCGATCAGGTTAAGCTACGCTTTCCGTGGTTGGTCCGTGGATGAGTGACCATCTTCACATACCAAGACCCCTCCGTGCCTCGGAAAGCACGTTAAGCCGTTGGTCCCGATCTTTGACAGTAGTTACGGGTCGTCAGTAGCCCGAGTCTGACAACCAGTCTTACCAAGGGATATCGTATTACCCAGTAACTGGGTTGTGGAAGTCAGATAGGCAGTCGCTTCATGTAAAATACTGGTATTCAGCTGCATCCAGTTAGACTGGAAGCCGACCCCAACATAGTTGGGAAAAGGCTGATGATAGCGTTTTTTGGGCGACTTGAACTACGCCCATAGGTTTGTGTTATTTTATTTTTCATTCCCGAAATATATTTTGTACATCGTAATTATTCGTCCGGAAAGGTAGTTTCCACTAAATAATAAACTCAGTACAAACATCAAAACACTAACCAATAGCTTAACAATAAACGGCCGCTAACACCACACAAACCGAGGATTAAAATAATAATTATCCTACACGCATAACCACGCAAAGACGCAGAAACTTTCAAGGGTTTGGGCTTAATCCCTTCATAATCTGGGATTAAATGCAAACTGAATGGGTTACGGTACAGAATAATTTCCATACATTTGTTGGTGGTGTCGTATTTAGTGGCAGTAAGCGGGTCGATAGTGCGGGGCCATACGGAATGTAGGGGACGCTGTGGGTGGGGATTAAAGTTTTGAATAAGGTAAACGTAGAAAAGTTCAGTTTATCTATTTCTACATAGCTAGCTACTGTGTAGGAATGCCTGGCAAAATCTAGTTTTAAAATTTTTACGTCTACAAGTACAAATAAACATGATGTCATTTCATTTCAATGGCCTGCTAGCTACTTGCATTTTGTTAGAAAGGAAAGAAAGAAAAGAAACAAAAGAAAGAAAGGCAAGAAAATTAATAATAAAATTTATTTCAACACAGTTGAGTTACTGTGTTATAGGCATGCGTGGTTGTACATCGATTTTTAAAAAAAGTTTGGGTTTATTATGCGCCCTCTGTCACTTATACCTTGTGATAATCTTTTTCTAAATCTAAGTGTGTGTGTGTAAGTGTATTTTTAGGGCTTTTTAACCCGTGAGAAGGCGCGCTATGAGCAATTTGCTCACACAAAAATCTAATTCAAAAATTTTTTGTCTTTCCCATGCCACACCAATTCAAGCACTTAAGTACCTTCCTAAATATTCACCCCCTCTCCCCTGACGCAATTCTCGATCCGCTCAGTGGCGTTGCGACCGCGCAGCAAGGCGTTTGTGGAGGCCGTGTACCAACGTGCGGCAATTTGCTCATCACGCGCCCAGCAATTACTTTGCACCGAACATGTAAAATACATGTGTTCAGTGTGTTTCGAGAGGCACATTAGTGTAGATTTAATGGATGAATAACACTTTTTAGTTTTTGTTATGGAACAGTTTTTATTGTGATTTTTCTGAAACGTGCCAAAAAAATTAATTAATACTAGGTTGTTTTGTTATTTGCGTTAGAAGTTGCTGTTATGTTTAATAATTTTGATTAAAATACTTGTTTTCTTACTTACTAAACCTTGTGTTATTTATTTAAATACATTATAAGCCAATAAATATAGAAACACTAAAAATATAAACATTTATGATAGTGTGAGCAATTTGCTCGCACGCGCCTACTCGTGTAAGAAAATTAGGCGCGCCTTCTCACGGGTTAATCTTCTCCTCTCGCAGTCTTACAAATCTCATTTTACTTAAAAAAAAAATATTGTATAACAGTAGAAGAATAATTGAATTCTGGATGCCTTTCCTATATCCACGTCTATCGAGTAACCTCTTAAGCTACCAACATCACCTGTCTAGCCTTTTCGCAACTATTTTGGGGTCGGCATCCAGTCTTACCAGATGCAGCTACCAGGGTACCAGTATTTTACATGGATTGACTGCCTATCTTACCTCCACAATCCAGTTACTGGGAAATACTATACCCCTTGGTAAGACTGGTTGTCAGATTTTCTGGGTTCTGACGTCCCGCGACGCCTGTCAAAGATCCACGAATGACACTCGAGCCACGGAGGGATCTTATTATGTCACCCATCCACGGACCAACCACGGCAATCGTAGCTTAACCCGATGGATCGACCCGTGCAAATCTAAAGAGGTAGCTTTTTTTATAATAATTTGACATTCTTAACCAATAAACCGCAATTAAAAAGTCTACCACACTCTTCGGCAAGTCACATTCTACATCCAAAAAACAAACGCAATAAAAGTCTCAACCTCGCTTTCACATTCATTCTACTTCACCTGCAATATTTATAAACCTTTTGAAAATATTTCCCCGGTCATTGTTTTCCTTGTATTTCTCGGTGTGTCACGACTCCATAGTAATTTCAGCTAAGCCGAGCGCTTGGGTGGCTTAAATATATTTACAGCGAAGTTTACGGAGTGCGATCCTTTACTTATAGAACTATAGAAGTGGTCGTGGTCACAGTATTGTCATAGATCATGAAGTGGTATATTGGGAGACGTTAAACTAAGGTTAGTTTCGGTGGTGGAACCGGCCTTGGAAATAGAATTAAAGAATTTTTTTGGGACAGTCGCCTTGAGTGTGAATACCGTACAGAGAATGTGTTTTTTTGGTTCCACGTACAGGTTGGCACCGAATAACGACGCTCAAACCAGCAAATGATTCTAGATAGCGTAAAAAATTTTCGTCGGTTATCAATAAAAAAAAAAATCTGTTGTTTCATAGAAAAATGCAATACCTACGCGGTCAAAATGTATGGAACAGCTACCTTTTTTTAGGGTTCCGTGGTCAACAAGGAACCCTTATAGTTTCGCCATGTCCATCTGTCCATGTGTCCGTAAGTAGCTTAGCTCAGAGACTCTTAAGTACTAGAAAACTATAATTTGGCATGGATATGCATATTAATCACGCCGACGAAGTGGTAAAATAAAATCATGAAAAACAATTTTTTTAGCCTCCTCTACACGTAACGTGGGGATGTTTTTTTTTCTCGTCTACCCCATGGTGTGGGGTATCGTTAGATAGGTCTGTCAAAAATATTGCGGGATTGTGAAAACCAATTTGCGGTTCAGGAATCAGTTTGTGAAATATTAAGCTTTAAAATGTTAATTTTTGTTAGTCAAGTGTCCCCCTTCCCCTCGCCAGCTAAATGGTGGTTTTTGGGTAGGTATGTGAAAAAAATCACGGTAGTAGTATATATAATGAAGTTTAAAGGAAAAGTATCACAGCTAAGTAGGCTTTACAAGTTTACGAATAATAGTCGACCGACTTTCATTTGCAGTTGTAATGTATGGGAGAACATGATTTTCAACTACAATGTTAAGTTTGTTCTTGGGATAAATTCATTCCAACTACGGAAACCTTCGTTGTGCGTGATCTGACACGCTATTGGCCGGTTTTTTTTTTATAACTGACGAAAGATTTCAACACCAGGCGGTTCACAATCATGTACTGAATCCATGGTATCCTGATATCCATGTTCAAATAGTAATCATAAGCGTTACTTCATCAAATTGAGTCCTTATGATATCATCGCTTCGACAGCTACGGAAAGAAAATAGAAGAAGTATTTTTTTTTTTGCTAGGAACTGCAATGTTTCCCATTTTAATCGTATTGCAAAGATACGTTGCTTTGCATCTCAAGTTACGAGTCAAGCATAGCCCTTCACAGCCCTTATAAAATCATCCTCAGCTTCTCGATCATAAATATGCACTTACATAGTTACGTATATATAGGTACTCGTTCCTAGCGTGGGAAGTCCCTGCTTGGATCCGACACGGGAAGTAATTACCTGTTACCTCGGTAAAGATTTTTTGTGTAAATGTGGGTAGATTTTATTTTTCTATCAAGATTATTATTAGCTGCTACGGTGGCGAGGGGTCAAGGTATCAAATTAAGTGCCTGTCTTCTTGGCACCATCCTTGTTATATTTTTATTAGGGTGGAAACGAGCGGCTTGACGCTCCCGCAGACAGGCGACGGTGCGACGCCATTTTGGTAGAACAGTTGCCATGAAGTTTTCCGTTGGTCCTGGCTGTCATTCGCGGATCTTTGACAGTCGTTACGGGTAGAAGCCCGAAAGTCTGACAACCAGTCTTACCAAGGGTTATCGTATTACCCAGTAACTGGGATGTGGAGGTCAGATAGGCAGTCGCTCCATGTAAAAATACTGGTATTCAGCTGCATCCGGTTAGACTGGAAGCCGACCCCAACATAGTTGGGAAAAGGCTTGGCGGATGATGAGTTACCATGATGTTTTCATAGAATTTGTTCTTCTAGAGTCGCGTCGTGCTTATATGCGAGAGCGTTTGCAGTGAAGGTACCTATATCAGAGGGGTTATCTAATTTATATTGTCTGTAGCAGATCACGTCAGTCTCATGGACAGTGACCGCTGGGCAATAGTCTCCTCACGGTGGATGCCCGAGGATGGACGGAGTCGCCAAGGCCGGCCGAGGAAGGGGTGGTGTGGATTCCTGTCGTTTCGGGCGACGCAGGTGCTCTCTGGGCATGGTTGCTTCAGGAAGTACCTATGTCGCATAAACAGGGAGCCGGACGCCCGGTGTCACCACTGCGTCGGCTGCCGGGAGGACACGGCGTGGCATACGCTGGCAGAGTGTGCAGCTTGGGAGGAGCCGCGTCGTGTCCTCATCTCAGGAGTGGGCAGTGACCTGGCGCCGACGACCATAATCGAGTCTATGGTCGGCAACGAAGAGTCGTGGGACGCGGTGGTTTCCTTCTACGATACGGTCGTCTCGCAGAAGGAGGCTGCGGGAAATGGGAGATCTTGTCCCTTCACCCGGCCTGCAGCAGGCACACCGGGCATCGGCGGAGGGCAGATAACTCGCTCTTCCAGCCCCCCTAAATGTCTAAATGGGTCTAAGGGCAACGGATTTGGGGATGTCCGACGCCCCCCACACATCAGGGACCCGAGGTGGCGGCGCGTAGTGTTTCACGTGCGCACCTCTTAGACGTCGCGGGGGGAGTCAAACACCTCACTCTCCTCTAACCCGAGGAGGCCCACAGCGGCGGGCCGGCACCAGTCGGGGGTTGCAGGACGGCGGACATCCATGAGGATTTCCCATCCCGGAAAAAAAAGAAGAGGTGGTGAGACGGCCGAGACGCGCACCCCAAGGGTTGGATCGAGGTGGCTCTAGAAAAGGGTGCCTGGAAGGATTCGAGGGAAGCTTTTGTTCAGCAGAAGGACAGTATAGGCTAATAAAAAAGAATTGTGGTTGTCTTTTACGAACACAAATTGTCTTCTACTCTCAAGCTATAGAAACAAGAACAGCTCATAGTGGATAAAAGATAACGCAGTCATTAATGTTGATAAACATTGATGTACTTTTTACCCGACTACGGCGAAGTAAAAAGGAGGGTTATGATTTTTACCGGTATGTACGTATGTTTATCTGTTCCCTCATAACTTCAAAAGTACTTACAATAATTTGACAAAGGTATCGTTAGAAGCGTCTTAACCTTTCCCTGGTGATAGACTATGTTACGTCACACTAAATACATATTTTGGGATGGTGCCTTGTTGGGTATCAAATTAAAGGGCTTAATTAGCACCTTTCAAAAATATAAATATTACTGTAATAAGCCTAATAATTAAATAGCCTCCTATCCATAAACCAACCGCGGCAAGCGTAGCTTAACCTGACCGATCGACCTGTGTGGCTGTTATTATTTAGCCACGGGCCCCTAAAATCCCTTAATCATCTACATTATCTGCATTAAACAGAACCTCTATTCAGTACAATACCTCTTCTCGGTCTGTATCGATTAGGAAGAGAGCGGAGCAAATATTTATTACTACTCCATACTCTATTGTTGCAATGTTCAACTTCGATGCAGCGTCGCAGGTGTGATTGTGGTAGTACTGCCGAAGTTAAGACCCGAACACATGGTTTTATTTCCGCCGATTTTAACCGCGTCGTCGTAAGTCGCGTTGTCGTCGAACTTGTGAAGAATTTCAAAGTAAGAGTGGATGTTGAACTTGAAAGAGTATTTAAAGAAAGTGAAAGTTAGGTTAGTAGCTAAATGCAATTTGCATTGATTTTTTTAATCCTTCTTTTAATGTACAGTCCTCTCATAGTTATTTTACAGCAGCAACTCAATATCCACCTTATAATAATAAGAATAAAGATCAATACTATTTTGACAGAATTGAGAGTGACAGTAACCCAGCAACCCAACAGCAAGCTTATTGAAACGAGAATAAAGATCGAAACAAGAAGAAAGATCACTGTGATTTTGACATTGATGCAAGATCAGAGCTAAAATAAGTGTGAATGGACTGTATGCTTTGGCTTGGTGTCATTTGTTAATCTTAGTTACTTATTTTCATTTCATATATATCCAACAGTTGATTTATGGATTTTAGGATTAAATAATTTACCTTGTTAAAATAAAAAATAGATTATTATTGCTAGCCATTTATCTGTGCACTCATAGAATAGTGATAGTCTCCACACTACTTCAGTGGCATTAATAGAGACGGGAAGCAACATCGATAGCGTTGATACAGTATCGATAGGAAAGCGCGTTCAAAACTCACACTTCATCGCGATAGTGTCACATGTCGCGATTATAATCAATATAGAGCAGCTGTGTCGCTGCCTAGTGAATTATCAATTATTGTGGCTCGTTAGTATAACTACAGTCCCACAATAGTTACATCTAGAAAGTAAGAAATAAAAGTATTTGTTACAACAATATTATTTATTTAAATTATTGACTAAATTAACTCGGAACTAAAATGGAACCTGCACCTGAATTGCGTAACACACTATTACTAACAATTTGAATAATTTTCAAGCATATTGCTTATCCATTGCTCCATAAGTTCGAAAAATGTGTCTGCTTAACAACGTAAATAACGCAATGAATGTTTTTGAACTGTCCAAATGAAACCCATTGCTACTGATAGTGTGTTACGCAATTAACCTGCTGTACTTTATAAATCAATTTATCAATACCTACTTATGAAAAAATTAAATAGACAAATCTCAAATAAAAACACATCAGATATGAAATCCTTGGTTTGAAAGTTCTGTCAATGATTTTTTACCGAAAAATGAACAAGAACAAAAAAAAAAATAACACTATTCTTTAACTGTTTTTTTCATAAACATTAAATACATGTCACCTTTTGTCGCGCGTCTTACATAATTTCCGAAAAATGACTGTGTGAATTGGTCTTTATAAGTTGTAAACCGGTGATGTCTCATTGCAAGTATTGATTGTCGAAATCAAATTTAGTGTGTGTGTGTTCGTGAGTATCTAAGTCAGTATTGTTGTGTGTCAGATTTACATACAGTATTGGTAAGGGAAGAAATTGGAAGTTGTTAGCACAGCATTGAGTGAGATTGAGCAAACGCTACTGTTAAACTCTGCCTGATCTTTCCCCGGTCGTGTCGGACTGCCATCCCATCGGACTATGGAAGTCAAGAGAAAGTGAATGTACCTGTGTCTCCACACACCATTGCCGACATTCGGTCAGAAGGACTATTATTACTTCGACCCACAAACATGATTTCGAGGTCTTTCGCAGTGACAAGACAAGTTTTTTTTAGCAATGAATGAGCTTCGTCTGGTAATTATAAGATAGTACTACCTATGTCCGCAATATTGACACGCAATCAATTATAACATAGTATCGGTAATATTGATACCGTTTCGAAATGGTTTAATAACGTCTAGATAAAACGCAAAGTTAACTGCAACTAATAATAGTCTACCGGTACGTATCGGAGTAACTAGTAAATCTCATTTACGTGTAGCCCGAAAGCATTTGTTTTTTTTTTTTTTGCGAAGCATTTGATATTAAAACTAGCGACCCACCCCTGTTTCGCACGACTTGACAAAACATCGAGATTTCTGTATTATCTGTAAGTTTTAATGACACACAAGCCTTCCGGAATACTCGTATATTCTGTAATTCTAAATGATGGTGAAATTACATCAAAATCAGTTGCGTGGTTTAGAGGAACAACGCGGTCACACAGAGAAACACAAAAAGTAAGTTTATTTTATAATCATGTATGTATAGATAATACTTGAGTTTCTGAAAAAGAAAATGATTAAAAGTTCCTTTTTCAAAAATAAAGTTTATTATTTTAATACCCTACAACCGTAAACTCGAAAGACACGTGACATCTACCAACCCGCACTGGGCCTGCGTGGTGGATTACGGCCCACTCCCTCTCATCGAGAGGAGGTCTGTGTCCCAGCAGTGGGAACATTATGGGCTATTTGTGCTTATTCTTTTAATAAAAATATTATTAAAAAATACCTAAAGAAGGTGGCCAGGACAGACTGGATGCGGAAGGCGGAGGAGAGGGTGTTGTGGCGCAACCTGGGAGAGGTATATATATCCAGCAGTGGACTGTTGTGAAAATGATATCACAACTTTTGGTGCCACTTTTTGCATAGCTACGGCGTTAATTCAGCTTGTTTGACGTTGTTTTTCTAAGTAATCATTAAATGCTGACAAAGTCTTCTGCTGCCGTTTCCACACGAACTGCGTTTGTCAATAGCTTAAGCCGTTATATAACTAATAGCGTTATTTTAATAATTATAGCCGACTAGCTGATCCGACAACCGCAGACGTTGTCCTGTCCCAAAAATACATACAAGGTTCGACGGCGCGTTGTGTTCCATGTGCGCCTCAAAGAGGTGTCCCGTGTCAGCAGTAACTGACGGGGTCCGCTGGGACCGATGCTTGCCAGGGTCGCGGGTTGTTCGAAAGAGTTGCCGTGGCCCTTGGCACAGGCAACTGAAGGAACACGGGTGGGTTTTAATCATTAAAAGTCTGACACGCCCTCCCGCTCCGCCCAGAGCGGCAGAATTTTTTGAGTAATCATTCAATGCTGACAAGTCTTCTTCTGCATTCTCCACACAAACTGAATTTTTAAATAGCTTAAGCCGTTATATAACTAGTAACGTTATATTAATAACTTATAATTATAGCCGACTAGCTGATCCGACAGACGCAGACAGAGTTGTCCTGTCCCAATAATTCATACAAGGTTTTAAGTTTTTTCGAACTTTTACATTTTCGGGAAATTTTCCAATTTTTCTCTCCATAAAAACCTAATTCGGACCAACATTTGAAACTAAAAATAGACAAATCGGTCGAGTAGTTCCCAAATGATACGCATACCAACGAACAGCTTTTCACTTTATATCTTATTGTACTTATATAAAAATCAATTGCCGTTCGTTATTCTCGCAAAAACTCGAATATGGCTCGACCGATTCTTATGAAACTGGTAAGTGGTTATGTGGGCCCCGGAGAAGGGTCCTAAAAAAAAGGCATTGCAACTTTAATTAATAATAATAATAAATATTTCGACCTTCTGTAACATCAATTATTTAAAAGTTTATTTTGTAATAAATAAAGTTTATTCTTTTAATAACATTGTCTGACAGGTTGACAATGACATTAAATTAAATCGTTGAGATAACATTAAAAAATGTTGCTGTTTCGTAGGTCGTTTTACAGACATACATAAGTTCGAAATAAACATATTTTTGCAATATTTTTGTAAATAAATACCTAATCTATGGTTTAGACTCCTTTTGACCAACTACGACGATAAATTAACCGGTTTGACGCTACGTTACCATAATATATCTTATCTTTGTAATCAAAAGTCATTTATCGAAATCTAATTTTCCGAGAGAATCGGCACTTTTTGGCCGTCAAAATTACTTAAGACAGTCCTCAAAACACCTGAACTTCCCCAATTCCTAGGGCTTTAACTGGAAACTCCCGCATAAGGCTGGTTTTCCACCCGAGGTAGCTGATGATGTGCGAGGTTGCTGGGTGATGCGAGGATGCGTAGCGAGGCCTTGAAACGGTGTTAGCGTTTCCACCAGAAATGTGCTAGCGGTGAACGGTGTGCAAATGCGTAGTGCCAGGATGCGTTGCTAAGCTCGAAACAGTGTGCAAATGTGTGGCGCGAGGATGTGTAGCGGGTTCTTTTCAAATGCGATACATCTACCTCTGACAAACATCGTCTAGTGACTGATATTTTTTCGCCCGCGTCCCTATCGCACATCTCTCGCAACACATCCCTCGCAATACATCCCTCGCAACACACCCCTAGCACACATCCTTCCCTTGTTTTGAACGTACAAAAATTTTATATTTAATGGTACGGAACCCTCGGTGCGTGAGTCCGACTCGCTCTTGACCGGTTTTTTTTAAGAGTTTATGTAAAAGATAAATTCTTCCTACAAGTATGATATTACAATGTCTAGACATCTTAGCACAGAAAAAAGCAATCTAAATATGTTAGAAAAGAATTCCTAGAAAAGATACAAGTTTCATAACGTAAAAAGAATGTCATTATGACATATTTTGTTCTTATACTCGACGCCAAGGTACTCGTATTATAAAGTGGAAGGACATGTGGAATGTTTTCTATGCAGAAAACTGTCTTGTTACTAAGACATTAGAGATGAGATTTTTTAAATAATTTGATGTGATACCTACTTGAAGTATGGTGGTATGATTTAGAAAGAAAGAAAAAGTATTTATGGCGACTCGTACAGAAAGATCACAAACTAAACTAAACATACATAGTCAAAAATAAAAAAAATCCAAATGTATAAAAACAAAAAAAGATTTGAACGCACTAGAAGTATGAGATTTTAACGGACATTTCAACTCTTCCATAGCTTGGCTCAAATTTTTGAAACACGTTGACCAATGTTGAAACAAATGGTAAATATATAAATCTTATCTTACTTATATAGTGTCGTATCTTTTCTTTACTAACCGGGATAGATTTTGGTGGCATAGAAAAAGTTACTATTGGTCTTCACATGATCTGTCGAAGATTATGTTTGGACTTTAAAAGAGACCTCTGAGTTTGTTAAGGCCTTTCTTCTCAGAGTAGACAGACAGGAAACGCCGACTTCATCTAGCTCTTTTTTATTTATTTATTTTTTATAATATGATGTGTAAAAGTGATTCCGATATCTATTGACAGAATCAACCATTTCATTTCATTTCAAATATAATTTCTCAAAATCGACTTGATAAAAACCTGAGTTATTTTTGACCGACTTCAAAAAAGGAGGAGGTTCTCAATTCGGTTGTTTTTTTCTGTTTGTTATTAAAAATAACTTTAATTTCGGAAATCGGTATCATATGTAAAACGAAAATGCGGAACCAACGACACTGACTTCAAAAATCATAGTTATTTGACACTTTGTAGTGTTTTATTTTTGGAAGGTGGTTGATTTTTTTTTTTTGTTACCTATAAAGTTTTTATCTAAATAATGACTAAGTAATTTCTCTTTTCCCGAGAAGTCGTTCCACATAATACAAGTCCTTCGAATCACCATAACTATTAACTCATAAAAGGGAAGAAACATTCAATTCCTATTCAACTTCGAGGCTAAAACCAATCATTATAATATAAGAGAGCTCAATTCCCAGCGACGCAAAAAACGCATGCAAATAAAATGCTGTCTGCGTAAAAAACATGAAAGACAATATCTACTTATACCTGTGTTATGGGACCATCTGTTGGTGGCAGGACTGGTCAAGGAATTCTCTTCGAGTCTCGAGATCGACTTGTTTTTACACCTGTCACTTCTAAGACCAGTTTTCAACGGATGTATCGTGCATTCACCCAGAAAGACAAAGACGGAGATATAAGCGTGCCGTGGAAGCGAGATAGACTGTAGAATTTTATGGAAGTTAGAAAGGGTGAGGTACACGGTCGCGTGGCGGGAGAAGGAGATGGAAAGATAACCCTGCCTTGCTTGTTTTATTTAATAATCCAGTTATAATAAGAAAGGTTGTAAGGCTTCCGAAGGTGCAACGATTTTAAAGGGTTACTTGCAACTTTGTGTTGGTATATATTTAGCGGGATTTATATGCCATTGTATTTCGTTTTTGGTATTGTAAACAGTAGCTCGTGATCTTTTGTGTTACGATATTGACAGTAATGTGTTAACGTTTGAATGAACTGGTTGAGTGAATGTTTTTTTTTTTTTTTTTTTAAGAAATGGCGGCTTATTTAAAGTAAAGTCCAATCTCTTTGTGTGTTAATCTGACATGGGTGTACACTCGGTGTTTGCCTGTGTTGCGTATGTTGAGCTGACCAGTGATTGACGTTGATAGCGTATCTTTGAACCAGCTTATATCCATTCAGATGACTAATTAGTTGTCTTGTGGGACTTACAACAACAGTAATTAATATGCACAATTATAAAGGTGTAAATATCTATGGAGATAGTGCTCCAGAGAAAGTATAACCAAGTTTGTTTTTTTATCATATGATTCTTGTCCTAATCAATTAGCCTTATTATTCATAAGCATTGATTTAAGTTATGCAGTGATTAGCGACTGTTTAACTATAAACTTTTGACGTTTAAACGTCACTTAACTTTATTCATCGTTTATAAATAACCCTCGTAACTTTGTCTAAGTTAGGTGAAGAGACTATCTTCGCGAGTATTATAAACGTATGTAAAGCTGAAGCCAAGGACAGAGCTTGGAGACGAGTTTTTTTTTATTTTATTTAGGGTTCTGTACCTCGAAAGGCAAAAAACGGAACCCTTATAGGATCACTTTGTTGTCCGTCGGTCTGTCTGTCAAGACCCTTTTTCTCTGGAACGCATAGAGGTATCAAGCTGGAATTTATATCAAATACTCAAATTATTACTATGTCATATCCATATGTTTTTTACTGTGTGTACATAAATAATAAAATAAATAAATAAATAAATGAATATACTGTCCCTTGGAGCTGTGTAAAAATCAAACTTCTAAACCAACGCAATCAAAAGATACAGCCGTTTATGCCGCAAATATCCGTAAATTTTCGACACTCGCAAGGGAATCAAAACCTACAGGGTACTTCCCGTGAACTCAGAATCTTGAAATTTGGTACGAAGCAACGTCTTATAGCACAGATAAAGTAAAAATTGCGAAAACCGTAAATTTGTAGTTACGTACCTACAAATTTTTACGGAACCCTCAGTGCGCGAGTCCGACTCGCACTTGGCCGGTTTTTTTGATGATGAGATGCCTATGTCCAGCAGTGGACGTAAACTGCTATTATGATAATGATGAACTATGGATTAAAAATATTGGACCAACAAAATTTCTTAAATTATTGTCGAATTTCAGACGTAGTAGCTTCGTAATTTTAATGGATTTTTGCAAATGGCTCGCCTTCCTCTACTTAGTATTTAACTTTACGTTTATCAACTAATGTAGATAAATGATAGAAAAGCTCTGTCTAATTCACCTCAGGATGAAAACACGATGTCTTTGTAACGAATCTGTTGTATCATCGTGGTGTATTTAACAGTAATATGCCAATGACTTCGCAAAACACTGTCTATTTACTTCTTGCTGAATACATTATTTTTAATGATGTTGCAAATACATTTCTTAGCATGAAATCGATACTAATATTACGTAAATGTAACTCTGCCTGTCTGTCTCAAAATTTTTTCACACTTTAACGGCTTTCGATAGAATTTGGCACACATCTTGACTATGGCTATTTTAGGAGACAGGATAGGTAGGTGCGTCCTCGTAGGATACTTTCCGACCTTCACACGGGTTGAAGCCACGGGTTAAAAGCTAGTCCATACTAATATTCTAAATGCGAAAGTAAATCTGTTTGTTAATTTACAGACGCCAGCACATCAAGCTACCCAAAACTGTAAAATTTTCCCAATCAACTTAGAAAAATAAACGATAAAGTTGAAAATCTATTACAGATATATGACAGATTTTAGTAGCTTGATGTGCTGGCGTCTGTACTTTTTCACGACTAAACCACTGAACCGATCGATAAGATTCCTGGGACTTGAGGAGCTATACAAAGTGACATTCTATCAGTGATAACAGTGATGGAAACGTCAAAAACGTATGGAACAGACGTAAGATACCGAGAAACTTGTCAGTTCTGATGAAATTCGTTGTAGAAATATGAAATGCTTTGAAAGTGTTTGTCACTTGTCTAGGCCCCCTGGAGAAGGACTACTTAAGCCCTTTGTACACATACATACGTTTTTCTTGCCGTGAAAAACTATGGTTTATTCGCCTTGTGAAGGCACGGTCGTAAGTGTTGTGTGGATCACTATGAAAACTTGTTGACGGACACGTTTCTTCTACGGCGCGGTTTATACGCGTCGCGCCGTACCGTAAAGAAGCCGTGCCGTGTACAAAGAGCCTGGGGCTACTTTTCATCCTGGATAAAAATCCAAGATGATTTATACAGAAGAGTAAAACATGACGACAATATACACAAAAAAGTCGCGAGCAGCTAAGTGCTAGATTTTCGATCTCTATTAAGAATTCGTTTGTAATGGTTGAGTTATGAAATTAGTTGAATTCTTAGAAGCATTTTGAAATAATAATCAGATTTACGTACTGTTTTTTATAATTATTTATTTATTTATTTTTAAGCTATGAAAACATTCAATCAACTCAGCCTATCGCAGTCCACTGCTGGACATAGTCCTCTCCCAGACTGCGCCACAACACCCTGTCCTCCGCCTTCCGCATCCAGTCTACCCCAGCCACCTTCTTTAGGCCGTCCGTCCAGATGGACGGACGACCTAAAGAAGGTGGCTGGGCTAGATAGCTGGGGGGCGTCCCACACTACGCCCACCGATACGCGGTCTCCACTCCAGGACTCGTCTGCTCCACCGGCCACCAGCCCTTCGACAGACATGGCTAGCCCACTGCCACTTCAGTTTGCTTACTCTGCAAGCTATGTCGGTTATGAAAACATTGGCTAGAAATAAATAAATAATATCACTGCACAGCAAAGGTCTCCTTTTATCCTTTCCACTCCTCTCTGTCTTGAGCTAGTGTGGGCCAATCCTGTCTGTAGGCGTCAAGCTCGTTCCACCACTTCTCCTGGGTCTGCTACAATGTCGCTGGACGTTGTCTGGGATCCATATGATGGTAGATTTGGCCCATGACTCCTTCGAGTTGCGGCGATCGTGTCCGGCCCAGAAGTGTTATCACTGCGGATTAGCGTCCGATGAATTATCGTCGTGAAAACGTACCAGACAGATCGACAGACTTTTGTATATATTATTAGAAAGGATAAGTATGGATCCAGAGACTAGATCAAGCTTTTAAGGGGTAAAATCTCCAACCTATCGATCAACTCGTCAATCAATTTAAGCACTACCAAAAATGGAGTATTCCCAATCAATCTATCACAAACTCCGGCTTATTTCAGTTGTAAAACTGGACTAGACTAACGGGAATAACAAATGGGAATTACAGACAAAAATAGTCTGGGATCCAGACTGAGTTATAGCCAAACAGTCTGGCTGGAAATACCTGGCTTGGTAATACGGGGTTGCTAGCTTAGACGAAGGTGAATACGAGTCGCGTAGTCATTTGTTTTTTTATCGCTTAGCTTGATTTGTGAGGATGCCAATTGGCGTATGGGAGTAACTGTAGATAAATATAGATATTTGTCGTTCTTTAAAACTGGTGTTTGCGGGAAAATCGCTTCTTATGTAAAGCATGAATAAGCAGATTGATTGTCATGCTTTCACACTGCAGATTTTTGATTTCAGATAAACAAAGTCCAGAGGGCAGACAAGTGTCAACCGCTTTCAAAGCGTTTCGTATTTCTAATATTCTATGATAACTTTCAACAGGATCTCGGGAGCTTTTCGGTAGTTTCCATCATCGTTATCGCTGATGGAATGTCACTTTGTCCTAGGCCCTCCTCGTGAGCTTCTCCAGTTTTTTCAAAGATTTACATACATTATGAAGTTAACATAACTGCGACTGAAAAGGTTAACATAAATTGTCACCATCCTTTACTAGATGATGAAAAGAGAAAAGGACGAAAAATAATTAGAATTGACAGATTGCCTGAGTTGACGAAAAAATTCGACGCAGGGTGGGTCAGAATCACGGACTGAATCCATGGTAATTAACAGGTTGCGCGATGGTATACCTGCTACCTTGTATAGGTTCAACTTAAATTACTTAGCGAAACTCTACGATTTTCTAACTTCAAGTAACTGCACTACGAGCGGTCGCTGACCCCAAAAATATATTCATATTTTTTTTGTTGGTTTTTTTGCTTAGATATCGACAAACTCCGCATACGTGATAGGTATCCATTTGCGGAGTTTCGCTAGCTAATTTTAATTGACCTTGTATTGAGACCATTTTATTAGTTTTGAAATTATTTTGATGTTGCCTTCAAAGTACCTTCCAATATTTTACTCGTTGTAATACATTTTACGTTAGAAACTTATAAATTCTCGATGCAGACTGACTTCTTGCCATTGCAAGTAGCCGGCGAGTCTGCCTGGAAATAACTGTCTTAATAAACACAGGAATAGCTCCAAGTTAGGTGAATGATCGGGGAGAGATGTTTCATCTTTATTTTGCTGCAGCATGTGTTGGTTTGTTTGTGGGATGAAAATATGTGCTGCCGGTCGATTCTGTTAGAATCTCACCGTGAGAAGTTAAGTGAAGTGAGCTGTCATTCCATCTGATGCTGGGGATTAACACTAATGACTGCTCACTTTAAACTCACTTCACTCAAATGATCACGGTAAGATTTTTACAGAATAGCACTACTGCCGGTCGATTCTGTAAAAATTTCACCGTGAAATCATAAGTGAAGTGAGCACTTAATAGTGTTAATCCCTAGCGAATGACGGCTCACTCCACGCTCACTTCACACAAGCTTTCACGGTGAGATGGTTACAGAATCGCACGGCTGTTGTAATTTATGGTAGTGTTAGAAATATGGGTATAATTAATGTAGTCTGCTGAACTTTGGTAAAGATGTTGCTGAATTTGTGTGTAAGTAGAAGGTTCGGTAAAGGAAAATGTTTGTGGAACTTATTTCAGGATATATATTTACTGGGTTAGTTTTCATAAACCAGCCAAATTTAACCCTTAGTAGGTATCGTGGGTCAAATTTGACCCAGAAGCGAACATAGCGAACATTAAAATTTTTGTCACGTTTCTATTTTTTTTTTATGTTTTAAGTTCACACTAACCAAAAAATGCCAAAAAATTAGGTTAGTTACAAATGCGTGTAAAACATGATATTTTTTTATATTCTAAAATTAAATCAAGATAATTTTGTATAAAAATGTTTTTTTTATTTCATAACTAACCATATTTCATACAAATAATAAAAAAATCTACGTTCTACAACAGATTTTTTGGTATGGGTAAAATATGACCCACGATACTGGTAGTGTTGCTAAAAAAGGCGATACCAGCTTAGGGTTAAGGGTGTGGTACAGACCATCAAATTGAACAATTTTGTCCATTAGCCAACATCGTAATCGCGAATAAAAATTTAACCGTCCCACACGTTTAGGTCGAGTAGGTACTGAAGTTTTCTATGGGACAGTTGGTAAATTTTTCGCGGTTACGATATTGGTCCCATAGAGAAAGTTGTTCAGTTTGATGGTCTGTACCACACCCTTAAATTTGGCTGGTCTTTGAAAACTAACCCTGTATATATACAGCGTGTAACGGAAGGGGGGGTATCAACCCTGAAGGAGGTGAATGTGCTCATGAAACTCAACAACTTTCCCCAAAGAACATAGGTCGAAATATGAAAAAAAAATTTGGCCCTCCCATAGTAAATCAATCAGCTTGGTAGTCAGTTTTGTAAGGGAGGGCCAAATTTTGTTTTCATATTTCGACCTATGTTCTTTGGGGAAAGTTGTTGAGTTTTATGAGCACATTCACCACCTTCAGGGTTGATACCCCCCTTCCGTTACACGCTGTATATCCTCAAGCGGCGCAAATACTGTAACCTTATGGGTAACTACAGCTTTGAGCCGTTTGGGATCGAAACGCTCGGGTCATGGGGCCCGAGTACGCGTCTCCTTTTTAAGGAAATTTCTCGCCGCCTGATCGACACTTCACGTGACAGAGTACTGACGACCCGTAAAGACTGTCAAAGATTCACGTATGACAGACGGGACCAACGGCTTAACGTGCTTTCCGAGGCACGGAGGGGTCTTGGCATGTGAAGTTGGTCACCCATCTACAGACCAACAGCGGCAAGCGTAGCTTAGCCTGATCGATCGACCCGTGCGGCAATACTTAGCCTCAAGCCACTAGTTGCCTAAAATAAAGGAATAAATAAATAAATAGGTTATGCTGCCAGCCTTTTGGGCAGTTTTCCTATTGACAGCAACGCGGACTAATAAATAGTTACTAAGTCTTGTTACATAGGCTTGTTCTAAATTAGAAGTTAACTGTTATGGGAGAAAACTCCTGTGAAATTAAGTTGTCTGTTAACCCTCTATGACTCATAAGCTGGGATTTATTAGATTTTTTGGATTAGAGATGATTACAAAAATATAAAATACACGTGTTTCTGGGTTTTCATTATTTTTAATTTTTTTGAGAAGAAAATTACAAAAATTGCAACAATCACTTTTACCAACGAAAACAAAATAAAATGTGAAAGTATTCAAAAATAACTTTACAAAATAAAGTTCAAACAACAAGACACGAGCAGAACAATTTTTCATATATTTTTTAAATCACAGTGAACCGCCACGTTTCGTGCCTAAATACCGACTGTCGTAACACAAATCTCAATTTGTAACAAGAAGCGCCGTCTAGTCGTATTTTTTGGTACTAATTCATTAGTTCGGAGTGTAGAATACGAGTTACAGCGCGCGATTACGTTATGAAATCAATATTTTAAATTTCGAGGCGTTTGTACGGTATGTTGCCTACAGTCTATACCATGCTATAGAGGGTTAATGGCGCATTCACTGCATCTTTTTCTTTCTATTTTATTAAGAAAAGGACAGAAGATAAATATTCGTTTAGTCCTGTCAAATTAGTCAACGCCTGACTTAAATTGACGTATTTTTAGTAGGCAATTTTTTAATTACGTCTAAACTTGTCTATGGAGTATCTTAATTTGACAGGACTAAACTAATATTTATGTTCTGTCCTTTTCTTAATGAAATAGAAAGAAAAAGATGCACTGAACTTATATTTAGTTTAGTTTGTGAACAAGGAAATCGGCGCCAATAGTTGGAAATATTTATTTATTTTTTTTTTTTTTTCGTTTCTTTTGATGATTCAGCTAAAACTAATGACTTGAGAGCAGTGCACTTGGGATCAGTGGAAACGGACGCGATTTCGAAGTTGTAGGTCGTGAGATTCAATCTAAACAGACACTTTACTTTGTGTAAATAATTTTATCACAACTGCTTTCAAAACGGCGAAGTAAAACATAGCCAGGAAACCAGCATGTCCTAGAACTGAAAATTCGAATAAATGTGACATATACCCATTTTTTTTCCTTTTGTTCCTTGTGGAACAGGCTAAGGTCAGGGACCATGCTGCCTAGTCATCAGTTAGTTCGTATTTTTTTGTAGTGACATATACGTATCCGAACTGGGCCCACGTGGTAGGGTTACAGCCTACTCACTCTCGAAGAGAGGAGACCCGTGTCCCAGCAGTGGGAACAATATGGACTGATATTGTAATGAGTTGAAAAGAACGGAATCAGAGCACAAAATTCGGTATTTCTACCAACAGCGTTCCATGTTGCTTCAACAAAGCGTTTATGTGCATTTAAACTCAAACAAATACACGCCTTCTTTCGCTCGGAGAGTAAAATAAATGCGAGTATTTGAGTAACTTTCCAGTTGAAGCTCGATGGCTGAGTTGCTGCGAACAGAAGGAATGTACTGACACAAAGCAGAGCGCAGACGTGCGGAAAACGCTACGTTTGAACAAGGTCTTACGTTAGAATACGTTGGATGAGCCAATTTCACTGACAGAAATATATGTGTGATGCTAAAACTACATACGATTTGCAAAAGTACTATTGAGTTTTTGATATTTAGGCATTTAAATATGATAAAAATGTTGAAGGAAATTAATACAAAGAACAATTCCAAGTTTTCGTCGGTCGAAAACTTAAGCCAGGACACCAACGCGAACGCTGCTTCCCAATTTGGGGGCCCGA
Organism: Eremobia ochroleuca; assembly: GCA_949629135.1. NCBI lineage: Eukaryota > Metazoa > Arthropoda > Insecta > Lepidoptera > Noctuidae > Eremobia > Eremobia ochroleuca. Next base: position 6,652,085 of record OX451410.1, read on the forward strand.
GCGCCGCCTGTAGGCGGCTCTACATGGGGGTCGTGCGATCCATGGCCCTGTACGGGGCCCCGGTGTGGGCTTGGACTGGTGTCATGTAGCCGGCCACGAAACCGGCGATACACAACACCCTTCGGCCAGAACTCTTCCTTGAGGAACTTCTCGAGATGATGTGTCGGAACACGCACCACGAACGATTTGAAGTTCCTGTTATGACGCGGCTCCAACTTCTCGACCCTCAAAGTCCAGTTGGTCTTCACAAGCAGGTACTCCACGATCTCCTCAACCTTCGTGGAGTGGTGCAGTCTTGACACGTACAGCAGCGTCGTCGGGATTGCTGGACGCAGCAGCATGTTGGGTCATGCTGGCGCGATGGCGCACTGGATCCGACTAGGAGGCTTCTTCTTCTTCTCCACCTTGATAAAACCATCCTTGTCGCTCGTGTCCTTCTCTGGACCCCGCCTTACCAAAACCTTTGATTTAGACCGGAGTTCTCGTATTGATAATTTTTCGTTTGGATGTCATCGTATTTGTCTTTTAGGTTATACTTACATTTCTGTAGATATGATAGTACAGCATTTTTATCTCACGAAGACGCACTTTACTTTGGTTGGCTGGATACCAAGTGTACAAACACGCTGTGAATGTGTGTGTAACCGCAGGAGCTCTCGGTACCGTTCGAGACAAAGGCGTAGTCGGAAGTGTTTGCATGTGTGTTGTGTTGACGATACTCATCTTCACGCACACTTTCACAGAGTGTTTGTACAATTGGTTACCACAAGTAAAGCGCGGGTCACAAGTCGTGAGATAAAAATATTATACGAAGGTACTCCCACCCAAGTGAATTTTACCTTACCTTAATTTATAATTTGACACAGTTTTCATGTTAGGCAAAGGTTTTCCCAGAAGGATATCAAACCTCTTTGTGAGCCTGTTTGTAGCCTCCCGCCTTTTGTAGACCTACCTTGGGTACAGCATACCTACAGGTTATAAAAGTTCTCTAAAATATTCCCGAACCTTTTATCTTGACTTTCAAGGGGCTGTCAAAATTTTCATTCATTTTGCATCTGAAATTCTGAGCGCACGACTAAATGACAACAGCCGCACGTGTCTACAGATCAGGTTAAGTTACGCTTGCCTCAGTCGGTCCGCGGATGGGTGATCATCTTTACATAATTATCGAGTTTTCCTACGGAATGAATGAAGAAAATCACGTGAAGCTGTTGGTCCCGGCTGTCATTCTTGGATCTTTGACAGTCGTTACGGATCGTCAGAAGCCCGAAAGTCTGACCAGTTTTACCAAAGAGTATGGAGTAACCTATAGTGACTGGGTTGTGGAGGTCAGATAGGCAGTCACTACATGTAAAATTCTGGTGTTCAGCTGCATCCGGTTACACTAGAAGCTGACCTGACCCCAACATACCTAGTTAGGTTCTCAACGTGGGCGATAGAAATTGTAGATTGTTATACAAGGGTCGAAAGGAATCAATTCGAACACGAGACGACCGAGCGCAGTGAGGGCGGCTGTAGTCCGAGTAGGAAATATTCCTTTCACCCGTGTTAGACACTACTTTTCTTTTCTTGTCTGCTTGCCACTTCATAAAATCATTGTATGAATTTAAGTATTTTTCTTTTGAAATTTCTGGCAAAAGATTTTCGATTACTCTATTTGCTTCATCTTTAACCGAATCTGGGGTCAACATTTCAGAATGTTTAATCAAATGTTAGTCTATAAAACCAAGTTTTTGACTTTTGTTACGGCTTACAGAGTTAGTATGCCGCCAAATTATACTATAGTCTTTTTTAAATTTTAAATATGGAACATACCGCGTCACCGCCGCGAGCCGTCCCGTTTTATAGGTATATTTTTAAATTCACACTGGCTGTTTATACACTCACAACTCTGCAGCATTTTTCTTAATTCTGTAAAAAAATTCGTCGATGACTACCCATCCTCTAGTTCTTTTTTTAAATTCATTCCCGCCCTAGACAGGGAAGCAATTAGGTACTATGACTCTTTCCCACCCAACGGTGGGAAGCAGCGTCGGCTACCAACTATTCGGATCAAACAAATACTACTTTCCGAGTATGAAAATTAAAATTATATATCCTAACTTACGACTAAGTTTAAATATAATCGTGGCAATAGCAGGTTCGCGACAGACGGTAAGTAAAAAAAAAATTGGTGGTTAGAAAGAAAAGAAAGAAAGAAAAAACTTTTATTCTGCACAAACAAAACGCAAGCTACAAATAAAAAATAAAATAATAATATAAAATAAAAAAAAGACACAAAATATACAACGTAGCCAAAAGCCTCGTACTCAAGCGCTTGATGTCAGGGCCAGATACCAATGACTATGGTTGAGAATCTATGGGCTCGACGGATTGGTGGAGTCAGTCTAAAACTTAGACAGTCTGCGCAGAGCCTAAGTGTTAAGACTAATTTGAATCCGTACAAAATGATAAACAACAAATTAATTACTTCAAACTACATTAGAAGAGAAGTCATTAGAATTAAATCAACTTTAAGCGTTTGCTTCGTGACTTGATGTACTTTGGTTAAGTTATTATCACGCGAGCTTTATTTATGGGATAGGCAGGCAAGTTGAAGAGTTATGTAGTTGTTAGATCTGAGGTAATGCTTTATGCTAAACCTTTGAATCGCCGAGATACTTTCATAGTACTTATACTTGTTTGATTTCATTTGCAACGTTTTTGTCAAGTGATCCAACTAACTATTTGGCCAAAATTGAGTTAAGTACACGTTATAAATGCCAAAATGCACATAACTCAATTTTGGTCAGAAATGTGGTTCATTGGTCGATTCGCACGAATTTACTCGCCCGAAACGGGCAAATCATCTTTTTTCAATGACATAATATTTTCTATAGGCGGCTTTATTGCATAAGAATGAAAATGTGTCAATTGCCTAATACATATTTCTGGAGTTGTCGGCTCGCCCAGAAATAAATTGACTTCGTGCATGTCGCCTTTAGAAAAAAATATTTTATTTAAAAGTGACGGTTCGCCCGTTTCGGGTGAGTAAATTCGTGCGAATCGAATAATAATAAGTCACAAATATTGGTTGGAACACTTGGCCTCCAAGCTATCCAGTTCCTACCATGAAAATCAAGACAAACGGGTTGATTATCCCTTATCATCGATTTTCAAGAAGTGATTCATAGAACTTATACACCTTTCTTTAAATATCTAAACAGATATTTAAATACCATCCAAAACGATACCATCTTGATACTGTTTTTCTTGTCCTAAAATCAACATAAAAATCACACAAAAAAACTCATCGGCAACAAATTCCATTACTGTAAACAACATCTAAATCGACGCAGTAATTCCCGAGATCGACTCGAACAGAAACGAACATAATCCCTTTGTATTAGATTAACGGAGAGAAACGTTCAATAAAAGTTTATAGACATTCGATAGCCATAGAGATCTATCGATAGCAACCAAGATAAAAGTTCATATACATTTTTTAAATACGCCAGTGTTAAAATGGAAAGGGTTCCGTTGGTGTTTTGATGGTTTTAAATGCTGTGGTTTTTGAAAATTATATCGTTTGATTGAATGTTTTCACCAATAGATCACTCATAATTATATAAGTATGCATAGTTATTACATATTATATTTATTTATTTATGTGTAAATATTAGCTGAGCTGTCATCGTTTTAAGCAATACATATTTTTTATGTTTCAATCTCAACTTTATAATTTTCTATTTTCTTTTTATGTGTCTCTGTTTGTTTTCAATCATTGGAATTAGTCTTTAACTGTTTTTATTAAAGTTATTAAATAAATAAAGTATATTTAAATGAAAATAGTAAGTAATTAAAAAAAGCCAGCCTAGTGCGAGAGATGGATGGCATCCTGTGGCAAGACACAGGCTACTTATATATTAAACTAAATAGTATGTATGTATATTATAGGTTTTTAACAGATTTGTGTACGTTTTTTATTTACAATTCAATAATTTGAATAGTTTTTTTTATTCATTATTCTGCTGAACCAAAGCACCTGCCATCTAATCTCTTCACCACCCTTGATTGACTGGTAGAGAATGCCTAAGGCATGAAGTCCACTTTTGTACCTTTTTTGTGCGAAAAGATTAAATAAATAAATAAATTGGGGATAAACATTTGTATGGGAAACCCAGCGTTTCTTAGGTGAGTTAATTTCCGACATCCACGTGGCTGAGGCCGCGCGCTGAAGCTAGTTTATAATATACAACGTGTAACGTTAAATGCGCAAAACCTCAGACACCCCAACTGATTTTTAATTCAATTGACCTATTTCAGAGAGAAACTAAGTCATTAAAAAATTATAATGGTTTTATGTGCTGTTTTAGTTTTACTGGCCATTCTGATCGTTTCTTGCGTCTGCGAACGCTCTATCGAGGGAGGAGTCGTCACCGGGCCGCTGCGCCGCGCTGACATTGGCTTGCTTGACCTATTAATAAATAGACACGGCAACGTTTTTAATGAAGATTTTTTGAAAAATGTGACCTATATTAAAAAGTGGTTCAATTAATTCTGCTCGTTATTCTGATCAAACTATTTTCTGGTTTTGCGCATTTAACGTTACACGTTGTATATAGATATGTATAATAATAATAATAATAATATTCCACAACTTTCACACAACGCCATCTAGTCCCAAACTAAGCAGAGCTTGTGCTATGGGTACTAGACAACTGATAAACATACATATATATTTCTAAATACATACATATTATAGATAAATTACACCCAGACAAAGAACAAATGATCGTGCTCATCACACAAACATTTGTCCTAGGTGGGAATCGAACCCACGACCTTGGGCATAGCAGTCAGGGCCACTGACCACTAGACCAACAGGCCTGCCAAGTATATATAATGTTCAGAAGACTAGGTCGTTCTACTTATTAGTAGAACGACGTATAGACAGCTAATTTATTTGATAATAAATAACGCTGGAAACGGCCCGGGAGCTATTCGATTTAATTTTATTTAGTTTATGATATTCGACTTGTAATTAAGGAAGGTTATGTTACCTATTATATTAATGACTCGATAAATAATATTGATACTGGTTTGGAGATATTGTGGCCTTAGATTTACGTCATAAGAAAGACGTCATTATCGATCATCCTTTTGATGTCTCGGTATCTTCTTTTCGGAGACATTTGTTTATCTATACTACTGTTATAAAAAACAGTCAGGAGCAAGTGGGACTCGCGCACCGAGGGTTTCGTCCCATCATATATTACTTATTTTTTTATTATTATTTTTTTTTAATGAAAAGGTGCTACTTAGAGATATCGTTTTATTTTTTCTATAATCTTTACATAAACAGAAATCGTGAAATAAAATCAGGTCCCATAATAGTAAAAGTTGTTCGTAATGATGAGTACAATGACCCTTTAAGATATTGTGCGTTAATTCTGGGATATGTTGCATAAAGAACTTTTGAGCAAAATTTCATGCTTCCAGACCCCCGGCATAGGTTGTGCGTTGTTTGACAATTCATTAATGAATTTAAATCACCTTTCGCGCTTTATTTTATCCGCCGTACCTACCTGATACAAAAATAAATGAAAACTAATGACCTAAAGTAATCATGTAAATTATGCATACAATTTTAATTAAATTAACATAAATATTAATAAAAAAAAAGCACCATGCATCCTGTTTCACATATTTTTTGTCACGTAAACCATATTTTTTGCGTTGAACGCTTGTAAAAAGTGCAACCGGAAAACATAATATTTTGTGGAACAAAGTGCATGAATAATTTGTACAGGGCTAAAAACTTCATGGTTGGCGTTCGTTTTTATGTCACACAAGTTTAAAAAACTAGAGTTGAAGCTCGATTTTTGCATTTGATTTTTGCATAACACACTTTCGATAATAATCAGAGTAATTTTGAAGATTGCTATTTCATCGCTTCATATATATATTCGAAAAATTTGTCTGCTTAACAACGTGAATAACGCAATGAATGTCGTTGAACAGTCAAAATGAACTCCATTGCTACTGTTAGTGTGTTACGTAACCACCCCACAGGTCAATCAACTCTATCGCAGGCTACTAGACATAGAGTAGCTGGACAAAGAGTAGCTGGACATAGAGTAGCTGGACATAGAGTAGCTGGACATAGAGTAGCTGGACATAGAGTAGCTGGACATAGAGTACGCTGGACAGAGCCCTCTGCCAGGCTGCGCCACAATACTCTGTCCTCCATCTTCCGCATCTAGTCTGTCCCAGCCACCTCGTTCCAGGACCCGTCTTCTTCACAGGCTATCGGATCAGAACGGGTAAGAGATTTAAAAAAAACAGCTCAACTACTGAACGCAATTTATAAGTAGATCAATAAGTACCGTTAGCCGTACGTCATAATAAATTGATTTGGACAGCACATATTCTGTAGCGATAAGGACGATACGACAGGCCGCCTGTTGGTTTAGTGGTCAGTGGCCCTGACTGCTATACGCAAGGTCGTGGGTTCGATTCCCACCCAGGACAAATGTTTGTGTGGTGAGCACGATCATTTGTTCTTTGTCTGGGTGTAATTTATCTATAGTATGTATGTATTTAGAAATATATAATATGTATGTTTATCACTTGTCTAGTACTCATAGCACAAGCTCTGCTTAGTTTGGGACTAGATTGCGTTGTGTGAAAGTTGTGTAATATTATTAATATATTATTAAGGACGGTTTTCGTAATTTTTACTACAAAGTACAGACGCCAGCACATCAAGCTACCCGAAATTGTCAAATTTTCCCAATCAACCTTGAACCATGTTATGTTTTAGCGATAGGGTTGAAACTTTTTGTCTGTTTGCTCGTCTCCTAAGGACCTGATGCCTATAGCCCCCCTTAGGAATTGGGCTATCGAATGCAAAGGATTTTTTAAATCCGACGAGCTCCAGAGATCCGCGCATTCAAAAAAAACAAACAAAAACCTCTTCAGATTTATTATAAGTATAGGTTCTAGCGAGGCTGATTTATACTTAATATCATAAAACGGTCAAGGCCAGTTACATAAGTTAAAAAAAGATAATACAAAGATTGTTTGGTACAGCACAAATTCCTCAACTATATCCAAAGTTACGGATAAAGTTTTGAGTAACAAATAAACCTTTAGCTGCTTTTGTTCTCTGGTTCCCGAGAGGGAGCGTGGGTTCGAACCCCACACCTGACACCATGTTGTGTTAGTTGAAATGAAAGATACTGTTGAGTAGACTCGGTTTATTCACGACAGACATAATTTATATAGACATGCAGTAGTATCACAGACGGGCTTCGGATCCAGTGTGTAATGACAGATACCAACCGGAAGCATAGACAATATAATAGTGATGTACATACTAATTACTTACTAACTAGTGATGTTACAACACTTTCAACACCTTCCAAATAAATCGATCAATTTCTCTCTAGAACCACAACGCAATTCAAAACCCAAACAAAATCTTTTAACAAGCCATCTGCGCTTACGGATCTCTAAAAAAAGGGTCAGAAAGGGTGTAACGTTCTCAAAACGATGGGAAAAAACAGTGAGAACCTCCTTTGTTGAGACGTTGAATAAAACAATAGGATCGCGAGAAACGCCGCGGTAAGGAAGTAGATTACAACTAGGTATTGTACCAAGGTCAATTGGTAGCACTTGATCCAGTTCTCATTATAATATAAACACCAGCTTTATGGGTTGCACATAACATATTTATATGTAACTATCTGTATATGTTATATTTATAGTTTTAATAGGTTTATGCGTATCTTTATACAACGTGTAACGTTAAATGCGCAAAACCTCAGACACCACAACTTATTTTTAATTCAATTGGCCTATTTCAGAGAGAAAATTAGTCATCAAAAAATTTGTAAAGGTTTTATGTGCTGTTTTAATTTTACTGGCCATTCTGATCGTTTCTTGCGTCTGCGACGACGCTTTATCGAAGGAGGAGTCGTCACCGGGCCGCCGCGCCGCAATGACATTGGCTTGCTTGACCTATTAATAAATAGACACGGCAACGTTTTTAAAGAAGATTTTTTGAAAAAAAATTTGACCTATATTAAAAAGTGGTTCAATTAATTCTGCTCGTTATTCGGATCAAACTATTTTCAGATTTTGCGCATTTACCGTTACACGTTGTATTTCCTCAACTTTCATGATTGCATCTACTACTGTTTGTCTCTGCATCACCCAAAGGTTGACTGGTAGAAAATGCCTATGGCATTAAGTCCGCCTCTGTACATATGTGCTTGAAGTATTAAATAAATAAATAATATCACAAGGCGTAGGTGTTTGGTTTAGCGCACCGATAATTATTTACCAGTTAAATTCCCATGGAAAAGGAGCTAGCCTCTTGCTATGACCCTGGTAAAAATCCAGACCCATGCGATTCTGTAACCATCTCACCGTGAAAGCTTGGGTGAAGTGAGCGTGGAGTGAGCTGTCATTCACTAGGGATTAAAACTATTAAGTGCTCACTTGACTTATGATGTCACGGTGAGATTTTTACAGAATCGACCGGCAGATCATGTTGCTATTAAAAAGAGCCCTGATCAAAAACCGCAATCACTCTTTGCCCGACTGGGAAACCCAGGGCTTTTCAGTCAACAAACTCTTTGGCCTCAAAACCTTGAATACATCCAATATCTAATTCTATGAAGATGAGGCATCTTAGACACTACAAAAACGCCAAGAGATAAACTGGATAACTCTAAGAAAAAATGTGTAATCGTGAAGCAGTGAGCATGCGAAGTGATCAATGCTCTGCTCGTTTCTTTTTCCACATGAAAAGAGGCAAGGTTCAAGCTATTGACTCATTGAAGAGTGAAGATCTAGATTCTGAATAACATCAATTACTCTCAAACTCAAACTCAAAGCATTTATTTCAAGTAAACCAATTACAGGCACTTTTGAATTGTCAAGGGGTCGGTCAGTACTTTCATTGGACGTCAAACAATAGCATTTTAGATTGATAAACCTAAATGCAAAAGTAAAACGTAGACAGGTTTGTATTTCTCAAACTGGGTGAACCGATTGCCTTCAACCATGTACAAATCAAGACACGGGGAGTTTTTTTAGTGCCCTTGCACTCACATAGAGAGGACAAAAACTATGTATTTATATATAAGTGGTCTTACAGACTGTCGATATAAAGAAAAACACAGGGTCACAGAGACGTCAGAGACTTATAGAGACAAGTCCAAGCTAACGAGAGGTTTTATGGTACATCTGCTTGGAACAGTTTCTCAGGAGCATTAAAATAAATGAACAACGATTGAGAGTAACCAAATGAAAAAAAAAAACCGGTCAAGTCAGACTCGCGCAGAAATTTGTAGGTATGTAACCACAAATTTAAGGTTTTCAGATTGTTTCCTTTAATTGTGCTACATGACATAGCTTCTTCTTTCTAGCGATTGGTTCCAGTGGTTCAAGGAATTGCAGCCCTGAACATTTGATATTAATTTCAACTTGATAACTCCACACGTTCCTGGGAAAAAGGTTATTGATAGACGTACAGACAGACTGACAATGAAGTGGTCTTATATTTTTCCTTTTGAGGTACGAAATCCTAAAAACAGGCTCATGAAATAAACGTTTGAGAGTATACAAATAACCTCATCCTTTTTTTAAAAAAAAAAAAAAAACGAAAAATACCCTAGTAAAGTATCGTAATGATTAAAAAGTTACACTTTTTTCAATCTAGCTCTCATTTTTCTAGTGTGCATAGTACTCGTATAACGTGCGAAAAGGAACTACATACGTTCTAAAAACCAATATCAAAAAGGCCGGTACAAAAGCCAAATGTATTTTCAGTTTTCTCAAAGTCAGCGGATGGCTGCTTTAACACTTTCATTCAGCTAAGTCCCGTTATGGGTCTGCCACACTGTAGCACCTATCCTACTTATAATGCATAATGGTTGTAAAAGCAGTGCAATTTGTGTCAAAGCACTACTTTGCGATCATGTTTGGCATGCATTCAGAGAGTTAAAAGTCGATAAACATTGCGCTATGCGTTGACGGGTTGCCAGTCTGTCGGTTATTATTTTACTGATTTATCATTCACCATTTGGGCCACGAATAAATAACATTTTCTTCTTGTTGTCAAAGTTAAATTAAAAGTCAACAAGTTTTAATTAACTTAAACATGTTCTTATAAGTTCTCGAAATATCTCTTCGCAGAATTATTGGAAATTCGTATAGAAAGTCGCTTCTTAGGAATAGCGATATTTTTGGTAAGTAAATTATTCTTGCCTATTATAATGAATAAAATAATCTAGATATGTTGGTTATCCTTCATCAAATTATAACTATTTCTATGCCTCAATTTTCAACTGAAATACATATATTTCTCAAACTCTAAACACATGCCTACATGATTCACAAACACATGTTGAAACCTCGCCAGATTCTATTACATCCAAAAGGTTTATCAATTATGTATATTATCAAAGGTACAGCCACACTATGCTGCATCCATTGTAATGGACCCAACAGTGTGGTGTCAACTTGGCGCCAACGCGGACGTCTCGTGTCGTTTTGACGTTTCGCGCCCAACGGCTTTCGCGCCGTTTTCGATATACAACCTTTTTACTCTCAATAAAAAATTAAATTGTTGACGAGTGCTGACTTTTTGTGTGAAAAAGTTTAAATTAAATATGGATCAAGTTCAGAGAACAATGTTAAAATTGTTTTCATTTTTTAATTAAATACTTTTTGACAGTTCAGAAATCGTGTGTGACGTTTCGTGTTTTTTTTTTGATGTGTTGAATAAAAACTTTTTCGGGAATTGTATGTTTTTGTGTATCGTTATTTTGTGGATTCTGTTGACAGTGTTGTTTGACTTGTGTATGACTTTGTGGCTGTTTTTTGTTTTGGATTTTGAACAACTGCTCCAAGAATTTATTCGTGGATGAGAGGTAAGTTTCTTTTATATTTTTGTAGTATCATTAAGTTATTTTGGGTTCTTAATTTCTAAGTTATTATACTTCATTATCATACTAAAAAATACTCATACTAAAAAAAACTGCAAAATATCAAAAAAAAACATTAACTTTTGTTTTGTAAAATTAATTAGGTAAGTACATAATTTTTGGGTATTAAATTATCTTTTAACTATTCAATTTTGCTTAAGAACGAAATATAAACATCATAAATGTCGTATCTTAGCGTAAGGCCTTGATTTTAATAATGACATCAAAACATAAAACTAAATTCAAATAATCTTATTCAAAAAACACCATTCGACCCAAAATCTCAGAAAACAAAATCAAAATCTTTATCAATGGACTCCAAAATTGGATTACATCGTATCTGCCCTCAACCTAAAACAGACCGCAGTACATTTTCAATAAAAAAGACATTATAAAGTAGTCGGTGTCCAAAAAAACACAAGACATCTCAAGAATCGAGATGAGTCTTCATACAACACAATATCACACGTCAAAAACACAAAACACTTGCGACTTTCGACCTTAGCTCCTCTTGAAACAAGTTATAAATCATTTTAGGGATGGTAAGATAAGTTTGTATGTTTTTTTTTTAATAAACAGGTTTGATACTTACTCGTTAGGGATCGTAATTAGGGCAGGTGTTCAATGGCGGTGGATTTTTTGTTATGTTTAGTTTGATTTTTACTTATTTTTGTGGCAAGATCTGGTTGGGAGGCTGCTATCAGAGTATTATTTGAGATTTTTGGCTACCTGTGATTGTGGATGAAATTAATAAGTACCTATTTTATTTGTGTGTCTGCAGCCTTAGGTAGACTATGACATTTCATCAGTTTTATGCACTGCAGTGCTATTCTGTAAAAATCTCACCGTGAGAACTTAGGTGAAGTGAGTGGGAAGTGAGCTGTCATTAGGGATTAACACTATTGACACTGACACTGGCAGTGGCAGTGGGCTGGCCATGTCTGTCGAAGGGCCGATGGCCGGTGGAGTAGACAAGTCCTGGAGTGGAGACCGCGTATCGGCAAGCGTAGTGTGGGACGCCCCCCAGCTAGATGGACGGACGACCTAAAGAAGGTGGGTGGGGTAGACTGGATGCGGAAGGCGGAGGACAGGGTGTTGTGGCGCAGTCTGGGAGAGGCCTATGTCCAGCAGTGAACTGCGATAGGCTGTTGATTGACTATTGACACTGCTCACTTCAAGCTCGCTTCACTTATGATTTCACGGTGAGATTTTTACAGAATCGACCGGCTGTAAGCAAATAGGAACCTATCCATGAAACGTTCCTTCACGAATTCTTGAAGAAAAGTAAAACGAAATAAGTTCTCTATTACTGCATGATCATGTGACTTTTTAAGAGTTACCGTTTGGTTCGAACACAATTTGATTGAGTATTCTATTTGTTACTAGCTAGTGCCCGCATTTAGTTTGCGTGCAGTTTCTGGTTTTAACATAAAAAAAATATCCTATGACACTCGGCAGTATGCAGATTACCCCCTAAATAAAAACTCACAAAGGAGATCCAGCGACTTGGGATAAAAACTAAAAAGTCGGCGGCCAGGAATTAATTACATTTTATTTGAATGGTCGCAGTAGTAGAAACAATTATTTTTATAGCGACAACGCTATAACGAATTTGAGAACAAAGATATACAACGATCTTATCTTTCGATCCGCCTCCAAATATGTTTATATAATATATCTCCGAATCCAAATCGTTCTCGACTTGGACGCCTTAGTAAAAAATAATGAGTTATATAATGTACTTTAAAAATATGTAATTATTACTGATAGATACAAAAAAAAATCCCAGAATGAGTGATGTCCTTTTACCTCTTTATACGAGTAACATTATTATATTTTAAATGTAAGTATAAGTTGAGTAGTTGAGTTGATAGGAATTTTAAGAGTTAAGTATTTAAAAATCGTAGCAGGCGGCGTTTTGTAGTTTCTGCCAACCCTCATGGGAAGAAGGCGTGAGTTTATGTGTGTATGTGTTTATTATATGTGTAAGTATTAGTTATAGATGACGATAACACAGACGCTGTAGCCATTAAACAGTCGCACTGCAGAACCAGTAAAGCTTCCTTTATCATTATCACACTAAGTAATATTATAAAGGCGAAAGTTTGCGAGTATGAGAGTGTGTTTGTATGTTTGTGACTTCTTCACGCTCAAACGGCTGGACCAATTTTGATGAAATTTGGCAAACAGATAGTTTATAACCAGGATTAACACATAGAATACTTTTTATTCTGATATTCCTACGGCTACGAGACTTATGCGGGTGAAACCGCGAAGCGCAGCTAGTTTATAATAATAGCGAGGCATCCTGTGCTTCGAATAATATGCAACATTTCAACTTGTTTACTATTCCACACGAGTAAACTCGCCTAGAAAAATCTTTTCAATCTGGTCTAGCCTTTTCGCAGACAGGCGATAGGCAACCTGTTACACAGCCAGCTTTTTGTTATATTTGGCTGATGTCAGACGTGGCTAAATAATAACAGCCACACAGGTCGATTGATCAGGTTAAGATACGCTTGCCGCGGTTGGTCTGTGGATGGGTGACCATCTTTACATACCGAGACCCCTCCGTGCCTCGGAAAGCACGCTAAGCCGTTGGTCACGGCTGTCATTCGTAGATCTTTGACATTCGTTACGGGTAGTCAGAAGCCCGAAAGTCTGACAACCAGTCTTACCTAGGGGTATCGTATTACTCAGTAACTGGGCGTGGAGGTCAGATAGGCAGTCGCTACATTTAAAATACTGGTATTCAGCTGCATTCGGTTAGACTGGAAGCCGACCCCAAGATAGTTGGGAAAAGGCTAGGCAGATGATGATGACTGATGTCAGACGTGCTTATTACAAACATTCTTTTCTCGTCGTGAAGGCATGAACTGAATCGGTCATGTTAAAACGCGAGGTTTTTTCCGCTTAACTTAGTTGTTTTTGAATTAAGAGGGTTTATCCCTTAGAGCCATGTTGGAGATTCAAAATTGATGATTTCTGACGGACAATAAAACCATAATGCGTTTAATTTATAGATGAGATATTGACGTCATATTATTGGGAATTTTATAATCTAGTGCATGGCTGAAAAACATTTTCTATTTTTCGTATAGTTTTCTCATCAGAACCGTTTTTATGCAAGCCTTTTTTCAAACTAGCGATCGACGGTCTAAGCAGATGCGAGATATTAGTAAAACCGTATACGACAAACTTATAACAACATTACTTTATAAAAAATAATAACATTTGTTAGTGCATGGCTGAAAAAAAAACACGATTACTGTAAGTTTTCATTCAAGAAAAGTATATTCAAAAGTGTCAATTGTAGCCACTTTTCGAGATATTAAACGTGTTAGTTTATGATGAAATCTGAAATATTTATATTTTCTTTTAGACCTAGTAAATTAAGACATTTATATTCTAAATCATGGTTCAAATATTTTTTTAATAACTTATATGTTTATTTTACTATGAATTATTTAGTATTGCTATATAATCGGCGCGGATTCACGCCACCGCTCAGCGCGCCGCTCTAGCAATACTAAATAATTCATAGTAAAATAAACATATAAGTTATCAAAAAAATATTTAAACCATGTTTTAGAACATAAATGTCTTAATTTACTAGGTCTAAAAGAAAATATAAATATTTCAGATTTCATCCTAAAATAACACGTTTAATATCTCGAAAAGTGGCTACAATTGACACTTTTGAATATACTTTTCTTGAATGAAAACTTACAGTAATCGTGTTTTTTTTTCAGCCATGCACTAATAAATGTTATTATTTTTTATAAAGTAATGTTGTTATAAGTTTGTCGTATACGGTTTTACTAATATCTCGCATCTGCTTAGACCGTCGATCGCTAGTTTGAAAAAAGGCTTGCATAAAAACGGTTCTGATGAGAAAACTATACGAAAAATTGAAAATGTTTTTCAGCCATGCACTAGATTATAAAATTCCTAATAATATGACGTCAACATCTCATCTATAAATTAAACACATTATGGTTTTATTGTCCGTCGGAAATCATCAATTTTGAATCTCCAACATGGCTCTAAGGGATAAACCCTCTTAATATAGGTAGTTCATAATACAAAGCTGAACACCTACAAAATGGGTGTATCGGGATTGTTCGAAAGAGTTACCGTGAACCTTGGCACAGGCAACTGAAGGAGGGGACGTCCGTCACCCCCCACACATCTGGACCCGAGGCGGCGGCGCGTAGTGTTCCACGCGCGCCCCTCTTAGACGTCGCGGGGGGAGTTTAACACCTCACTCCCCCCCCCTGACACGAGGAGAGGCCCGCAGGAGCGGGCCAGCACCAGCCGGGGGTTGCGGAAGTATCGTTCGTTCCCGCGACCCCCGGCGTAGGTGAGAGAGGGAACACCGGGGTGGTTCTTAGTCAGTAAGAGTCTGACAGACCCCGCCGCCCGCCCCAGGGCGGCGGACATCCATGAGGATTTTCCACCCCGAAACAAAAAAAAAAAAAAAGGCAACTGAAGGAACACGGGAGGGTTTTAGTCAGTAAAAGTCTGGCACACCGTCACGCTTCGCCCAGAACGGTAGAAGTTATTTGATAATTTCCCACCCAAAAAAAAAAAAAAGAAAAGTTGTATCGGGATGAAACTTTAAAAGGGATTTTAACATAAAATAATATAGTTTGTTAATATTGGGATTTTAACATTGGAATAATACCGAGATGACGACTAATGCCCTTTTTTGTACTTTTTTGTGTGCGAAAAGTTTAAATAAATAGATGCAGAGTATTAGACGTCATTTTATCTTTTTTTTTCAATTTTATTGTATTTATTTTGAAAAATTCATTGTGTTTAAAAAATTCGCAAAGAATGTGTGGAATATCGAAGGAGTGATGGGGCTATGGAGAAATGTCTTGGCGACGCGTGAGCGTGCGTGATCCATCGCCGTCCGTTCGATGTCTACCGCGCACAGGATGGATGGGAAGCAGCAATGATATTATAAGTAAATAATATCATTGGGAAGCAGCACATGAAGTAATTTTTTGCTCCGTTGGTGTAATTGTTGAATGGCGTTCCAGTGTGAGGATAAATAAATAAATAAATACATAAATAAATAAATAAATAAATAAATCTTGGCAGTCACCTCGTTTATAGCCATATTATCTTTCACACAGTCCACACATCGCTTCTTTGGTCTTCTCATCTCACTTCCATTTAGCCTTTCATATTCGTGCTCAACATTTTCCCCACGACATTTTCCTATGTGAATTGATACATCAGTACAGTGCGGCTGACGAAAGAATGCGTTCTTGACAGCTGTCAGTTTCATATAATCTGATACGTGTTTTGCGAATTTGATCTTTATTAGCTAATAGAATTGTCGCACTACCGGTGATAGGAACGCATTCTCTCGACGGCCGGACTGTAGCTGTATGTGTTATTTTCGCTGTTGATCAGACACATTTTTCGAACATATGGAGCAATGGATTAGCAATATGCTTCAAAATGACTCGAATTGAGAGTAGTAGTCTGTTACGCAATTAGGGTGCAGGTAACCGAAGGTTAACCGATGTCATCATCTGCCCAGTCTTTTCCCAACTATGTTGGGGTCGGCTTCCAGTCTAACGGGATGCAGCTGAATACCAGTATATTACATGATATTACTGCCTATCTGACCTCCACAACCCAGTTACTGGGTAATAGGATACCCTTTGGCAAGACTGGTTGTCAGACTTTTGGTCTTCTGACGACCCGTAACGACTGTCAAAGATCCACGAATGCCAGCCGGGACCAACGGTTTAACGTGCTTTCCGGGGCACGGAGGGCACTTGGTATTTGAAGATGGTCACCCATCCAAGGACCAACCGCGGTAAGCATTGCCTAACTTGATCGATCGACCCGTGCGGCTGTCATTACTTAGCCACAAGCCCCTCACTGGCGAAGTTTAACCGTTGTACAGAAGATATTTACACAACTAACTTTTATGACTATCTACAATGTTAGATAAATGCATGTAGGTTTCTACAAGGCCTTAAAACCAGGTACACACATTATGCATCACGCTGCAATGCAGCATACGAAGCTATTTCCATACAATTTTATTTTGTTCGCGAGAATTGTCTGTGCATATTTGCATTTTACTACGTCTGTAGTCTGTACCTACCTTAGAACCTATTTAATACGAACTTTCAAAATAAGTCTTTGTTGGCAACACAACGTTTAGTTTTATGAACAACTGTCATTACTGGCGCCGATTCCCTTGAAACTAAACTAAATTTAAGTTCAGTGCATCTTTTTCTTTCTATTTCATTAAGAAAAGGGCATAAGATAAGATAAATATTAGTTTAGTGCTGTTAAATTAAACTACTCCATAAGTTTAGACGTGATTAAAAAATTAGCTACTATAATATTTTATCTTTTTCCTTTTCTTAATGAAATAGAAAAAAAAAAAGCCAGCACGGATTTAAATTTAGTTTAATTTGTGAACAAGGGAATCAGCGCCAATGTCAATGTCACTAACGTCATTAATCACTACAAGAATACATTAAAAGAAGCACACAGTTTCTGCATCAATCTGCATTTTTCATCACAATCACTACATAGTATAAAACAAAGTCGCTTCCCTGTCTGTCTGTCCCTATATATGCTTAGATCTTTAAAACTACGCAACGGATTTTGATGCGGTTTTTTTTAATAGATAGAGTGATTCAAGGGGAAGGTTTATATGTATAATAAATGCATAATATAGTAGAGAAACACTGATTATTTTAGAGGTTTCTAATGTAATGTCGTAAATAAACACATTTTTTTGCGCTTACATTGTAAACGCTGGCTGAACCAGTCGAGATAGATCAAAATAATGTACTACAGTATTGTACACCTTAAAACGGTCTATAAAAAAGTCCGCGATGGTATATGTCTATCTCTTAGGGATAACCCACAATAACCATTTTTTATCCTATACTTTTTACGAGAAATAATGGCTCTAAAATTATCAGTGTTTCTCCATTTCACCCGTGCGAAGCCGGGGCGGGTCGCTAGTTAATTATAATTAATAGTTTAAAAAATCAAGTTCCCAACATTTTTTGGCAAATGGGTTTATTTTACAATGGTTACTGAACTATGCGGAAAAAACAAAGGCTGATTATGGGTTTCTAAATAAACTAGCTTCTGTCTGCGACTTCATCCGTGTGTCTCTTGTTCCCACGACCCACCCCGTCGTATCGCATCGCCTGACGGACACGAACTCAGCGAGCACGGGGCGGCGGCTGCGGCGGCGTGAGAAGCGGCGCGGTAACGCTGACCCGCAGGGTAGCTGCGTAAGGGCGCTTGTACACAGTAAGAAAATACGCCGGGCCTACGCAAGAATTCGTGTCGTAACTAGAAAATAACTGTGTACACTGCTCGCAGCGGTGCACGAAAAAAATCTTGTCTGCGCAAGACACGACGCGGCGAACGTTGTTTCGTGTGTAGAACAGACAAAATTCTTGTCGTATACACGAAGAATTTGTCTTGTCTCGAACGAACTCAGCGGGAGCGGTGAGGCACACACTATGGTAGTTAACCCGGCGGTACTCGCTAGGTGTTTACATGCACGAATACTCGCTACCGGGTAAAAAATACCACATGATTTAAATGACATTATCTTGGAAAATAAGTTAGCTTTACAGACTTTAATGGCGTATTTAGTTTATCAATACTAATGTCTAATAAATAAAAGAAAATTGATTGTTTGAATTATTATTTATTTCAAATTATAGCTTATCTTAAAAAAGAACGCAAAATTAAAAACAAAAATTCTTCATAGTCTTAGAAAAATCAACAAAAAAATTTTTTTCTTAGGTATCACGTAAAATTGAGATCAAAAATTATAAATCGACAGTGCTAGTGTAGTTGTACTCTGTGGTATTTTTTACCCAGTAGCGAGTGCCGCCGGGTTAAAACATTATTTGTACTTTTTTATTTGTATTTTGTATTTCACGTACTGAGTCCAGCCGGTCGATTCTGTAAAAATCTCACCGTGAAATCATAAGTGAAGTGAGCACTTAATAGCACTCAATCCCTAGCATTAGGGAATGACAGCTCAAATCCCGCTCACTTTACCTAAGTTCTCACGGTGAGATTTTTACAGAATAGCACCGCAGATAAACGTTTGTTCTTCTTCTTTTGTTCATTTGTTGTTAAAATACCGTGCATGGAATTCATATTTTTGTTCTACTAAACGCGCTTGTGTATACAAGCCCTAAGAACTTGAGTGTCGTATCGAACAAAATCTCATGTTCATATTTCATCCATCATCCACTTGTCCAAGACATCCATCAAACCGCGACCATCCCACTTGTTTGTCATTTGTTTCAGTTAACTTTACAACTCGTTTCTGAGATAAGCGATATCTACGAACCTGGTTTAATTTCTTCTCTTCATTAGCACGATGTTGATAAGTCATTATTTTATGCGTAGGATTCAATTATGAAACAGGATCGATTTGACTTATAGAATTAATTTGCATCTTTTACTTAGTGTTGAAAGCTGCTATCATATTAGGCGTAGTTTCTTGAAGTAGATGTTAAGCTGCAAAGAGCTGCATATACGAGGGCTGCCTTTTAAGTTGTGTCGTTTGAAATAAGTATAGACGATCTAATAGATTATTACCATTAAATTGTTTTTCAAAGAATTCTCCGCGATATTTAATACACTTTTGCTTGCGTTCGAACCAGTTTTTAAAACATTTATTCCACTCCGAATTGGGCGTAGTCAAAATGGCCGATTTGTATGCGTCAACAGCTTCTTCGGGTGAGCTGAAACGTTGACCACGAAGACTTTGCTTAATTATGGGGAAGGTAAAAAAATTGTTAGGGTTAAAGCCAGGGCTGTAAGGCGGGTGATCTAAAATTTCGACATTTTGGGTTCAACTTTATCGCTAAAGTATAAGGTTCAAAGTTGATTGGGAAAATTTGACAGTTTCGAGTAGCTTGATGTGCTGGCGTCTGTACATTCATTCTAATTATACCTATTTTATAAAAACGAAGCTGACCAACTTTACAACATAATCAGCCTATTATAATGTTCCCACTGCTGGGAATGGGACACACGCCTCCTCTCAGTGAGAGTGGGCCAATCCGCCACTCGGGCCCAGTGCGGGTTGGCGGATGTCCCATGTCTTCGAATTTGTTCGGTTCTAGGATATTTTCCTTCACCGTTTTGAGAGCAGTGGTGATGAAATAATTTACATAAAGTGCTTGCTTGGGATCGAACTCGCGACCTACAGTTCGTAAGTCGAGGCTCTTACAACTTGGCCCTTAACGGGTGTTCAGAACCCCAGAAGTCTGACAACTAGTTTTATCGTGTAAATAGTACACCACAGACTACCTACAATATTTGTCTCTCCTTCCCTTTTCAATCCATCCAAAGGTTGTCTTTAAAAGATCGCTCTTAGCGATAAGACCGCCCTTTGTGTCACCCTTTGTAAAATTTCTATATTTATGTCTGTAATCTATATGGTGTACATAATAAAGAGTATTCTATTCTATTCTATTCTATCGTGCTATCCAGTAACTGGGTTACGGAGGTCGGATGGGCAGTCGCTCTATGTAAAATACTGGTATTCAGCTGCACCCGGTTAGACTGTAAGACACCAACAGAGTTGGGAATGGGCTGGGCAGATTGATTGACATCCACTAAAATAATGTAAGTGATTTTACCAAAACAAAACAAAGGAGACCAACTTTATGAACGTACACCAAAATAAACAATATAAAATACTACGTATTTTATACACACAACAGATTACATTCTGACCTTTAACATATTAAAACCAATCTCCAAAAAAGCAGACATTTCTTGCCTTCAATATCCAACAATACCCTAGACTCGCCATTTTATATAAAACTCTCGAAGCACCCGAATTTGGAACAAAAATGACATAATGTTTTAACAGTGATGGATCAAGTTATAATGGCCAGTCACATTTCTATTATGATTTCAACTACTTCTAGAAACGACTTTGCTCGTGCGTAGGTGTACTTTATTGAAGTTGTTTTATATACCGCACAGGAAATTAAACCTTATGAAAATATTTATAAAGTTAAAAATAAGAAAGCTAGAGGTACCACGTACGAAGTATTAAGAAACGATATTATTATCTTATACGATGGGTAACGGTCGATTCTGATCATTGCTTTTAATAAGAATGTCATCAATATAATAGAGAAGAACAATTTCTTGTTGCTGGAGTATAAATAGTGGTAGTTTATATTTTTGTTTGTCTGTCTGTCTGTTTGTTCCGGCTAATCTCCGAAACGGCTGGTATTTTTATTTATATGTATAGGTACCCATACCGATTTCGGCTACGGTGAAAATTTCATCTTGAATGTGCAACAGTAAACCTATTCTTGTAATATCAGCGGAAGATGCTGGCTGCAAATAACGCCATATATCACCAAACTCAACAAGCAAACGAATTCTGGCGAAGTGTCAAAGTGATTACCATTAGTCATACCGTCCTTTGATCTCTTCATAATAATATGCAATATGACACCAACAACATGAGTAAAATCATACCAGGAATATTTTGAAGGCTCGTTTACACGGGGCGAGTGTCTTGTACGGTGAATTGAATGGATACATTCAACGTGGAACTCGCGAAGCGATTATTGCATTTATGTGTTTACATTCAAGCGAATAACAACAACTCGCTTAAAGAAAAAGTATTTTAATAGGGACTCGTATAAGATCACTAAACTACATACAATCGTGGAAAAAAAAAAAACAAAAGTAAGTTTATAAAAAAACAGCATCCGCCCGCAACTTCTTCTGTGTAGAATTCGGAATTCCCGCCGTTTAAATCCTATTACCCGTTTTCCCGTAGGAATGGCATTTTACCGCGGTAAAAGTAGCCTATGTTCATCAGGGATAATGTCGGCTTCTAATGGTAAAACAATTTTTCAAATCGGGCCAGTACTTTCGGAGCTTATTCAATACAAACAAACAATAAAATCTTTCCTATTTATAATATTAGTGTAGAAAACAAAAAAACTAATGAAATATGATTTTTTGTATGCATGGACGCTGCCATTTTTAAAAACCAGGCGATTCTTGCTTATCCACTTACAAAGTATCGTGCAGCCAGTTTACATGAGTTAACTTTTATAGCGAGTAACTGTTACCGTGTAAATGATCCTTATAAATCATACCAGGAATATGAAACAAATCAGTCAGTTGTAAAACCCTTTGTGAATGCATATGACAATTAAAATGCAGACGGACCAATTAACTGCTGAGTCAAGCTTTTCCGTTCAATCAACATTTTTGGGTGTACGTCATGCAAATACTAATGAATTTGTTCATGTGATTTATTGTGGTGGCTGCTGAATTATCATTTCGATTATTTGTATTATAAACATAACTTTTAACACTTAACCTTTTGAATGTCTTAAGTTACACAGTTCGACATAAGCAATTGTCTATCTATTACGGCATTCGAAGAGTTAAAAGAAAAAAAAAGAAAGAAAATTGTTTATTCTGCACAAACGCATATAAAAAACACTTACAAAGAAAACATTTAAAAAAAGAAACATCAAAAGCATTTAAAAATATTACATTTACACAATTATATTTTTTTTAATGGTTTTATTTTCTAAAAATATTTAAAAGTATAATGAACATTAGGCTAACACTATCAGGAACAGTGTCGAAACTACCGGTGGTCCTGGGATTCTAACTCCTTAAGCACAAAATCCGTAGTTTCGCACCCGTAAAACACCCTTCCAGGATAAAATTCTCTAAAGTTTACTAACAACTGGATCAAAATCATAATCGTATGAAGAACAACGCGGTCACACAGACAGACACGAAAAGCGATTTCGTTTTACAGATACAATTTATAGATTATTTTTCCTCCTTTTTATTATACTTGTACATATTGCTATTATTATTTTAAGACTGTTAGCTTTTTAAATTATGTAAATATAATGTAGTTTAAATAGTCACCCTGTGTAGTGAAATAAAGGAAATTATAATTATATTTGTTTTTATAGATAATGTACAGACGGCAGCACATCAAGCTACGAGAAACTGTCAAACTTTCACAACCAGTCTGGAACCTAATGACTTACTTAGAGATAAAGTTGAAAATCTATTAAAGAAACTAAAACTTTGACAGATTGTAGTAGCTTGATGTGCTGGCGTCTGTACTTTGATAAACAAAATAATATAATAAAGGTGTAGTAGGTAAGTATTCTTTTTCTAAAATGTGATCTTTCCTTTTCGATAATTATTAGATAAAACTGCAAACGGAGACCTACCACTCTAGAATTGAAACAAACTCAGATCATAGCCGCAATATCCAGTCCCATTTGCCCAAAAGGCTGGAGCCCGGGTCAGATGAAAATTTAGAAAAAACAACTATTGCAACACACGACCGCTAATTGAATTGTCCCCATAGCGAGCAGTCGTGATGGTTTTATTAACAGGCCTGCAGGTTTTAGCAGCGGTATTAGATTTCCAAAAAAAATTTTTGAGCTCGTCACGGAAATAAAGATTGCCAGTAAAATGGTTCGTTTAAGTGATTAGGGTTTAGAGTGTTTTTGGTATACCAAAATTAAATAAGTGAAAAAAAAAGCGGTGATAAAAAGAAAATGTCACCTGCAGGCAGCAGAGAGCTCAGATAGGCAGTCGCTCCATGTAAAATACTGGTATTCAGCTGCATCCGGTTAGACTGGAAGCCGACCCCAACATAGTTGGGAAAAGAGTGAAGAGTTAAAACCCGAAAATACCACAGTATTCTTAGGCATAACTTTGGATGCCAAGCTTCAATGGGGCCCCCATATAGATAAATTGTCAAAAAAGCTTAGCTCTGCAGCATACGCCGTTAGGAAAATTCGTGACTTAACTGATTTAGAGACAGCCCGTTTAGTTTACTTTAGTTATTTTCATAGTGTGATGTCATACGGTATTCTGTTGTGGGGAAATGCCGCCGAAATTCAGATAATTTTTATTTTACAAAAAAGGGCAATTCGTTCCATTTATAAATTAAGTCCCAGACACTCCCTCAGAGACAAATTTAAAGAGATTAATATAATGACTGTGCCTTCTCAGTACATTTATGATAATCTTTTGTATGCACATAAAAATATTAATCTGTTTAAGAAATACAGTGATATCCATAATATAAATACTAGGAACAAACATAAATTTGTTGTTCCTACAACAAGGCTCAAGAAAATAGGTGGCTCGTTTAGATGCCAATGTATACGTTTTTATAATAAACTTCCTAGCCACATTCAAGAACTAAGCATTAATAAATTCAAATCTTTTATAAAGCTAAAACTATGCCACAAAGCCTATTATACTGTAAAAGACTATATTGAGGACAAAAACGCTTGGGATTGAGCTGCTCCAATAGGTCTAGACAGTGAATGTTGTTTATTTTTTATTTTGCTGATTTACACTTTTGTTATTTTTTTTCTTTCTTAATATCTATTTATGACATGACATGAACATTTACTGTTTAAAGTCTTATATTATTTTAATTATTGTGAATGTGAGGACTATGTGGGTCATTGTTTCCGTTTTAATCATGGTCTGGCAGTTTGAGTGGTTTATGCGGTCTACACAAATGTTCTGTCCTTGGTATTGCTCGTCGAATCGTTGAGCTCCTTAAGTTCTGAGTTGAGCTGCACGGTTACTGACGAATGCGTGCACTGACTGCACAGGTCCACTCAATCTGTGTGGTTCTTCCCTCAAAATACCACTTCAGACACCAATCTACATGGTCCTCAAAGATCAAAGATGATGTCCGGATTTTTATATACACATTGACATTGATGAATTTTATATAAACAATGACATGGATATTTACTTTGTATAGTATCTTATTTTTATTATTATTATTGTGAGTGTGAAGACTATGTGGGTCATTTCTTTTTTCTTTTTTCCTTCTTAGTTAGTTTTAATCATGGTCTGGCAGTTTGAGTAATTTATGCGGCCTACCCAAATGTCCTTTCATTGGTATTGTTCGTCGAATCGTAAGGCTCCTCAAGTTCTGAGTTGAGCTACACAATTTTTGACAAATGCGTGCACTGACTGGACAGGTCCGCTCAATCTGTGTGGTTCTTTACTCAAAAGACCATTTCAGACACCAATCTGCATGGTCTTCACATGATCTGACCAAGATTATGTCTGGACTTTAAAAGAGACTGTGACCTCTGAGTTTGTTTCGGCCTTTCTTCTCAGAGTAGTCAGATAGGAAACGCCGACCTCATCTAGTTTAAAAAATATGATTGACATGTAAAAGTGTTTGTACAAACCTACTTACAGAAAATAAATCATTTATCATTTATCATTTAAAAGGCTAGGCAGATGATGAGGCAGCAGAGAGCTTAACAAACGAGAGCTTTATACAAGAAAAAATATGAACACTCATTGTCTTGTAAAGAACATATAATGAATTATTATATTACCCGCTAATAAGCCTGCTGAGTCGCAATTGCAAAACTCGCAGGTAAAACAAGCGGAAAAACCAAAAAGGGGTAAACGAAGCCGGTCTAAAACCAAGAAGATTTTGGTAAGGCAGAGTCCAGGGAAGGACACGAGCGACGTGGATGGTTTCATCAAGGAGAAGAAGAAGAAGCCTCCTTGTCGGAACCAGTGCGGCACCGCGCCGGCAGTTCCCGAAAGTCAGACAACCAGTCTTACCAAGGGGTATCGTATTACCCTGTAACTGGTTTGTGGAGGTCAGATAGGCAGTCGCTCCATGTAAAATACTGGTATTCAGCTACATCCGGTTAGACTGGAAGCTGACCCCGATATAGTTGGGAAAAAGCTAGTTTTAGTAACAACAATACAGCAGTCCTTGACCCCAAAAAAAGTATCAAATCTTTTTATTTTTATTAAATCATGTTCGGATATCCCTTCCCATCACGTCTGCAGAGTTTCTCGGACTAATATAATTCCATCCTGTATAATATAAGACAAAAACATTATTAATTACTCCACGTCAATGCAACGCCATCTATTATCACAAAACGTCAACATCGACAGGAAATGACATTCAAAAGACAAGAGCAAAGAGAAAGTCCGTTAATTGGTGCTTGTATCACTTCATACAGATGACCAATTTAACTTGACACGTGACAACATTATGAACTAAATTGAAACGCAATGAATTTGACGTATAGGTTGTCATTTGCCATACTCGTGGCTAATTGTTAACAGCCGCACGAGTAGATCGAAGGTTAAGTTACGCTTTTCGCGGTCAGATCGTGGATGGGTGACCATCCATTACATATCGAGACCTATCCGTGCCTCGTAAAGCACGTTAATCAGATGGTACTGGCTTTCATTCGTAGATCTTTGCCAGGCGTTACGGTAGTCAGAAGCCCAAACGTCTGACAATCAGTCCTACCAAGGGGTATCGTGTTACCCAGTAACTGGGTTATGGAGGTCAGATAGGCTGTCGCTCCATAAAAAATACTGGTATTCAGCTGCATTCAGTTAGACTGGAAGACGACTTTACTTACCATCGTTAGGAAAAGGATAGGTCGATTGTTGTAACTTGTCTTTCAAACCAGCGCCACCACGAAGGCGTCAGATTGTACTAGGCGAGCTCATAAGTTGACAAGTGACAATCATTTACGTCCCAATCCGGTTTTGTAACCGTATTTGTACGAATGATTAAAGATACGAAACAGATGTCAACGTATGATTTGTTAACGTTAAAATCTTTCTTCTATTGTTTTGTCACGATTTGGTGACGATTTTGAAACATGTTGCTCCATACTCGTATTGTGCAAGTTTAATTAACACTATTAACTCTGCCTCTGGAGTCCCTATACAATGTGAAGACATATGATAACACGATTACACACGACATACGACTTCTCCTACTCTGTCCTCATACTTCTGACTTAGTTCATTCTTCCTTTCATATTCAGTCCATTCTTCTTTGGAATGCGCTTCCTCTTGATATCAGGACGACCACTAGTTGGTATGCATTTAAGCGGAAATTGCAGAGTTATTTTCAAAACAAATAGCGTAGGGTCATCCCTCCTTTCTCCTTTCCCCTTCCCCCTCCTCCTCTCTCCTTTGAATTTGTATATATTTATATACATATATTACAAGTATGTATTATTGTAAATCGTTTATAACCTATTTATGTATTTGTATACCTAGTTTGAATATATAGTTTATTTTTATTTTTATCATTGTTCCTTTCAACCAAAGGACCTGTCATCTAATCTCTTCACCACCCTTGGTAGACTGGTAGAGAAAAGTCCGCCTTTGTACCTTTTTGTGCGAACAGTTTAAATAAATAAACGAAAACACTGATTATACTAATCTATCTATCTGCGTAAGCGCAGGTGATCTCGGTACCGTCCGAGACAGTGGCGTGTGTTATGTGCTGACGCCACTCGTCTTCACGCACACATTCACAGCGTGTCTGAACACTAGATTACCACAAGTAAAGCGCGGGTCGCTTAGTGAGTTAAAATTATTGTACTGAGTTTCAATAGTTTAAGAGTCTAGCGCATACCGATTTCGTTACCATTGACGTGCGGCGTACTGTACCATCATTCGTCTGACCACCAAAAATTCAAAAGTCCGTATCATAAACAAGATAAATTACCATCACACTAAACAGGAGACATTACAACAAATTGTCGTGTATGCGTCACGCAGGAATAGACAATTAACGTTTATTAAAATGTTTCATACCATAACGTTTTACTTAAATCAGCTAGTACATTGTCCCTTGGAGGATTGACGGGAATTTATTAGGTATTTAGTGCAGAGGAATGTTGCAAATAATGTTATGCGAATTTGTGAATCTTTCTTCAGATGTTTTTGATATTCCAGAAATTTTGTTTCCGTGCGGTTGGTGGAAATGCTCAGGTGCGGTTCGGTGAAGTGCTGATTGAATCAGTGCTTTGAGTGGAACACCTCAATATTTGTATGCATTCTCTTTTTAATCTTACTGCCTTTATTCTTTTTTCAAACTTAGAGCAGTGCCATACTTCTTTCTATCATCTTTCGTACAATCCGTTGCCATGGCTTCCATTACGAAAAGATCGAAAAAGAAAAAAAAAATCAAAAGTATTCGAATTAGGCTGAGAACCAGCACTTTTCTAACGTCAAAATTACATAAGACTAGTCCCCCGAAACGCTCGCACTTCACTACTTCCTAGCGCTTCCGCTGGGAAGAAAAAGTGGCGCAACAAATTCACCAGCAGGCAAATGGCAGACCTTATTACGGCGAAAGATTAATCAAATACAAAAACAAATTGATAACTTGTTCTTTTTTTGTATTAATTACATATGGGTCTTTACCTGAAATAAATGAATATGATTTATTTATTTTAATCTTATTTTAATCTCATACCAGTTCGGTTAAATCATTCAAATTTTCCGAACAACTTACTCGTTTTAACACGCTTTTTTCCTTCAGTTTTCTTACAACACGAAAAGTCAAATCTCATTTTAATCGCAAACCAGTTTGAGAAAAATGATTTTAATTTTCTTAACAAAATACTTATTTTCCTTTAGTTTTCCGACAGTTACATGGTGACAATTCGACCTAAATGTCTTGAGTGACATCACTCGACATGTTTCTTTAAAGCGTCGGATACACTAGGGGACATTTTGTCCCGCAACATGACGCGCAACACTCAATCTACGTGTCGCTGCATCGTTGCAAAGTGTCCCATAACAAGTTCCGCAACATTTTACGTGACGCGGGACATGTTGCTTGCTCCCGCTCCGAGAGCGAGCGCACGCCGCGTCATTCTCTCGGGACCTTCACGTAGTTGTCGAGCGCCATGTCCCGCAACATGTTGCTCCATTTGTCCCCTAGTGTATTCGAGGCTTAAATGCCGCCCGTATTTACCTTTAATATAAAACCTACAACACTACAAGGTTCTTTTGGCGCCTAAATTAGAACTAACGACGCCATCTTGTTTTGTCAATACAATTTCTGTGACAATTCCACAAATGTTTACAACAACGTGAGCATTGGTTGTCCAGTACGGCCCCGACTTACGATTTGTAGGTCGTAAGTCCAAGACAGACACTTTACTCTGTGTAAATTATTTCATCACCACTGTTTTCAAAACGGTAAGGAAAACGTGGAAACTGGTGGTCCTAGAACCGAAAATTACAAGACATGTGACATCTACCAACCCGCACTGGGCCAGCGTGGTGAATTACGGCTCACTCCCTCTCACAGAGAGGAGTCCTGTGTCCCAGCAGTGGGGACATTACAGATTATGCTGCCAACAACACAACCCTGTGAATGTCGTTCAGGCACCAATAGATCTTTATGCTCTATTTACCAAAGGGAAGTCTTTGAAATGTCCGATGACACAATCTTATTACCTTAGTAGTGCAGATGTCTTACAAACGCCTGAACGGTTGCTTAGTTTCTTAGAAATAAGTTATTTTCTGACATCTACAAAAAAAAAAAAAAATATACTTAAACGTTTATTTATTTATTTATATCCTCACTTACAACTATTTTTACAGGTACAACCCAATGCAATAGTGAAGCAAACTTAAAAACTTATTACATATAATTTTATCCTTGTGAATTCACTCAGTGTACACGCAAAAACGTCTATCTCCTCTGCTACAAGGTTAAGGGTGCGAAGTTATATTAATTTGCGGTAAACATCATGCAGAGAAAGAACACATACACAAAAACCAATTTGTATAAAGTATTTTTATCCATACTTCCATACATTTATACGAAAGTAACTCTGTCATCTGTCTGCTACCTGTTCACGCCTTAATGACTTCGAACGAATTTCCACGAAATTTGACACTCAGGTATATACATAATAAATAGTAAAATGTATTCAAAAATATAAGGAATAACGTTAAATACAGTTTTTAAATTAAATCTTTGTCAAGTTTAACCATGGTTTTTGCCTAAACTAGGTAATCCTGTGTTCCAGGCGATTGGAGTTAACAATAATTGATTAGATAATCACATATTTATCTTATTGGTACAGACGCCAGCACATAAAGCTACCGGAAACTGTCAATTTTTCCAATCAATTTTGAACCTTATGTTTTAGCGATAAAGTTGAAAATCTATTACAGAAATTTGACAGATTGCAGTAGCTTGATGTACTGGTGTCTGTACATACGTAAAAAGGTGTATAAAATTATATAACACGAACAATATTTATTTTAGCACAAGTAATAACTTCTCTGTATATTCATAGGACATAGTTTGACCTGATGACCTGGGTTAGGACGTAGAATACTTTTTATCCCGTTAGTAACTACTTTCCCGTGGAATAATTTCCAACCTCCGCGCAGGTGAAGCTACGGCCAAAAGCTAGTGCATAATATGGTTTTTTTTTTTCTGTTTGCCTATATTATCCCACTTCTGGGCAAAAGCCTCCCCCATATTCTTCCACCTTTTCTTGTCCGGTGCCTTCTCCATACAATCGATTAGGAACGAATCCTAATTCTTACGCCAGCGTTCTCTAGGCCGGGTCGACGGCGCGTTGTGTTCCACGCGCGCCTCAAAGAGATGTCAGCGCTAACTGACGGGGTCCGCTAGGGCCGATGCCTGCCAGGGTCACGGGTTGTTTGAAAGAGTTACCGTCGCCCCTGATACAGGCAACGGGTGGGTTTTAGTCAGTAAAAGTCTGACACGCCCTCCCTCTGCGCCCAGAGCGGGAGAAGTTATTTGATATAGTTAGTACTAGGCAGGTCTATGTATACACGGAGAGAAAATTCTTAGAAAAATTACTGTGCTCGTCACTGTAAAGTGAGTGCAAGTGACATCTACAGAAAATTTTCTGAGTGAGTTTGGGAAAAAATCACTATTTGTCCAATAAATTTTACTGTTACAGCATAAAAATTTTTACTGTGCTAGCATGGTAATTTTTCCATTACCACTCAAATGCACTGAGATTATGAGACAGCACAGTCATTTTTCTACGATTTTTCTCTCCGTGTATACATAGTAGGGTGGAGCGCGGTTGTATGGAAAAATTTTTTTTTCCTAGTTATGAATTCTAATAGGGGGGGATTAGTGCCTTATGTTAAAGTAAAAATAACTGTTCTTTTTCAGTTCGATAAAATAATATCTTCTACCTCCGCTTGGACCTTGAAATTTTAAGATTTTCTGAAAAATCGTAGTATATTTAGGGTTCTCTGTTAAGTATATAAGAGGTATATAGGGAGGATAAATGATACTAAATTATATATTTAAGATATGAATAATGTAATTAAACACAAAACTAGTACAATTTTTACTTATAGCTAATAAAAAAACAAGTTTTCAGTCGGCCTTAAAATCTCTTTTTGTCTCAAATTTCGGCATTTTCTTACGGGATTCCAATTTAGCTTTTATGGCTCCCAATCGTGATGAGTCCTTGCACTGGGAAGTGCAAGCTTCTGTCGTCAACTTTACAGCTCTTTCAACTGCTTGGGTATGGCAGGGAAGACGTAGAAACAATAGTTCACCCTCGCCACCAGATTGGACTATTTGTTGAATTTCTTGATCAGTTAGCTGTTTCAAGATCGGAGGTTCGGTAATAGTTTGTTGCCAATTTATCATATCGATATAATTCGACGCACCAAAGTTAATATCTGTCACTTCAAACAGCCTTGGTGATGGTAATTGTGACATACTACGTGCTTTTAATACACGCCGGGCTGCCAGTTCACGAATGTGTCTCTTGTCATCTGTAATCATTGCAAGTAAGATGTTTTCAGGATGTGCAAAATAGCTATTGCGTTGAATGACAGGATCGATGACCTTT
This sequence comes from Eremobia ochroleuca, assembly GCA_949629135.1. Taxonomy (NCBI): domain Eukaryota; kingdom Metazoa; phylum Arthropoda; class Insecta; order Lepidoptera; family Noctuidae; genus Eremobia; species Eremobia ochroleuca. Next base: position 6,683,808 of record OX451410.1, read on the forward strand.
TTTAGATTTTCTGGCAGGTACCTAGAGGTCGATATGATTTTAAAAAGATGCCGAGCCCCATCTTTACAGGACGGTTTATTCTTAATGGAGAACCAACATGGGGCGTAAACTTTTATGACAAATGTAGCCAGGGTTATCAAATTATCTGATGGTTTTTCTGTTGCTACATACATACGTAGTATACGATTAGCACGTGTGAGCCAACGAGCATGAGATAGTCTACCTGGGGACCTACTCGCCAGATCTTTTGGAAAGTCGCCTGATTGTACCGCTGAGACAATATCGTGTAAGTACTTTTGATCTGTACTCAAATCTACAGCTGTTGTTGGAAGCGGTTCTCCTTCGATCGGATGGAATTTTTTAACTGGCAATTGTTCACAAGTTTCCAGTGACTTTCCCAACTGGCCTGTGTAAGTCTTGGGTCCCGAAGTGGCTCCGTCAATATGAAAAAAACAAGTGTCTCAAAGGAAGTTCGTTCATATGAAGTAAACAAATTACCCACTGGAGAGGTCTTTGCAGATTTTTTTCCAGGAGGCTTATAATTCCGCCATATTTTCCAGTATTAACATTTGTTCCATCACAGCCAATCGCCATAAGATGCTGTGGAGAAACGCTTTTCTTGGCCAAAAACCCTGTGATTGCGGTTTCTATTGCCTTTGCTGAACCTGTACTTGGTACTACGTACCCCATATAAATAGAACCCGGCTCCTGAATGAGCGAGATATGCTCTTCAATGCACGTAGTTCTATAGTATTTATTACCTTTTTTAACAATTTTTAAAGTTTTGTCTTTCTTTCCGTCAAAGTATAAAGCAGAAAGTTCTGTATTAATGACTTCTTTCACTAATTTCTGTCGGTTTTTAGATCTCTCCCTTCGTAATTTATGTCTATCAATAACCTCAAGATCAGATCCAATATCGTGCAAAACGGATGATGCGATCGCTGCCGCCGCCCTATCAGAGACACCATATCTGTCGCACGTCTTCGATAACGTAGGTAAGTTAATATGTGAGATCTTTGTTCTCTTTATTTCAGGAACGCCATCGTCTTTAGTGTTTAGGAATTCATCAGCTGTACTACTACTTCGCTCGGATGTCGGGGATGTCGGTGATATCATGGAAACGTTAATTTCTGTATCAACTGACATAAAACTGTTACTCAAGGATTTACTTGTGGAGTTTTCGCGATCTAGTTTCCGTTTAAGGGTCTTTTGTAGTTTTTTTGTAGTAGTAATGTCAATTTTACCGATAAACATATTTCGAGAAGTTCGTTGATCTATTAAAAACGGTTGTTCCAGTTTGGGAACCTTTTTATCAGTCGGGCAGATGCAATGTGGGAGTTCTTTACATTTGCAAGATGCAATATCAAAGAGCAGCTTACCATTTTCGCGAAATCTTTCCAATTTTTCTGGAGAAATCTTCTTAATAGACTTAAGTAAATTCTTGCATTTCAAGTGATATGCTTTTAACATCTGTATGATTCTCGTTCGTGTTACAGTCGGAATAGATGCTGTTTGCCATATACCTTCAATCCTAGGTACCACTATATCTGCTACTTGTGAAAATGTTGGCTCCTTTGCAGTTTCTAATTGTAATTTAAGCTGATGTCTTGTCCATTCATAATACTTCATTACATCTTCATAAGTAGGTAGATAATTGTCTTTAATATCCTCGATACCACCAAACAAGGGACACTTAAATGCACTACGAGTCTTTTCCATGCTTCAAAACAAACGTCCGACCTGTCACTTGGAGTAATAACTGTGCACTGATACGACAAGTGTCGAAAAGCGCGCGCTGCGCAACGAATGGCCTCCCCGCGCGCCCCCGCACTCTTCTTGTTTTAAGTACCTAAACCAACGTAAGAATATGTTTTTTAATGATTAGAAAACAAAGTAGACTATTGTAACTATCGAATAATAAAATAAAAAGTAATGAATATTTATAAATGACAAATTTAAGTAGCGTCAAACATGGGTCTAAAAATCAATTTATTCAAAAGTTCAGTGACCTTGCGGAGGCAGATAATCTAATCTTATTCAAATTATATTTTGTGTGTGTTATGTTAAACCCTAAAGGCACCCTTTTCGCGCTATTACATAACTATAACACGAAAAAAGTTTTTTCACTCCACCACATAGACCTGCCTAGTACTAACTATATCCAATAACCATGTAATAGTTATTACTAGCTTTATATATTGAGTTCATTGGAATTACTGCTGTTTTGTTGATAATAAAAATTAAATTTCAAATGTGCAAATGCAATGCCTCTGGCAGTATAATATCTTCAATGTTTATTTCAAATTGAAGGGTACCCGTAAATTATAATAATATATGCAAATGAGCCATTAAAGTCTTCATCACATTGGCTAGCATTTTGGTGACTGTTGCAGTTTTTCTTCGGCGTTGAAACCACTCCATTAGTTTCTAACAGGTCGCCTGTTGTCAACCTATTGACCAACTTTTTACACATTTTTAGGTAAATGAATAGAGAGTTACACTAATATTCCATCATCATCATTCACTTGGCCTAACCCCAATTTATTTGGACTCGGCGCAGCATGTCTTTTGTTCCACTTCTCTAGTAGTCGTCATCTCAGTAGTCACACCCTTTCTAACCATACCATCATTCACACTTCCAGGTCCAGGTCCACTTCTGGTCCAGTTGAAAACCAGCGTCAGGCACCAGTTGTCTGGCATTTTTGCTGAACTGGGCCTTTTTGGCGCAGCCGTGAGGCACACCTTCCAGTTTAATCTCTTACATCGGACTTTACACTTTGTTATTTGATTTTTATTTGTTTTTATCTGATGTATGTCTCAGGTGTACTGTGTGTCTTACAGTCTGTGCTAAATAAATGTATTTTCTTTCTTTCTTTCTTTCTTTAATTTCTTTCTTTCACACAGTCCATCCATCGTTTCTTTCTCATCTTCCCCTACTCTTATAGCTATCGACATTCATACTCAAAACTCAGGTTTGCCACCATTACTACTGAAAATGCTTGATTTTCTAAGCACCAGGGCTCGGAAACCGGTTGAAATTCTTAACCGGTTACGGTCATTGACCCCAAACCGAAATCGATTTAGGTTAAGGTTTGCACTTTACCGGTTTTTACCGGTATTTGCGGGAAACCGGTTTTTCATGAATTTTGGTTTTGAAAGTGAAAATTAACCGGTTAAACACCCCCCGCCCCCTAACTAAGCAAGTCGCAACATGAATCTACCCGCACCATTTAAGTTCTCCGGTTGTATTTGACGTCCTCAGATCAAACATTTTTTTTCCTAATGTTTTCTGGGGTACTAAATGTACTAATGTCAGTATAACTTGTTGGAAGTGTTAAAAAAGTAGACGAAAAATATTTACGACTTACGGAATTAACCGGTTAATTTGGGTGTCAAAACCGTTTGTGCTTATGTAACCGGTAACCTTTGTCATTTGGGTTATATATGAACAGTTCACTTGTTTAACCGGTTAATGAGGGAACGATATATTTACCGGTATTTCATCGAAATTAACCGCTCTTTTTAAACCGATTCAGAGCCCTGCTAAGCACAATGGAATATCCTATGAAACCCTTCAAATTAAAACAGCCCTGAAAGCTGCTCAAGTAGTTAATTCAAATGACTATCGAATAAATAGAGCGACTCGTAAAATCGTAATCTACATAGTCGAGTCGCCGAACCGAGTCGAGACAACTGTTTATCGGATAATCGAGAATCGAGATAATCGAGTATTTCACGCCCGTGAGAAGGCATGGGATGTTTATCGATTTCATAGACATTGTTAAGTTAGACAATTCAGTTGAGGTAATTGTCTCGTGGCATCAACCTATCTTACATCAGTGATAATTGCACAGGTGATCGTTTCTTGTCATTCATGAACCAGCTTAAGCTGTAGGAAATTGCTATGTAAAGTCAAACACTGGTATCTGTCCAAATTTTAAACAATTTAATTCATTCGTCCGTCACGCAAAAGTAATTTTTTTTTTAATCCACTATGCGCACCTAGTGCGGTTTGATGGAAGGCTTTATTGATTGGTAGATGTCACATCGTTTCGAAGTTTTGGTTCTAGGATAATGCCGGTTTCCTCACGATGTTTTCCTTCACCGTTTTGAGAGCAGTGGTGATGAAATAATTTACACAAAGTAAAGCGTCTGTCTGGGTTCGAACCTGCGACCTTCAACTCATAATTGGCCGCCTTTACCACTGGGCTAACACTGCTCTTTTGATAAAACCTATTTTTCATAATTCATAATAATAATAATAATACAAAATGCGCAAAACCTCAGACACCCCACCTGATTTTTAATTCAATTGACCAATTTCAGAGAGAAAATAAATCTTTAAAAAAATTGTAAAGGTTTTATGTGCTGTTTTAGTTTTACTGGCCATTCTGGTCGTTTCTTGCGTCTGCGACGACGCTTTATCGAGGGAGGAGTCGTCACCGGGCCGCTGCGCCGCGCTGACATTGGGTTGCTTGACCTATTAATAAATAGACACTGCAACGTTTTTAATGAAGATTTTTTGAAAAATGTGACCTATATTAATAAGTGGTTTAATTAATTCCGCTCGTTATTTTGATCAAACTATTTTCAGGTTTTGCGCATTTAACGTTACACGTTGTATATAATAATATAATAAAATATTATAAAGCTGAAGACTTTGTTTGTTTTTTTGTTTGTTTGTTTGATTGAACGCGCTAATCTCATGCAGTACTCGTTCGAATTGAAAAAATATTTTTGTGTTGAATAGTCCATTTATCGAGGAAGGCTATAGGCTATATAAAATCACGCTACAACCAATAGGAGCGGAGAATCAATGAAAAATGTTGCAAAAGCGGGAAAAAATATTCTTTTTGACAGCTGCTAGTTTTTCACAAAATTATAGGCTAATATCTCATATTCCATCCCCTTATTTCAGTGTCCAAAGCCTGTGAGAGAAACTATCATACACGCATATTCGACATACTCCTAGCATACAATCTAGTTTCTTATTAGCCCTTAATAGTTTTATTACTAGTTACCATATAAGTGAACTAGTAGAAGAACTTGTTGGTCCATAAACAAGTTGGTCTTGTCTTTCTTGATTGTTTTCATGGTCCGACGTACAACCTATTATGGTTTTGAAAGACGGGTTTTTTAAGTATTAGAGGAGAGTTTCAAGTGTCGGTTCTTTGTCTATGGGAGATTTTTGAATTTGTAACCGTTGGGACTGTTTTCGAAATTTAAATTTTCAGCCATTTCAGCCGGCTTAGAAAGTATGGATTCTAATTATTTATTTGGGTCCTAGCTGCCTTAGTACTACCACAAACTATTTACTCTGTTGTGCTACTAGGGATATACAACGTGTAACGTTAAATGCGCAAAACCTCAGACACCGCAACTGATTTTTAATTCAATTGACCTATTTCAGAGAGAAAATAAGTAATTTTAAGTAATTTTGTAAAGGTTTTATGTGCTTTTTTAGTTTTACTGGCCATTCTGATCGTTTCTTGCGTCTGCGACGACGCTTTACCGAGGGAAGAGTCGTCACCGGGCCGCTGCGCCGCGCTCACATTGACTTGGTTGACCTATTAATAAATAGATACGGCAACGTTTTGAAGATTTTTTGAAAAATGTGACCTATATCAAAAAGTGGTTCAATTAATTCTGCTCGTTATTCTGATCAAACTATTTTCAGGTTTTGCGCATTTAACGTTACACGTTGTATAAAATAGCTGTGACATACAGATGACATGGACGGGAAAAAAAAATAAGCGTTCCGTTTTTGCCATTTAGGTACGAAACTCTAAAGCACTGCCCATTCTGCGTATACAACCATAAGCTAGTTTATTCTGTAAAACGTCACTGTGAAAACTTTTGGGATTGACACTAATGACAGCTCATTTCAACTAATTTTTTACAGTGAGATTTAACCAGAATAGATCGGATGTTGCTAGAGGTTGACACTATTACTAAATGTATTCATGATCAATCCCTAGGGATTCGGGATTATCAGGTGGGATGACACTGACAGCTCACTCCACGCTCACTTCACCTAAGTTTTCAGGGTGAGATGGTTACAGAATCGCACTGCAGTTCACCTAGGTTTTCTCGGTGAGACAGTTATAGTTTTCAAGATGGTGTGGTTGTAACACCATCTACTATTACGAGTCACCTCTTGCCACGAAACTCGCTATATGCAATTGTTATCTCCTCCTCTTTTGTGATCGATTAAAAGCATGCCAAACCTATCGTCATATCATAGCATATTCTGAGCCGGGTTCTTATAACAAGACGCCATATTGGTGCACAAAAATAATGCAAGTAATACCGAAATTAATCATCACACCGCGTTATTTAAACCACTTATTTTACCCCTATTTGCTCACGATACAAACGGGCGTGTACTTTCATAACTGTACTTTATTTTGAAGTAAACCTTTTGCGTCATTTCCACCTTATACCGAAGAGTAGCATCAGAAGTATCACTATACGTACAGTTGACTTTGCATCTTTAGCACTAGGCGACTTTAGCAGCGCGACAGTCGTGCGACAGACGCGCGACCGTCACCCAGTCAGAATTTCATCCGCGCGCGGCCGCTTCGTACGCTCAATCGGCGATGAGCTGGAGTACTATCAAAAGCAGAAGCAACCATTTTTCCCCTTCTGAAACCATTTTTGAAAAGAAGTGCGCCACACTGATCTAAACTGCGATGCGGCAGCCGTGCTGCTATCGCGCGGCTGTTCTTATAATGCGAAGGCATCTGCTTCTGCCGCGTCACTATCGCGCTGCTAACGTCCTAATATGAAAGCGGCCTTAGGTCACATGCACTACAAATAACTAAACACGTTTTGCGTTAAATGTCTTTAAAACATAGTTATGGTACTGTCAATTATTTGACGTGGCAAAGCCAGAATTATGTTTTAATTATATTTAGCGCCGAATGTGTTTAGTGATGCGTGATGCAAGCGTTAGGTACGTTGTTAGATACGGTATTATTTTATAAATCTGGGTATGTACTATCTCAACTTATCTACACTTTTTTACTGACAACTTAGGCTTACATCTTGACAACTTAGGCTTTCATCTTGTTATACATTCGACTAGTATTTTTTTTAGTCCATACAGTGCTTGATGTTAGTTATAGTATACGGACCTAAAAATGACATAACTTGCTAGGTACTAGATATTGGAAAGAGTGTACACTAGACAAAATCTCGAAGATTTTTAAGAGTGGGCCTTTTGTTTTATAATTTCATAGTGGGCTTCTAGAGACCGGTTAACAAGTACACATACGAGCACACACACACACACACACCCACTTTTTTGTTCACAATGTTAAAAAAATCCAGGGCTCATTTCCGGTGTGCCGGTTATTTGGTGAACACATATAAGTTTTACTCGTACCATGCAAACACTTCTGATTGAACTATCAAATGTGTTTACTATTTTACCTTTTTTGTTGTTTTAAAAAATATTGTATTTAAAGTCATTTGAAGGATTTTCATTTTATTTTTTTAAAGCTACCTAGCTAGAAAGTATGGGTTGTTAACTTTGACCGCTTATAATTCATCTCCGTCACCACCATTGGCAGCCCTGCTCTACTCACTGCATATAGGCCTCCTCCCTCCCCTCCCCTTTTGTGCCATGCTTCCCTGGTCTGTGCGAGTCTCATCCAGGTCTTCAGCTTATAATCTTCTTCTTGGCGTTTCGAAGTGTCGTGCCGGGGTGCATGAAAGAAGCCGGTTCTCACTTGACAAATCAGTAATTCTTTCTGATGTCTATCGCAAAACTCACTGCGGCATTCTTTGCGTCCAAGACACCCAAGGCCGCCGCATATCCCCAGGCTTACGTTTATCGTCAAGATCTGTCACCCAAAGCTTATAATTAGAGATAAAACGGATACCTGTTTGGCCGGATACCGGATACCGGATATTTGGCCAACGCTTTAGCCGGACAGCCGGATATTTGGCGGGACATTGCTGTTTGGTGCTTCACAAGGAGCGAAAATGTGCCAAAATCTATCGCAGCAGCGTGTACAGCAAAAGACTTTATTCTGAACCTGGTCAGTCTTTATGAAGCCTTATTTATGAATAAGGATTCATAAATAAGGCTTCATAAAGACAAGCGAAACCGCTTGTTACCTCTTAATGCAGAGAAATTAGTATTCACTCACCATATTTTTGCGCTTAGTGCAGTAGGTATGAGTACTAATTATTTTTTTAAGTTGTAGAATGAAAATTTTGTGATAACTGTTTGTTTTTTTAAGTGATATAAATAAAGTAATTAACTAAATTTGATATTTCGTTTTTTTTTTAATCCGGTATCCGGCCGGATAGGCGTTTGTATCCGGTATCCGGCCGGATAATAATATGGCCGCCGGATAGGCTGGATACCGGATAGTTACCAGATATTTGCTTCATCTCCACTTATAATTACTCCTATCAGCATATGGAATAGTGATAAAATAATATTGAGGTAAATAAGTAGGTATTGTAGAAATCTAGTTTCTTTTCCCCAATTTGCCTATCACCTATTTCTGCCTTCAAAACTCAAAACACAAAACCACCACATGGCAGATAGTAGGTACAATTATTCCCGCCGCTTAAACATAAGTGACGCGGGAAAATTCGCTATTTTTTGGCCAAAAAAGCCTTGTTAGTCCCGCCAAAGTTATTTTGTATTGTTTGTACAAAAACAACGGGTGCGACCAGGGTTTGTTATGCAATTTGCATAGATACGCGAAGTACTAGAGGTTCAAGAAAAACACTGGGGATATACGGGAGAATATTGTGGCGAACATGTTGGTTTACATCTTGGGTTATATTTATTTTATTCTACCATGTTTGGTTGGCGCTAGCATTCCCAGGTGTTGTGTATTGTATCGTTTAAAAAAATCCACGTATTTTTTCCTGGATGCATGGAGACTATAAGATAAAATCAAGGGAGCAGAAAGCCGTATCCTTTTTTCTTCCAATAACAAACTTCTGTTTAAAGATCACATGAAAGGTAGTCTTCCTATATTATTAAAAAGGAAACTCATCGATATGTGCATCGTGCCCGTCCTAACCTACGGTGCACAAAGTTGGTTACTTATTGAACAACAGAAGCCCAAACTCAAGATTTGACAACGGGCATCGGAGCGCCACCAGAACCAGTGCGTCCAGCCCGTCATGTCATACGGTGCTGAAACGTGGACACTGACGGTCGGTCTAGTCCACAAATTTAAGGTCGCTCAGCGCATTATAGAGCGAGCAATGCTCGGAGTTTCTTTGAAGGATAAAATCAGGAATTAAACTATCCGGAAAAGAACCGGAGTAACCGACATATCTTGCTGAGTAAGCAAACTGAAGTGGCAGTGGACTGACCATGTCTGTCGAAGGGCCGATGGCAGGTGGAGCAAACGAGTCCTGGAGTGGAGAGCGCGTATCGGCAAGCGTAGTGTGGGACGCCCCCCAGCTAGATGGACGGACGACCTAAAGAAGGTGGCTGGGGTAGACTGGATGCGGAAGGCGGAGGACAGGGTGTTGTGGCGTAGTCTGGGAGAGGTCTATATCCAGCAGTGGACTTCGATAGGCTGAGTTGATTGATTGAAGGGAGCGCAGCATAATAGGTGTTAAGCGTACAGATCGAGTTATAAACACGACGCTGCGCTCCATAACTCAAGTAGCGGATGTTGCAGAAAAAACCGCCAGGCTGAAGTGGGAGTGATCCGAACACGTTTCACGAATGCACCCGGAGAGATGGGCAAAGATCGTCACTCAATGGACGCCTGAAGCCGTCGAGGTAGATCAAAGCGAAGGTGGTGTGACGGTCTCATATAATTTGCAGGACCAACATGGCCAGAGATCGCACAAGACAGGGAAGTTTGGAAGAAAAAAGCGGAGTGCTTTGTCCAGCAGTGGGACACAATAAAGGCTAGTAAAAAAAAAAGCAACTAGTGGTCAGAACATAATACTTGGTATTCATTCGCACTGCTCTAGCCTCTTTTTTAGCTAAATAAAATAATTATTGGTGACAATAGGGAGAAACTTATAGGGCCTATTATTTTTCTTACTTGTTTCTCACCTTATCCCTTCCAAAACAAGAGAGGTATTCACTTACCAGTTTCCACTGTTAGGTTTTCATAGAAAAGTTAAAGAAATTCGGAATACCAAGATGCAAAAAACTTCTTGCTTGTCGAGCGGTGCGACGCAACCAACTCTCGAGTCTTTCCAAAGTACACACGACATGTTATTTGCTATTCCTTTTCTTGTAGGACGTGTAAAATGCTACCCACGTATCCCCATACGACCGATATGTTTTACATAATTCACTGGCTTCCAATAAAAAATCCGTGTGCTAACAGTTTCATCTATTAGTTTTCTTGCGGATGGCTCAATTTCGAATTACACATTCTGTGTTCTTTTGTTTTAAATTCTTTCGAGTTTGTACATATTTAGAAGTGAGATTGTGTTTTGTTTCTTGGTTTTGTTTGGATTTTATATCGTGTTCTTTTGTTTTAGTTTGTAATTGGTGTTACCTTTTTAATTAACAATAATAAACCATTTTTTAAACTTAAAAATAATTAGTCTATAATGGTCCCATTCTGGGACACAGGGCTTTTCTCGGTGAGAGGGAGTGGGCGGTAATACACCATGCGGGCCCAGTGCGCGTTGGCAGCTGGATGAGACTTGCCGAAAATCGAGGAATCGAGGAGGCCATGTCCAGCCGTGATCTTCTGTAGGCTGATGATGAGGAAATAGGTATGTAGTTATGTTTTTTGAACATATTACAGCCATGTGTTAAGTACACATGGTTCTAATATAAAAAAAAAAAACAGCGAACCATTCTTTTTTGTCAGCCTATGCTGTTCCACTGTCGGACAAAGGCCCCCTCCAAATCTTTCCAGAAACTCTTTTCCCGCGCCACCACGAACCAGCCTTCAAATCATCTCGCCATATCTTTCTGTGCCGGCCCCGGCGGCGCGTCCATCTTCAAGCACCTATTGTGTGGAGACTTTTGGACAGTAAAAAAATTTAACGAAGAAATTGCATCTAAGATACTTAACAATGATCTAAACTAGAATCTTTAAAAACTAGCTTTCTTAACTCGCATTTACGATCGCTAAAAGCAAGCATAATATCTACATTCCCTTCCACTCATCTACAAAGTAATAACTATTTGTCAGTATTTAACATTCTTTCCACATTTTTCTTCAAAACAAAACGTCTAGTTCCAATACAAATGCCAGTGTAATAGCCAGTATTATCTAAATAACTAACGTCGCGGGGCTTCAGTAATCAATATATCTTTAAGTTTTAACTTTGCATGACTTCGGTACGTCTTCAAGTAACCGGTGTTACGTTACTGGACTGACTTGACTTGTTTTTGTAAGGTTGTGTTTTCTTGGTTGTTTATTGGTTGGTTAGGAGTGCAGAGATGTTGTGATGGTGTTTTGTTACGAGTTTGTTGGCTAGGAGGAAAGATTCAAGCATTTTTCTGGAGAAAGAAGAAATATATTTACACTGTCTTAGCGAATTTTGTTAAAAGGATGGTGATTCTGCCTGATACATTTTCGGCTTTTAGAAGACGTTATATGAAGCACGAATATATACGAATATTAAGTACTAAAATGAAGAAAATACACGATAAGCAGATTCATTAAAAAATCTAAGCCTATAATTTTATGAAAATTAGTTTTCGTACAAAGTTAACTTAACCCGACTTATGTAAGTCGTGGGTTCAAATTTAGGCTGTTTTATTTTGCGATATAAATAATTTTAACAGCACTGATCTCAAAACGGTAAAGGAAAACAGCGTGAAGAAACCGGCACATGCCAATTTCCTCACGCTGTTTTCGTTCACCGTTTATTTTTGGTTCTTGGACATCCTAGAACCAAAAATTCTAGATAACTGCTCACTCCCTCTCGAAGAGAGGAGGCCTGTGTCCGAGCAGTGGGAACATTATGGTAGGCTGATTATGCTATACGAAGTATTTAGGCGACGGAATATCGTTAAGTAAATGTTATTCCCTAAAGCCAGTCTTTTAAATAAATTGAAAACTTGAAATAATATTTTTAATTGTAATTTTAAATTGATTTTAATTTTGATTTTGATTTGATTTTGGATTTAATTTTGATTTTAATTTAATTTTTTTTTTTTAAGTAATCATTTATTTTAATTTTAATTTTTATTTCAATCTTGGTCTTCATTTTAATGTTAATTTTGATTTTTAATTCTGATTTTTTACATGTAACATAGTTGTTTAAGTCTTACTACTAACTTACAATATTATGGGCAAAATATGTCTGAAAAAAAAAAGATTTTATTTTATTTTATTTTAAAGCCATTCTAATAAAGTAAAGAACTTAATAAGATTGAATTAATTAACAACTCTGTAGTAGAATTCTATTTCTAGTTCGGTGAATACCAGCTTCTAGTCTAGAGAGAAAAACCAACACAGCTATTGGAGTGTCCCGAGTAAATAGAAACGGCTACATTTAGAACACTTTGTTTAATAAAAGTTAAAATTATACCACTAGAAAGAGAATTAAAAATACAATTGTAATTAAAGGAAAACTTGAGTTGGGATTTGATAGAAGATATTTTTGTTTCTTTGGAGGATTGTTGAAGATTTGGCTCGCACTTGAGAATTTGCGATTGAAATACTCGTTGTATTGATTTCAGACTTATGACTTTTTATTTACATAACATAACATCGAGTTTGTATTCCACGAATGGTTCGGCTCAGGTGTACCTATTTATCAACTGTCCTATAGAAAACTTAAATACCTACTCGACCTATGCGTATGGGACGGCAGAATTTTTATTCGCGACTACGATTTGGGTCCCATGGACAAAATTGTTCAGTTCTGATCTGCCCCACACCCTTAAATTTGGCTGGTCTTTGAAAACTAACCTAACTTCTCACGCTCTGGGCAAAGCGGGAGGGCGTGTCAGACTATTACTGACTAAAGCCCACCCGTGTTCCTTCAGTTACCTGTGCCAAATCCTTAGGCGTACAGGCGTGAAGTTACGTTACATTTTAAGTTGGTATTCCTGATAGGCAACATTTGCCTTTCCCAGCTGTCCATAAAAACTTCATAAAAAAAACTAGAACTGGGTAAACCGAAGGCTACTTGGAACAAGTTCAAAATGTATCTATTAAAATAATTAGTGCCACCGACTCATCGCCATGTTGCTGGCAAGTTTACCGCATATGATTGCCCTGCATTTAAAACTTGTTTTCGAACTTGCTACTGTATATAGTGTCCAGTATATGCAGTAGTGATGGAATGAACGCCAAATTTTTGGTTATAAAATACATCGAAGCCGAAAATTTAGGTTGAACTTCAGCTGAAATTCGGCTTTAATATCCGATAGACTCGTGTTTGACCACTATTGCATAGATAGCAATGATGCGGTTGATAATAGTGCACGTTTATCTGGACGTAATAGCTGTTCACTCGAAATTTTGAGATTCGGGAATTTTAGTATTAGAAAACACAGATTCACACAGGGACTTCTGAGCTCGATTGTTATTGATTATTAATTTTTAGGCAGTATCTAATTAAGCTACTAGTTTAGTCAACCAAGTTGGCTCTCGCTGTTGGTTATACCGACGGCCGAATGTCGATGACCAAAAGGTCGATAAAAGCTGTCAAACATCGATATTACCGAATTTTGAGTATATTATCTGGACAATGCATAATACCGTTGTTTTCGAAGTCATATGTCACAGTTGAGTTATATACTGCTGGTCGATTCTCTAAAAATCTCACCGTGAAATCATAAGTAAATTGAGCACTTAATAGTGTTAGTCCCTAGCGAATGACAGCTCACTCCACGCTCACTTCACCCAAGCTTTCACGGTGAAATGGTTACAGAATCGCAGGGCTGGTTTTATATTTTGTCAAATATATTGTGTCATAATATATTTGCCAATATATTATAACAATGCAGTGTGTCCACTTTACGATATTCAAAAATAATTCATTAGTTTAGAAACATATGTCATTGAATGCTTCAACAAAAAACAATCTATCGAAAAAAGTATATAAAACTACGAACAATAAATAACTAAATCCTAAAAAAAAAGACAAAGCGTAGAATATGGTATTTCCCACCATTCGATGTTAAGATAACCCATCTCACATCATTAGCGACTCGTTAAAACGGTAAAAGGAGAAAAACTTACGATCGACAAAGTATTAAACTATCGTTATCGGTAATCTAAACCCGTGTTAACTCGACGAGACATTATGATATCGATTGTATCGATAAGTTGACAAATTAAATTTATTTTATATCGATATTTTTACCATATCGCCATATGGTGCATAAGACCAAACACACAAAAAAGTTACCTATTAATAATAATGTATTTTTTTAAAAGTATTATTCTAGGAATTGTTAGTTGAAGATTTTGGAGGTCTTATCCGGATAAATCACCCAAAACTTCAACATGGGAAGTCCACTAATCTATTCTGCAGTCATAGATCACGCAGTTTTTCTGTTTTCGGTTTGAATCTTTGGTACTCAGGTTGGTAATACATTGACAGATCCTTTGGTGGTATTGTAGGTACCGCTTCCTAACAGACGGCCAAACAGGCGGCTGAATCATTTTGAAGGATATTGCCGAACAATTGATCCATGTGTTCGAAAAATGTGTCTTTTCAACAACGTAAATAACGCAATGAGTGTTGTTGAAGTGTCAAAATGAATGCCATTGCTACTGAACTAAGCCGCTGTAGTCTATACAACAGTGAAGGTATCTTTTAGAGATCAGAAGGCTAATACTTTAGCCGCAATCTCATCGTACCAAAAATCAATATAGAAAACTTGTCAAAAGTGTAGGGTTGAGACTGCAGTTAGAATGCCAAAGTTCTTAATAATAAGAGGATTACCCTTCTGTTGATTCCTAAGAATTTTTATCCAGAACGTTAAATTAGAAAAGAAAAAAACAAAAATCCTGTTACATGGATACTTCCTGCGATTAATCAATGCCTACTAATTTGATGATAATTCCTTCTATAATTTTTAACGGTGAACATAATTTTTTATCGACATTTTTAATTATGAAATCACATCCTAGTGTTGGCATCTTGAGATTTATAATTGCCGGTAATTTACGACATGACCATACTCGTATTTATGAGTTATTTATGGTCGAAAATAACAACTTAATTAGTTCACAAATTAGTTTCCATGATTTAAATCGTATTGCTAATAAAATGTAACTTGATATATGTATATTTTGGGCCGTCAGTAACAAATAAGGTAAAGTAGTAAAGTATACGAACTCAATTGTGTTTCAATAAATTTCAAAAATTCTAAAATAAAAATAAATTTATGAAAAGAAAATTAATTTCATTGTAAAGAAGCTCGATATTGATTGTTGTAAATATATAATAAGTATTTATTTGTAAACGTAGAATTAGTATAGAAATATGATAAAAAGCACCCCACGCTTTTTTAAAATGTAATTAATTTTGTTTTCATAACTTTATTTTTATTTTAGAAATCATGAAATTTATTGAAACATATTGAGTTAGTATACTTTTTATAACATTTGAATAAAATATAAATTAAAATAATTGGCTTTGGAATTGGCTTTCAGACTAATGTACTGTCCTTGATCTGTTTGTTTTAGCTGTAAGTCTCCCATGTTATTTAAATAAATAAATAAATAAATAAAAGTATTTTTTCTGATTTTTAGTTCGATTTGCTATTAAAGCGCGTTTTTTTAGTTTTTTTGAACTATATTTTTTCCCTTCTACTCTTACACACGTTGTCTATATCTTTTTCAGGTACGTACCGGACTGCTATCGCAGGTAGCTGAAAAAAATTTCTTCAGAAAGAAGCACCTTTGTACGTATTTTTCTGTTCCTTTCTTCTTGTTTGTTTATATAATCAGTCTATAAACTTCCCACTGCTGGGCCTTCTCTCTGCGAGAGGAGGGGGGGAGCGTAATCCACCACGCGGGCCCAGCGCGGGTTGGTAGATGTCACATGACTTTGTTTCAAGGACAGGCCCGTTTCCTTACTATGTTTTCCATCACCGTTTTGAGAACAGTGGTGATGAAATAATTTTCACAAAGTAAAGCGCCTACAACTGAAGTAGCAGTGGGCTGGCCATGTCTGTCGAAGGGCCGATGGTCGGTGGAGCAGACGAGTCCTGGAGTGGAGACCGCATATCGGCAAGCGTAGTGTGGGACGCCCCCAGCTAGATGGACGGACGACCTAAAGAAGGTGGCTGGGGTAGACTGGATGCGGAAGGCGGAGGACAGGGTGTTGTGGCGCAGTCTGGGAGAGGCCTATGTCCAGCAGTGGACTGCGATAGGCTGAGTTGATTGATTGATTGAAAGCGCCTGTCTGGGTTCGAACCTACGATCTACGACTCGTATGTCGCAGCCGTTATCACTGGGCCACCACTCCTCTGTTTTTATGTGTTTACATAAATAGTTAAATAAATTTATAAAAAAGGAAATCAATCGTAACTGGATTTTGGTATGGACAGAAACACAGATAACATCCACGAAAATAGAATAAGGTGCAATTATCATCATTTTTGAACATTCTTCCTTCACATACTAGTATAGTAATGCGAATGTAACTCTGTTTGTCTGTTATTTTTCACGCCTAAACGGATTTGGATGAAAGGCAGATGGATAGACCACGAGCTGGGTTAGGACATTGGATACTTTTAATCCCGTTAGTACGTTCCCACAGGCAAAAGCTAGTGCGCTATTATACAACGTGTAACGTTAAATGCGCAAAACCTCAGACACCCCAACTGAGTTTTTAATTCAATTTACGTATTTCAGAGAGAAAATAAGTCATTAAAAAAATTGTAAAGGTTTTAGTTTTACTGGCCATTCTGATCGTTTCTTGCGTCTGCGACGACGCTTTATCGAGGGGAGGAGTCGTCACCGGGCCGCTGCGCCGCGCTGACATTGGCTTGCTTGACCTATTAATAAATAGACACGGCAACGTTTTTAATGAAGATTTTTTTGAAAAATGTGACCTATATTAAAAAGTGGTTCAATTAATTCTGTTCGTTATTCTGATCAAACTATTTTCAGGTTTTGCGCATTTAACGTTACACGTTGTATAATACAAAACATGAATCTGAAAGTATCCACGCACACAGGCATCGAGAAAAAAAGTAAAACCTTTTGTATAAAATATTCCCAAAAAAATAGTCGTGTTTTTGAGTGTAGTGTTTTACACATACAAATCACGTCCACTTCACCCACCACAGTTGGAACAAATACTTGTGGGCCGTACAAATATTTGTATGGACGTGGGAAACGGACCGCGGCCATGTTATAATTTAGAATGTCAAAGGGACTTTAGATTTTGAAACCGTGTGGTGGTTTTGCACATAGCAAAACCATTACATAGCAATGGAATTAGCATAAAAAGTATTATTAAAATCTCGATTATGATTGTAAACGTATGCTTGGTCAATCCCTAGTATCAGGTGGGATGACACTGACAGCTCACTCCATGCTCACTTCACCTAAGTTTTCACGGTTAGATGGTTACAGAATCGCACTGCTGTAAGTAATTAACAAATTATGGTTAAATTCAGTTCTCCACGTTTACGTTCACAATGCGCGTGGAGTTATTTTGCCACTGATAAACCCGTATTTGGATATACGAGTATAAACTGAATGTTATATCAATAATTAGTAGCTTAGTTCACTTTTATACCTGAAAAATTTCAGAGTAGTAATTACAATAATAAAATAAAAGTTATTAGGAAGTGCAAGACCGTGGTAAACCGACCATGCTTAGGTGGTTACAAACAAGCGACCGCGTAGTAAATTACGCTATCTTCTAAAATGTTTAGTATAATCTCTGTCATTTCCGTGACTAGTGTGTCTAGTAGACATGCAATATGCAGAACGGCGCTCGTGAAGTCGTTGACTTGTACTGGCCGAGGAAGTGCTCGGCCAGCAACCCTCTGATCCACGCCAAGGACCTGTGCAGCTGGTGATCGCAGACGTTGACCCGGCCACCGGACGTGCCGCCGAGTCGTCCAAGATTTACGTTGTGTGCGGTGCAATCAGACGCATCGGGAAGTCCGATGAGGCTTACCAAGAAAGATGGCATCTTGACTAAGTACTACTGATGCTATTTAGCAAGGAGCCTATTTTTAAGAAAAAATAATAATAATACACCTTACAAGTTCGGTACAGACGCGTACACTGTTAAATACATAACAATATTATAATAATATCTGCCGGTCGATTCTGTAAAAATCTCACCGTGAAATCATTTAAAGTGATGTGAGCGCTTAATAGTTGTCAATCTCTACCATTACGAAATGACAGAGCTCACTTCCCGCTCACTTCACCTAAGTTCTCACGGTGAGATTTTTACAGAATAGCACTGCAGTACTATGAAAACATTATTATTATTATTCTTCGGTTACTTATTAGTTAAATATTTATTATGTGCACAATTGCACATACTTACCAAGAATCGTCGATAGCACGTCCTTAGATGGGATGTTAAGGTTGGGGCGAAGGGGTACTTCATTGTTTGCATAACTCACTAAAATTGACCCTCAGTAAGATAATTCGTCTTGTAGAGTGCGTGTGCGCTTCCGCTATCTATTTTTGCATGTAACACTACTAAAAATATCATTCCCGCGCAACTTACATTATTTAGTCGCATCGTTTGTCACAATTGACGCAATTTTCTAAATCATTACCTTCACAAATTGACGCCAATGTGCTGGGAAATTAGAGCCTTTTGTCGGATGTGTTGTGAGAAGAAATATTAGCGTTACATTGTCTTGTGATGAGCTTATTCTCGTGGCTTTTATTAGAGTAGGCAGACAGATTTGGTACAAGAAATTTATTTATTTATTTTGGGACAACTAGATCCACCGGTTAGTATACAAAAACTTAGAAACTATTGTTAGTACCTACCTAAATAAAATAACAAAGGACAAATCACAAAAACCATAAATGCCCCTGTGCCGAGACACCGCGCCCCGTTCAGATAACCAACAGGGAGATACCTCCCTAAAATATCGCCAGACGAACGAAATGCCTCAACACAGGCGCACGCACATCTTCAGCTATGGTTTTCAGGATGCCGTTGTGACTCCCCCGCACCCTCCTCATAAGTGATACGACTTTTTTCCTAATGACGGCATGAAAACCGTCAGTATGAGCCTGCGCGAACATCTCGGAGGCACTGCAGAAACGAGGAAGTCCCAACATCATCCTGAAAATGTTATTGTGTTGGACGCGCAGAGTGTCCAGGGATTTATTGGTATATAACGCATAGACTATAATAAAGCTGAGGGGCCCGTGACTAAATAATAACAGCCGCACAGGTCGATCGATCAGGTTAAGCTACGCTTGCCGCGGTTGGTTTGTGGATGGGTGACCATCTTTACATACCCCTCCGTGCCTCGGAAAGCACGTTAAGCCGTTGCTCCCGGCTGTCATTCGCAGATCTTTGACAGTTGTTACGGGTAGTCAAGAAGCCCGAAAGTCTGACGACCAGTCTTACCTAGGGGTATCGTATTACCCAGTAACTGGGTTGTGGAGGTCAGATAGGCAGTCGCTCCGTGTAAAATACTGGTATTCAGGTGCATCCGATTAGACTGGAAGCCGACCCCAACATAGTTGGGAAAAAGGTTAGGCAGATGATGAGACTATAATAAAGCTGAAGAGTTTGTTTAAGCGCGCTAATCTCAGGCACTACCGGTCGGATTAGAAAAATTCTTATCGCATTTGATAGCCTAATTTTTAAGAAAGGCTATGCAGGCTTTAACATCACGCTCACTCTCATAGAAGCCGAGCAAAGAGAAAAAAAGTAACTAAGAATCCTAAGCAAAGACGAAGTATTAGCACGGGCAGGTGAATTGATGCAAAGGTGATTTTATTTTTTTGACAAATTTTTAATTTACTTACTTATTATTTTGAAATCATCACCACTTTGTTTTCGGTTTTTGCCTGTTTTGAATTTGAATTTAATAGATATTATATTTTATAAGTCATTTTAATGTTATTTATTGTATGTGTAAACTATGGACTAGAATTATTGTCTGAAATAAATAAATTATATATATAAAGGGGTGGGTCGGGAGGACAAAATGAAAAAGAATAATTACGAAATACATATTATCTTATATTCAATTGAAATTGGGTTATGTGTTATTTTATCTTAAAACCGGAAATATGTTCACCAAACATTGTGATTTAGTTACGCTAATTCAAGGACAGCCATTTTGGTTATTAAGATAAGAGAATTATGAATGGAACCAATGATATTAACTATATTATTACATTTCATAGACATAGAATAGATTAGAAAATAATATAGATTGAAAATAGAATAATAGATTAGAAAAGAATACATAGAGATAGAAAGAGGGGCCCGTGGCTAAATAATAACAGCCGCAAAGGTTGATCGATCAGGTTAAACTACGCTTGCCGCGGTTGGTCAGTGGATGGGTGACCATCTTTACATACCGAGACCCCTCCGTGCCTCGGAAAGCACGTTAAGCCTTTGGTCCCGGCTGTCATTCGTAGATCTTTGACAGTCGTTACGGGTAGTCAGAAGCCCGAAAGTCTGACAACCAGTCTTACCTAGGGGTATCGTATTACCCAGTAACTGGGTTGTGGAGGTCAGATAGGCAGTCGCTCCATGTAAAATACTGGTATTCAGCTGCATCCGGTTAGACTGGAAGCCGACCCCAACATAGTTGGGAAAAGGCTAGGCAGATGATGATAGACATAGAATAGATTAGAATACTATTTATTATGTACACAGTATAAATTACAGATATAAATATAGAAATTTTATAAAGGACGGTCTTATCGCTAAGAGCGATCTTTTAAAGGCAACATTTGGATGGATTGAAAAGCGAATGAGAGACAAATACTGTAGGTAGTCTGTGGTGTACCATTTACACAGTACAATGAATACATATATAAAGTATATTATACTAATCTAAATAAATATATACATATAATAATATACATGAAACAGGAGTAAAGAAAATATAATGATGATGTTTAAGGAACTGAACACAATAAAGTTCAGTTTACTCCCTAAACTGAACTTTATTGTGTAGAATTAATAATGTTTTTCCATAATCTCATATTTGTTTACATTGTTGGCAAATACGTCGCGAATGCAGATTATTATTTGCCCATCCTTTTAAAGGAGTCCCTATGTATTGTGTAGCTCTATATTTTATAGAAAATTCCCTATATAAATTGATCCTAAAGAAATTTGACGTGCAGTTTCGTGTTTGGCTTCTACCGAGAACGGACGTGTATCATTCGCGTGCGGGTATCTACTTTAGATTAATTCGCTGGCGCATCATAATAAAACCGTTCTCGCCGGTTTGCGAAATCGGTTTATTAGGTCATCCCACTTCCAGTGTCATATTTTTTATTTCCAATATTTATGTATTGCGCAATGGTATGCAATAGTTAATACATGTGTTGTCTTGTACAATCATGTTAGTTTAATTTGGTGTGTTGTATTGTCAAGACGTGCATTGATTTAAAATGGAAGATTTAAAAAATCTATTAATGTAGTGGAGCAACGTATATTTCTAAAGTTTTGTGCTTTACTCAACTACTCTGGAGGAGTTGCGCACGACTTACTGGTAAAGTGTGTTGGTCGTAACGCCTTAAATAAAAGAACCGTACAGCGATGGCTTGAAATGTACAAACAAGGAAGAACCACAGCTGAAGATGAGCCGCGAGCACCTCGATCATTATCATCGACTAGATTAGAAGCAAGGGACAAAATCAAGGAAGCCCTTCGTCAGTCACGTAGGGTCAGTGTCAGTGATCTCTCCACTCAACTTAACATTCCTCATTCCACTATACATAGAGTAGGTACTCACGGAGGATTTATGTATGGTCAATAAAAGTGCAGTGTGGGTGCCCCACACTCTGAACACGGATCAGAAGGAGTTTCGTTATGAAACTGCGCGTAGCCATTTATCGTGGTATCGCCGTAAGAAAAATATACTTAATAGATTCATATGCCTTGATGAAACTTGGGTCGAATTTTATACTCCTCGTCAAAGACATCAGTCACGATGTTGGGTGGAACCGGGCACTTCAGCTGAACATTTACCACGTGCAGAGCTACATGAACGAAAAATACTACTAATAGTAGCTATGGATGTCAGAGGCATTGCTTTTTGGAGAACTTATGATGAAAATACAACTATGACTGGAGAGCGATATAAGTCATTTTTAGAAGAAAATATTCCTATTTGGGCAGACGAACATCATATAACGAGTCCTATAATTTTACATGATAACGCCAGACCGCACAAATCAAAAATAGTTCAGAATTGAATTGAAGATAAAGGATGGATTGAAATTATTCAGCCGCCATATTCCCCGGATATGAATCCTTGTGATTTCAATCGTTTTGGCCATGTGAAGAGGAAATGGTCGGGTACTCGATACAATAGCAAAACGGAGTTAGATATTAAACTAAAGAGCATTATTGATGAATTAAATGAAAGTGGTACTTTAAATGGTGTTCAAGATTTTCCAGCAGTCTGGGAGCGAGTGATTAATAGTGGTGGAGATTATTGATTAGTGTCACAAGGTTATATAGTATAGTAGTCAGTTTTTGTAAAATAATAATAATAAAAAAATATGACACTGGAAGTGGGATGACCTAATACTATTTAAACGTTGCTATACTACGTTTAAACTTCGTAATCACAATTAAATAATTGTGAAGGTGACGTTTTGACTTACCTTACTATGTCTTCAACAAAGGTAAACATTAAAACTGATCTGGAAAAGCTGTTGTATGACAGTTACATCCAAGAAAATTCGGAAAGAGAACAACTGGAACTTCTTGTTAATGATCTGAAGATCGAAATAGAAGGCCTCCAGCGACAACTTCAAAGTCTCCAAAAAGCAAATCCCAGTTCCAGGGCACAAGGAGATAATGACCCTAAGGAGTTGGAAGCTAAGAGCATCGTACAATTTCTGAAAAGGGAAATTTCGAGTACTGCACAGACGAGGAAGAACTCGCTAAAGAGACTGTGTGTGAGTGGATTAGTATTAGGGCTAAAAGTAGGAACTAACGTTTGACGTAGTTTGTGGCATCGTGATGGTCGTCCTCGTCTCTCTCCAGCCAGTGCTGGTCCGCCTGTTGCGCAGTTCGGATATGTGCTCGATGAATGCGATGTCATACACCACCCACATTTAATTGACATTTTATACCACCAATAGGTACTACCTATTGAATACGAAACCATTAAAATTTTAAACCGTGACGACAGCATTTTGTAAAAATTGAATTGATTTATATAAAACAGCTTGTCAATGTCTCAAAAACAATAAATATATACCTCAAATGTCAAAAACAAAATGGAGAATATCATTATATACACTTGGGTGCATAAAAATTGACCCATTCCATGCTGTTCATTTGTGAGACGATATCTTAATAATGTTAATGAATCTTATAATTGTTTTATGTTGTCTGAAGGTATGTATGAAGTTTTTTACCCTTTATTTTGATTAATATTCTTGACAAGATCGTCCCGATTCGTCAGATGGCCTCATCACTCAATCTTGTTCGGAAAAACTGCGTGACTTTGTTTTGACATTGACAATGGAAAAAGCAAAATTTTGTTTATTTCTGTACGTTTTTTGATAATTTAACTTGAGTTTTTAACCAACTCTAACAAAAAATAAGTTTTTTATTGGACCTGTATGTTTGTAAGTTTGCGATATTCTCAATTTTAATTCTTTCCCTAACGTAATCTACATACTTGGAGGAAGGTTTTGGTATAAAATATATTAGTTTATTGCTAAAACAACTTGTTAAGCAATCTTGTTTCAAACACGGGGTGGGTCGATTTTTTGGACGCAAGTGTATTGTTATTCTGAAAGTTATATGCAGGTACATATCCAATTTAACCTGACCCGCGGCGAATGGCGAACGTTTGAATTGCACTGTATATGATATAATCATTGTCATTTTCCTTGACAAGCAGCGCCGCCACAAAATGTCAAGACTTATTGGTAATCCTATAATCACTACTGCCGCTTATGACAGTAATAACAGACAGGGTATAGTGCAAAATACTGATATTTTACTGTCCTAAATTAAACTTTAACACGTTGTGATAAGGGTCACAGAACGTAGTAATTATATGATTTCCAAGTGTCAATCGACGGGCGGTTCGTTTTTTTTTTATTATTTTCTGATTGGGTGTTAACGATATTTCTTTTTACGTGACTATTTTGAATAAGGGTGTAAATGTATACCGCTTTAATTTTTTTAAATTGCAACGTGAATGTCATTTTAAGTTCTTCTTGCTACCAAAATTTGCTTAATTGTGTACTGACATAACACGGTGGGACGTCACTACGTCATTCGAGAGGTAGTTGCTCAAAATCAGCGCTGTTGACGATAGGTTCGGCCGAAGTCACAGCATTTTGCTGAGCAACGACCTGTTCTTGCACACAGGCGACGCACTCAAGGAACATATTTACCCTAGGGGAAAACGCACGGCTTTATTGTTCTTATTATTGTTTGTTACAAAAGTAGTTATTTTTCCACTCTGTTTTGATTGTTGTTGTTTTGTTGTCATCTGCCAGTGTCGCGGGCGCATCATGGATTAATGTATTCATATATTGTCAATGTCAATTAATGTGTGTTGTCTTTGGTCCCCGGCCCTGACATCAAGCAATGGACAAAATTGTCAACATTTTATATGCTTAAGCTTTTGACTACGTTGTATGTGTATGTTTTATGCCTTTTTTTTGTAACGTGCGTTTTGTGCAAAATAAACATATTTTCTTTCTTTTCTTATTCAACTTACATATTGGATATTTCTTAACGTATTTATTTTTTGAGTAAAACTCCAGAACCTTTCACCTGGACATGTAATGAGGAGGGATGAAACGCATGTAACGAAAAGAGTGATGAATATGAATGTAGATGGATGGAGAGGGAGAGGAAGGCCAAAGAAAAGATGGATGGACGGTGTGAGGAATGATATGAAAGAGAAAGGAGTAAATGATGCCATGACGTCTAACAGGGAAGAATGGAAGAAGAAAACGTATTGCGCCGACCGCAAATAAAATGGGACAAGGGCAGGAAGAAGAAGAAGAACGTAGGGAAACTCCAAGAATGGCGCTTCCCACTGCTCTTTGGGTGACTTTCAGCCTTCTAATGAGGCCCATACTTGTTCTCCTAGGTTCTTGAGTGGACCACCGTACCGAAAGATATAGCATTGGAAGGCCTCCCACAAGATGGGCCGATGACGTTGTGAAGGCCACAGAAATCCAAAATGACATTATTTTTTTATTACTAGGTAATGCAAATTAGTATATTTTATTAAGTTCCTTATATTTAAGTGAACTATGTATGTTCTTGGGAAATACGATAAATCCTTTAAACCGAAGTCCAGCAGTCGCTAAATAGTCCAGTCATCTCACACCATATACCAATACTGACAGCCCAAAAGTTAGGGCGACAGACAGGCGAGCCAAAGGACATGATGTGATGATTTCTAACTCCGCCCTAAGCAATATTGTTGACGTGAACCCACTCCTATACGTTGTTAATTTTATTATGATTGATATGACACACTCATGCTACAAGTAATCCTGTATACGCCCAAAGTATGGGCAGAGGTATAGCACATACACCCATATGTCACTTGTTGTATCTCGTATGAGCTATGGCATTTTAGCATTGAATCAAGTTTATTTATTTCATTATCTACCTAACCTTTTCCCAACTATGTTGGGGTCGGCTTCCAGTCTAACCGGATGCAGCTGCATACCAGTATTTTACATGGAGCGACTACCTATCTGACCATCTCACCGTGAAAGCTTGGGTGAAGTGAGCGTGGAGTGAGCTGTCATTCGCTGGGGATTAACACTATTAAGTGCTCACTTCACTTATGATTTCACGGTGAGATTTTTTACAGAATCGACCGGCCGGTCCTGTTATTTCATTAAGAAAGGGACAGAACAGGTCAGAACAGGTCCTGTCAAATTAAGATACTCCATAGACAACTTTAAACGTGATTTTAAAAAAATGCCTACTAAAAATACGTCAATTTACGACAGGCGTTGACTAATTTGACAGGGCTAAACCAAAACTTATCTTCTATCCTTTTCTTAATGAAATAGAAAGAAAAAATTGCAATGAATTTAAATTTAGTTTTGTTTGTAAACAAGGGAATTGGCGCCATTGTCAATAAACAAGGGAATATGCTGTTACTGAGAATTTCCTAAAATAAATACCAAATAACACAAACTTTTTCACGATCTTGGGAGCGATACCCAGGACCTCACGTTCAGCAGTCGTACCTGCCACCGGAAACCCACCAGGCAATTTCTGTCTTTTTAAATATAAAGTTATATTAATAAATAAACCTATCTCAACGACCACCCATTCCAAGGAATCATGGTTAAACAGGAACCCATTTTTGTTCGTGAAGTCTCCGGAACTTGGATTTTTGATGGGAAGTGATAATTTCTTTGAAGTCTACGTTTTTAATAGCCAAGTCATTTCCGTAACGGGAATGTCATTTTTATTTAAAAGACAGAAATATCGTTAAAAATGTCGGGAGTTATTTTTTTCATAATTTGGTCTTATGAATTTTTATTTAATATTCAGAATGATGATGTTTTACGGATTAATTGATTGCAGATCTCATCTTCGTTAAGTTAGAAGATCGATAGCTACGATTATTCATGTTATTTTTTATTGTTTTAACTGGGAAGAGAGCGGCAATTCTCAAATTTTAAGAATTTCGTGTTTTTAAGAACGTGTACACTCAGTCTGATCACACATCTCAATTTCTCTACATTTTTGACATATTTTCAGCATTGATTGTCGCTGAGATCAGATCGCAAAAAAAAAAAAAATAGTTATAGGGCCACGCTGAATAAATATTTCAGTACATGAATGTTAGTAAAGTATGAGTAAATAGACACAATTATTACACAAAAAACTAAGGTATATTTTTCCAACAGAAAAATCCAATTACTCGTCAGCCTACCTGCATTTCAAATCTAGGCCCATAAAAGCCGTCCTTGTCACATTTCCAATGAGAAGCCATTAGTGCAATGAGATGTCTCACATAAACCCACATTATCATACATACCTCCACAAAGTGCCTAGCTTTCGACCTACCAATCGTTCTGACAAAATGTCAGTCTGTAATACTGTCCCACTTTAGGATAAAGGCGTTTTCTTGTTGTGTTATTAAATCTAGAGAAGGAACGACCTTTGAACAGAACATTAGTGGATAACGTGGGGAAATGAAGACGCAGTAAGCAAGTGCTTCTTTCCTCTTTGCATCAGCCTACAATTTTCCCACTGCTGGGACACAGACCTCCTCCCTGTGAGAGGGAATGCGCTATAATCCGCCATGCGAGTCCAGTGTGGATTCACATGTCTTCGATTTTCTTGGTTCTAGGATATGTCGGTTTCCATACGTTGTTTTCCTTCACAGTTAGCCCAGCAGGGTAATTGCGTAACACACTATCACTAGCAATGGGTTTCATTTTGACAGTTAAGCAACATTCATTGCGTTATTTGCGTTGTTGAGCAGACACATTTTTCGAACATATGGTTCTCCGCGCTCGACTCAACGCCGAGAGTTGAAAATCCAATACGCGATAAAATCCTGCTGCGATAGTTTTACGTCCGTGCGAAGGTAGGTTTAAGAGAGCAGTGGTGATGACAGAATTTGTAGAAAGTAAAGTGCTTGCTTGGGTTCAAACCCACGACCTACAACTCATAAGTCGCTGGTCCCACCACTGCTGCTGTACATAATACTAAGGCTTTAAGGTCATGGCGCACTATACCGGCTCCGCAACGACACCGCTCCAACCCAGCAATTAACTTGTCATTCAAATTAGAGCATTAAATCGTGTGTCAAATAATATATTTCATAATGTCAATATGAAAAAGCCAACGGCGGGCAGTCAATGCGCTTGCCGCTACCATACAACTTGACTCGCAGCCCGCGCGCTGCAAGCGAGCGGACCGCGTGCTTACAGCGCGCCGACCGCCGACCGCTTACTACGTGACGGGTCTGAGTCACCAGCGACATTATGAAAATGTGCAAGTCCTAAGCGTGTTCAACCACAAATGCCATTATAGCAATTGTGTTCTTGGTGACAGCAAGCTTGTACCTTGCGGCCGGTGCGCGGACTGCGAGCTTGCACCTCGCGGACTGCGAGCTTGCACCTCGCGGCCGGCGCGCGGACTGCGAGCTTGCACCTCGCGGCCGGCGCGCGGACTGCGAGCTTGCACCTCGCGGTCGGCGCGCGGACTGCGAGCTTGCACCTCGCGGTCGGCGCGCGGACTGCGAGGTTGCACCTCGCGGTCGGCGCGCGGACTGCGAGCTTGCACCTCGCGGTCGGCGCGCGGACTGCGAGCTTGCACCTCGCGGTCGGCGCGCGGACTGCGAGCTTGCACCTCGCGGTCGGCGCGCGGACTGCGAGCTTGCACCTCGCGGTCGGCGCGCGGACTGCGAGCTTGCACCTCGCGGACTGCGAGCTTGCACCTCGCGGACTGCGAGCTTGCACCTCGCGGCCGGCGCGCGGACTGCGAGCTTGCACCTCGCGGCCGGCGCGCGGACTGCGAGCTTGCACCTCGCGGTCGGCGCGCGGACTGCGAGCTTGCACCTCTGACATATTTTCTCTCTGTAATAGGTCAATTGAATTAAAAATCAGTTGGGGTGTCTGAGGTTTTGCGCATTTAACGTTACATGTTGTATAATCAATATCATCTTAAACTATCTTCTTATTCAAATCACCGATTCCAATTAGTGTAATTCCATAATTACCTACCATACTCTCCCCTCTTATGATACTAATTAATATAATTTGATGGC
The DNA here is from genome assembly GCA_949629135.1 of Eremobia ochroleuca. NCBI lineage: Eukaryota > Metazoa > Arthropoda > Insecta > Lepidoptera > Noctuidae > Eremobia > Eremobia ochroleuca. The sequence goes on from OX451410.1 coordinate 6,712,663, forward strand.
AGCACTCTACACTTTTTATCTCTCTCTCACTGTGTATTCTGTCTCTTTCTACGACTACTGTCTGATCCTTCTTGTGTAGCGCGTAATGTGCCAAACGATACATTGCGTCTTGTTGCGAATTCCATGGTGTGTTTAGACTGACTAGTTTGCGAGTTAGTTACTAGAATATGAGGGACGCGTTTAGTACTTGTGTTACCTAAGTCGTGGTTTTTTGTTTACCGTGAATAATATTTGTGGTTTTTGTTAGAATCTTTCTTCATAATAAGGCTTTTTATATAGGTAGGTACACCATATAAATAATATGCTAAAATGTAAGCACATATTTGATTTTTTTCCATATTCTAAGAATGTTTAGATTATTAAGGGCTAATTTGACCAACGCTAGATAACTTTATGGGAGGAATAATTTTGAATTTTTGACAATTCTTCCATACAAAAACAGTCAGACGTCAATTTTATTTCACGAATAAAAAATATCCGTCGATTGAATCGTTCTTAGTCGCTTAGATGGAACCTTAAACATTTCATACGAAAGGTTTATTGTTAAGCTACAAATAAAAGGATACAAAAGACTAAAAGGCTAAAACTATTATATCTTTCTTGGAACGCGATATACATCGCACAAAACAATATCTAGATATCATTTTCACTCGGCTTAAACCTATTATTAATGTGCTATAAAGGCATGCCAGAGATATTATATGAATAGTTATCATTCTCTTGAAAGACTTGACGGGTTTTCAATCCCGTCATCTCAATATTTATTTTCTCAGAACTGTTGTAAGTATGAAATAATTTGCGCCATTAATAAAACATTCAAGTCAGTGGCAAAAAGATTACCATTCGTTTGTTGACTTATCATTTTAATATGTGTACTAGCTTCTATCCGAGACGTCCGCGTGAAACTTCTTGTGACCCCGACCACATGTCGCATCACGTCGCCTGTCCGCGTGATTACTACGTTTTCGCTTAGCGTTATTTCTCACTTGTTATCTTTTTTCTCGGCTCCTAAGAGTTTTAGCGTGATGTTAGTTAGTCTATAGCCATTATCAAGAGTTTGGCTACCATATGGAAAAATACATTTTCAAATGCGGCTGGTAGTTCTAGAGATTAGCGCGTTCAAACAAACAAACAAACGACTTCAGCCGCGTGAAATTTCTTGTTCCCGACCCATCTCGTTGCATCGCATCACCTACATGAGCTATTACTACGCTTAGCATTCATTCCAACTTAAAAAAAAAAACAAAAAAAATAAAAAACAAACCGACTCTTCAGCCTTATTATTATTATAGAAATAGAATAATTCTAAACCGACTGCAATAAATAAGAATCGACATTGCTTGTGACTAGTTTAAGACACCTTTTAACAGTCTAAAATCGATTGAGTACCATGTCAATTAACTACTACTATTAACATGGACAGAACTGTTACTATAAGAAAAAAATATAGACCTATAAAAAATAATACAGAAAAAAATCATCGTGTGAAGTCTACTAATCATAAAATGTATTATTACGACTAAAATGTCAGCCGATCGAGTTTTTATAAAACCCTTTTATTAATAGAATGTACGAATCATAAAAGGAGCTTATGATTTAAAAGTCTTCAATTGATAAAATATATATCAGTCATTAAGTTTTGACAATAAACGGGTAATAAAAATGTTATTTTGCTTCTTTATTACTTACTTTTAAATAATTTAGAAACATGTTATGCCGGTTTTTTCAGCCAGTTTGACATAGATGGCGCTAAGCTGGCATTTCTATTTATGTCTAATGAGAATTCCAGCTGGAGCATATTATTTTACTAAGCTTGACAACTTCAGCTTTCCCCATATCATCAGCCGGTGTTAGAGCTAAGTAAAGCAATGATTGGATAAATATTTGTGAGACTTTTGATCCTGGAAGAAGTGCGCGGTGATCAGTTTCCTTTCAATTCATGTACAGAAAATATTTATTTAAGTAGATGTTTTAATTTATTTAACTATTTAGAAGCTGACCCAGCGAACTTTGTATACCTACCGACTCAGAATTAATTAATGCGAAAATGAATTATCTTTATTAATTTTTCGTGTTTTTCCCATGTTTTAATAGTTTTCCGGCTATTTGCAGCGGAGAAAAATCCAAATTTACAAAGGTCATAAAAATTGGTCCAGCCGTTCTTGAGTTACAAATGGTGTAACTAAGTCGACTTTGTGCTATTTATTTATACGAATCCGTCATTTTTTTTGACTATTTGAATTATTATTTTTTAATGAGTTGTTGAATATTTAAATTTAGTTTATAACAATTTTATCTTGGGTTTTTATCTGTTGAGAATTTAAAACAGTTTATAATTTAAATGTATGAGTGTGAAACTATGGACTAGATTTATATCTGAAGAAATAAATCATTATATTAAAAGTACTGGAAAAAAAATTAAAACGCTTGTATTCATAATATATGTAAATATTCCATTAATAGAACACCAACAAAATTAATTACTAATAGACACAACGTCACGAGAATGAATTCATACAAAACATAAAACGTAATAACTAAACATAAATAATAATAAAATTTAATGAAACTCAGAACTCGCCTGTAATTAATTTCCTTTAAGAGCAAGTAGGGTGTCAGTTCAAACGCTGCTCGAGATGCATTGTAGGCATACCTCAGATGAATCTCGGCAATTAGGCAAAATGCTTTCAACGTGAATGTGAATAGGGGTGTCACTGAGTGCCTCTAATTTAGTAACTCTTTCCATAGCGTTGGTAGATGTTTAGTCTTTGTCGGAAGCAATGAACGTTATGTAGGTTTATAATAATAATAATAAGAAATAAATTCATTCATTTCAGGTAAATAACACCCATTAGGTAGACACGTATAAAATCAAATAAATACAAATCAGATTAAATAGAAACATAATAAATCAAATGATAAATGATAAAATGTCTGTCGACAAACATTCAACTTGCTTACTCTGCAAGCTATATTGGTAACTCCGGTTCTTTTCCGGATAACTTTGTGATAATGTAGCCGTAGCATAATTGATACGTAGATAGAAATGGTGTTTGCTAAACTCTTTATAATCTTGAGAGACAGCCCTAACACTATGCGTTTACACCTAACGTACATTTCTCGCCTTCTCTGTCATTGCGTTTAACCAAATTGCTTGCTTTGTATATCACACCGTGTCGTTATTTATACGCGTATTTAATTGTATTTGTGCTATGTGTACTGTGCCTTATGGGAGGGAATAATGAGTTGGCAGAAATGGGAGGGAAATTAAAGAAATGCTTGAGAAATGCGTTCTTGGTGCGGTTTTATTTATTTATTTATTTATTTTACCATTTATGTACACACATATATAAACAGACAAGAAAAAACAGAACAGAAAAATAGGTACAAAGGTGATGCTTATTTCTTAAGAAATCTCTTCCAGCATACCTGCGATAGGACATTAGAATTAGGCGGTTAAGAATAATTTGAAAAAAAAAAAATACAACGGGTTGCCGGCAGGAGTGAAAACTTGAATATTAACGTTGTGCATTTTTGATATTTTGGAATGGTTAGGGAATAATTTTGCACGAATTGCTTTAATGATCAGTATAAAAGTACTATCATTTATGTGGTAGAATACAATATTTATTTATTGCGCTATCGTACACAAACATGACAACCGCGCCGTAGAAAGAGAGGGGGATACTTCCTCTCCTACGCCGCGCCGGCTGTCTACTCTCCATCCGTCTTACGAATTTTCAATCAGGTCACTTGTCCTGACGCGAGTTTAACATTTTTTACCCATTACAAAAAAAGTGTACAGCGCCGCTAAAGAAGTTTTCACTTCAAAAAAAAAAATCTTTTATTTCGGACCCATAAGTGGTGTTACCTTGTGCGTTCTTTACATGAGAAGAGCAATTTGCCCTGCAATGGAAAGTATCAGGCTAGTATTAATATTATTAATAGTTTATATGTGTGCTGTGAAGTGGCCCGTGGCTAAATAACAACAGCCGCACAGGTCGATCGATCAGGTTGAGCTCCGTGCCTCCAAAAGCACGTTAAGCCGTTGGTCCCGGCTGTCATTCGTGGATCTTTGACAGTCGTTACGGGTAGTCAGGAGCCCGAAAGTCTGACAACCAGTCTTACCAAGAGGTATCGTATTACCCAGTAACTGGGTTGTGGAGGTCAGATAAGCAGTCACTCCATGTAAAATACTGGTATTCAGCTGCATCCGGTTAGACTGGAAGCCGACCCCAACATAGTTGGGAAGAGACTAGGCAGATGATGATTTTAATCTAATGTAAGAAAATAGTTGAATTTATTAGTTCCTTCATTTATCTTAACACCCAAAATGGCCGTCCTTGAATTATTATTATGTTTAACTAGCAGCGCTCCGCGGTTTCACCCGCATAAGTTTCGACCTCATGGGAATATCGGGATAAATAGTATTCTATATATTAATCATCGTTATAAACAGGGAGAGGCATTGGCAGGCCTGTTGGACTAGTGGTCAGTGGCCCTGACTACTATACGCAAGTTCGTGGGTTCGATTCCCACCCAGCACAAATGTTTGCGTGATGAGCACGATCATTTGTTCTGCGTCTGGGTGTAATTTATCGATAATATGTATGTATTTAGAAATATATCGTCGACCGTAGGTTCAATTGCAGTAAGGGACAAAATACGATTTTTCAGGAGAGGCCGACAAAGTTTTTTTTCAGACTAAATCGCACATAACTTTTTTTGTTATTAACCTTTTTCGGGTCTGATTTCACACATAAACTTGTATTTTAGTGCTCTATCTACATGTGTAACATTTATTTAAATGAGTTAGCTATTTAAGAAAATAGATGTCCCTTACAACAACGTATTTTGTTAGGTATCTTGTAGTCCCGTCCCTTACATCAAATTGACCTCTACGTTGGATCCAATCTATTAATTAAAAAATAGTGTAAAGGACATGTTGAACAAATTTATGAAAAAATACAATGTAAATGGATTTTTGACAGAAAATGAAGTACACACTTTTGACGTACGGATATCTTAAATTTGGAAATCGTTATAATAAATCATTTAAAAGACATGAAAATGTATTAGAACCTTGTGTGTGCTTTTTTGTATGTCGCTTACATGCAATGTTTGTACATTGTAATAGCAAATTTGTATTAGTTTGAATAAAACAATTTTTATTTTATTGTATAAAAATTGTTTTATTATTAATTGTTTTATTTATGTTACCATTTTTTTAATAATTTGATTTTAATAAACATCTTATTAAAATCAAATTATTAAAAAAATGGTAACAATTTTACCTATACTTACTTTGAATTCTTATTCAAATAAAAGAGTAGCTGCAAAAACCGCGCACAATCCCGACCAAACATGTAGCTGAAGTTCCAAACGTTTGAATTCCAAAAGTAGAAAAGGCTGCTCTACTACTTTCTTATATGCAACAAATCGAAATAATGAAAGATATATTGAATAATAAACCTTAATTACGATTAATAAGACATATCATTGTAACATATTGTTATTATTGCATTAGAAAAAAAAATATAGAGTGATTATCTAAATAATAAAAAGGGAACAATTTAATCAGATTACATTTATAAAAAAACAACAAAAATAATGACTTTTTGGCAAATTTAAGTTGTGTGGCCCCTTGAAACTTTTTGAAAAAAATCTGGAAAATCAACTAAAGAGTGCCGAATGATTTTCGAAAACATTTATCATCCGGAAACTACCACTTCTATTGCTTATTTTATAAAAAAAACAACAAAAATAATGGTTTTTAGCAAAATTAAGTGCTCTGGCCCCTTGAAACCATGTGAAAAAATTCTGGAAAATCAACTACATAGAGCCGAACAATTTTCGAAAAAATTTTTCATGCGGAAACCACCCCTATTGTTTATTTATAAAAAAATAACGGCTTTTTGGCAAAACTAAGTGCTCTGGTCCCTTGAAACTTTGTAAAAAAATTCTGATAAATCAACTAAAGAGTGTCGAATGATTTTCGAAAACATTTATCATCCGGAAACTACCCCTTATTTTGCTTATTTATAAAAAAAAACAAAAATAATGGCTTTTTTGGCAAAATTAAGTTCTCTGGCCCCTTGAAACTTTGTAAAAATTTTCTGGAAAATCAACTACAGAGTGCCAAATAATTTTCGAAAGCATTTATCATCCGGAAACTACCCCTTCTATTGTTTATTTATAAAATATAACAAAAGTAATGGCTTTTTGGTGCTCTGGCCCCTTGAAACTTTGTAAAAAATTTCTGATAAATCAACTAAAAAGTGCCGAATGAATTTCGAAAATATTTATCGTCCGGAAATTACCCTTTCTATCATTTATTTATAAAAATAATGGTTTTTTAGCTAAATTAAGTACACTGGCTCCTTGAAACCTACTACCCTACTACAAAGTTTCAAGGGGCCAGAGCACTTCGTTTTGCCAAAAAGCCATTATTTTTGTTGTTTGTAACGACAGATGAACTCGCACTGATACCACTTTTTTATGCCCGCGCGCTGCTTTCGCATTGGTACCATCCTCTCTTTTGCACAAAGAAAGACGTTGTGAGATAGAAAAGGATGGTAATAGTGCAATAATTCGATTCAAATAGGTGTAACGTTGACACTGCTTAAAGTATGACAATGCAAATTGGGGTAAGGGACAACTATGTCAAAACTCGTGCAATCCATTTAAAGTATGGATGATATTTATTTTTTGAGACAACAAAGACATTAGTGTAAGGCCAGTTTTATTATTGTTTCTTAAAAAATAAACCATGTAATGGTAATTCGCTGATTGGGAAGACCCTTACCTTATTTGAAGTGGATTGGCGGCGATAATTACACCATTTCAAGTTCCTATATTGCATAGTTTTTCAGATACATTGTTATTATGGGGCTGATTCGAAATTTGGATCCAAAAATCATTAGAGTAAGGGACATTTTTTTTAAGCTAGATTTTTTTTATATTCACCATTCGATAGAGCGAAAAATTCTGAACAAAACTGTATACTCAACTCATTTTGGGTATTTTGTCCCTTACAACAATTGAACCTACGGTCGACGATATATGTATGTTTATCAGTTGTCTAGTACTCATAGCACAAGCTCTGCTTAGTTTGGGACTAGATGGCGTTGTGTGAAAGTTGTGGAATATATATTATTATTAAAAACTATCTGTGTGCCACATTTCATACAAATCCGTTCAGTAGTTTTTGCGTGAAAGAGTAACAAACATCCATCCATCCATCCTCACAAATACAAGGATTCATGAAATAAATCTTAATTCATCAAAAAGTCAAAGGATTAAAAATAAACATCAAACTGAGAACCTCCACTATCAGTTTCACGGAAGACCATAATAATTATCCATCGGTAATACATGGAAGTACTCAATCGATATAATTTTACGATAACGTCGTTATAAGAAGATGGCTTCCTAATAATAATTAAACCCTAAACAAACCGCCATGTAATCCAGAAGTTGTACTGTCTCATGTTTGATTTGTATATTAATTAATCAGGGCAGGGTGTGGGCTTAGTGGATAAGCGGTAGTTGTTTTGAAAATCGCTTCCATGTTTTTCTTCTGGCACAATAAAATGAAATGTGTACAGCTGTAAATCATTCACTAGTGTTGTACATATAAAAAATGAAGAATGACGTTTGTTAAATAGCATAGATGTTCTTGAGCTAAAAGACGTAGCAGCAATTCTACTGGGTATATGCATAACCCACTAACAGTAGCAATTGCTTTCATTTTGACAGTTCAACAGCATTCTTTGCATTACTTACCTTCTTGAGCGGACAAACTTTTCGAATATATGAAGCAATTTAATGGATTAGCAATATCCTGATCCATTGCTTCATATACATTAGGATATTGCTAGGTAATCCATTGCTTCATATGTTCGAAAAGTTTGCTTTAAAATTATTCACAATGTTATTGATAGTGTATTATGCAATTAGGGTGCTGAAAATTCTTTCTCTCTCTCTAATAACATCACGCCTTATTTCCCCGAAGAGCTACAGTAACGAGCTAAAGTCCTGTTGGGCCACCAGTGGCCCGGCCGATCCAAGCAGTTTATATTATTACTTCTAAATAAAGCCTAATATCGTCTGTGAGCGATTTCACGCTATGGTCTGACGGATCTCGTCAAAAAAATCATTCAAAATCATAAATATCACTTGCCAACAAATCCAGTAAGAAGAGCACTGCCGGTCGATTCCGTAAAAATCTCACCGTGAAATCATAAGTGAAGTGAGCTTGAAGTGAGCAGTGTCAATAATGTTAATCCCTAATGACAGCTCACTTCCTACTCACTTCACCTACATTCTCACGGTGAGATTTTTACAGAATAGCACTGCTGTTTACATTTTATAGTATGGTCTGTGTATTCAAGAATCCAAAACAGTTTACGTTAAGTTAATAGAATCAGCAGAAACTGGAGTTGACTATTTTTTGTGAGCGGGGTCATAAACATATCGTGCGCCGCCGATAGAGGGCGACTTAAAAGTAAATTCTACGTCACGGTGATTTGGGTAAACTGGTTAAAATACTCTTTCCAGTACCAAAATAGTAAGCTAATATGTGCTGCTTTCCTTCTCCATTTCGATTTCTACACAGAACCTGTAACCGCTTATCGCTCCGCCTATTACCATAACCAGACCCTAAAATCTTGAGGATCGTAAAAATGCTACATAAATTCTAACCGGTCGGCTCACCAATTAGTTTTAATTACCGAAGAGTGTTGTAGCCTTATCAATACGTAAGAATCGTAGTATCAGATTACCATTCAAATGTCCAACAGTGAGCGAGATTCGGGACGAAATTCTCGATAAAACAAAAAAAGATTTAATCAGGGCAAAATTCAAATTTTTCAGTACACATTAGACCAAAGATTCCGGGATAAAGACATTTTTTCGATGCACTGTGGTTCGAGATTGAATCTGGACGAAATAACGTCATCCGTATTTAAATACATTTCGTAGGAAATTTTAATTGTAGATTGATACGTGTGTTAATGAAGTTTAGATTCTGTATTTTATAATCTCTTTAGTTTTGGAGTAACGGGAGGTAATCCAGCATATTACTTACTTGGGGCTCTTTCCCACGGCAAGGTCCCGTTTTTTACAGGTACGGTTTTTTGCAGGATCCCGTTTAGTAGTGTACGTGTTTAAATATATATATTCACACAAGCATCCTGTTTGCAGTATCTGGCAAACAGGATGCTTGTGTGAATACATATATTTAAACACGTACATTTTAAATCAGAAAGTAGGTACTGACAATATCAAGCAGCATTTCACAACCTTTACATCCTTCAAACATAACACGTGCAAACAGAATTCTGCATAAAACTTTTCTGGTTAGCACACAGAAAACTGGGACATTCATACTAGAGTTATAAATTGGAAAGTAACTCTGTCTGTGTGTATGTTACCTTTTCGCGCCTAAACCACTGAAATTATAAGTTTATTTATATAAGTAGATATTTTAATACACATTTACAAGACAATATTTTGTTGGTCAATGTTTTAAAACTAGATGGTACCGGCAGTTCCTAGCTGATTGATCTCTGAGAAGAAACGGCGAAACGATCTCAGGGGTTTTTTTTGGTGGAAAATTATCAAATAACTTTTCCCGCCCTGGGTGGAGCGGGAGGGCGTGTCAGACTTTTACTGACTAAAACCTACCCGTTTTCCTTCAGTTGCCTGTGCCAAGGGCCACGGTAACTCTTTGGAACCCGCGACCCTGGCAAGCATTGGCCGCAGCGGACCTCGTCAGTTACTGCTGACATTTCTTTGAGGCAACGCGCCGTCGAACCGGGCCTGGTCCTTACCGGACGGCGAACTGCCTATTGCTCGCCGTCCGCAAGCCCGCGCATACGGTGGCCGGGAGTCAGCTCTTGACTCCCGACGCCCAGGGCGTCTCCTGCAGCGACTAGGGGCGTGAGGGCGCAAAGATTGCCTCTCCGTCACGCGTTCTGCCTCCTCCTTCGCAAGCATTACTGCTTCGCAGAAGGAGGAACTCACGGGTCATGGTATCTTTTAAAGTCCAAACGATACATTAAGTGAGACTAACAATGCAGGGATATTTTGACTTGTACCAACAGACGGCATCCATGCATCAGTCTTCGTGTAGCTGAACCCTACCATTGAACGGATTTCGATACAATTCGGCAAGGAGATACATGGCGTCCTGAGGAAGGACATAGGGTACTTTGTGTCTCAAAAATAATCCAATATAGGGGATGAAAGTTTGTATGGGAAACCTAGTATTTCATGAAAATTCAAATTTATATTTTACGCGACGCGACGGTGCGACACGATTCTGATAGAACAAATTCCACGAAGTTTTCATAGAAATTGTTCTACTAGTGTCGCGTCGCGTTGTCGCGTCGCGCTTGTCTACGGGAGCCTTAAATTGGCTTGAGAAACTTTGCAGACGTTATGGGTATCGGTATCATCATCATCATCTGCCTAGCCTTTTCCCAACTATGTTGGGGTCAGCTTCCAGTCTAACCGGATGCAGCTGAATACCAGTATTTTACATGGAGCGACTGCCTATCTGACCTCCACAACCCAGTTACTGGGTAATACGATACCCCTAGGTAAGGCTGGTTGTCAGACTTTCGGGCTTCTGACTACCCGTAACGACTGTCAAAGATCTACGAATGACAGCCGGGACCAACGGCTTAACGTGCTTTCCGAGGCACGGAGGGGTCTCGGTATGTAAAGATGGTCACCCATCCACAGACCAACCGCGGCAAGCGTAGCTTAACCTGATCGATCGACCTGTGCGGCTGTTATTATTTGGCCACGGGCCCCTCTATGGGTATCGGTATCATAAGATGATAAACAAAGAGAAAGCTTATTTCTCAACTTATACTTCAAGCTCAGCGGTTGTTGAGCCCAAAATTTCTTGGTACCTTCAGACTTCGACTACGGCAGTTTCTTATCACCTCGCAGAAAAACTTGGTATGACTGCTTCGAACACGTCCGTTATATAACTGGCTGTCGTGTCCTTCCCGAGTCAATCTGTCTATTTAGCGTATCACCTGCCGGTCGATTCTGTAAAAATCTCACCGTGAAATCATAAGTGAAGTGAGCACTTAATAGTGTTAATCCCTAGCGAATAACAGCTCACTCCACGCTCACTTCACCCAAGCTTTCACGGTGAGATGGTTACAGAATCGCACGGCTGGTCACAAACTGTGAACAAAGGTATAGTAATTGAGTAGTTTGTGGATTTTTTGTTGGATAATAGTTATAGTAGTTATAATACTTACACATGTTATTTACCGATATTTATTTATTGTAAACGCATTTAATTTTAATTTTATTCCACCCAAATCGTTCGGTTTGTTTTATTCACACCTACGCCTCTGTAATTGTAATATCATTTATTAACACATTATATCTACATATAAATTTATAAATAATATAATCAAGTAATCATCATCATCATCTGCCTAGCCTTTGTCCAACTATGTTGAGGCCGGCTTCCAGTCTAACCGGATGCAGCTGAATACCCGTATTTTACATGGAGCGACTGCCTATCTGACCTCCACAACCCAGTTATTGGGTAATACGATACCCTTGGTAAGACTGGTAAGGCTTCTGACAACCCGTAACGACTGCCAAAGATCCACGAATGAGAGCCGGGATCAACGGCTTAACGTGCTATCTGAGGCACGGAGGGGTCCTGGAATGTAAAGATGGTCACCCATACACGGACCAACACGGCAAGCGTAGCTTTACCTGATCAATCGATCCGTGCGGCTGTTATAACTTAGCCACAAGCCCCTCCAATATAATCAAGTAATTTATATGGTGTACATAATAAAGAGTATTCTATTCTATTAACACACCTACGATCAATAATGTTTCCCAATGCAAAACTTTACTGTAGAATACATAGTTAAAGTGTCGGGTATACTTAGATAATTTCACTCATAACGCTGTGACAACACCTACTTATCTCGTCTGCTTAACTTCCGTGTCTCACTGCAGGGATCAGCAGAATATCAGCGTCAGGTATGCCTGACACATGCTGAGCTGGACTCCCATTTGGTACAACGTTGAGACGCACACCGCGCTGTGTATTTATTACGTTACTATTTGTCTTAGTGTCACTTTTATTTCGATATGTGTTTTTCTATTTTGTTTTTATATCGGCACCTTTTTTATGTCTAATTCATGTACACGGAGAGAAAAATCTTAGAAAAATTACTGTGCTGTCTCATAATCTGAGTGCATTTGAGTGGTAATGGAAAAATTACCATGCTAGCACATTAAAAATTCTTATGCTGTACAGTAAAATTTATTGGACAAATAGTGATTTTTTCCCAATTCCACTCAGAAAATTTTCTGTAGATGTCACGTGCACTCACTTTAAAGTGACGAGCACAGTAATTTATTTTTTTTTTTAATTTTTAATTTTTTTTAATTTTAATTTTTTTTTTATTATTTAATTTTTTCTAAGAATTTTCTCTCCGTGTAGGTAATTGGTTACCGTCTAATTTATTTTATCGTGTTTAGATATCGATACCTATCGCGTTTGTGGAGTTTCACTAGCTCATTCACTTTGAACCTGTATACATAAAGATGAATCTTGCGCAGAAAATTCGGCTGTCTTGACTGTCAAGTATTCAGAGTCTAATCTTAGGTCTTTTGTTAATCGATTCATAAATTACTCTCTTTCAAACGGCGCTAAATTTATTCTTGGGTTTGCATTTTAAGAGACATGTGGACGCAGCTGAATGAACTAAATCAAAGACGTCGTCTCGTTTATTAATATCGCGCACACTGCTACAAATACGGGCAATTTGTAGCCAAAAATAAAAACAAACTTTATTATTATGCCGGTCAAGCATCAGTGTCGGAAAATGCAATAAAACACAGCGTTACAAACGCTATGAAACATACCTCATAAACCTTCGAATGAAACGCTTAACAAAAACGTATCCAAAGGGATAAACTAAAAAAATATACACTTCAGATATTCAGCTATCCTTAATTTAAAATTAGAAATGAATTCGACTTTACACCGTACGAATACAGATCAGAATGTCTTAAAATTCGGACGGTAATTCAAATTTAAAACATATCCCTGAAATTTTAGGGTGACTTTTCGTTTGCACTAATATTACACAGTGGTGCATTCTGTCGAGACTCGGGTAAAAAAAAAATTAAGCCATGCTCTGCGGACAAATTTAGCGAGAGACGACGAAAAGCGGGCAAAAAGAATGCTCAGACGTTCGCACCCCTTTTTCAAGGTAAATTTCCCGAGTGCATCAGGAATTAAAATAGGTATGAAGGTATTTTACGCGAGTATTTTTCTGGAAATGTATTTATTTTTTTTAGCGATCTGTAGGTGGAGCAACACTGTATGTTTACTGATTGTTGTGCTGGACAAAATTTAAATATGCAGTTTACTGAAATAGTCCGAGGGCATTGTGGCTAAGTAATAACAGCCGCATGGGTTGATCGATCAGGTTAAGCTACACTTGCCGCGGTTGGTCCGTGGATGGGTGACTATCTTCACATACCAAGACCCCTACGTGCCTCGGAACGCACGTTAAGCCATTGGTCCCAGCTGTCATTCGTGGATCTTTGACAGTCGTTACGGGACGTCAGTAGCCCGAAAGTCTGACAACCAGTCTTACCAAGGGGTATCGTATTACCCAGTAACTGGGTTGTGGAGGTCCGATAGGCAGTCGCTCCATGTAAAATACTGATATTCAGCTGCATCCAGTTAGACTGGAAGCCGAGCCCAACATAGTTGGGAAAAGGCTAGGCAGATGATGAATTACGATTTCAATGAAAAACAAGCCGTGATGGGTGCTACTCTGCAAAGTTACGCTAATCGTAAAGGGTGCGACTTTGCAATGTCGCAAAAAAATAATAGCCCTATTATATCAACTTCCTGATTAAAACCCTCCGAAAAATTTGTTCACATACATGCATACATAAATATACCCACACAGATCCATCAACTTAAACGTTATCTGGCTTTACTTAGAACACCTCACAACGTAAAGATATCACAGAAATCCGATTTCGAAAATCGGGTGATCAGGAAGTTGAAATTAATTAATCCGTAATCGATTAGACTTATTAAATATAATCGAAATTAAATTGACCATATAATGGCAACCCTAAACTTCGCGTGTGGAACTCGCAATGATAATACGATAAAATACATATTTATTTGTTATGATCACGGCGTCTTAGTTAGAGATAGAACATAAACTGATAATTCCTATTTCAAAAACTTATATTATTTGATTAATTTTCAAAATGTGTTCGCGGTGGACCTTTCACGAAAATAACACACCTAACTATTTAATTTTGACATTTTCTTAAAAAACTTAGGATTTGCTGGACCAATATTTCTCAAATTTCTATCACTTTTGAGTGATGATTATACGCATCGATTGGTACCAAAACCAATCCGATCGCAACATTATTTTTTTAGAAATCGCGAATTCGCGATTTTCACATTTAAAAAAAAAAACAAAAAACTTCTTGGCCGATTTCGCTACAAAACTAATCAGTTCTAAGTTACGTCCATACGCATCGATTGACACCAAAACGAAGTCAATTGCATAATTACCTCGCGACAAATCGTTGACGAAAAATGTGTTCACATACATACACACACACACACACACACACACACACACACACACACACACACACACACACACACACACACACACACACACACATAAATCCACTTAAAAACTGTCTAGAATTACTCAGGATATCTCAAAACGTAAAATAATCGAAAAAAAATCGATTTCGAAAATCGGGGTGATTACTATAACTTCCTTAATCAGGAAGTTAAAAAATCAGTGTTTAGAAGAATACATGAATGTCCAATAAACATTTTTCCGCTGCACACGGATTTCAGTCCGCCATCACGCCATATTGATTCGTCATTCGATTGTTTTTGTATGAACTTGCTAATTTTAAACGTTTATTTATCCATCACCATTCGGCACAGGATGCTTTTTGGGAAAACAAATAAACAAAACTAAACATTAATACTGGCAGTGCATTCGGGTTTGCTTGCGGATTTTAGAGAATCCTTTAACTTATGTTAGTCAGGAATTAAAACACATATACAACATTATTTTTAGTATATTGCAAACCTGAACAGACATATTATAGTTTGTTCAGAATATGTAACTGAATCGATTCCAATAATTTTTACACTATGTTATATTTTGTCCCAAAAATATTTAAAAAAGCTAACAAGTTGGACACCGAGCGACACTTAGTATATCGGCCGGTGGCGCGTGTTAAGTGGTAACCAACTTTTTGTACGGACAATCAGGTAACATAACAAGCTTATAACTTCGTGATTTTTCATGATACAGTTTTGAAATTTTGTACATAGATTCTTGACATAGAAATACTAGATATGTGTTTCGGGTTTCCCATATACTAAAAATAATGTTGTATATAATATGATCTAACAAGCGGACCCAGTGCGGATTGGTGCAAAACACACACACGCCGACTTTCTTCTCTTAATATATTTCGGACTCCTAAATCATATAAATATAGTACAAGGGGATTACTTACCGAGTCATATAGAGTTAGGTACGGTTTAAAATAAATAGATATTTCTAAAATATATGAAATCAGATTCTAAAATAATGTGTTTGTAGGCCAGCGGTCATTCGCCATTATTTATGTGTTGCGAACAAAGGATTTTGCCGATAACTCTTACAGCCTATGTTTTGTTAGGCATTTTGTGGAAAAATTGGAGATTTCCAATATTAATATTTTTCAGAATTTGAGGCATATAGACTAAAACGGCCATAAGTAAACTATGGGTTATAAGTAAATGATAATAACGAAAACTTATAATTAGTCATATTCCAGCAGTGCTATTCTGTAAAAATCTCACCGTGAGAACTTAGTTGAAGCGAGCGGGAAGTGAGCTGTCATTAGGGATTAACACTATTGACACTGCACACTTCAAGCTCACTTCACTTATGATTTCACGGTGAGATTTTTACAGAATCGACCGGCTGTTATTAAAATTGAAAGTAGTCGTGGCCCAGTGGCCGCGACTTACGATTCGAAGTCGAGTCGGTCGTAAGTTCGAACCCAAGCAGAAACTTTACTTTGTGTAAAAAAAAAAAACATCACCACTGCTCTCAAAACGGTGAAGGAAAACATCGTGAGGAAACCGGCATGTCCTAGAATCAAAAATTCGAAGTTATGTGACATCTACCAACCCGCAGTGTGCCCGCGTGGTAGATTACAGCCCACTCCCTCTCGAAGAAAGGAGCGCTGTGTCCCACCAGTGGGAAAATTATAGGCTAATTATGCTAATATTTTTAGCATTTGAGACATATATGATATTATAATAAGCTAAAACGTTAATAAGTGAATTATGTGCTATAAATAACAACTTGACAACAACGAATATTTGTAAGTAATTGGCCATATTCCTGTTATTACAGTAGTCGGCACATAACTTGGCAAGAGTCCTCCCCTTTTCCTCTCCTTTCTTTAACTTTCTTCTAAACAGACGTGTTTAAAATAAATTATGGAAATAACCGTAAAATCAACATTATGGGAAAAACAAACAATCAAAGTGATAATTTTTTTGTTGCACTAAGTGTACATGCGCAAACTTATTCCCACTACGGCAAAACCTTGTCAAGTTACGTGCCACTGACTGTTACACATGCATTATTACACATGAAGTGGTGAGTTTTCGTAAAAATTAAATAAATGAGATAGAAATTGCACGAAACTATCGAGATAACTTAAGGTTTAAGAACAACTTTATTTCTCATAGGAATTGCATACATAATTCACTTACTGAGAAACAATATCTAAAACTAAGATTAATAATGAGAGCGCACAGATGTACGTATATAAAATAAAAAAAAACAAAAAATATCAAAGAAAAAAAGAACAAAATGTGACATTTAGCCAGAATTTACCAGTAAGTGGCAAACGGGCCATTACTTTTGTCTCACTCTTACCTAAAAAAAAATACATGCCAATCTAATGGGCCCCATGTATCTAAAAGTATTTTTTTTATAACCATAATATTAAATTTCTCAGAAGTAGCCCGGACTATGGCAATGGGCTTGCCCCTATTACATGGGACTTCAAAATCCCTGACGAAATACAACGTTTAACGTTAAATGCGCAAAACCTCAGACACCCCAACTGATTTTTAATTCAATTGACCTATTTCAGAGAGAAAATAAGTCATTAAAAAAGTTGTAAAGGTTTTATGTGCTGTTTTAGTTTTACTGGCCATTCTGATCGTTTCTTGCGTCTGCGACGACGCTTTATCGAGGGAGGAATCGTCACAGGGTCGCTGCGCCGCACTGACATTGGCTTGCTTGACCTATTAATAAATAGACACGGCAACGTTTTAAATGAAGATTTTTTGAAAAATGTGACCTATATTAAAAAGTGGTTCAATGAATTCTGCTTGTTATTCTGATCAAACTATTTTCAGGTTTTGCGCATTTAACGTTACACGTTGTATATTTGTAGGTACTATAGATACACTTCTGCCCAACCCTACAGGGGTACAAGGTGTGATGTTATGTTATATTAAAAACAGTATTTTCCAATTACCAGGCTTTAATATACATACGCCAGCACATCAAGCTACCCTAAACTGTAAAATTTTCCCAAACAACCTTGAACCTAATGCTAATAGCGATAAAGTTGAAAATCTATTAAAGAAAGATTGACCCGAAACTATTATATCAAATTTTTCCAATCAACTTTGAACCTTACATTTTTACTTCGAGTAATAGTTATGTATAAAACAATATTTTTTGCTGTGCCCTGACAGGGTCTAAATGATAAATGATAAATGATAAATGATTTATTTTCTGTAAGTAGGTTTGTACAAACACTTTTACATGTCAATCACATTTTTTTTTTAAACTAGATGAGGTCGGCGTTTCCTATCTGACTACTCTGAGAAGAAAGGCCGAAACAAACTCAGAGGTCACAGTCTCTTTTAAAGTCTACAATGGCTCTTAGCTCTAAGCCTTTTTAACGCAAATAAATTAATATGCATACAAAAAAAAAAAACCTAATGCTTTAGCGATAAAGTTGAATATCTATTAAAGACATTTGACGGATCTTAGTACCTTGATGTGCTGGCGTCTGTACCAAAAATAACTAAAACGGAATTTATATTCAAGAGATTGTTGTTCGGACAAAAGAGATTAATTATTCAAATTATTCTAGACGGTACTGTAAGCTTTAAGTTTAGGTATTATAATTATATTTATAATATATTTATTAGACCAAAAGAATAAAGGGACGTACAGACAGGCGCGACGCGACGCCGCGACGCGATTCTGCGATATTTATCCGTAGAACAATTTCTATGGAAACGCGCGCGACAATTCCACAGGGGCGACCTGTCGCGCCGCAACATGGTTGCGCCGCGACTCCAATAGGAAAATTTTGTATGGCGACGCGGCGATATCGCGGCGATATTCGCGCAGCGGCCGCGACGCCATACAAAATGTTCCTTTTGTATGGCGACGCGGCGATATGGCTGTAGCGGCCGCAATTCGCGTCGCTCTAGTGGGAAAGGTGTTGCGGCGCGATAATATCGCAGAATGCACGAGCCTTAAACAAGTTACACAATTTGTCTTGGCTACTTATAATTATGCAGAGTAAATCAGTGGTATTTGTGTCTAATTATTTGCATCTGCTGCCGAACTAGGTTTATAGCCTGTGTTTCAGCACGCAGCGCGTCACGCCCTCGGACTGGGTATGCAAGTATGAGCTTAGTAACAAAAGACAACAGTTTATTAAAATATGAACATAATTATTTCAAAAGAATGAAAGGATGCTGTCCTTTTCTGCCGTGCTACACGGAAAAGCGGTATCTCAGGAAAAGCTAGTTTTGAGAAAATTTAAGTTTTGCTCTTATTCTCTTAGTGCTTTGAGGTAAAGCTGTGACAGGGAAAACTTTTTTAAGGGTTTTCTTTTTTATAATTATGCTTTAAACTAGCAACCCGCCCCGGCTTCGCACGGGTGGAATGGAGAAACACTGATCATTTTAGAGCCATTATTTCTCGTAAAAAGTATAGGATAAAAAATGGTTATTGTGGGTTATCCCTAAGAGATAGACATATACCATTGCGGACTTTTTTGTAGACCTTTTTAAGGTGTACAATACTGTAGTACATTATTTTGATCTATCTCGACGGGTTCAGCCAGCGTTTTCAATGTAAGCGCAAAAAAATGTGTTTATTTACGACATCACATTAGAAACCTCTAAAATTATCAGTGTTTCTCTACTATATTATGCATGTATTATACATATAAACCTTCCTCTTGAATCACTATATCTATTAAAAAAACCGCATCAAAATCCGTTGCGTAGTTTTAAAAATCTAAGCATATATAGGGACAGACAGACAGGGAAGCGACTTTGTTTTATACTATGTAGTGATAAGATACCGCTATTTGGCTTAGCTTGTTGGATGCGTATTTCTTTAAGCTATCCGATGCCATAAAAATCAAAGTCACGAATTTTTTTGAGATACCGCTTTTGAGCTTAATACGGCAGTTTAGGTGTGTACGGAGAAGAAGGTAAGTGTATGTGTGAGAGGGTGTGTAGAGAATTATATAATTTTAGCTACTGGATTCTTTAGGTCAAGCCGACAAACTGCCGTTCGATTCTGTAAAAATCTCACCGTGTAATCAGAAGTGAGTGTTAAACCCTAGCGAATGACAGCTCACTCCATGCTCACTTCACCCAAGCTTTCACGGTGAGATGGTTACAGAATCGCACGGCTGTTGTATCACTATTTCAAGATAGTCAGCATTTTCTCAGTTTGATCGTACATATGTCAAGTTCCAAAGTCACAGAGATAGCTGCATAGTTACTTATTAGGTACTTTAATCATATCCCAGTTAAACGCTAAATTCCATTATATATTGTCAGCTCATCATCATCTGCCGAGCCTTTTCCCAACTACGTTAGGGTCAGCTTCCAGTCTAACCGGATACAGCTGAATACCAGTATTTTACATTGAGCGACTGCCTATCTGACCTCCACAATCCAGTTACTGGGTAATACGATACCCCTAGGTAAGAACGTTGGTCAGACTTTCGGGCTTCTGACCACCCGTAACGACTGTCAAAGATCGCCCATTGTGTCGCCCTTTGTAAAATTTCTATATTTAATTTTATGTCTGTGATTTATATGGTGTACATAATAAAGAGTATTCTATTCTATTCTACGAATGACAGCCGGGACCAACGGTTTAACGTGATTTCCGAGGCATGGAGGGGTCTCGGTATGTAAAGATGGTCGATCCACCCATCCACAGACTAACCGCGGCAATTGTAGCTTAACCTGATCGATCGACCCGTGCGGCTGTTATTATTTAGCCACGGGCCCCTCTTAATATATTGTTAGCTAATTAGGTAAATTAGTAAAACAACATATTAGAAGAAATGTTGACATAATTTAATAAAGTTTTTCTAATTTGAAAATAGAATAGAATAGAAGTGGTGTCTGTCGCTTGGAGCGAAGGATTTATTCGTTGGAATGAGACGGAAATAGGTAATCGTTTCTGAAAATTGTTTTTTTTTTTTGAGTGGAATAGGAAAACGGAAATTATAGACTAGACTGTTTCTAGTCGAACTGCTGTGCGATTCTGTAATCTCACCGTGAAAACTTGGGTGAAGTGAGTCGTCAATAGAGTCAATCCCTAGCATCAGCATGACTCACAGCTCACTCTAAGCTCACTTCACCTTAGTTATCATGGTGAGATTTTTCCAGAATCGACCGATTGTAGTCATACTTTCGTCTGGCTGACTAACTAGTCCCATTAACTTTCACATGTCAGTCATCGGAAACATAGCCATCAAACACTCGTAGCTATACGTCATTGGTTCAGCCGTCTTCTTGACAAAATACTTTTATCGCCTTTTACCACTAACTAGGTATCTACTTTCAAGTGTTTGCGCAGACACGGGTGTACTCTCCCTTCCCTCATTCTCATAGTCCGATGGGACGGCATTCCGACACGGCCGGAGAGAGATCAGGCGCAGGACCAACGTCTTAACGTGCTTCTTGAGGCACGGGGGTAACATACTGCCAATTTTCAAACTCCGGACACTTGTGCACTATAATATATCCCGCCTAAACTCCTAAAGGCTAGTCTCTGGCGAGATAGAAAATCGGTCTGGAGGACTGTACCTACTTACTAAAAAAACCATTCTTCAGACTTATATTGACAACCCTATTGGAGCCCTCAAACAATATCTTAATTACTATAACCAAAGTCTGCCAAACATCGTTATTGTGGAAATCACCGACAAAAATCTGGCAATCTTTCCGTAATTTGTCGTCGTATTTTCAACATTAACAATATTATTTTAGTCCAAACATTTTTCCTATCTTTATATCGGTCGCATTTCGTCTCTAAAGTTGTATCATGTAGGTATCTGCTGACAATCAACAATTGGCAGGTATCTCCATTTTTAGGGTTCCGTACCCAAAGGGTAAAAAGGGACCCCATTACTCCCGTTCCGCTGTCCGTCCGTCCGTCCTCCATCTGTCGCCAGGCTGTATCTCATGAACCGTGATAGTTAGACAGTTGAAATTTTCACAGATGATGTATTTCTGTTGCCGCTAAAACAAAAAATACTAAAAAACAGAATAAAATTAATATTTAAGGGGGCTCCCATACAACAGACATGACTTTTTTGCCGTTTTTATAGATAATGGTACGGAACCCTTCGTGCGCGAATCCGACTCGCGCTTGGCCGGTTTTTTTTTACTTACTCTGGAATTCACCAGCGGGGTAAATGCGTAACATACTATCAGTAGCAATGGGTTTCATTTTGACAGTTCGATAACATTCATTGCGTTATTTACGTTGTTGAGCAGATAAATTTTTCGAACATATGAAGCAATGGATTAGCAATATGATTTAGATTTTGACTGATAATCTTTTACGCATATAGGGTGCTAAAGTTCAGCTCAAATGGATTTTTGAGCACATTTTCATAATTTTGCAGAGATATTACAATTTTGCTTTCCCTAAAACATTGTACTTCATGCTCCACTTTAGTGATATCAAACAAACAGTATGCTATTACCTCTGTGTGCGTTATGACTGCCCACGCGCATCTCTATGCCGATGATTAATATGTAAGAAATAGTGCGATGTGTAAACTGTGAGAACGTTACGTAAGAAGGCTAGGTAGGATTGTGAAATTATTTCTACTTTGGAAGAGGTTAAATTCTGTTTCATCTGGCGGTAAGTTGTTGAAGGGATTGCCTGTAAACTCAGGCATGTGTTATCGTTGCCTGTGATTGGATGAAAGCGCAATGCAATGTGGCGTAGAACATTTTCGAATGAACGAAACTATAGGACGTAGAAGTTCTCGTTTAATCTCTGTCGGTTCTGGTTTTTGGAAAACTTGACTAAAACACCTGAAAAGCCTATACAGGCCGTGCGATTCTGTAACCATCTCAACGTGAAAGCTTGGGTGAAGTGAGCGTGGAGTGAGCTGTCATTCGCTAGGGATTAACACTATTAAGTGCTCACTTCACTTATGATTTCACGGTGAGATTTTTACAGAATAGACCGAAGGGTCAAATTGAATTGCTAGCAAAATTGAGAAAAAAATAATATAAATAATAATTTGATGGTTTTTTTTCTATTTTCATCGACCGCAGTTAGCGTAGAAAGTCACTTGAGTTAGTGTACTAGTTTATTTTTGTGTAAACTTCACATTCAAGACTGGTATCGATATCTGAACACGATAAAACAGATTTTATCAACTCATACTGCAAGTAACCACACTTCCAGCAGTAGCTGACATCGTGTTTAGTTATCGATACCTATGAAGACTCTGGAGTTTCGCTAACTAATTTAATTTGACCCTGTATGAGATCGTGGCCTTTACCAGCACATGTCAGATAAGGACACATACATCCATTCCCAGTGTCTTCACACATTCTGATTCAGCGTTTCCTGTGGCCAATTTTGTCTCACCATGCCGCTGTGGATGTCCGGATGCGAACGGAAGCATGTGTGAAATAAATACAACATCAAGCAAGCAGATATGTGTAATAATTATATTATTATTATCTTTTGTTCGTAAACCTTTTATCTGCTTGTCTAGACTAAGTGCGCCCGCGACTCTACCGTCGCACACTGGATCGAAAATCGCGTCTAGAAGACTTAGGGCTTCGAAGTTTTAAGTGTTCTTTTTGGGCTTGAAATGGGTTTTTTTGTATTACTATGGTCAAATATGTTAATATGTTAGGTGCCCGGAGTAAATTGCCTTGAAAACTGAGGACTTATAATTTTGTTACGAAAAAATGTATGGAGCGGGTATGGAAACTGAAAAATCTGGATATCTTTGGAACTGAAAAAAATCCCGTTATAAGGGGTTATAGTACTAATTATTTATGACTTTTAACATACTTCATATTTCTGAAAATACTGCACTTTTTTATTTAAATCGTGGTAAATGTATACATATATTTTGCTTATATATCTGATGCCTTAACACAACGGCACTGAAAACAAATGAAATAAAATAATTATCAGGATCTTTGAAAATCAGCAAAGAAAATAATTACCGTTATAATACCTAATTAACGACCCTTCGTGAACTTTACGTTCGCCCAATAATAGATTCACAATAAACCAAACATTCGCACACCATCTGGTAAATGCCAACTTCCACGACACCAAAATAAATCTAATTATAACCGTGAATAATTTAATGTGGTAACAATTGGTTAAGATCACAACGTGGGCAATAACTATCATGACTCAATGGGAACTGAATATTATCAGCCATATGGACTGACTTGACATGGCAGACATTGCGAAATAAGTCTATGACGCGAAACTTTTTTCGTCCGTCGTTTCAGGTTTGTGCTTGTTTCTGTTGAACGGGATAGACATAAAATTAGGTATTGAGTAATGGGTTTTACAGCAATGAATAATATCAGGATTTACAAGGGAAAAAGAAAAAGGTGAAAGGCTGTGACATACTGTATGCGGAAGGTGGAGAACTGTGAGAGGCCTATGTCCAACAGTGGACTGCGGTAGGCTGAGTTTTTAATCTTTGAGGACTTAAAATTGTTTTTGGTCTTTTAGTGCCTCGTTGGTCTATGAATCAAAAGAGCAGCCGGTCGATTCTGTTACAATCTCACCGTGAGAAGTTGGGTGAAGTGAGTTGTTATTCCATCGGATGTTAGAGATGGACACTAATGACTGCTCACTTTAAGCTCACTTCACTCGAGTTATCATGGTGAATTTTTTACACAATAGCACTAGTGCTTCTAATCGTGAATTGATAGGTACAATTCCTGGGTTTGACCAAATAGAAAAGATTGGTGTCGGCCATCTATGAGTAATAGAGTCTACCTACGTCATATCTGATGAAATAGAAGAATGAAAATGAACGTACGTTGCCGTGGTCTCGATTCTCATATAGCATAATCAGTACAATGTTTATATATATACAATGTTGTTTATATAGATACAATGTTCTAACTCAAAGGCCTCTCATAGAATTACGTCATATTATTTTTCTGATTTTCTAAGCATGGTTTTTGAATTGTCTATTTTTTAGCCCTAGACTGTCTGAAAAATTGGAATTCTTTGGCAGATTTGGCAGGTCGCGATTCTATATTGCCTTTCTTTGTATTTCACAATTCACGTCAATGTTCAATTATATCGCGTTAAAATGTTAGAGTAACCTATTTTCCTAATCGACTTTTACGCTTTACGTAGGAGGGCGTAGAAAAAGTAAAATTTAGTACAGCTATTTAGTTTTTATCGTTATCTTGACATTACTTTCCTAGATTTGAAAATCTTTTTGGTGAATTGATGTGGGGTGAACAGAGCGAGTTTGAAAAATTATAATGCAGATCAGAGATTTTGTTTATTTATTTATTTATATTACGTAAATAACACCTTAACAGCTGTAACGCCAATGCGATATTACTACCACCAAGATCACTCAAAAATAAAATACCAAACACTATAAAAAATTCAATCTTAAAAGCAATTAAAAATACAATCAAAGATGCAAATAAAATACAATTACAAATACCATTAAAAATACTACTCAGCATTTTTTTTTGTGGTTGTATGTCAAAGTATCCATGTGTATCAACGACCGTATGTAGTATCAACGATCAATGCACAAGCATTTGTCAATGTGAGATAGGATACACATCTGTCAAATAACTATATTAGACAGATAAGCACCCCAACTTACATTCCCGTCAATGTCATCAATATCTACATATGTGTTTTTAATTATGGATTCCATAAAAAGCAAACCATTTATTATCTTTCTCCAAAAAAATCTGCCCTTTTCAGCTGAAAAACGTAACGACTAAACAGTTAACTTTAACGGCATGTCAATACACTAGAACAAACAAAATATCTGGGAACCCTTCGACCGGATACCGACCACGTGTTACCCTGCGCACACGCACATTTCTAACAAGGGGGCGTTTTCTAAAAATATAACACAGAATTATAAACGCAATATGTTCTCCGTTAGTCACTTCGCGTTCACCACGACACGCGGTCCCGAAATCCGTTCCCGAGTCCAGAAAACGAGCCCGAATCTTTTGTTCGTCGACCATGGTCGAATTAAGTGTTTGAATTTTGATAATCGAATATTCTAGTTTATAGTGCTAGTGAGGATTTTTTTCGGTCAATTATAAGGTGAGGTTTTAATCATTTTTTACGGTATTTTTTTTTTAATTTTTAAACATGCTCTCATGTGTGTGAAAAAAAAATATTATTCGCAACTGTGAAACTGCGTGAAAAATATAAACAAACCTATTTTTTACTACTAGCAAAGTGATGTTATTTGCGTAGAAAAACCGGGCTCCGACCTCTTTAATTTCTAAATACGCACAAATAATAAACTATTCTCAGAGTTATGTGTAACAACTTCTCAGTAAAGATACTTTCAAATTTTCAGTCTGACTTTAATATTTTCAAGCAAAATACTAGTTTTATTCTTCTTTCAATAGAATTTTTCCCTTTTATGCTCGTCTATAAAATATGAATCTCGGAAACTTAATGCTTTTTTGGCGCCGTTTTAGCGTCTACGGGACGCATTTTTCTCGTGAAAAACTCTGGTAATAAAAAACTGTAAGTTACTTTGATCAAAGAAAGTCCGAATATATGAGCTTGGTATGTTACTATATGGGTATAATATGTTTGTTATAAGAAAACTTCTGAAAATTTATTTTCCATGTGTATGAAAAATACTCATCTTTACGTTACGTTAGTATTTTATTAGTGAATTACAGGAGTCATTGATGAAATTCACCGTTCTCCCTTTAGTGCTTTAAAATACGGTCAAGGATAGATTGATTACTTGGCCATTCTTTTATTGGGCGTCATCACTCTGCAATCACCAATCCAAGCCAAGCATGGTGATTGCGAAAATAATCAATTTCTTCATGGGCCTTCACAGTGGTGATAATCAAAATCAAAATCAAAAGTCATTTATTCAAACTAGGCTGAGAATCAGCACTTTTCGAAAGTCAAAATTACAAAAGACAGTCCCCCAAAACGCTTGCCCTTCACCACTTCCTAGTGCTTTCGCTGGGAAGAAGAAGTGGCGCAACAAACTCCCCAGCAGCACAGCTGTCTGTTCAGTTAGAAAATACTTGACTGAATACAATACAAGGTATGCAAAGATCAAGTAAAAAAAATCTATGTAGGTACCTGTGTGTGGTGCGCCATCTACTGATCAGCTGTTATAAAGATCATGATCTTTTTTATAATTTTTAACACTTTATCCATCCCTCATGGTAGCATCGTCAGCGTTGCTCGTCATCTTTTCTTTATTTCTTCACTTCATAAAGTGTTTCATTTCTTCTCGGAGATATCACATTACCACTCTTATGTCCGTTTTTCCTGAGGGATTTGTGGCTAAGTAATAACAGCCGCACGGTCGATCGATCAGGTTAAGCTACCTACTCTTGCCGCGGTTGATCTGTGGATGGGTGACCTTCACATACCAAGACCCCTCCGTGCCTCGGAAAGCCCGTTAAGGCTTTGGTCTCGGCTGTCATTCGTGCATCTTTGACAGTCGTTACGCGTTAGTAGCCCGAAAGTCTGACAACCAGTCTTACCAAGGGTATCATATTACCTGGTAACTGGGTTGTGGAGGTCAGATAGGCAGTCGCTCCACGTAAAATACTGGTAGTCAGCTGCATCCGGTTAGACTGGAAGCCAACCCTAACATAGTTGGGAAAAGGCTAGGCAGATGATGATGACATATAAATTATAGGAAAGCACGAAACTATTAATTAGCGTACATATTTGTAAAACAGCTTATTTATGCCTATTTATTATATAAAGCCATGTGGTCCTTCGATTCAGAGATCGGTTTGCTTCATAAATGAGCATGAGCAATGCTAGTTTCACAATTATAACGTCATATGAACATAATGTTATGAAATAATTAGACCATCCTTATTATATACGCCGCCATCTTTCCAGTATTGTGGGCACCGACAGCATAGAGTGCTGTACTGATATTTTTGTACGTATACAGGATGCCAAGGTATGGGAACAAAAATATGAGTCAATATTTTTATTAATAATTTGATTTATTTTCAATTTTAGACACAAACATACCCTGTCCTGTCCTGTGCCCTGGCTCTTGTACAGACACCAGCACGTCCAGCTACTACAATCTGTCAAATTTCTTTAATAGATTTTCAACTTTATTGCTCGAGCATAAGGTTCAAAATTGATTGGGAAAATTTGACAGTTTCGGGTAGCTTGATGTCCTGGCGGCGTCTGTACTAGAACTTCTTGTATCACAAGAGCCGATATGAATTATTTGTATTTGAAATAGATACAGTGTGATGATTCGGATCGCCCTTGAAGAGGAGCTTCCGATCAATAATTTTGAACATGACTAGCTTGCTAATATAATATAACTACTACTAACAACACTTTGAACATAACCTATTCGCCAGCCTCGATGCCAACCTATATTCGTAAAAGGGCTGTTTCCACAGCTCCAACTGCGGGAAAATATTTTGTTTTTCGGGAACCGAAATGTTTTGAACAAGCAGACTGAGTGACAAGTAGAATGATATGCTTACTATGGTCAGCTTATTTACAGTTTACGTCAGATTAGGAAGGAATATTACCGTATTATCTATTGTTACAGGTCTATCTGTGAAAATGATTTATGTCAATTCACACTTGTGCAAATATTGCTCCGTTTTCGTTACGTTATCTCATCGATTTATAAACTTTGCTAAATAAGTATATAATAAGAAAAAATGTGGTACATGATTTTAAGCTTTTCGGTGGCAAAAATATACTATGTTTATTCCATATCCGAGCAGAATTTCATAACAATTGAAGGAATAGTAGGAATTTAAAAACAAAAAAAAAAACATACATAAGTAAAACAACATGGTTCACTATTCTTATTATAAACTTATTATTTATTGCTGGCAAAACTACTGGCAAACAATAAAATATAATATTTTTTTATGACAATACGTAAAATAGAACGTATGGGCGTTTCCGCTAGCAAATGTTCAATTAAAAACCGTTAACGTTTTTATTGTTATTTTCCGTTTTGAACCCGGTTTATGTAGAGAATAATATTTTGTTATTTTTTCTGTACGTTATTTTATTGGTATTAATAAAATGCATTTGTGTTTTTTGTTACTATAGTTTTTCAAGCGACGAATGACATGTTTTTTGCATAAGGAATTTTATTTTTTGTTGTATAAATGTTTGGCTTCTTATTTTATTTTTTCTGGGTACCATTGTATTAAACATTAACTCGTAATTTTATCCTTATTTTCTACATATTAGGGAAAGATAATTTATATGAACAAAAAAAAAATGTAGCTGTAGATGTAAATATTTAGAAAGAAAAACCCTACAAAAACAAGTTTATTAGCCTAAGCGGACATATTTCTATAATGGAACAGTAATAATTACTTTTTATAGATGTCAGAAACTCGAGACAAAAACTTAAAAATTATGCACGAAGGCACTATTATTTTTATTTAATTTGCCCATTAGAAACATGAAACAATCAATGGTTTGAAATAAATGTTTGTAGATAATCTGAAACTAGTTCAGTTCGTGATATCGTGTTGTTTTATCTTATTTATGTAAAAGCAGTATTTCCTTTGCTAACTGATTTGGTGATACAGATCTTGAAATACGCACCTAAGGTGGGTAACCTCTTTATGTAGTCATGGAAATGTTTTTTTAAGCAACTTGACACCTTACGTCAATTTGCCGTGCTAAAGTAATTTTATATATCTGTCGAAGAATGACAGTCTTGATTTGAATATACGGTCAATTTAAGATGGTAGTCAATCTGCTTAACAATTAATTACCTATTTGTTGATTTATATGATATGGAACACAAAAAAATATAACATCACGCCTATTTTCCGTAACGGGGTAGGCAGAAGTGCATGAGCAAGAGGGGCTTGTGGCTAAGTAATAACAGCCGCACGGGTCGATCGATCAGGCTAAGCTACGCTTGCCGCGGTTGGTCCGTGGATGTGTGGATCTTCACATACCAAGACCCCTCCGTGCCTCGGAAAGCACGTTAAGCCGTTGGTCCCGGCTGTCATTCGTGGATCTTTGACAGTCGTTACGGGTAGTCAGTAGCCCGAAAGTCTGACAACCAGTCTTACCAAGGGGTATCGTATCACCCAGTAACTGGGTGGTGGAGTTCAGATTGGTAGTCGCTCCATGTAAAATACTGGTGTTCAGCTGCATCCGGTTAGACTGGAAGTCAACCCAAATATAGTTGGGAAAAGACTAGGTACATAATAATTATGGGGTAGGCAGAAGTGTGTGGAACGGACGTTCCACACATGTGGGTAAAAGACCCATAGGGATTTTAAACAAAAATTATTCAATAATTATTTTGTTTTTGTATTCATCACATTATCATTACGTTAGGACATAAAACAAAATGATAAAATCAAAATAATATTCTAATTTTCTTTGGATTTGTAAGCAATTTTACGTCATAAATTTTCTTACACCTCTAACTTTCGCGTGCTTGCGTGCTATCGACTTCTGCGCCGCGACCAATAAAACAAATGCGATCTATGCACTCCGGAGGGTTCGGGAAGGGGAGATAAACAGTTTGTTTCGTTCACAGTGAAATAATGACAGGCTTCTAGTGATGGGAAATACATGCGGCAAGAAACACGAAAATGTATCGAGTGCAGACGCAGTGCGCCTGCTTGAAGATTAAACAGCACGCACAATGTAGTTAAAAAAAAGAAGTTATATGTAGGTACTTACTAGAATACATACACACATTTCACATTTGTTCAGTGTAGCTACGTACGAAGGTTCCATACTTAACCCACATACAAAAAACTTCCGCACTAAATAATTCGAGCACATAAACCTTTGATACAGCAGTAAAGAATTCGCTGTTTACTTTACTGTCTTGTTAGATAAACTTCTGGTTTATTCTGGAATACAGTTGCTTTCAGAATAGCATTGCAATTTAGCTAAGGTTCACTTCCGGATTGTCAATGCGAGTAACTTTTTGTCCTATTGTTGATTTTTTGTAGCCAGCCAGCTTTTCATATTGAAAATTAGACAGAATTCATTGCATTGGCAATCGCTCGTAGCATATGGCGTTCTTTAGTTTATTTGTATGTACATTGCATTATTTGTTAAATTAAGCAGACAACCCAAAAATGAAGCAATGGATTTTGGCTTATTTTTGGTCAACATGAAAGGGATCGGCATTCCAAGTGTGTTGATTTGTGAATCAGATTCGCCTTCAGAAAGAATACGAATGACATTCCGAACAAAACTGTGCTACAGAATAAGCTTGTAGGACTGGACATGGTGGGACATGTTACTATCAGAGACTTAAATTAATTGCATGGGGCGGCACGTTCTAGCGAGTTATGTGCTCATTTAAATGTAAAGGCTTAGTTGTATGTAAGGGTTTTGTAGTTTAGATGCTAAAGTGTTTCGTGACGCTTTCTAAAGAGTAGCGCTTCTAAAGTGTAGCGACAGTACCGAATTTACGAGGTGTGATTATCCCGTAGTGCTCTTTAAGTTATTTACAAACTAGCATCCGCCCGCAAATTCGTTTGCGTAGAATTCGGAATGCCCGCCTTTTAAAAATATATTGCTTAAATAATGTGGATAATGTAATTTGTTTATTTATATATGTATAGAAAGATAGATTAGGTAGGCTTAATACATTCGTGTCTGTGAAACCATCGAAATACCCATATAAAATTTCAACCCAATCGGTTCAGCCGTTTAGAAGTTATGTGAAAAAGATAAGTACGGAAGGATAATTCATGCTACCCGTTGTCCTATTACCCGTTTTTCCTTAGAAACGAAGCATTTCCCCGCGGTAAAAAGTAGCCTATGTTCATCAAGGATAATGTCGGCTTCTAATGGTAAAGCAATTTTTCAAATCGGTCCAGTAGATTCGGAGCCTATTTAATACAAACAAACAATCAAATCTTTCCTCTTTATAATATTAGTGTAGATGTATAAATCTGGCTGAAATTACTTCACATGAGCGGCAGCGTTTTATTGGCAATAATTTACGGGAAGAGCGTATTTTTTGGCAAGCAATATTTCATAAACGTTTTCCCCATCTAATTTTTATGAATTCTAAAGGACACTGGGTAATTAGGTATGGGCCTCGTACCCAAAAAAAACAAACGACTGTGGCGGTATGAACTATGTCTGTCTCATGCTGTCAGGGAGTAGTTTAATGAATGTTAAGAAATCATGCCTAAAGTCACTTGTAGAAAAAAGATACGTGAGGAAGTTAGATTGATTTAACAAAGGGAAATATTTAACTTATCCTCTATAAACTTATTGCCTTGCTAATGATGGACACTTCGTGAAATGAATAAAGCTCTAAAAACTTTTTCCACAAATTCACCGTATTTGGGTGATATATTTTCGGCGTCTAAGAGTCAAATTGCCAAATTAACAGACTTCGAGAACAGAGAGGTCCCACAAATTAAATATAAAATATAGCACTCCAATGTAAAGCATCCAAAAATCACGAAAGGTATCCAAAAGTTTCACAAACTCGTGTTAAAACCGAAAATAATTTATTAAATTAAATTGAAAAGATAGGTTCCATCAAAAAGCTGTGAAGCAAAGTTTGTGTAACATTGTTTCAGCTGAAACCTGAAAGTTGGCCATTTGTTTACCTTCCTCCAACTTTTAGGTGATGCTAATGAGGGTTGTACGGCTTAATGGCTAAGTTGGTTCGCTTCATTTACGCTTTTTTTACGCTTCAGAACAAGTCGATTTTTGTTAACAAAGAAAAAGTTGTCAACCCCGGTATTTGGCAGGGGTTTGGAACTATAGGTAGGAATAAAATAAACCGTAGATTGTTATACAAGTGCCGAAAGGAATCAATTCCCATACGAGGTCTTTAGACGCCCGAGCGCTGCAAGGGCGGTTGGTTATAGTCCGAATAGGAATTGATGACTTTCAGACGTGTTAAACACTCTAATTTTCATTTCGAATACATATAAGTAAAAAATAGTAGTTTTTGAAATATTTGTTGATAATAATAACATGAATGGTACCTATTTAATAGTATTTTTTAAATTTTATATATGGAACACACCGCGTCACCGCTGCGGGCCTTTTTTTTAATTCACACTGGCTGTTTATACACTCACAAGACCGCAGCATTTTTCTTAACTAGGTATGTAAATAAAATTGTGGGGCTTGTGGCTAAGTAATAACAGCCACACGGGTCGATCAATCAAGTTAAGCTACGCTTGCCGCGGTTGGTTCGTGGATGGCTGACCATCTTCACATACCAAGACTCCTCCGTGCCTCCATGTAAAATACTGGTATTCAGCTGCATCCGGTTAGACTGGAAGCCGAACCCAACATGGTTGGGAAACGGCTAGGCTGAGATGAGATAATTAGAAGGTAAATAAAGTTTGTAGCGGGTCGGTTAAATATTTTCCATGATAAATTCCCTTCATAGATCATGCTTGCACTTATCAACTCCAACTTCCATACTTCGTACTATCTTTGAGTGCACAAAGCTCTCTTAGAACATCATTAGAAGCTGTTATGTTCGTCTGCTTGCTTTTGTTTTAACATTCCTATCTAAATCGGGCCGATCGTTGAACTTTAGGTTCCCTTGTTGTCTTGGCTTGACTTATAAATAATTATCTGCAGTATCCTCACTGATTTTGCCAGAAGATTTTCACATGCTTTTGTTTTTCCATTGGCTGCAATTGGAACCAGATTAAGTTGTTTCTTTCTATAAACCTGAGGGCTTAGAGAAGTGACAATCGCTTACTTTTAACAGGATTTTGGTAGCTTAAGCCATATCACTGATACCATGTAGACGACGTATACTGACGACAACTAACTGTTACATCTTTCATTGTTTCAATGCCAGAAAGAGAGTGATTATATTTATTACTAGCTGCTTTTGCTCACGAGTTCTTCTGCGATCCAGAATGATAAGTAGCCTATGTCCGAAGGTTAAAGTTAAAAAAAAAGCTAACAGACAGAAAGATTTACTTTCGCGTTTATAATATTAATAGACTACGTGTAGCAACGATTTAAAAGATCCTCGTTCCCTGTGCTTCTTGTTTGTTGTTGTTTCTTGACCTATGCTCAGCTGCATCATTAGCATTTCACAACAGCTGCAAAACCTCGACATAGGATACCTTCTACGCATTGCTGCACAGCGGCCGAGATAGAATTATCTCAAGATCAATTTGAACTGGCACTCATACCCTTCAAACAGGAACACAATGATGCTTCGCAGCTAAAATAGATTTGTCACTATTGTTGGTATTTCCTGGGGCGAAATCTTTGCCAAGGAAGAGCTTTCTCGTATCTTAAATTCACTAAGGGACCACTCATGAAAGTTTGCATACAGCTGAGTTGAGCTTGCATAAACAAAGAAAACGAGCACCAAGGAAGGATTTTTGAAAATTCATCCCCTAAGATATAATATTATATTATACAACGTGTAACGTTAAATGCGCAAAACCTCACACACCCCAACTGATTTTTAATTCAATTGACATATTTCAGAGAGAAAATAAGTCATTAAAAAAATTGTAAATGTTTTATGTGCTCTTTTAGCTTTACTGGCTATTCTGATCGTTTCTTGCGTCTGCGACGACGCTTTATCGACGGAGGAGTTGTCACCGGGCCGCTGCGCCACGTAGACATTGGCTTGCTTGACCTATTAATAAATAGACACGGCAAAGTTTTTAATGAAGATTTAAAAAAAAAATGTGACCTATATTAAAAAGTGGTTCAATTAATTCTGCTCGTTATTCTGATCAAACTATTTTCAGATTTTGCGCATTTAACGTTACACGTTGTATAGAGATATGAGAGAGATAAAAACAGAAATCCCATCGGGCACACAGCTTGTTGCTTAATGTGGAGCTTTTAAGAACGACTTCTATTGTTTTCCGTAATTTTTGTTTCACTAAATCTTGAAGCGCTTATTTTGATGGAAGTACCCTTATTTTGTGACGTGAAATTCATGACTGCTAGATCAGAGTTGTCGAGGATCGCGTCAAATGGTGTATGATTGGATAGCCATATTTCCAGCTGTGTACTGACAAAGGCTGATGATCATGGTACTTTAGAAATGCTCATTTATTAACAAAATTTTAATAATATCACGTAATATTCTTACCGGGGTAATCATAACCTCTCTCTCTATTTCTTTAGCGGTTGTACTCATATGTTAGACGTTCTATATCCAGCCGTATCCGTGGCGCCCCGTACCAACTCCGTATACGTAACACAATAGCATTTATTTTAGCGTAACGTTCTTATTTATTTTTAAACGTAGGTACTATATATATATTCGTCTTCGTCGTTCAACTTTTTTCCGGTATATAAGCGGTTTCCTTCTCGAAAAATGTTGAAAAATGTAATATTACTCCCGCTCCGGTCTTAGCGGTAATGCTCCGGTCTCAGCTGTAATATTACGGTCGTAAGCGGTACTGTAGAGCATGAGGTCCGTGGTACGATTCTCGGGTCGGGCAAAGCATTGAATTTTTCCATGGATTTGTGCCTGTATGATGACAATAGTATCACCCCCTGTTACATGAGACCGAGACATAAATGTGGATGTAACCTTATAGGTACACTTCTACCTAAACCGAATAAATAAAGTCGTGATGTTATGTTATGTTAGTAGTATGAGAGCTCTTTGTAAAGGAGTACGTCTGGGCAAGTACTAGCACCATACCTATTTCTGCCACAAAGCGCTACTGTGCTCCACTATGAATGCTAGTGTCATAGCAGGAGCATGAGACTGTCGGCTATAATAGACTAGCTGTTCGTCCGTAACTTCGTCCGTGAAAGTCAAATCGTTTATTTCAAATAGTCACAAAAAAGGCACTTTTGAACGTCCGTGTGGATTTAGTACTTTCCCCTTGGAACGTCAACGCTCGTCCACCTCTTGGAATATTTATGATCATGTTCTTCATAATTATATATACTTTGTTTTATATCGTATCAAGATTCTGAACCGAAGAAATATTCTTTACATACTTTCTGTATACCCCGTTGGGAAAAGGGCGTGAATTTATGTATGTATAAATGAGACACTTCAGCTTAGTTTCTGGGATGGCAACGCAACTGCAATGCCTCTGGTATTGACGATATCCATAGGAAATTAAATTGTTTATTCTGTAAACAGGACACACCGGAATTAATTTTACAAAATAAGAAAAGCGTAATTTAGCTTTAAAGGGGCCCGTGGCTAAATAATAACAGCCGCACAGGTCGATCGATCAGGTTAAGCTACGCTTGCCGCGGTTGGTCTGTTTATGGGTGACCATCTTTACATAACGAGACCCCTCCGTGCCTCGGAAAGCACGTTAAGCCGTTGGTCCTGGCTGTCATTCGTGGATCTTTGACAGTGGTTACGGGTAGTCAGAAGCCCGAAAGTCTGACAACCAGTCTTACCTAGGGGTATCGTATAACCCAGTAACTGGGTTGTGGAGGTCAGATAGGCAGTCGCTCCATGTAAAGTACTGGTATTCAGCTGCATCCGGTTAGACTGGAAGCCGACCCCAACATAGTTGGGAAAAGGCTAGGCAGATGATGAAGAAAAGCGTAATTTAGCTCACATAAAAAAGTAAAAGTAAGCAACGTGCCGTCGACATTACCTAGCTTGCTACCCCAGAGAAGAAAGGAGAAACCAACTCGGGGGTTAATAAAGTCTTTAAAGTCCAGCCGGTCGATTCTGTAAAGATCTCACCGTGAAATCATAAGTGAAGTGAGCTTGAAGTGAGCATTGTCAATAGCGCTAATCCCTGATGACAGCTTACTCCACGCTCACTTCACCCAAGTTTTCACGGTGAGATGGTTACAGAATCGCACGGCTGACATAATATTGATCTGTATGTCGATTCTGTAAAAAATTCACCGTGAAAACTTGCGTGGAGTGTGCTGTCAGTGTCATCCCACTGATGCTAGGGATTGACTAAGCAAACATTTACATTTATAATCGGGATTTTAATAATAATTTTTATGGTAATTCTATTGTTAATTTTATATAATTTCAAAACTAGTATTTTAGTTGTCAAAACATAACTATTTTGTGGGGTTTTAAAATAAAATAGCAAAACAGAAACTTAGTCAGAATATCAATTTTGTTTTTTTCCTAGACTTCTCCTTATAATATAGGGACTAGTCTTTTTCCTAGATTAAAACCCCAAAAAAATGGCAATGTTTTGAAAATATGTACTAGCTTAGAAATTATATTAAAAGATCAATAGAATTATCATAAAAAATACTATTAAAATCTCGATTATGATTGTAAATGTATTTTTGGTCAATCCCTAGTACGCGCATCAGGTGGGATGACACTGACAGCTCAATCCACGCTCACTTCACCTACATTTTACGGTGAGATGGTTAAAGAATCGCACTGCTGATCATGTGAGGACCGTGTAGATTACCGTCTAAAATTGTCCTTTGAAGAAAGAATCACCCAGACTTGAGTAGACCTGTCCAGTCAGTGCACGCATTTGTCAGTAATCGTGTGGCATCGGTGATTCTCAACGAACCAAAACCAGCTCCTCCACAGATATTCCTTAATTATACACTACATCAGATACACATCCATTTAGTAAATCAGTTTGTATATTCCATCTGCTATCTGTTTAGAGGATCAGCAGACCACCAACGATGCCCACACGCTTGAAGATGATAGGATAAATCATTAATATTCGAGAGACAGTTTTTTTTACTGATGTAGATTTGAAAATAATCTGATTGACAGATAACTATTGATGATACTGAAAACGGTAGCCATGTGTTTCATTTTTACAGTTCAACAATATTCATTGCGTTATTTACGTGGTTGAGCAGACACATTTTGCGAAAATATGGAGCAATGGATTAGCAATATGCTTCAAAATGATTCAAATTGAGAGTAATAGTGTGTTACGCAATCAGGTGCTGGATAAAGTCTTTTTATGAATAACTAGCTTCCGCCAGCGACTTTCTCCACGTCGAAGAAACTTGTTCTATGGCACCTGAAAATGCTGTTGCTTTTTATATATGTGAAAAATTTTTGGGTCAGTACTTCCAGATTTTACCTTTTGCAAACAAACAAACAATTCAACCTCTTTAAAATATTATTTTAGATAACAAAAAGTTCTTTCCAGGCAAGACAAAACTAAGAACTTGCAAGACGAACCGAAAATGCCTGGAAGAGCTATTGGGCAATCAAATGAAGGGCGATCTTCCACTTCTTAAGGAAGGGCGGTCTTTGACAATTCAGCAGAGGTCCACGCTCAAGGTTTGCCAGAGAGCTATGGAACGGAGTATTCCGGGTATTAAACTTTTGGTCTGGGTTAAGAATACAACAATCCGTTCCATCACTTAAATAACGCCGTTCCCAGAACGCCGTGGTGGTCACCGGTGATTACCACTATACTTTCCATATGGACTGACGTCGTTTCGCGATTTCGACAATTTTTACACATTATATTTTATTGGCTCATACGGTTCAAAATAGTCGAAAACCCTCCTATAAATAATTATGTATTATTAATATCCAAAGAATTAACAAAATAATTGCTGTCACTCACACCGGCGTTCAGTGTTAACATTTTGGCAATCGTCATCGCGGCAGACCCAGACGGAGATAGCGGGATCAGATACACTCCTTTGATAAAGATTGGTCCTTGGCAGTTCGCAGAGAGAGGTGGGAAGAGAGTAGGGATGCCTTTGCCCACCAGTGGGAGATTAATAATAATAATAATATTCCACAACTTTCACACAACGCCATCTAGTCCCAAATTAAGCAGAGCTTGTGTTATGAGTACTAGACAACTGATAAACATACATATATATTTCTAAATACATACATATCACTACATAGTATAAAAGAAAGTCGCTTCCCGCTGTCTGTCCCTATGTATGCTTAAATCTTTAAAACTCCGCAACGGATTTTGATGCGGTTTTTTTTAATAGATAGAGTAATTCAAGAGGAAGGTTTATATGTATAATACATGTATAATATAGTAGAAAAACACTGATCATTTTAGAGGTTTCTAATGGGATGTCGTAAATAAACACATTTTTTTGCGCTTACATTGCAAACGCTGGCTTAACCCTACGAGATATATCAAAATAATGTACTACAGTATTGTAAACCTTAAAAAGGTCTACAAAAAAGTCCGCGATGGCATATGTCTATCTATTATTACCCATAACAACCATTTTTATCCTATACTTTTTAAGAGAAATAATGGCTCTAAAATTATCAGTGTTTCTCTACTATATTATGCATGTATTATATGTATATAAACCTTCCTCTTGAATCACTCTATCTATTAAACAAAAGCGCATCAAAATCCGTTGCTTATTTTTAAAGTTCTAAGCATACATAGAGACAGACAGACAGCGGGAAGCGACTTTGTTTTATACTATGTAGTTATAGTGATCAGCATTGCACCCGTGCGAAGCCGGGGCGAGTCGCTAGTTATAGATAAATTACACCCAGACAAAGAATAAATGATCGTGCTCATCACACAAACATTTTGTCCTGGGTGGGAATCGAACCCACGACCTTGGGCATAGCAGTCAGGGCCACTGACCACTAGACCAACAGGCCTGCCAGATTAACGGCGAAAAATAAAATAAAAATCTAAATGTAAGCGCAAGCAGTGTAGAACCACTGGTAAATTCTAATTCAGGGTCACTGTGAACGTTTTCGACGTTATAGAACTCAATTACTTAGTAAAAGTACCAACTTTCACAAGCAGGTATGTAGTAACTCCTTACTAACATATAAACATTCAACATCAATCTTTTACGTACAGACGCCAGCACATCAAGCTACTACAATCCGCCAAATTTATTTAATAGATTTTCAACTTTATCACTAAAGCATAAGGTTCAAAGTTAATTGGGAAAATTTGACAGTTTCGCGTAGCTTGATGTGCTGGCGTCTGTACAAAATAACATTAACACCAAACTCCATCTAGTAAAAGTAAAACAAATGAACGAAATAAAAATGGATGCTATAAAAAAAAAACGTAAAAAATTCATGTGAAGATCTCGTGGGAGATGATAATTAAGTAAAGTACACATAATTATAAAAAAAAGCGGCCAAGTGCGAGTTGGACTGGCACACAAAGGGTTCTGTACCACCGTACGATATTAAGTCCGATGGAAGGGCAATCCGTCGCGATCGGAGTGAGATCTGGTGCAGGACCAATAGCGTAAGGGAGAGTGCGCTATAATGTCTTCTGCGGCGAAGGCTAGTCTCCTTTGAAATTGGTCGCCATGGCCGAAATACGATCTGGAGGACTATTATTACAATACTAGCAGCGCCCTACGGTTTCACCCACAGACGTTTCAATCCCGTAAGAATATCGGGCATAATAATCCTGGTTATAAACTATATGTGTACCAAATTTTATCCAAATCCGTTCAGTAGTTTTTGCGTGATTGAGTAACAAATATCCAAATATCTTCACAAACTTTCACATTTATAATATTAGTAGGATAGGATATTAGGATGCAACACCACCCCATATTATGTTTATTTAATACTATAGTAAAAAAAAAACACGTTCCTCGTTTGGGTTCAAGTTTATTTTAGTTTTATTATTTGTTGTTTTTGCTTTAATAGCAGTACACACTCTGTGAAAATTTCAAATGCCTAATACGGTTCAAAAGACACAGCCCAGTGACAGTCGCCTAGTCGGACGGACAGCGAAGTCTTATAAATAAGGCCCCGTTGGCACCCTTTTGATACGGAACCCTAAAAATGGAGGCGTTGAAATAATATTTGTAAGCACCATGTGGTTGGAAGATGTCAAGCTAATGGAAGTGACAATAATCTTAATTTTGAGGGGAGTGCAGCGTAGTTTGATGGTCGTAAAATTGTTATGATCAAAGGGTGTATGTTATGAGTTATTTGTGTTTGGAGTTTAATGTTTTTGTATTAAATGGTCTTGTTAAGTTGGGGTTGTTAAGATGATGAAAGGAAACCAGAAACCGAGTATTTTCAAAGCTGTTATTTCTATGATAAGATCATAGACTGTGTATGATCATAGTGTATATGTATAATATGACGTGTAAACGTAATTCCGATATCCTATTTACAGAATAAATAATTTTATTTCATTTCATAGAACTATTTTCGTAAGAATCAAAATTTATAAAATACATATTTATAATATTGCTCATTTTCACTGTCACTAAAAATAACACAATCTTCTGTCACATAAGAAGCAC
This sequence comes from Eremobia ochroleuca, assembly GCA_949629135.1. Taxonomy (NCBI): domain Eukaryota; kingdom Metazoa; phylum Arthropoda; class Insecta; order Lepidoptera; family Noctuidae; genus Eremobia; species Eremobia ochroleuca. The sequence continues at coordinate 6,753,474 of OX451410.1, forward strand.
ATGAATGACAGCAAACTGCACACCGATTTGGGGACTTCTTGACTTGAAACAGCGCTGATTTACGCTTATTACTCTATTACATCACTTCCAAACAATCATAAAAACAAACCCAAAGAATTACAATCAACCACAACGTATTTCGAAATCGTCACCTGATCGTGCACTCACACTCAAAACTGTGACATCCAGATAACATCATATCAATGTAACTGACACTGCCACACATGGCCGACTCAGACCATGTGTCTCGATATTGTCGCTCTCTGCAATGTAATGTATTTTTGTACTTGTATTTGATGAATGAAGAGAGTACTTCAAGATAGGTTAATGAACTTATTAATGACCAACCTCTTTACTTTAAAAAAATATGATTGACGTGTAAAAGTATTCTTACAAACCTACTAACAGAAATAAATTCCCAACTATGTTGGGGTCGGCTTCCAGTCTAACCGACTGCAGCTGAATACCAGTATTTTACATGGAACGACTGCCTATCTGACCTCCACAGCCCAGTTACTGGGTAATACGATACCCCTTGGTAAGACTGGTGGTCAGAATTTCGGGCTCCTGACTACCCGTAACGACTGTCAAAAATCCACGAATGACAGCCGGGACCAACGGCTTGACGTACTTTCCGAGGCACGGAGGGCACTTGGTATTTGAAGATGGTCACCCATCCACGGACCAACCGCGGCAAGCATAGCCTAACCTGATCGATCGACCTGTGCGGCTGTTATTATTTAGCCACGGGCCCCTCTAAAAAGAAAAATCATTTAATGATAGAAATTATAATGACTCCCGGCGTTTCCACTCACATCTGCCTTGTAGTTACTTTTTGAAGTGAAAACTTCTTTAGCATCGTTGTGATTTTAAATTCAATGAAACGAAAAAGCGACAGTAAAAAGAGATAAACACATACATCTATAGGATTTAACGTGCGAGAGAATGAGATAGAAGGCATTATACAGTGTTCCTTATATTTGTGACGTCCTCTAAAGAGGAGATCTTATTTACGAATATTCCCGAACGTATGAAGATGGGAGAGCCCATCTTCATACGTTCGGGAATATTCGTAAGTCTTCGTAGATTGTCGGTACTGCTCTGGGCGCCTTCAAGCAGAAACCTAATACGCTGATAGTGGTGGTACGTGCTACGCACGACGCATGGGTCCGAGCGTTGTACGTGTCTTAGTACGTATGTGCGCGCCTGCGTATTACGCAGCTTTGGTAAAGGCATCATAACAACCGTAGTGTATTGCACACGTGTATCGTTTACATAAATATTTATTTATTTTAAGAAAGTGATTTTTCAAGTATGCCGAAAACGAATGCAGAATATTGTCGTGATACTCGGAGAAAAAAAATGTAAAATCATTTTTAAACTTGGTATCAATATCATTATAATTAAACCCTACAATTTATCCTACTCCTGAAATTCTACATTCATCTCATTATCTTGAAGATAACATTTTTGAAGGTTTCACTTCTATTGCGTGTGTTTAGTCGCCTTCCATTCATCCTCTCAAAATGACCAAGACTATGATGACATGTCTAAACATACTCTTTTCAATCATTGTCACTACATATTCCATTGAGATGGGATATAACAGGAGATGCCCTGTTATTCTATACACGGTTGTAGGTAGGTGCCAGAGCAGCTATCTTTGTCGCCAAGTTTCGTGGTAGTTCAGCTGTCAAATGGTTGTTTATTTTTTGTATTATTGAGATTTGCGAGAAAATTACGAGGACTTTACCTTTAAAACTGCATGTAAATGTTGAAAAACAGCAATTCAACATGCCTGTGTGTTGTATTGTGAAGTGTGGTGCAAGGAAGAATGAAAATCAACCTCAACTTTCTTTGCACAGGTTAGTAGCCGGTTTTCATGCAATAACACATACAATAATAGACATTCGATGATATAATTGTAACGCGATCATGAATTTATGGCTAAAGTATTGATATTTGGGTGAATTTCCGCATAACAGACCTTTTTATTATTTTGTTAATTCATTCGTTTGTTTACAATAATATGTCATAATAGAATAGTGTTGTACCGTTGCCTAATAGTTTCCGGAACTAGTTCCTCCGCTGGAACGATATCGGTATATTCTGCTATGTTCACATAAATAGTCCTGCGTCTTATTAGCTCCGATTGACCTTGCTAGGTCCGGCCCGTGGTTCACAGCACCAAAATCAAAATATTTTCTTTCACATAAACCTACATGGGCACTTATGAAACGTCAGAAGCTAGATGCACGGTTCCAAATGGTGGTTTCCTATGCAGAAGAACCAGCGAGAAACTCCACGGTTACTCTTTTAAAAACAATTGGCTTTTACAATGTCTTCTATTTTTTTAAGTACCTGGTACTTGTTGACAGGCCTACACTGTCCTCCCCTACCTATTAACATTGTAAAAGCCAATTATTTTGAGTAACCGTGGAGTTTCTTGCCGACTCTTCTCCATAGAAACCACCAATTGGAACCGTGCACATAGCTTCTGACGTTTCCTATTGATTTTAGTTTCATATGCTAATATAATATAGCTGTAACCAAAATTATTTATTGATAAAAATACTTGCACTTTTTATAGGTTTCCTAAAAAGGTAGGACTAAAGAAAAAGTGGTTAGAGGCTATTGGTGAAGAAAATATTAATCCCCGACATAAAGAATGGTACCTCTGTTCACTTCACTTTGAAGAAAGCTGTTTCAATAGAACACTTGATGTAATGAGATTACATGATAACTCTGTTCCCACAGCATTTTTGGTAAATGTGTATTAAAATGATTGATTAATAATAGCCTGGCCGTTTGGCCTGAAATAAATAAATAGATATATATTAATTACATATATAAAAATAATAATAAATAAATAAATCATATTTCACAACGTCCCAAACTAAGCAGAGCTTGTGCTATGAGTACTAAGACAGCTGATAAACATACATATATATTTCTAAATACATACATATTATAAGGTATAATAGGTATAATAATAAAGGTATAATATGCGAAAGCACCTGTTTTTGGGCATATGGATACATATCTCTTCACGCTGTTTTCCTTCACTTTAATACGTAAACGTGATGCAATTAAAAGGTGTTTTTTAATTCTGTGCCGAAAAAACACTTGGCATTAATTTTATTTTCAGGGAAGAAAGTTGATTGCGATAATTTGACAGTTTCGGGTAGCTTGATGTGCTGGCGTCTGTACCTATCGATAAATAGTTCATATGAGTCTTTTACGCATAACAAAAGATTAGAAATAAAGTATTTTCGCATACTGTATTTTTATGCAAAATTATAAAGTATGTTTATCGAAAATAAACTAGGATACGTTACTATAAAGTAGGCAACCTTAGTTAGAACGGAACGGACTATAAGTTAGTATACTATATTATGATCCAAACGTGATAACTAGTACGACTCGTATTTAGTATCGATACTCGTTATAGTAACACCAATGTTCCTTGATTGATACAACCCTAGCAATGGCAGCCATTTTTTGAGACAATATGAGTTGTAGGTAGGCACCCTTTTTTCGTAGGTATTTCCAGTCCATATATATATTTAAGTATGTAATTTAGTATTTAATGTAGAAACGTAAAAGTGCTTTTAAGGAAAATATGAATATTGAACAAGATTATTATAATCATGAATCTGCGATTACATTTTCATAACATAATTTATGATAAGCAGATCCAACAGCTTTTATTTGTAAGGATCAGTGTAATACTTAACCTTTATACCTTTACATTTGAACGATGTTGAAAAAATAATTTAAGATTTATTTTCTATGAGAGCTTAATTATTCATTATTTATGTATACACAGTAAGAGGGGCCCGTGGCTAAATAATAACAGCCGCACAGGTCGATCGATCAGGTTAAGCTACGCTTGCCCCGGTTGGTCTGTGGATGGGTGATCATCTTTACATACCGAGACTCCTCCGTGCCTCGGAAAGCACGTTAACCCGTTGGTCCCGGCTGTCATTCGTAGATCTTTGACAGTCGTTACGGGTAGTCAGAAGCCCGAAAGTCTGACAACCAGTCTTACCAAGGGGTATCGTATTACCTAGTAACTGGGTTGTGGAGGTCACATAGGCAGTCGCTCCATGTAAAATACTGGTATTCAGCTGGATCTGGTTAGACTGGAAGCCGACCCCAACATAGTTGGGGAAAGGCTATGATGATTTCATTTATGTACACACAGTAAAATACATATGGATGTGACATATATAATTTGAGTACAAAGGTTCTGCTTATTTCTTAAGAAATTATCATTCGTTTGACCTATCACTGGTCCATTTTCTTTTCATTTACTAGTTTATCATTACCCTGGCATATCATTCACCTGCACCCTAATTGCGTCATCAATCATTTTGAATAATTTTGAAGCATATTGCTAATCCATGGCTCCATATGTTGGAAAAATGTGTCTGCTCAACAACGTAAATAACGCAATGAATGTTGTTGAACTGTCAAAATAAAACCCATTGCTACTGATCGTGTGTTACGCAATTACCCTGCAGTTCAACGGCTTACACGTGATTGAGTAACAAACATCCAGTACCAAACTTTTACATTTATAATATTAGTAGGATTGTTGTAATTTTACTTATTAAGAGCATTGTGTTATTTTCCTGGAAACATAATACTCCTATTACTAACTAATTAGTAGAATAAAATGGTAGAAAAGGTAACATTACGTATCTTTATTTTTCCTACTCGTATTTTTCCTCTCTTCTGGGCTAAAGAATTTCTGGAAATGAAATAACAACTGAGGACGACTAAAAAAAAAACATTATCTTTATTACTAAGTTACCTACGTGACTACGAAGGGCCGGGAAAGGCATGAAAAAATTGAATTGTAATTATAAAAAGCTGTTTTTCTGTTTACGATATCGTGTCATAGGATTAGCAGTGATGTTCAAAGGATTATATAATTTAGTAACTTCTGCCCGCGACTTATTTCTTCGCAATTTCCTGCGCCTGCTCGCGCTACTTCGGTTTCGGTTAGCGTCCTTTCTGACTTTATGTCCTCTTGCTCGACTTCTAAGTGTCCTAGTGTGACGTTAAATAATTTATAACCTTTTTCAAGAATTGGGCTATAAGACGCAAATCTTTTTTTTTTAATCCGTTTCGTAGTTCCGCAGATTAGCGCGTTCAAACAAACAAATAAACAAAATCTTCAGCGTTATTATTAGTATTTATTTATTATAGATATCGAACTATAATATAATATAATATAATATTATAAATGTGAAAGTTTGTATGTTTGTATGTTTGGATGTATGGATGTTTGTTACTCAATCACGCAAAAACGACTGAACGGATTTGGATGAAATTTGGCATGCATGTAGCCTGTGACATGGAAAAGAACATAGGCTACCTTTTATCCCGATTCCTTAAGTAGTTCCCGAGGGAAAATTAAAAATTGTTTACCAGCGAAGCCACGGGGAGAAAACTTTGAAATTTGGAATGCATGTCACCTATGACATGGAAAAGGACATAGGATACTTTCTATCCCGATTTCCCGATTTTTTTTCGATTTCCGATCATAATAATTGGTGATAATGTAGGTACTGTTCTTTTATAACATAATAATAATAGCTTAAAAACAAAAATAATAAACTAATAGCTTAATAGGTAAAAACGTCTTATACCCACGGGAAAACACGTTTAACATTTCCCAATGACCACGCGGGCGAAGCTGCGGGCAACAGCTAGTAATATATAAAAATAACTGTAAGGAAAACATGAATAAAAGTGATTTATTATTGAGGCAGGCTTTAATTATAGCTGGATTTCTTGATTGGAATGTTGTTATGTGCCGTTTGACAGTTAAGTAGTATATTAGGTTGTAAAATAAAAAAAAAGCTATTTGTCATTTCGGACGCAAATATGACGATAAAAAACCTATGAACTATGTCATTGATGTCATAGTACGTCTTAAGAAAACAAGAAAATAGAATTGACAGCAATAATAAAGTGCGTACAAAATGGACGATTAAGATTATAGATAGACTTATTAGGAAATGGTCTTAAACGTTATAAGACGCTGCAGGGGCTCCACTAAACGGCGTTTCGACTTTACATACACACATGACATGAAAGAGTGGCCAGTTTGTCTGAGGGCCTTTTTTTTTGAGTGGGAAATTATCAAATAACTTATCCCGCTCTGGGCGGACACTTGTCTATACTAAAAACTATTAATTAACTATGTTGCCAAAACATGGAGACACAAAATACATACTTGGAAGATCATGTTAATTTATTAGAAACTTATGCAAATTAGCCTAAAGATGGGCATAATTATATGAATGTAAAATTAATTAGCAGATTACATACATTAAATTATATATAGTTTTAAGATTCCAACTATTTGGGGGTCTGTGAACGTTTTAGGCAAAATACAAGAAGAAACGGTGAAATTCGTAGACTTTTACGGTCCTGTAACCATAGGATGCTAACGGAACCCTATTACTAATGTAAATAAAAAAAAAAAACGTTGTTTTAGTAATCTTAAGGCGTTCTTACTTAACAGGATATGGCTATTTTAACAGAATAAGATTAATTAATTATTACAAAGAAATAAACAAACTACTGGCGGCAACTGATTCTAATATTAAAAGTACTAAGGCTCCGCGGTCCTATAACTTTTGAACCGTAAGCCAAGGTAAGAACGGGCGCGTTTCTCCCGCGGCGATATTTTTCGCGCACTGGATTTTCAACGCAATACTTAGCGCTGAGAGTTGAATTTCCAACAGTTTTTTTGACGCGGCGGGATGCGTTTTGTTGGATTCTCAATGCTCGGCTCAACACCGAAAGTTGAAAACGCGAACGTGGAGCGGCTACCCGCTCCGATGTCACGAAATCTCCTAAAGATCTGTCACAATAGAAAAAGTAATTGTGTGTGACAGTTGAGCTACGGTAGATACTTGAAAATATTCACAAAGGCTGTATTACTATGGCCACTGTAAAAACCCAAAAAATAAAAATTAAAAGGATGCGGACTACTTTTAATTTTTATTTTTTGGGTTTTTACAAGAAACGTGCTATTTATAAAAGTATTTAAAAAAATGGAGTTTTAAATATTGTACCGTGTTACGGAACCTTTCGTGTACGAGTCCGACTCGCAATTGGTCACTTTTTTAATGTCTGTAGCAGATTAGTCACTTTAAGATTATTGATTGCATATAACAATGATTGCTCATTGGTAATAAAAACCTCACAAACATCCAAAACACCTTCTTCTTTTTTAAATTATTGATGAACTTTAAACTCAAGGTCAGTGGTGGATCCAGAAGGGGGGCTAATGTGCTCAAGGCGGCCCCCTCAATGCATCGGAGTTCTTCCGTGACAAATCTTAAAGTGAACTTGATATTATTCTAACCTTTTAGACGCTCTTAGCGGGGTCAAGCGTCTCCCAAACGCAAGTCGTAGGAAGTTCATGAACTTTTTCGAAGATACATACACAACTACCAACATAAATACCCTTTATAAATAAAATAATTTAACTAACTTCATTTTCATTTTGTTTCAGATACAATGTTCACAAAGAATTCCTGAAAATCAACACAAATGTACCAAAAAAATAACTTCACTCATCAATATGCTTCACACATATAAACTATGGCGGCACAACACAAAGAGACATTTGAAAATGGAACGCCATTTATAGGGCTGCGCGGGCGCAGGGCTGATTCCGAATTCAAATATAGAACGGAAAGACGCCGGAAATGGGCTCGGCCGGATGTCGGCGTTCGCTTCCTGTCGTTCTTCGTTTTGATTGCCGGTTGCCATGGTTACCAAGAACAGAGGTTCGCCATGGAACCGCAGGATCAGGTATGTTTTTAACTGTCGATAAATAAATAAGTAGTGTTATAAACAAAGGTTTCTTAGAAGGGTTTTGTGTGTATACTGTAAGCAAAGATTTTTATGGATAGATTCGTTGAAGGACGAGTTAGGGTTTCGCAAAAAATCACATGCAGCATGTATGCACACTGGCTTTTTGGGTTTTCTACATTCATATGTCTGTAAAGTGGGTATAGAAAAATAGCGCAGTCTTTTTGTGTTTCTTTTGTGTCTTGTTTATTATCCTAATAATATTATTACGTAACGTTAAAGTGTATATACACGTTATACAGGACATCGACGCGCCAACTGTAACCATAAATTCAGCAATGATACTAGATCCCCCAGTGCGCAGCTCTGTTTGTAATCACACTTCACACTTATATTATAAAAGCGAAAGTTTGTGAGTGTGTGTGTGTGTTTGTATGTTTGTTACTTCTTCACGCTCAAACGGCTGGACGAATTTTGATGCAGCTTGGCACACAGATAGTTTATAACCAGGATTAATACATAGACTGCTTTTTATCCCGATATTCCTACGGGATCGAGACTTATGCGGGTGAAACCGCGGGGCACAGCTAGTTGGTTATAAAAACAAAATCCAGCTGTTTTATACAAAATGTATGGAACAGCTGATACCCGACAAATAACTTAAACGCTGTTAGGTCTAGAATCATAAACTGAATTCATGGAAACAGTTTGCGCGTCGATGTTCCTTACATCCTGTAAGTATACATTTTCTGTTTACTAAATACCACATTCATTCTAAAAATCACGTCTCGCTTATAAAAAAAACCATGGTATAAGCATAACTGTAAAATATCCAGTTTAAATCAATAATCATAAAAAAATGCAATAAAACCGCTTTTAAGTTAAATGTATAACACCATCAAAAGTTAATTAAAAGTTAACATTGCTGACAGACATCTTAGGTTAATTCATTTTATGACTTGCCGTGCTAATCTCAAGTCAAAGATTAAATAGACATCTTTGAAAGTACCGCGGCGCGTTCTAAAATTTTTACTGGACTACGGAGAATCCAAAGGAGGGTTATTTGTACGTCATCATGGGTGAACTTAACATAGATTTAAGAAAAACTGTATTTAACATTAGTCCTTATATTTTTTAAGAGATTTTATTATTCACCTGCCCTATTCCTAATTTATTTGGTCTCGGCGCAACATATCTTTTTCTTCCACACGTCTTTTTTACTCGTCATCCCTTTCTAGCCATATCATCTCTCAGACAGACCGTCCATCTGAAAGTACCAGTGTTAAAAGAGTGTCCATGGAGTTTCCTGCCCTTCACTCTCCAAAGGGACCTACTACGCTTTGGAATGGGCAACTAGGTTCATCTTTCTGACTGACGGAGTCCTTGACAATTCAAAAGTGCCTATAAATGGTAAAATGTAAAAAATGTAAATTCTTTGAGAGTTCACACTAGCTGCGCCCCGCGTTTTCACCCGCATAAGTCTCGATTCCGGGGGAATATCGAGATAAAAGTCCTATGTGTTAATTCTGGTTATAAACTATCTGTGTGCCAAATTTCATCAAAATTGGTCCAGCCGTTTGAGCGTGAAGAAGTAACTAACATATAAACACACACACACACACACACCCACACACAAACTTTCGCCTTTATAATATTAGTGTGACAAGTTGGGAATGCAATCTCTTTGGGGTCCAGCATCACATTCCTATTGCTAAGAGTTTAGGGGACATAAACTCCTTTGTTTCTAAACGTTGCTTAAAATGAAGTAATGATAAGCGACTGTTTAACCATACTTTTTTGACGTTTAAACGTCTCTTTAACTTTCTTAATACTTTATAAATAAACCCCAAATTGCCTGCAAATTATCGTAAATTCTTGTGTCATCATTGGGAGCCTTGTTCTACCCACTGCTAATATAAGCCTCCTTATTGTGTCATGCTTCCCTGGTCCGTGCGAGTCTCATCCAGGTCTTCCTCGTGATCTTCTGTAGGTCGTGTAGATTGGCAAAACTAGCATTCTTAGTATGTAGATATTTCCTATTTAAGGAGCACATTCATGATAAATTTTATACTCCATTAGTAATTCATTTCATTAATTTTAAACGTATGCAATGATAGCGTGAGTTTTATGCAAATCTCGGCAATCATTTTAATTCATCCTTTATGACAATGAATATAAGAGTTACATTGCATTGCAATGGCTTACGTAAAATAATATCGCGTAAGTATGTGCTCTTTTAGATCATTAAAAAAATAACATACGTACTAATAACTTTACATTAACTAACACGCGGTATTTTAAAAAAAGCTCTGGTGACCCCATTCAACAGTGAGTAAAGATTACTTTAATTTAATTAATAGTTAAAACAACACAGCGACACATTAACGAGAGTTTTACGGCAGTTTAACGACTTTTCATATATCAATTCTGTTTTTATGGCAGCCGTGTAGGGTTATTGATCTAAATGGCATTTGACGAAAGATATTTTTTTAATTTACATATTAAGGAACCAAGTTATGGTAAAAAAAAATATAATAAAATCATTAGAACCTACACTAATATTATAAAGAGGAAATATTTGATTGTTTGATTGTATTGATTTGAAAAATTGTTTTACCATTAGAAGCCGAAATTATCCCTGATGAACATAGGCTAGTTTTTACCGCGGGAAATGCTTCATTCCTACGGGAAAACGGGTAATAGGACAACGGGTAGTATGAATTGTCCTTCCGTACTTATCTTTTTCACATAACTTCTAAACGGCTGAACCGATTGGGTTGAAATTTTGTATGTGTATTTCCATAGTTTCCTAGACACGAATGTCTTAAGCCTACCTAATCTATCTTTCTATACATATGTATATAAATAAACCAATTACATTAACCACATTATTTAAGCAACATATTTTTAAACGGCGGGAATTCCGAATTAGTATTAGTATTAGTGATAACAAGTAGCTATTTACGGGTATTTTTATTTATGTACACACATATGTATAAAGAGACTTGTGGCTAAGTAATAACAGGCGCAAGGGTCGATAAATCAGGTTAAGCTACGCTTGCCACGTTGACCCGTGGATGGGTGACCATCTTTACATACCAAGACCTTGGAAAGCACGTTAAGCCGTTGGTCCCGGCTGTCATTCGTGGAACTTTGACAGTTGTAACGGGTCGTCAGAAGCCCGAAAGTTTGACAACCAGTCTTAGCAAGGGGTTTCGTATTACCCAGTAACTGGGTTGTGGAGGTCAGATAGGCAGTCGCTCCATATAAAATACTGGTATTCGGCTGCATTCGGTTAGACTGGAAGCCGACCCCAACATAGTTGGGAAAAGGCTAGGCAGATGATGATGACATATAAACAGACAAGAACAAAGGAATAGAAATCTCTTCCAGCATAACTACGATAGGAGAGTACATAATAAGAGTAGTAGACAACTTGTGTAAGAGTAGATGGAAAAAATATTAGGTACATAAAATGAAAAAGAAAAAAAAAGTATTTTTTCAGCCTATATCTCTGTAGAATGCACCAACCTTTAAAGTTAAGAGTATCCTTTAAAGTTAAGGTTCACGAGCACATTCGCAAGAAGCTGGCAGTATCATCACAACGCTAATATTTTCTCTTTGTTTGTCTTATTTCTTTCTAGTATAATCATGTATTTATGTATATTGATTTGTGCTTATATTTATATGTAATGAGGTTATATTATATTAGTTAGGTTATAATTATTATATTTATATTTAAAATATTTATTCCTCAATTTTCACGATTGCACCTACTACTGTTTGTCTCTGCATCACCCAAAGGTTGACTGGTAGAAAATTCTTATGTTATTAAGTCCGCCTCTGTACATTTATGTGCATGAAGTATTAAATAAATAAATAAAAGTAAAAGTAATAAATAAATAAATATAAACTTACAATATGAGATAATGATGATGATGTAATGCACTTCCTGGACATAGGCCTCTCCTATTGCACGACATTCAACTCTCATCCAGCTCCTACCAACTATCCTGCAAAGATCGTCGTTCCACCTAGCCTAAGGGCGTCCTACCTTACGTTTACCGATTCGCAGTCTCCACTCAAGAACACGACTACTCCAACGGTCATCGGGTCTACGGCTAATGTGCCCTGTTAAAAAGATCATCATCTGCCTAGCCTTTTCCCAACTATGTTGGGGTCGGCTTCCAGTCTAACCGGATGCAGCTGAATACCAGTATTTTACATTGAGTGACTGCCTATCTGACCTCCACAACCCAGTTACTGGGTAATATGATACCCCTAGGTAAGACTGGTTGTCAGACTTTCGGGCTACTGACGACCCGTAACGACTGTCAAAGATCTACGAATGACAGCTGGGACCAACGGCTTAACGTGCTTTCCGAGGCACGGAGGGGTCTCGGTATGTAAAGATGGTCACCCATCCACAGACCAACCGCGGCAAGCTTAGCTTAACCTGATCGATCGACCTGTGCGGCTGTTATCATTTAGCCACGGGCCCCTCTAAAAACGGCCCTGCTAAAAAGATACAAGATTTAAATAAAATAAAAATATTTCAAAATTCAAAACTTAAAAATAGAAAAAAAATAATAAATCGCTCTCACGCGCCATTTTATCAGATCACAGATAAAATAAATCAGTATGCATAACTTATAAAAAGATAATAATCTGTCAAATATTTTATTATAATTATGTAGACGCCTGTTCTTCATGAATATTGATACAACAGATTAGCAGAATCTTGATGTACCTACTTACATACATAATGTAGATACGATTATGGTCTCATCTGATGTTAACGTGGTGAGGCGACAGTTTTTAAATTGTTTGAATCTGTAAATAAGGTGTTTTTGTTAGTTATTTAAAGTATGAGAGGAGAGCGATTTTTAAGAAGGATATCTTTAAAACCATGCACAGTAACTACAATTTTTTTTTTGAAGTGAGTACTTCTTTAGCATCGTTGTGATTTGAAACTCAATGAAACGAAAAACGACAGTAAAAAGAGATAAACACATACATCTATAGGATTTAACATGCGAGAGAATGAGATAGAAGGCATTATACAGTGTTTCTTATATTTGTGATCTCTTTGTGCGCTGTCCGTACTCTCTCCCATCTTCATACGTTCGGGAATATTCGTAAGTCTTCGTAGATTGTCGGTACAGTTCTGGCCGCCTTCAAGCAGAAACCTAATACGCTGATATTGGTGGTACGTGCTACGCACGACGCTTGGGTACGAGCATTGTACGTGTCTTAGTAGGTACGTATGTGCGCACCTGCGTATTACGAAGCTTGGGTAAAAGCGTCATAATAACCGTGGTGTATTGTACACGTGTATCGTTTACATAAATATTTCTTTATTGAAGGTTTCACTTCTAGCGCGTGTGAACTGCACACATCTTTTTTTTTTTTTTTTCATTAACTAAACCAAATACTTTTGCCATTTAAATTTTCCATACTTATCGCTGCCGATTATGAATAACTAGCTTCTATCTGCGGCTTCGCCTATGTGGATGTCGGAAAACATCCAACGGGAACTTGTTACTGGTACAAAAAGTAACCTATGTCCTTTCCCAGGATGCCCTGCTATCTCATTGCCAAATTATGTCGAAATCCGTTCATTGGTTTAGGCTTGAAAAGGTAACATACAAACAGAGTTACTTTCGAATTTATTTTTTTCCAGTAGTGTTTAAATAGTGCCATAATTATGCATAAGTATTTTTTTTGTCGACAAAGAAAAACCTGTATCTTTTAAACCATGTACCAAATGTCATGATTTTAAAATCAACTTAGTTTTTTTGTGTAAATACTCTCAAGTACTAACAATTCTCGTAATAAGAGGAACCACTTTCATGTCTAAAGAGTAGAAATCTAACAGTCACATACGATTTATATCGTAATCATTGAGCTTCACCATTATACGGCAGTTACTCGCTTGATTGGAGAGAAAGTGAGCAAATGATACCTAAGTATTAGGTACTTGAGCAATATCTGTCTTCCAATCGTGAGTGAAAAATACGTCTATGTACTTAATAGTGTCATGTATTTTCGAATATAATCAAAACTCTAAATATTCCTATTTTGCTCTCCTAAAAATATGATTGAACACTAATATAAGTGCTGCTGGGGAGTTTGTTGCGCCACTTCTTCTTCCCAGCTTAAAATACTAGGAAGTGTCTTATGCAATACGCGTTCTGCGGAACTGTCTTATGTAATTTTGACGTTCAAAAATTGCTGATTCACAGCCTAGTTTGTACAAATGACTTTTGAATTTGAATGATTTCGCACTTTTTTGAGAAACTATACTGATTACTATTTTGGGGTCTTCAAAATAACAAATAGCCAAGTAACTGCGAGTTGGATGTGGCGCTCGCTATTTTAAAAAAGTGCGCATCATTAGCAACCCAAAAAGTTTTTAGAGGATCACAAATTTTAAAAAAGCGTGCCTCATTTGAAGATCAATAAGTTTGTAGAGGATAAGTCAAATCATTCATTGAAGCCAGATAAGATAGGAAGGAGCAGACATATTTAACCACGGAAATAGAGCTCGTGACTTGGGCAACATAAAAACGTAGGGTGACTTTTACGGGGGTATTGTGGTGTCTTAAAATAAACACGTTAAATGTAGACCCTGATCTTTCTGCAACGTTCACGAAACAAAAATAAAAATGGCTTCCCAAAATACACTCAAGGAAAAAGACAGCAAAAATAGCGCCAAACATTACCATAACTTGCACTCAAAATAATTTAAACTCGGCAACACTAAAATTATGTCCACAAATTATAAACTCAAGACCATATACCGGTTTTCTGGGGCTTTGTTTGTCCCACTTTTCCCTTATAACTCGAAGTGAGTAACAGTATACATACATACATTTAAATGTATAATTGTTATTCTCATTTGCATCGGTATTTTGTTAGACTGTGGACGTGCCAGCTCTCATATCTTTCTATTACCATCGGAAGCCGAAAATTCAGTATTTAAGGAATCTATATCTGTGTATATACATATTTCGTTCGAGATACATAGTAATCGGTAAATGAATACAAATTGCTGGTTTATTGATTCTCTAATCTTTTCATCTGGTTGTCTGTTAATTTCTTGAATGTTCGAAGTGTCCGTCGTGTTTTGTCGGCAACATTCGGGAATTCAATATAGGCGCCTGCATACATTTTTTTAAAATATTGAGATGAATATTTTTTTAATGTGTTGTTAATACTTTATGGGGCTCCTCTAACTTACTTAGTAGAGTCAACAGACTCTAAATAATTCGACTACAGTGCGGCCTACAAATTTGCAAAACATGTACATAAAAACGATTATGTACATGTTTTGCAAATTTGATCTTTATTAGTTCGGACGGTCGGACTGTAATAAGAGTAAAACGTTATTCCCTATCAGAAGACAGTTCTGCGACTCTTATTTTTAAAGTCGCAGCATCATGCTAAGATAGGAGCATTTTGGCCTCGTACAGAACTTTATTTTTTTTTTTAAATACACTTTTTTTTAAATGTATCTTTGATTGAGTTTAGTTTCGTTTGTAACCTTCCTGCGCAAGTCCCAATAAATATAAGTTCTTTCTTTCTGTATATTTCAACTCTCGGTAAACTGCATCGGTGTTACTTAGTCTGTGACACTATTCGAAACATAGTGACAGTATGCCACTGTCACCATGTTTCTAAAGAGAGCTCAGAGTGGTAAGTTTGGAATGCACCAAACGTACCACTCTGAGCTCTGTTTAAAACTATGACGCTAATGGCCTGTCTTACCACCTTGTAATAAGTTCCTGTTAGCTTTTCAGGAACAAAATCCAAACAAATTCTGTTCTATTTTTGTTTCTACTGGAAAGTGTTTATACTAAGAGCCCTCTTAGATTTCGGTACTGAGTGCGCAACTTTTTTTTTTATAAATGGCTTCTCACAGTTCAACCTATGAGGTTGTCGTCTGCTTAACCGGGCTTGCCTGTGGATGCCTCAATAAATTAAGGCATCCAGCCAGGGCGAGCGCTGATCGCTGGCGCAGTGAAATATATACTACTTTTATTTTATTTATTAAAAGATCAAAGTATCAATATTTTTTTTTAATCGATATTGTATAAGCAATTATTGGAGACTATTTTGGTGTAAATACTACGTGAAAATGATGTAGAAGTTCGGCGATATTCTAACAGAAAATTAAATTAGGTCCAGTCGATTTTTCTTTATTTATAAGGCATATAACAAAAATGTATTCAATTATTATAAGAGTATATCATATTTATGATATGAAAAAAAATATTTTGATGGATTATATTCAACAGAATCTGCAAATAAAAGCTCTGAAATCAGCTCTCGATGAGTTTTAAATGAGTTTTCCTAAACACGCATCAGGAGAACGATTATTGCTAAATAAATGAATAAATAATTTAAAAAAATGATTATTATTATTATACAAAAGAAAACGAACTATCTTTACCAATTGATTATTATTTATACCAAACAACGAATAGTATTCAGTTTCAACGAGGAAATCATGCATCTGCGCGCATTTTTAAATTACTCCTCTTAAGCAGGGACAAAAAAAAATTGTCAAAGGAACATGAATGTATTCCTCAATGTGGTAGGCAGAGGTGTAGGTATGTATGGGACACCGACATCTCGCCAGGTTTAAGTCTCATGCAATAGGGGGCGAGCCTATTCGCATCACCAGACACAAATCCTGACTACTGGCTGCTGGCTAACCCGGGAATCGTGTCCAGGACCAGTAGTACCGCTTGCGCCCACTGGGCCAAGGAGGCACTCTAATTAATTTAATAGCGACTAAATTGGCACATGAAACAGAATATCCACCCTTGGTTGACTGGTAGAGAATGCCTAAGGCATTAAGTCTGCTTTTGTAGCTTTAGCGCGAAAAGTTTCAATAAATAAATAATAATAATAATAATATTCCACAACTTTCACACAACGCCATCTAGTCCCAAACTAAGCAGAGCTTGTGCTATGAGTACTAGAAAACTGATAAACATACATAAGTAAATATATTTGCAAATACATACATATTATAGATAAATTACACCCAGACAAAGAATAAAAATGATCGTGCTCATCACACAAACATTTGTCCTGGGTGGGAATCGAACCCACGACCTTGCGTATAGTAGTAAGGGCCACTGACGACTAGACCAACAGGCCGGCCTGCCTAAATAAATATAAAACTCTCTGGCATACATAGTTGAAAAAACATCTCAACGTCATTATCATCATCATTTCAGCCGAAAAATGTCCAACAGGGTTATTGCGTAACACACTATCAGTAGCAATGGGTTTCATTTTGACAGTTCAACAACATTCATTGCGTTATTTACGTTGTTGAGCAGACACATTTTTCCAACATATGGAGCAATGGATTAGCAATATGCTTCAAAATGATTCAAATTGAGAGTAATAATGTGTTAGGCAGTTAGGGTGCGGTTCTGTGCTTCTCGCATCTGGCGGATTTTAGAGGTATTTTTGACAGATTGAGACTGATATCAGACTGTGAACGTTCGCGTTCTTGAAATTACGAGAATCACCCCTCAGGTCATCGATCCACCTTGTGGGAGGAATCAACATCAACATAAACATCTCAACGTCATCATCTGCCTAGCCTTTTCCCAACTATGTTGGGGTCGGCTTCTAGTCTAACCGGATGCAGCTGAATACCAGTATTTTACATAGTGCGACTGCCTGTCTGACCTCCACAACCCAGTTACTGGGTAATACGATACCCCTTGGTAAGTCTGGTTGTCAGACTTTCGCGCTTCTGACACCCGTAACGACTGTCAAAGATCTACGAATGACAGCCGGGACCAACAGCTTAAAGTGCTTTCCGAGACACGGGTGGGTCTCGGTATGTAAAGATGGTCACCCATCCACAGACCAACCG
The DNA here is from genome assembly GCA_949629135.1 of Eremobia ochroleuca. Taxonomy (NCBI): domain Eukaryota; kingdom Metazoa; phylum Arthropoda; class Insecta; order Lepidoptera; family Noctuidae; genus Eremobia; species Eremobia ochroleuca. The sequence continues at coordinate 6,771,220 of OX451410.1, forward strand.
TGGCAAGCGTAGCTTAACCTGATCGATCGACCTGTGCGGCTGTTATTATTTAGCCACGGGCCCCTCCATCACATAAACATCTCAACGTAAAACTATTTAATACCAAAAACACACGCTTAGATTTAAAGTCCCGCTGCAGATAAAGACATGGCTCGTGTAAAGACTCTTTAGAAAACCGCACTTAACATGGAGCTTTCACAAGATTGCGTTTGTGTGCTAAGTAATGACATATGTTCCTCTCAACCAAAGCACCTGCCATCTAATCTCTTCACCACCCTTGGTTGACTGGTAGAGAATGCCTAAGGCATTAAGTCCGCCTTTGTACCTTTTGTGCGAAAAGTTTAAATAAATAAATAAATAAATATGGCGACTAAGATAACAGTGAGTACCCCTGTGTTGTAGGAGATAAACGTGTATTCTAACAATAATTAACTATACACTGAAGTGAATACACTGAATTGTCTTTGAAAAGCAAAAATGAAACGATGATGATTAATTTAATGTATGAGAAAAAATTATTTTCTTCATTATTATTTTGTAGTTATTCTGTAATTCGGAGCGGAGACAAATCCACTTATCATAGATCACAAAAAAACTTTTTTATGAAAAAAAAAACCGACGACTTCCAAAAAAAAAACACTACAAAGTGAAAAATAACTTTAATTTTGGAAGTCGGTGCCGTCGGTGCCGCATTTTCGTTTTTTGACATATAAACATCCGAATTGATAACCTCCTCAATTTTGAAGTCGGTTAAAAAATCGGTCCAGCTGTTCTTGAGTTATAAGTGGTGTGAAAGCCCGACTTTGTTTTATTTCATCATCATCGCCCAATACAGCCGTGCGATTCTGTAACCATCTCACCGTGAAAGCTTGGGTGAAGTGAGCGTGGAGTGAGCTGTAATTCGCTAGGGATTAACACTATTAAATGCTCACTTCACTTATGATTTCACGGTGAGATTTTTACAGAATCGACCGGCTGGCATTACTTGCTTAAAGGGAGGTTCCAATCACTAATTCAGTTCTTGTAAAATATGTTGAAGAAATAAATGATTTTTGATTTTGATCATCATCTGCCCCAATTTCTGCCGCCAGAACACGGCGCTGCGTCTCCCAGGCAGGGGTCACAGTTCCAACCTAATCTAACCCGTTTGGTCGGGGAACACTGGCTTAGTTACTGCGACCAACTGTGCGAAAAGGCGAGAAAGTTAAAACGAAGCTCAATTATTCAAAAAAAGTGTGCATCATTAGAAGCGCAAAATGGGTTTAATTTAAAAAGTGTCCAAAAAATTTTGTGATGATCAGTTAAATATTAATTTTTATCTTTTCCGACCATCGTATCACCCTTTTTAGAATTTATATATTTATGCCTGTGATTTATATGGTGTATATAATAAAAAGTATTCTATTCTATTCTTTATTTGGTAGAAACAGGGCTCAATTTGACTTATTTCTTTGCTGTGAGTGGGTAAAATTACGGGTCATTTTGATCAGATATACCTATCAACTAACAAACCAGGTATATTGTAGATGTTTTAGTAGCAATATTGCATTTTACTATAGGCCACCCAGAATCCTTAAAAAAAAGACAAACGACTGGCAATAATTCCTTTTTTAAATCCCAGATGTTCATTGTTCAACGTCCAGTAATCGATTTTCACATACCATTTCGATATAAATCGAAATAACGATTGCAAAACTCGAAACATATCAAAGCTCACAGGTTAATCAATTTGATTACGACATTATCCACAAATTGTATGTGATTTAGCAATAATAATGCCATTATTACACACAAATTTGAACCGGCAATTATTACTTTTAATCCCGTAATGGAAGTAATGAATGCCATTTTGTAAATTTTCGTAATCACTACGTTTATTATAATACGATCAGTTTCAATAATAAGGCCTTGCGTTGAACGATACTAATTTTAAAAACATGAACTCGATATGTATCGATTTGAAAATCGATTACGTAAACGTTAAATCTTATTAACAGGGAATCGAGTTATCTTCTTCGTAACTGACGCTATTTAAGGTTATATGAATATTTTCCAATGATGAATGGTTAAAACAATGTTAGTCGAATATGTTGGGTTATTTAGTATCTTGTTCCAGTACCTACTTACTTCAAATAAAATGTCAAGATGATGACTAAGGGTAGCCAAATGGTCTGGTTGTCTAGAAATATGGTAAGGGGCTTGTGGCTAAGTGAGGGGCTTGTGGCTAAGTAATAACAGCCGCACGGCTCGATCGATCAGGTTAAGCTACGCTTGCCGCGGTTGGTCCGTGGATGGGTGACCATCTTCACATACCAAGACCCCTCCATGCCTCGGAAAGCATGTTAAGCCGTTGGTCCCGGCTGTCATTCATGGATCTTTGACAGTCGTTACGGGTTGTCAGTAGCCCGAAAGTCTGACAACCAGTCTTACCAAGGGGTATAGTATTACCCAGTAACGGGGTTGCGGAGGTCAGATAGGCAGTCGCTCCTCGTAAAATACTGGTATTCAGCTGCATCCGTTTAGACTGGATGCCGACCCCAACATAGTTGGGAAAAGGCTAGGCAGATGATGATATCTAGAAATGTGGTTACAGTTATTTGTAAAAAGATAAGAAAATATATTATGTCTGTTTTACGTCTAGACTACTATGACCGTGTGACCGTGACCGTGTGAGGTTCGTGATGTTAATCAACTCTTACCTCATTTTTGTCTCAAAACGATGAAGGAAAGCATCGTGAGGAAACTGGCATGTCCTAGAACCAAAAGCTCGAAGACATGTGGCATCTACCAACCCCCACTGGGACCGCGAGGTTGATTATGACCCACTCCCTCTCATAAAGAAGGCTCTGCTTTAGGCAGATAACCTCTGGGCCAAAAGGACTAAACTGTGCTAGTTGACATCGTGACCTTGCCAAATCATTTCACTTTTCTCCTAATCTAACTCTTATGTTCCCTCCACAGAGTGCCATAGTCGGCTCGCGAGTGACTCTGCCATGCCGCGTCGAGAACAAAGTGGGGAACCTGCAATGGACGAAGGACGACTTCGGCCTCGGTATGAACCGAAACCTCAGCGGATACGACCGATACGCTATGATTGGGAGCGACGAAGAAGGTATTTATTACTTTATTTTCCAAATTCAAAATTCATTATTGTACAGACGCCACCACATCAAGCTACTGCAATCTGTCAAATTTCTAATAGATTTTCAACTTTATCGCGAAAGTATAAGGTTCAAGGTTGATAAATGGTAGAATGGTGAAAAATTTGACGTCTGTACATTGAAAGAACTAAAAACATAAAATGAACTGGAACGGCACAAACAGCAGTCTGATAGACAGGTTGTACCTGCTTCTTCAGACTCGCGGTCTGTCCCAGTAGCCATCACGCTTTACATATTTTTACAGGATAAAAAATAGTCTATGTCCTATTCGGGCTTATAAACTATTTTCATGCAAAAAAAACACGGTGATTCATTATTCTGTTATTTCGTGAAATAAGAACAAACCAACTAACAAACACATTCGTATTTTAATACAGCAATCCGATTTATCTACTAGTAATTAGTTATAGAGGCGGCAGAAATAGGAACTAGAAATTCTTCTCCAGAAAATTCTGATCACTACCATTCCGATTTGCAGAAGAAAAAGTTCTTCTCTGGTAGAGCTTTATCATAAAAATCTTGCAAACTTTTCTGCTTTTTCCCAAAATATAAAGTACATCTACGAGTAGGTATTCATGCACGAAATCTCTTAAGGGGTCATTGTATACATCATTACGAACAACTTTTACTATGGGACCAAATATAAAATCGCGGAAATAGTTCAGCTGTATCCCTACATTTTCACGAGTTATGCGAACATAATGTAGGGAACAGCTGATATTTTTTTCGCAATTTCAGGTTTGGTCCCATAGTAAAAGTTGTTCGTAACGATGATTCAAAACCGGTCAAAGTGGAGCTGCTTGGGGAAGGCCTATGTACAGCAGTGGACATCCTTCGGCTGAAATGACGGTGATGATGATGAATGATGAGTACAATGACCCCTTCACATATTTCGTGTATGAATACCTTATATACGTAAAAATCAAAATATTTAGCACAAAATGTACCTTATTGCAATAAAACATTCTCTTCGGTCATCGCTACGCATTTTGGCCATGACTCAGATGTAAATAAAAACGCACTTTGAAAACATAGCAACGTATGTAAACAGCGTGTTTTAAGCTTTATTGTGTGAAGATAGAGTTGGAAGTTGAGTAATAGAGTAAAAACATTGTGTATCCGCGAGAATAATTTATCTTTTGGGGTTCGGTAGCGGGAAAGATGAAAATGTTTTGTCTCAGTGTACTAATTGGATATCGATAAGATAGAAAGAAATACCACGAAATAGTTTTCTTTTTTTAAAGAGGAACTAAATGATTACAACCGCACGGGTCGATTGAAAGCTTAGCTACGCTTGCCGTGGTCGGTTTGTAGATGGGTGACTATCTTATCCTATTGAGACCAAAGTATGTTAAGCCGTTGGTTCCAGCTGTCATTCGTGGATCTTTGACAGGTATTACGGGTAGTGAGAAGCCCAAAAAGTCTGACAATCAGTTTTACCAAGTAGTGTCGTGTTACCCAGTAGTTGAGTTGTGGACATAGATATAAGAAAGAGAGAGAGATATGCCCGGTAGACCAAAATCAATCGAAACCCAGTGTCTCCCCCTTCTACGCCCCACTAGTTACATATGCAGTTCATTAAAAGCAATAGATACAAATTCCCACACACACTCGCTTTGCATGAATCAGAAAGTACTACACAATCAATTATAAACCTTAACTCATCAAACACAGCGTGCATTTACCATGCACCGTACAACTTAATCACACAAAAAAGAACCCACTCCGAAATCCGGGTCTCACTTCACACCATTAAAAAATAGTGATTATTTGGCACGCGAGTTCGCGCCCAGAAAAAATATAACGCACCGAGATATTTTGGTAAATTTCTAGGCAAGCTGTATATTTGGTCTAGAAAAAGGCTAGACCAGATATGTTATATCTAGATTAATTCTGGTATTTAGTACAGGATCGAGGGTAAGTGCTAAGGTACAGCAATAGAGAAAGAAAATGGGTTTAGTAATCGTTTTAAAAACTCAAACGATAGTAGCCCCAGCGGCACAAAAACGTGCCAGTAAACACCGAGCGATTTAAAACTGTATTTGTAGTAAAGATAAGTCTTAAAATCGTCCACTATATACAGGGTGTCCGGTAATTAATGGATAACCTTGAAATGGCTTGTAGCAGAACTTATTGCTTTTCAGAAAAAAAAAAAAACAAATATATCCTAAGATATGTTTTTTTTTAAAAGGACTACAAATTTTTACTTATTTTTACATTATTGTACGCTACAACCACAATTGAATGAATTCCATCGGTTTTTGTTGTTCTATTGTTATACGCTAATTATTCCGATATATAGGCAGTAAATAGATTGACTAGCTATAGCAATTTAAAAAAAAAAGTTGATTAATTTTTCAGTGAACAATTGATTTAAAACATACTACTTAGGATATATTTGGTTTTCAAGGTTTGGTTTGGTTTGGTTTGATTTCCATTTCAAGGTTATCCATTAATTACCGGACACCCTGTATATCTAAAAGAGCCCGCTCGCGTTGCTTGATCGGTTAAGAAACAATATACATATAAGATGATCTCCATGTTGTAGGTCGTGGGTTCGAACCCAGGCAGGTGCTTAACTTTGTGTAAATTATTTCATCACCACTGCTCTCAAAACGGTGAAGGAAATCGAACATCGTGATGAACACGAAGAGATGTGACATTTACCTACCCGCACTGCGCGTGCGTGGTTGATTACAGTCCACTCCCTCTCGATCACGCCGATATATAATTTCAACGCTAGTATTTTAGTTGTCAAAGCACTACTATTTTGTGGGGTTTTAAAATACAACATCAAAACAGAAACTGAGTCAGAATCTCAATGTTATTTTTTTTTTCTTTTTTTCCTAGACTAGTCCTGACGAGTCGACGTGATCACTTCACCCGATTCACGACATTTCATGAATCGGGTGAAGTGATCACGACAAACAACGTGGGATTAAACGTGGGTTTTGACAACTAAAATACTAGCGTTGACATTATATAAAATGATCAATAGAATTAGCATAAAAATATTATTAAAATCTCGATTATACACATTATATCATTATATCATAGTACATTGTATCAGGTGGGATGACTCTGACAGCTCACTCCACGCTAACTTCACCTAAGTTTTCACGGTGAGATGGTTACAGAATCGCACTGCAGTAGGTTATCTTAAAGCTCATCTACTTACAAACAGCATCCTATATCTCCGTCGACCTTTGTAATAACGCAAGGAAGTATGAAATCAATGCCTTCGTTATCTTTTCATTTCTAAATATAGAATTCCACAATTTCTTGATTCTCATTACAGAGCCTTTGAAAACTTCTAGTAGACGATTTTGGAAAAAAAGAAATATACATTTTTTTTTCTTTAAAAGGCAAAAAAAGGCACTATTTGTCAGTGTATCTGAAGATTTAGGCTTGCTGACACCACTCTACCATAAGGGCACATTTAAACTTAGCCTGAGGCCAAACGAGCGCAATTTTGTGAGTTGTGAGTCGCGTAATTTGAGTTGCGTAATTTCTGCTGCATTCGGTTTCGTACAAAAAGGCAGTTGGTGCCACATGACGACGCAAAATGAGTTGCTTTTTTGTATGAAACCGAATGCAGCAGAAATTACGCAACTCAAATTACGCGACTCACAACTCACAAAATTACGCTCGTTTGGCCTCAGCCTTAGATCGTAAGCTGATATTATATATACGTATCAATATTCTACAACAATGATGACAACCTACGCTTTTTTACATGTCTCTTTTTATATATGTATATACCGTACACTGCTAATCAACCTAAATGCGTTTAGCGATAAACGAATTTAGTTTTCGCATTCAGGGTGCAAGCGCGCCTTAGCGCTTATATAAATTGAAGTATTTATGAGAACAATCATATTTGATGACTCAGAGCTTTACATTTGATCTTTCGATGTTTTAACTGATCGATTTATTGAATGATCGATCTTTTGATGTTTCGTTGTTTCAAGAACTCCATATTCTTAGCATTCAAAATAATAAACATTTTATTATTCGGGCATTAGCTATATATTTAATGTTTTACGAGTACTTATCTACATATAATAATAATCCCATGTCCGATTTCGGTCACGTCATCTAAAAATATTACAAATTTCAAGTTGATAGCATTAGTAGTTCTTGAGATATCCAATTGTAACAGACAGACAGGCAGACAGACTGAGTCGCACCATAAGGGTTACTTTTTGCCATTTTGGTACGGAACCCTAAAAATGAAGCCATGATGTAAATGTAAAACAATATATATATATATATATGTTATAGTAAAACCCTTGGTTTTTTGAAGTCAATAAAACGCCTACATATCTATAAAGTAGGTACTAATTTAAGTACATACAAAAACAGTTCTTATACATTATTGCACAATAACCTTCCTTAAGAACATTGAAACATTAGTCCGTTGACGGACAATATCAATACCCAAAAGAAACTGGGCTAGCAACTAAACATAAAATAAAATAGATCTGTTCATTTCATTCTGCCTAGCCTTTTCCCAGCTATGTTAGGGTCGGCTTCCAGTCTAACCGGATGCAGCTGAATACTAGTATTTTACATGTAGCGACTGCCTATCTGACCTCCGCAACCCAGTAACTGGGCAACGTCATACGTCTTGGTAAGACTGGTTGTCAGACTTTCGGGCTTCTGAAGACCCGTAAAGAATGTCAAAGATCCAAGAATTACAGCCGGGAGCAACGGCTTAACGTGTTTTCCGAGGCACGGAGGGATCTCGGTATGTAAAGACTGTTACCCATCCACGGACCGACCGCGGCAAGCTTAGCTTAACCTGATCGATCGACCCGTGCGGCTGTCACTATTTAACCACAATCGTAGATCTATTGTCCTAATATAAAAGTTTATTCGGCACTAGCGACCCGCCCCGGCTTCGCACGGGTGCAATGGAGAAACTGATAATTTTAGAGCCACTATTTCTCGTAAAAAGTATAGGATAAAAAATGGTTATTGTGGGTTATCCCTAAGAGATAGACATATACCATCGCGGACTTTTTTGTAGACCTTTTTAAGGTGTACAATACTGTAGTACATTATTTTGATCTGTCTCGACGGGTTCAGCCAGCGTTTACAATGTAAGCGCAAAAAAATGAGTTTATTTACGACATCACATTAGAAACCTCTAAAATTATCAGTGTTTCTCTACTATATTATGCATGTATTATAGATAAAAACCTACCTCTTGAATCATTCTATCTATTAAAAAAAACCGCATCAAAATCCGTTGCGTACTTTTATAGATCTAAGCATATATAGGGACAGACAGACAGGGAAGCGACTTTGTTTTATACTATGTAGTGATTTAGAGAAAGACTCAGGCTTTCATAGATTTTGACTTAATGTTTTCTCGAGTTAAGATCATACGCCTACGTTAAAGAGGTCATGGCGCCGATTTCCTTGTTCACAAACTAAACTAAATTTAAGTTCAGTGCATCTTTTTCTTTCTATTTCATTAAGAAAAGGACAGAAGATAAATATTCGTTTAGTCCTGTATGCTGGTGGAGCAGAGAAGGACCGATGTCCTGCGACAGACATGGCCAGTCCACTGCCACTTCAGTTTGCTTACTCTGCAAGCTATGTCGGTAACTCCGGTTCTTTTCCGAATAATTTCATTCCTGATTTTATCCTTCAAATAGACTCCGAGCATAGCTCGCTCCATATCGTGTTGAGCGACCTTGAATTTGTAGACCAGCCCGATCATCAGTGTCCACGTTTGTGTACCGTGAAATAAAAGAAAAGTGTGCCATGTCCTAACTCAGGGCTTGGTCTACCCGTGTGCCAAATTTCATCGAAATCCGAACAGATATGAAAAGGTAAAAAGCCGTAAAAATGTTAGTATGGATTTTTTCTCTAGTTATATTCCCGCAATCCTGCTCGCATAATTATTTATATGAAAAACATTCACTTTTCATTTCATATATCTGCATCAGGGCGTATTATTAGAACTTTTACGCAACAAAAGTCATCGACCGTTGAAATCTTGGCTAGCAATAGCAATAATGATTTGACGGACGTGGAATATAGACTCAAGGTTATCCACGATTTATTTGGCAGGTAGAAAACAATATTAAAAAATAGGAGGAAAGACACTTCGCACTTGAAAAACACAGAGATATAGGTATGTCGTCGTCGGCGCATCTACAACATGTCCCAGAATTAACGCACAATCTCTTAAGGGGTCATTGTACTCATCATTATGAACAACTTTTAATGTGGGACCAAACCTGAAATCGCCAAAAAAATATTCAGCTGTTCCCCACATTTATGTTCGCATATCTCGTCAAAATGTAGCGAACAGCTGATTTTATTTCGCGATTTCTGTTTTGGTCCCATAGTAAAAGTTGTTCATAATGATGAGTGCAGTGACCCCTTATGAGGTTGTGCGTTATTTAAGTTACAGCTTGTATATTAATATTAACGCTAAAGAGTTAGTTTAAACGCGCTAATCTCTAGAACCACCAGTCGGATTTGGACAATATTTTTTGCATTTAATAGCACAATTCTAGCGGAAGGATTTAGGCTTTATAGCATCACGTCTTACCCCTAGGACCCCTAGAAGCCGACCAAAAAGAAAAAAGTCAGAAAGAACGATAACCTATAATGAAGTGATAGCGCGGGAAGGCGATGCGATGCGACGGGGTGGGTCGGGAACAAGAAATTTCACGCAAACAAAGTCACGGACAGAAGCTAGTCGTGATCATCATCATCGGCCTAGCCTTTTTCCAACTATCTTGGGATCGGCTTCCAATCTAACCGGATGCAGCCGAATACCAGTATTTTACATGGAGCGACTGCCCATCTGACCTCCACAACCCAGTCACTGGGTAATACGATACCTCTTAGTACGACTGGTTGTCAGACTTTCGGACTTCTGACTACCCGTAACGACTGACAAAGATCCACGAATGACAGCCGGGACCAACGGCTTAACGTGCTTTTCGAGGCACGGAGGGGTCTCGGTATGTAAAGATGGTCATCCATCCAGGGCCAACCGTGGCAAGCGTAGCTTAACCTGATGGATCGACCTGTGCGGCTGTTATTATTTGGCCATACTTTCTCAGTAGCATACCATCTGGTTTTGTGATGTAACTGGCAAAATCTACGATCAGTCAAAATAGATATGGTAAAACTCCATCTATTCACGAACAAATTAAAAAGCTATTAATAAGCAAATGTTATTATAGTGTGAACGAATATTTAAATGATAAATCCTTGAAGCACATAATTATGTTATAATAAGCAAAATTGAAAATTATTATTATTATAAATTAATTATTTTGTAAAAGTGTGCTTAGAATAAGTTTTATATTATAAGATACGTAAATGATAAGTCCTCTTCTCCACATATCTTTCTTTTGCTGTGCCTGACAGGGTCCATGATTGTTTCTTTCGGGAAATATTTACCACCTAAGCCTACATTGTGGATTGCATTAAAGAATTGAGTATTGATTATGGCTTTCTACGACCGAACCACGATAGGTATAAAGACTAAATATGTTGCTTAAAGCTCTGGTCAAACTGCGGCGAGTCCTGTGTATGATGCAGGATGAAATTTGCTCGCGCCAATTGTGTCAAATAACTTCGTATGGAGGTGGCGAATAGTCGCGTGTCCTTCTAATCATTAAAACAATGGACGCACGCAGTCACGTTCCGCTTACTGCGCGGGATATGCCGCAGTTTTAACAGATTTTGAAGCGGGGAAACCTCGCTAGAAATAGACAGGAAAAAAAAAATTGAAAGATGACGAAATGAATTTGGCAAGAAATGTTTTCTTTTCGTCATCATTGTTCGTTACGTTTAACGTTTGGCCTAATGAAGAAACCACAAGCATAGTAAAAAAAAAAGTTATTTAGGGAACACAACTGTTCTTGAAATACATTAGAAAACGCCTAAATAGCTTTGGTAATTACTTGAGCGCGTACTTTAGCATCTTTTCTTGAGTAGTTATTTCAAACTGAACACAAATTTTTAACACTTGCAGTGGAAGCTTATCCAAAAGCGTTCATGAATTAATGTGACTGAAGAAATGATCATGTAATTTATAAGACAATCCCACTCAGAGCAGCGGTGGCCTAATAGTAATGGCCGCGACACGTTTTTTTAGGTCGTAGGTACGAACCCAGTCACCCGCTTTACTTTGTGTAAATTATTTCATCACCACAGCTCTCGAAGCGGTGAAGGAAAACATCGTGAGGAAACCGGCATGTCCTAGAACTACAAACTTCGAAGACATGTGACATCTACCAACCCGCACTGAGCACGCGTGGCGGATTACGACAAACTCCCTCCCACAGAGGAGGCCTGTGTCCCAGCTGTGGGAACAGTACATACAGGCTGATTATGCTAAGTCAATCTCAAATGCCACTGACTTATCGATAAAGGAAAACGATCGTAAAACAGTTTAGCGATTAAGCGATCTTCTGTGAAGTCGGGACCGTAAGCCTATTCAAGTCCTTGTTTTAAATTGACGTTATTTACGTAGGTACATTTAAACAAATAACACATTATGATAACAAATATCCACATTATGATAAGTCGATTTCATAATAACTTGTACCTATTGTGGTAAAGTAATTGTATTCTAGGTGCATCGTTTTCACATATAATTCACCATCATCATCTGCCTAGCCTTTTCCCAACTATGTTGTGGTCGGCTTCCAGTCTAACTGGATGCAACTGAATACCAGTATTTTACATGGAGCGACTGCCTATCTGACCTCCACAACCCAGTTACTGGGTAATACGATACCCCTTGGTAAGGCTGGTTGTCAGACTTTCGGGCTTCTGACTACCCGTAACGACTGTCAAAGATCCACGAATCCAGGCCAACGGCTTAACGTGCTTACCGAGGCACGGAGGGGTCTCGGTATGTAAAGATGGTCACCCATCCACAGGCCAACCGCGGCAAGCGTAGCTTAACCTGGTCAAGCCACGGGCCCCTCTCTTCACATATAATTATTGTATACAAAATATTGAAACACTTTTTTAGAAGAGGATCGGTGGACTGTGGAGTTTCTCGCCCATTCTCCTCCCTAAGACACTACCTTTGGGAAGGGGTGACTAGAATCAATTTTTATTTTCTTGTAAATTCTGACGTTCAAAAGTGCCTTTTAAGTGCCTATTTGAAATAAATGATTTGACTTTGACTATTACTTGAAAATTTGTGTAATAAAGGCTATAGGGGGATAAGCATGGACAGGATGCGGAACGAATGCCAAACGGATTGCGGTGATTTTTTTTTCTGTAAGTTCCTAACAATGTGAGATTAAGATCCTCCAAATATGAACCCTTCAAAATGCACCGTTTCAGAGTAAGAATTAATATTCGAAAAATCGAAAAAATCGATATTTTCTGAATGGCTTGACCGATTTAGCTACAATTTTGGTATGTGTTAGGTACAACTACAATGTATTTATATTTCGAAAAAAAAATCACCGCATTCCGTTTGGGGCATCCTATCCATGCTTATCCCCCTATAGCCTTTATGTTAAGTTGTAAACGCAAGCGGAAAAGTGGTTCCACAAAAACACAAATATTTATTTACATGATTGGTAACTAAATCACGAATGCAGTATATTCTTCTTGTTCCACTTCCGGACTGACAAACAAACAAAACAAACAAAATTGGTAACTTGACTTTATGATTGAAATACTTCTAAATTTAATTGGCTGTGAAGTATTTGTTAGTTCGTTGTTATTAATTATTTCTTTGTTTTAATTATAGAGTAAGGCTTAAAGTTTACTTATCTAAGATGAAAGCTTTTGTTAGGAAATTGGAGCATTCATTATAAATGGATGTTTTATACAATTTGTTCGTGGACATTGTTTGTTTGTTAAACTTAAATAAGCAGTTGGCACCTAGGTACTATACGATTCTGGAGTTCATTTTTAACAATGCATAAAAGTACTTTTTGACAATGCTGAAGTAATTATCAAGAGTGGAGGTGGTATGGTGAAGAAAAACATTTTGAGGAAACCGGCATGTCCTAGAACCAAAAAAAAAAAAGATACATTTACCGACCCGTACTGGGCCCGCGAGTTGTTGGGGTGTTGGTGGGGTCAAACCCAAGCGGGCATATTACTTTGTGTAAATTATTTCATTACCACGGCTCTCAAAATGGTGAAGGAAAACGTTGTGGGGAAACCGACATGTCCTAGAATCACAAATTCGAAGGCAAGTGACATCTACCAACCCGTACTGGACCCGGTCCCTCCCACGGGAGGTGCCCTGTGTCCCAGCAGTGGGAATTATATCCTGATTATGCTAAAGTGGTATGAGTCGTACAAAACAATCCATCTGTGGTCCTGGTCATAGTCGTACTGTTGCCCTTCAAAGGTCAAATATTTTTTCTTCTTCATTGGTTCAAAAATGTTTAAATTATATGTAGTTCAGATCCTGGAGTATAATGAGTAGGAGTGTGGTCCTAGTCCTGGAGTGGAGACCGCGTATCGGCAAGCGTAGTGTGGGGCGCCCCCCAGCTAGATGGATGGACGATCTAAAGAATGTGGCTGGGGTAGACTGGATGCGGAAGGCGGAGGACAGGGTGTTGTGGCCTGCGATAGGCTGAGTTGATAGTTCAAATTATTGCGAGTATCTGGTATCATGTTCCAAATAAATAAAAAACAAATAAATACTCTTCAAGGTTGATCAAATGTCTATTTGTCAAGGTAGGCTTAAGTATCACTTGAAGTTTCTTCTGACATTGCTCTGTAAGAAATTATCGATATTTTAGGTCATCAGATGCATAATGTATATACGTTATCTCTCCTACATTATCTCTCTCTTTTCTTCTGTGTTGATGGTCTAGTAGCAAAGCACCACTGCTGACTATGAGATCCTGGTTTCGATTCTCAGTTCAGGCAAACTCTTTTGTGTTTTTACATCGGGAATTCCTCAGTAGCATCCCATCTGGTTTTGATGTTTCTGCCCTGTTGATAGCAGCAGGCAACTGGCTAAACGTACCTGCATGTCACTATAGCTCTGTGTACGAGTATCTTTTCGGGTAAAATATGCATAATGTTTTTTATGTTATTTCATGTATCCGTCTTCATCTAACTAAACCAACAGTAGGAGCAATCAAAGCTTCACAGTTCAAGTGTGTTCTTTTTAATAGTGAGCTATTTCTGCACTCCACTTTACTGCGAGTCGAACCAGCTCTATTCTCGCCGTTGGCTTGCAATTCATCTTCGACAGTTATGAAAGTTCTATCTTTAGATTGGAAAAGAATTAGCTAATGAAGAATCCGATTGAGTTTTATTGTTAGTGTTTTGATACTTGTCAGTTTTGTAGGTAAGGGGTTTAAAGATACAAGGAACTTTTACTCGAATCTAGTTTCTTTCTTCTTAAGTTCGTAGGTTCGAACCCAAGCCTTTACTGTGTGACGTAATTTCGTCACCGTAGCTCTCAAAACGGCGAAGGAAAACATCGGGAGGGAACCGGCATGTCCTAGAACCAAAAATTCCAAGACATGTGACATCTACCAACCCGCACTGGGCCCGCGTGGTAGATTACGGCCCACTCCCTCTCGAAGAGAGGAGGGATGCGTCCCAGATGTAGGAATATTATAGGCCGTCCTACTTACTGAGCACCTACTTGCCAACAGTCTATAAATACTAGCACACAAAAAACTAAATCCATATTTAAAATATCAGGAACTTCAGCTGAAGAACTTAATTGATTCTTCAAAAAACTAACTGAATAATCCATCTAGAGGTACTTAATTATTTGAACTGAAGTAGGGTAATCCCGCTGCTCGATCCATTTTTATCTGACGCGGAAAAAAATGGTACTGTCAGCTTATTAAATAGAAATCCCTCGTTGAAATGGCTTACTGCATCGCTTTTTAGAAGATAATTTTATTAGTTTTATATTGTTCAGACGAGGAATGCTAATGAGGATATTGGGACTAATTAGTCCGTTTTTGCATGGATATTGGAACCTAGATTTTTTGAGGGGCTTGTGGCTAAGTAATAACATAGTTAAGCTATGCTTGCTGCGGTTGGTCCGTGGATGGGTGACCATCTTCATGCTAGCCTTTTCCCAACTATGTTGGGGTCGGCTTCCAGTCTAACCGGATACAGCTGAATACCAGTATTTTACATGGAGCGACTGCCTATCTGACCTCCACAACACACATAACAACTAACTGATATCTGATAACTGGGTAATACGATACCCCTTGGTAAGACTGGTTGTCAGACTTTCGGGTTTCTGACTCTACCCGTAACGACTGTCAAAGATGCCATGAATGACAGCCGCAACCGACGGCTTAACGTGCTTTCCGAGGCACAGAGGGGTCTCAGTATGTAAAGATGGTCACGCATCCACAGACCAACCGCGGCAAGCGTAGCTTAACCTGATCGATCGACCTGTGCGGCTGTTATTATTTAGCCACGGGCCCCTCTACGGGAACAATAAAGGCTGATTATGAGAAAAAAAAAATATCCACATGAGTATCGGACTTACCCCTCTTTTTTTTGTTTCAGGGGACTACTCTCTAGACATCAAGGACGTGACTCTAGAAGATGACGGACTGTATCAGTGCCAAGTCAGTTCTGGTTATAACAGTAAGTTTAACAATTCATCTCTTCACAAGATCTTTTCGTATGTGTACCTTGCCTTAGGCTGTGCTACTCTTTGCTGTGCTAAGCTGCAAACAACTTTATACAAGTTGTAATTTAAATAACTTAAAACCTCATAAGGGGTCATTGTACTCATCATTACTTTTACTATGGGACCGAACCTGAAATCGCGAAAAAAAATCAGCTGTTCCACGAGTTATCCGAACATAAACGTAGGGAACAGCTGATTTTTTTTCGCGTATTTGATTTTTGGTCCCATAGTAAAAGTTGTTCATAATGATGAGTACAATGACTCCTTATGAAGTTTTGCGTTATTTAAACTACATCTTTTATAGTGGGCCTAGCATAAGCGCGCCGAGTATTACATAACATAAATTAGAACGATTTTAATACTGAAAATACATGCTAGTTTCGCACATTTAATATTTATATCGTTTTTTGACTTTACTCGCTTCCGCCTGCGGCTCCGCCCGTGTGGAAGTCGGAAATTATCCCATGGCAACGTGCTACCGCAGCATATTATACTGGATTTCATGGATTATTTTTTTGAACGGAACCCTAATTCTTTTTCTAAAATAAAGCCCTACGTTACTCCTTATAACATCAGCTATCTGCCAGTGAAAGTATATAATTTTATCATATGCATTTAGTAAAAATCAATTTTTTTGACATTACAAACAGGGACCAGAATCGCGTTACTCTGCAGAGTTTTGAATAAAGCTTAGTGCAGTGCAGCATGATTTGATTCTGTCTTCCTTTTAATGTATGAAGAGACAGTTAGTTTATTACAGCACAGAACAGCATAGCACAGTGCAGTGTAAGTTGACGTTAAATCGATTTTTACTGTACCCTTAGCACCATAATTTTTACTGATCTACGTAACGTTACAGAAATTCCTCAAGTGCCTTTGCCATATCGAAATGGGAGATTGTACTCATCATTATGAACAACTTTTAACATGGGACCAAACTTGAAATTGCGAAAAAAAAAAAATCAGCTGTTCCCTACATTTTGATGAGTTATGGGAACGTAAATGTAGGGAACAGCTGATTTTTTTTTCGCGATTTCAGGTTTTATCTCATAGTAAAAGTTGTTCACAATGATGAGTACAATCTTTCATTTCGATTTGTCGCATGTTTTCAATTTCAACCTGTATTTACCAATATACTTTGTTATTATTTACTTCAAATGAGGCTGTAACCGACATAATAGCTGTGATTATTTATGATCCTAACGTCAAATACCCAATTCCGTGAAGATCAGAATCCCTTAATAAAACGACTCTTCGAATAACATACAATACCTACATTGTATATCCATCTAATATTGTCGTTCCAATAAAATATAATGTAACAACAAAACTATCTGACGAGACAATAATTATTGCTTGACGGAGTAGGTACGATGGAATGTCAAGGTATGCTAAAAAATACCAGTATTTGCTGCCCTCGCTTTGCATAGGATTATTATACTATGAGAGGTCAGGTAACACTGGACATTGCCCTAAGGCACGTATCCTACCGCCGGCGATTAACGAGAAGCGAGTAGAGCTAGCAACTAAAAACAAGTTGGCGAGCAAAGAGTAGCGAGCACGCGACGGCGTCGAGCGATTATGGTCTTTGTATACAAGTTTTTATTGTTGCGAAAAACTGCAGTTTATTCGCCGTGCGTACATGGAGAGAAAATTCTTAGAAAAATTACTGTGCTCACTGTAAAGTGAATGCAAGTGACATCCACAGAAAATTTTCTGAGTGAGATTTGGAAGAATTCACTATTTGTCCAATAAATTTTACTGTACAGCATAAGAATTTTTACTGTGTTACATTTTTCCATTACCAATCAAATGCACTGAGATTATGAGACAGCACAGTAATTTTTCTAAGATTTTTTCTCTCCGTGTAGATCTCTATGGAAGGCTGTTGACAGACGTTTTTTCTACGGCGCGGTTTATCCGCCGTACCGTAATGAAACCGTGCCGTGTACAAGGCTAGCGAGTATTCTGCCCGGAAAGCGAGCGTCGCTCTCGTTGATAGCTCTTGTCGCTGCATCAAACGAGTACTCCGGCAGCGTGAACAGTCAACTATCAACTATTCATACGTTTCTTGAGTGACAAACTCGTTGATAACTAATCGCTTCCTCGTCGACAGTGGGACAGGTGCCTTATAAACGTGCCCAGTGTAACCTGACCTCTCATAGTGTAATAAGCCTATTCCATGCGAGGTCAACTTACACTGAACGTCATGTTCAGCTTTATATGTCATCGTTCTTACGCAAAAGTATGAAGATTATTATAGTAAGTTCACTTAAGAGTAATAATGAGAAATGTTCCGAGGAAAGTTCTGTGCATTGTAGCACATTATTAAGAAGGAAATAGGGAGAATAAGTTGTCTCTTATGCCTAATGGGAGAGACATCATCAATTCTTATATTATGTCTCGTTATGAGACACGATTGAAAGACAAATAAATAGAATGTTTGCTTGTCGAGTTTCTTCGTTTGTTTTTCTTATATTTTTGGGTCCGTTTTCAATCGACCTGAGTTACTGTACAATAACATTTTTTATTTTATTTTTACATCATCTGCCTAGCCTTTTCCCAACTCTGTTTTGGGTCGGCTTCCAGTCTAACCGGATGCAACTGAATACCAGTATTTTACATGAAGCGACTGCCTATCTGAACCCCACAACCCAGTTACTGGGTAATACGATACCCCTTGGTAAGACTGGTTGTTAGATTTTCGGGGTTCTGACTACCCGTAACGACTGTCAAAGATCTACGAATGACAGCCGGAACCAACGGCTTAATGTGCTTTCCGAGGCACGGAGGGGTCTCAGTATGTTAAGATGGTCACCCATCCACCGACCGACCGCGGCAAGCGTAGCTTAACCTGTTCGATCGACCTGTGCGGCTGTTATTATTTAGCCACGGGCCCCTCTAGAGACTTTTGTAAGGGACACATAATCAGCCTACAATGTTCCCACTGTTGGGACACTGTCCTACGTGGTTTCAATAACTGGGCTGTGGAGGTCAGATAGGCAGTCGCTCCATGTAAAATACTGGTATTCAGCTGCATCGGGTTAGACTGGAAGCCAACCCCAACATAATTGGGAGAAAGACTCGGCAGATGATGACAAAAGTCTCTCCACCACTTTAAACTCCACCTCTTTAAAATAATTACATAATATTCTTAAAGGTTTTCTAAGCGTGAGAAAAACTTAAACTCACGCCTATTCTGTTACGGGACATAACATCAATGAAAATCATTTGACAGAAATTGTAAAAGGACTTTAATATCGTTAGAAACTAAATGAAGGTCTCAATCACTCAATAAAATCCGCGATATGAGTGATAAATGTTTTATAGTTATACCTTATAAAGTTATAAGTTAAATTGGTTTTTTCCATGGGAAGAAACGGTTTGGAGTTCCTACATAGGATTTACAGATAGGTACGAGTCGGGATACCGACGTTGAAGAAAGAAAAGAATTCTTTCTTTCTTTCTATCCTTCAAAATTATTTCCAAATCAGGAAAATTCACGGGCATTAGCTAGTATTTAATACATTTAATATGATTAGGAAGATCGGTGAAATGTCACGTTGGTGTCCGAAATAGAATGAAGTTTCAGTTGGGCGTATAAATGTAACATTATTCGACATTATTTTATATACATATTATGTATTTCTAAATAGATATTTGATATATTTGTGTACTCATTGTAAAGGTTTTTCAGGGCAATTCCTTCAACAGATTATTTGTTAAAATCATAGAAATACCAACTTTAAATTAATACGTGGGTGAATCAAATATAATACGGACATTTTTTATTACTGGTCTCTGAGTGAACTGACGCGCTTGTTGCTATTGTATGTGTTAGGGGGGATCATCTAGGGGAGGGGGGGATACTGCTCCGGCTCATTGCTCGGTTTATTGCGCGCCAGTAGCATCGTGTCTGAGCAGGAGGTACATAAGTCTGTTGAGCAATGACTTATCACAAAAATTTAACACGGGAGGGCATAAAACCTTCTCAAATTTTTCATCGATTGACTAAAGTTCGATAAGAATACGCTTTCAAGAACTCAAGTGAAGGAATGGCACAAAAAAAATTTCAAGTGGAGGACGCCGTTTTCACACTGACCAGATAGTGGAATCATTTGTGTGCAATTGGCTAAAGGCACAACCGACTACTTTCTTCGATAATGGCATCAAGAAACTTCCCCTGCGCTGGGAAAAATGTGTTAATAGAAGGGGAGATTATGTTGAAAAATAAAATATATTACATTTTTTTTATAATGATACATACGTATTTTTTTTTACTTAACTCCGGTTTATATTTGGTCCACCCACGTATGAAACCTGCTTTGCAGGTAAATTATTTATATATTGTTTTAATGTAGTCCACATAATTCCGAGGTTATTGTTATCAGAAAAAAACTCTGTACCAAAATAGTCCCACTTCTGAGCCGAACGACATACCTACTAATGAAGAATTCTCTCCCCTAGATGAGCCAGCAATCCGATCCCGCTACGCTCAGTTGACAGTGCTGGTTGCTCCAGACGCACCTAGGATACTGAGGGGGGCGTTCATAGACGCGACAGAAGACCAGCCCGTTGAGATCGAGTGCGTGTCTTCAGGGGGAAAACCTGCCGCTGAGGTATGTATTGATTTATTCGCTTTTAAAACAAATTAATCAGCCTAGCCCTTTCCAATCTATGTTGGGATCGGCTTCCAATCCATCCAGATGCAGCTGAATACCAGTATTGTACATGGAGCGACTGCCTATCCAACCTTCATAACACAGTTACTGGAAATTACCCATTAATTTATATGATTTAAGTTACATAGCTTTTAAAACAATGCTCCCAAATTATTGTGTGATTTAGTTTAGAGGCATTGAAAGAGCACAGGCACGTACACTGGAAGTACCAATATAGTTTTGCAACATCACTGTAACTGGTGCACTCAATTGACATTCTGTAAAAATCTCACCGTGAAATCATAAGTGAAGTGATAGTTAATAGTGTTAATCCCTAGCGAATGACAGCTCACTCCATGTTCACTTCACCCAAGCTTTCACGGTGAGATGGTTACAGAGTTGCACGGCTGTAGTGCTATTCTGTAAAAATCTCACCGTGAAATCATAAGTGAAGTGAGCACTTAATAGTGTTAATCCCTAGCGAATGACAGCTCACTCCACGCTCAATTCACCCAAGCGTTCACGGTGAGATGATTACAGAATCGCATGGCTGATGTGTAATGTCCAAATTATACCTGTCCATTTTGTCCAATTAATGTTTTAAACATCATCATCATCTCCATCATCTTCCAGTCTAGCCGGATGCAGCTGAATACCAGTATTTTACATGGAGCGACTGCCTATCTGACCTCCACAACCCAGTTACTGGGTAATACGATACCCCTTGGTAAGACTGGTTGTCAGACTTTCGGGCTACTGACGACCCGTAACGACTGTCAAAGATCCACGAATGACAGCCGTGACCAACGACTTAACGTGCTTTCCGAGGCACGGAAGTGTCTTGGTATATGAAGATGG
Organism: Eremobia ochroleuca; assembly: GCA_949629135.1. NCBI lineage: Eukaryota > Metazoa > Arthropoda > Insecta > Lepidoptera > Noctuidae > Eremobia > Eremobia ochroleuca. The sequence continues at coordinate 6,792,543 of OX451410.1, forward strand.
TCACCCATCCACAGACCAACTGCGGCGAGCGTAGCTTAACCTGATCGATCGAACCTTGCAGCTGTTATTACTTAGCCAAAAACCCTTCAATTAATGTTTTAAACATACAGACAAAAAAAACACATCGGTTGCTCACTAAGCCTTTGCGATTTTCGTCATTTTTTTAGACGGGTATTTGTTGAATATCGTATTTTTCTTTTGTTTAGATTACTTGGCTGGATGGCACTCAATCAGTAATCAAGAAGCCTGTCAAAAGTACAGTGGAACTGTTACCTGACGGCCTGAGATATAAAACGAGGTACGTATTCATTTTTGATTGTGTTATTACCAGTGATCGGAATAGGTTGAGTATATTTACCTAAAGTTTAAGGAACAGAGACGGAAATCGGAGACTTCCTTATGACTATTTTTTTAACGGTAAATTGTCTGGAACCACAGTTGAGCTATTATAATATAAACATGTTGTTAAAGCAAATTGGTATATAATAGGTGGGATTTTTTCAGAATCTACCGGCTGGTACGGTAGATTCTGAAAAAATCTCACCGTTGTAGCTAGGGTGGGGTGAGCTTGGAGTGATTCATGCTGATTCTCGGGATTGACACTATTGGCGACTCACTCCACGCTCACTTCTTCACCCAGGTCATCGCGGTGGGATGGTTACAGAATCGCACGGCTGTTTCCAGGTGTGTAGTTACCAAAATTATAACTTTTTCTTAAAGTAACTCAACACACACACACACACACACACTTCACACACATACACCCTACACGACTCATATTCATTCATACTAACACTGAGTTTAATCATTTTATTGTAAACTTGCTCTGTTGTTAGTAACTACCGCATTTAATAATGTGAGAGTACATAATCATCTATAAAATGTAACTATCTCCGAATGAGAGGGAGTCCTGGTGTCCTGAAATACAGGCCTTACGTCTAGCTTAGGCACCAGTCTCCCACAATATAATAATTGTTAAACTGTAGTTATGTATTGCTTTATTTATAGTTTATACTATGTAAATGCTTCTTATATTGTGGTGAGAAATAAATCTTTATTATTATTATTATTATTATTATTATATAAAAATAATTGAACACTTTCAATAGAGAAAGGAATTGTGGCGCAGTGGTAACGGTCTCGATTTACGAGTCGTGGTTGTGGGTTTTAATCCAGGCAGACGCTTTGTTTTATAATAATTTCATCACCACTGTTCTCAAAACGGTGAAGGAAAACATCGTGAGGAAACAGGTATGTTACATATACCAACCCGCACTGGGCCCGCGTTGTAGATTACTGCCCCATTCCTCTCGAAGAGAGGAGGTCTGTGTCACGGGAGACATACCTTTTTTTTTGGATGAGATCATATCAAATAACTTCTTCCGCTCTGGGCGGAGCAGGAGGACGTTTCAGACATTTACGGACTAAAACCCACCCGTGTTCCTTTAGTTGCCTGTGCCAAGGGCCACGGTAACTCTTTCGAACAACCCGCCACCCTGCAGACAGGAGACATACGTTAACACCTTTTGCGAGACTTCCAGATATAATATTAAGTTTTATTCTTCAGTATCTCATCTTCAATATAATACACATTACAATACAACGTACTTATCTAATTAACCAATTAACGAGACACCTAACAGTATTATGTTAATTATTCATTGTCCATCGCAGGTCAGTGTTGCGGTTGACCCCAACTAAGGCCCACCATAATCAGACAATAACTTGTCAGGCGCAGAACACGGCAGATAGGGCTCCGAGGATGGCAACTGTACATATTGAGGTAATTAATTATCTTTGTGCTTTTAATATTAGATACCTCTTTGGTAAAAATATAGAGAACTGACATCATGTTTCAAAATGCCTACAATATAAAAGTTTTTAGTTTATAGAAATTCACAACATTTTAGTGAAATGATATGTTATAATAATATATTGATTTAAAACATTTGAATGAAAACTTTCAAACCAAAAAAAAAAAATAAACAAACAACTTAAAAAAAAAATACTAGAAAGTGAAAAATAACTTTAATTTCGGAAGTCGGTGTCAAAAAACGAAAATGCGGAACCAACGACACCGACTTCCGAAATTATTTTTCACTTTGTAGTGATTTTTTTTTTAAGTCGGTTGTTTTTTTTAATTTTTAATTTTCTCTTTTTGGTTGTACCTACCTCACACAAATTCATATAACACTACTTGCTGTGTAATCAGTGAGAGCTATTAACACATCATCAATATAAACTAAGTGAAAAAAACGTATTTTTGAAGCTAACTCAAAAACTACCCAAGCAAAGTTATCCGTTAAAAAATGAGAGAATTTTGCAAATCCGTAAATTCATAAAAAGGACATATAAACCAAATTGAGAATCGCCTCCTTTTTTGAAGTCGGCTAAAAATGCTTCTTTTAAAACGAGAAGAAATGTTCTCATTTTAGAACAAGCTTTTTTTTTCCAAACTCGAACTCCGCTCTATCTTACGTGCTGGTAGGGTAGACCATTGATAACTGATTACCTATTGGCTAGCAGGAGATTTTCTGGACTGGGACTTGCTTTATCGCAGCTGGGGCCTAATTATTGCTCTACAGACTACAGAAGGTCCAAGCTTTGGTCAAGTTGCATCAATTAAATGTCAATTTTTTAACGCATTAGTATAATAGCAGACTGCTGAGTGCAGTAAAATTTTAATTTCGAGGACTTGAGGGTCAAGACAAAGTGACATTCTATCATCGATAACGATAGTGCAAAAGTCAAAAATGTTTGAAATGACACAAGCTACTCAAACGCTCATGTCAATCCTGCTGAATGTCGTTGTAGAAATATGTAATGCTTTGAAAGCAATTGCCATTTCTCTAGATTCTCTTACCATTGACACCCTAAAATAAACTGTTCTCTCAACAAAATCTTCTCTTCCAGGTGAAATACGTGCCAAAAGTGAACATAACGATCAGCTCCGGTCAGAGCGACAAGATCCCCGAGGGGTCCGAGTTGAGGGTCCGGTGTGACGTGGATGCAAACCCCCCGGCGCAGATATACCGGTGGTATGTGAACAACAACCCGGTGGTCGGCGACTATGCAGATGAGATGGTGAGAACGGATTTTCTTTATTGATATTCTAGTTGAAGTCTATAATGGATGTGATGACGCTAAAAATGTATTAGAACAACTTTTTCTGCTTGAGAGGAAAATGTATTTTTATAGAGGTATGAGGTACAGGGTATAAAGTTCACTGATCCTCTATAGAAATGGGAGGATCCTCCGACCAGACGGGTGTTGTGTCTCGTGGGCTACTGTCCAAAGATTGATGTCGGGACGTGTATATATGCGAGTCACGCGGTATACTTTGCTTGCACGATGCAGGATTTTGCGTGACATCAGTATGATGTGTAGTTCACATGTGGCGATGTAGATGTCGCCACATATTTGTTATTTTGGTCTTGAAAACAAAAAACCCAAAAATAATCCTATTTCTGACTGAAATGTTAATCAGTCCCCCTTTTCATTATCAGCTTCTTCCATATTTTCTTCTAGGTCAGTTATTACAAGACTACGGCCTTCAACAATTTCAGATTTTGCTCAAAAAACGGCCATCTATTTTCCACTACTCACTATGTTATCTTCAAATTATGTACATATATTACTCATTTATACGCTTAAACATATTCAGTAACTTTAGTATCCTTATCACAATATCTACATAAAGGTTTATTTAAGCTAGGACTCTACGAGACAAATTGCGACATTAATGCCTGACAGCGCGAAGTGTACGCTTCACAGTTGAGAAGATTTTGCAATAAATGTCCGACACACACTGTATGTGGTATAATAGCATATAAGTTTCAGTGTGAAGAGTTTGTTTACAATGTCTATTTGTGTCAATCTATACTATCCATGCCCTGTCTGTATGACTGTTACCTTTTTACGACTAAACGGCTGAATGGATTTCGATGAAACTCGGCAGACTTGGGTTAGTGCTAAGGATTGTTTTTATCCCGGTAGTACGTATCCATGGGACAATTTCTTACATCTGCGAGTAAGAAGTCGCGAGCAAAACCTAGTCAGATTATAAACATCCACTAAGAATAGTGCTCGTTAAAAAATAATAAAGGATTATCACAACATTGGTGATATGAAACCATATCAAAAATCAAATCAAAATCAAAAGTCATTCATTCAAACTAGGCTGAGAATCAGCAAATTTCGAACGTCAAATTTACAAAAGACAGTTCCTCAAAACGCCCGCTCTTCACCACTTCCTAGTGCTTTCGCTGGGGAGAAGAAGTGGCGCAACAAACTCCCCAGCAGCACAGCTGTCTGTTCATATTGCTCGTAATGCTCCCACAACCCAGGCGATCAATCTGTTGAACGCCCTGCTTGCTCAGGAGCCAGAAGTTGACATATTTATGTTTAACAGTAAATCTATGTTTAATGTTTCTATGAAGTTTTTTAGTTAAATGTTATGTAGTTGGCTTTGTGCGCGCTTTGGTGTGTACTGTAAGTGCAGCAAGTAATTGTTATATAAATAAATACATAAATGATAACTAGGAGAGACCGTGGGGTATTGTGTTACACAGTAACTGATTTATGGAGGTCTGATAGACAGTCGTTCCATGGAAATTACCGGTGAATAGCCGAACTATCCCGTAATAATCTCACCCCAAAGATTTAGGTGAATTGAGCTATCAATAGTGTCAGTCACTAGCTTCAGATAAATGGCAACTCAGTTCAAGCTCACTTCACCTGAGTTTTCACGTGAAGATTTTTAGAATAGCACCGCTGCTACATTTGGTTATGCTGGAAGCCTGGAAGATTCACAAGGGAACACAGTCTGCTTCCGCATTAAAACTTTCAACTAACAAAGTAAACCACTTTTCAAACAAACACCACGCAACAGCAGCAACAAAGCAATAGCCAACTCGTTAATAAAGCAACAACAGAGAGCCATTCACGTTAAGTTAGCAATTCAACTGAATTTCACGGTGTGCGCAACTCATTCATGCATTAACTATATTATGCGATGTACTGAAAAATTTAATGTTTGCTGCGGTCATAAGGGAGAATGGACGACAGTGTGGGAATTCACAAATTTAATATTAAACTTTGTAGGCTGTGTCGTTACACAGCCTACAAAATTATAGGAGGTTTCTGAGGAATAATGAGTTGATTGCAATATGTGGTTAGCTAGTGACCTCGACGATTGATCATATTATTCTTACCTGAGCAACCGATAGCAAGTTCGTCATGCTCCCTTAGATGTCACTGCTTGCGGTAGCGTCGGGGGTCGGGTTGCCTCCTTCCCTCAAATATGGCTAGAGGGGTAGTGGCTGTTCTTTGCGTTATGCTCGTGAACGGGTGCTGCTTGTGGTGACTTACTGACCATAATAATATGTAATAACTTGTTTATTTAGTTTCCTTCGATGGTCCTAGTTTATCATTTGTGACTTCAAGTGACAGCTATGTAAATAGAACCCAGTATTGCATAAATATGTAAGCGGTCACGCCCTTTACACCTGGAGGCTTTTATTTAAATTTGATTTATTATTGTTTGCTTGAAAACGTATAGTTTTTTATTGTATTTGTTGGTATATTGGCGTAGCTAGCTGACACATGGCAAATAATTTAATTTAGTTGTTCTGTGTCTTATATATCTCATAACCTGATGGGATGGCAATCCGACACGGCTGGAGAGAACCATTAAAGAATGAAAGTCTTGATTGAAAATGAAACACAATATTATAATTAGACTATGTTTGTCAGCGACGGCGAGCAATGGGCAGTTCGCCGTCCGGTAAGGACCAGGCCCGGGTCGACGGCGCTTAGTGTTCCGCGCACACCTCAAAGACATGTCAGAAGTAACTGACGGCGGATCCACTAGGGCCGATGCCTGCCAGGGTCGTGGGTTGTTTGAAAGAGTTACCGTAAACCTTGGCACAGGCAACTGAAGGAACACGGGTGGGTCTTAGTCAGTAAAAGTCTGACACACCCTCCCGCTCCGCCCTGAGTGGGAGAAGTTATTGGATAATTTCCCACCCAAAAAAAAAACACAATAATTGTCAGAAGATAGGAGATTGGTTGAATTTTTTTAAACGTTTCATTTTGTTTTAGATCATCTTCAACGTTACTCGAAAGCATCATAACGCCGTTGTCAAGTGCGAAGTAAGCAACTCCGTCGGGAAAAGCGAAGGAAATACTACTTTAGAAGTTACTTGTAAGTATTTTAGACATTTTTAGGGTTCCGCAACTCATAAGGAAAAATGGAACCCTTATAAGATCACTTCGTTGTCCGTCTATCTGTCCATCTGTCAAGACCCTTTTTCTCAGGAACGCGTGAGTTATAAAATTGAAATTAATATTATGTTCTCAAAGCTGCAATAATTTAAAGCATTGAAAAGATAAAACTTCTAAGTCGACGCAATTAAAAGTTATGGGTGTTTATGTTCCATTTATGCCGCGTATTTTGACACTCACAAGGGAATCAAAACCTATGATTTACTTACATGAAAAATCAAAAAATTCATGAAATTTGGCAAGAAGTAATGTCATGTAGCACAAGTAAAGGAAAAAATCCGATAACCGTAAATTTGTAGTTACATACCTACAAATTTGCACGGAACCCTCGGTGCGCGAGTCCGACTCACACTTGAACGGTTTTTTAGCCTTAATCAAGTCATAAGCAAAGGTGAAAATCACAAGCCTTTCAGTATGAAATAATACTTATTTTGTTATTTCCTCCTGTAAACGATACCCCGTTTCACTACATAGTATAAAACAAAGTCGCTTCACGCTGTCTGTCCCTATGTATGCTTAGATCTTTAAAACTACGCAACGGGTTTTGATGCGGTTTTTTTTAATAGATAGAGTAATTCAAGAGGAAGGTTTATATGTATAATACATGCACAATATAGTAGAGAAACACTGATCATTTTAGATGTTTTTAATGTGATGTCGTAAATAAACACATTTTTTTGCGCTTACATTGCAAACGCTGGCTTTAACCCTGCGAGATAGATCAAAATAATGTACTACAGTATTGTACACCTTAAAAAGGTCTACAAAAAAGTCCGCGATGGCATATGTCTATCTCTTAGGGATAACCCACAATAACCATTTTCTATCCTATACTTTTTAAGAGAAATAATGGCTCTAAAATTATCTGTGTTTCTCTACTATATTATGCATGTATTATACACATATAAACTTTCCTCTTGAATTACTCTATCTATTAAAAAAAAACCGCATCAAAATCTGTTGCGTAGTTTTAAAGTTCTAAGCATACATAAAGACAGACAGACAGCGGGAAGCGACTTTGTTTTATACTATGTAGTGATAGTGATCAGCATTGCACCCGTGCGAAGCCGGGGCGGGTCGCTAGTAATGAATAACGGGAACGTCCCAATTTTACCACCATCTCCCAATTCTATTTGACAGATTCCGGCTTTTCTGTTTTTATTTATATCCAAACAAATCGCACAACAATAGTCGAATTGATATTTTTTTTTGACATTTTATGTACGCATACGCGTCATACCCCGGTTTCCTAGTGGTAGAAATAGCCGCGATGTTTATACCGATGATACAACAACAACTATAACATTGTGCGCGGGCGCACAGCTTGTGACGTCACTGCATACTAAAGACTGATTTGTTGGACAGAAAAATGTATTGGAAGATCGGGAGAGTCAAACAAACGAGTAACGAGTTTTTCTGAAAATCTTGCTTTAAAGTAGAATTTGGATTGTTTCGTGGGTACTATATTTCGACCCTGGCGGCCAACCTCAACGGAAACTAGCCTTTGGCGCGTGAGATAACAAACATACAACGTGTAACGTTAAATGCGCAAAACCTGAAAATAGTTTGATCAGAATAACGAGCAATTGAACCACTTTTTAATATAGGTCACATTTTTCAAAAAATCTTCATTAAAAACGTTGCCGTGTCTATTTATTAATAGGTCAAGCAACCCGATGTCAGCGCGGCGCAGCGGCCCGGTGACGACTCCTCCCTCGATAAAGCGTCGTCGCAGACGCAAGAAATGATCAGAATGGCCAGTAAAACTAAAACAGCACATAAAACCCTTACAATTTTTTTAATGACTTATTTTCTCTCTGAAATAGGTCAATTGAATTAAAAATCAGCTGGGGTATCTGAGGTTTTGCGCATTTAACGTTACACGTTGTATAGTGCACAAGTTGTGCGCAGACACCAGTGCACTCCCTCATTCCGCACTATTATAGTCCGATGGGACGGCAATCCGACACGACCGGAGAGAGATCAGGCGCAGGACCAACGGCTTAACGTGCTTTCCGAGCCACGGGGTTGTCACACCGCCAACTTCCAAACTCAGAGCTGTTACTAAGAAATTCCTTATGAGAAAATCCAGTAACACTTTTACCCGACCCGGGAATCGAACCTAGGACCCCACGCTCAGCAGTCGTTCTTGCAACTAAAAGACCGAGGGGCAGTTAAAAGTGAGTTCTATAGTGCGTTTAAGACGCTAATCAATGTCACAAATATTCTGTTGCCAACTCTCCTAGGGGTTTCGTGCAGTCAAAACAATATAAAAGTTGTAGCGCAGATTACAACCACTTCGAACCACTGCGGTTATTGAGTTGGGTTCTTCTACGGTAGTGGGAACAATCCTCGTGAAATAGTTATAAAACCACATATTATTTTAACATTCCCAGGTCTAGGAACCGACAAAATTACAGGCACATGAAACTTTACGTCTTTAATTCTATTGTTGTCAGCTGGTTTTGACTAGCCATCTCCAAGTTGCATTTGGCCAATCTTTATACCTCGTATTGCAGCTTAGCTCGATGTCACCTCCATGTAAAGGCTCATGCAGACTGGCGCGACTTGTCGCGCGACGTGGCGCGGGGCGGTTCTGCGATATTATCGCGCCGCAACACCTTTCACACTAGAGCGACGCGAATCGCGGCCGCTACCACGATATCGCCGCGTCGCCATACAAAACGAACATTTTGTATGGCGGCGCAACCATGTTGCGGCGCGACAGGTCGCCCCTGTGTGAATTGTCGCGCGCGTTTCCATAGAAATTGTTCATCGCGGAATCGCGTCACGCCGTCGAGTCGCGCCTGTCTGTGCGAGCCTTAAAACAAATGCATGCCAATAGACACGGCATTGAGGTAAACCCCCAATCAGCCCGCGATGTATTGCAGTGAGGTATCCTTCGGCATGTGTAAGCTTTGGTTACTATGGACCAGATAAAAATGAAAATATTTAGTTTTTTCCACAATCTACTCACTTATCAATGTATTCCCAGACCCACCGACATTCAGAACGCGGCCTCAGAATGTAGAAACTGACATCGGGTCCAGTGTGGTCCTGAGCTGTGACGTCGACGGTCAGCCACAGCCGGAGATCAGGTGGCTGTTCCATGAGCCTGGACGGATAGGGGTAAGTGAATACCATGGTGGAATACCACATATCTGAAGTTATCTGGATGATTAATAAATGTAATCTGATTAGTGATCCTTTTAAATGAAACATTAGGTTTTCAGTTCCCTGTAGTTTGTAAAAATGAAGATGAATGATGTTTTAGGTACATTACGTCAAATCTATATGTATTCGTCTCGATGACTAACATTGGATCAAACTGCAAAAACATGTGGTAAAAATTAGATCACTCACCATTATTATTCACAAACTATAGTATTACTAAGATATTTGTACTGTCTGTGTGGTCCAGATGGTTTGAAATATTCTAGCTGTCTAGTTAGGACTAATAGGACTATACCAGCTGACTTTTTAACGTCTAGACAAAAACAGGGGAACGGATACTTACTACTCGACAAATATTTTTAGATTGTAATCTAAGAAGAACCCACCCTCTATTAAAGTACCCTAGTGTACTTCAATATTAAGATTTTGAAATACCCTAGGGCACATCAATAGATGGAAGTACCCTAGGGTACTAAAGCCAAAGCTAACAACGCCAAAACCCTCAAATAATTTAAGTGAGGCAGAGAAAGTGAGGCAGAGAAATATTTATTTTTTTATTTTTATAATAAACATTTACATCAAGTAGAGTTGTTAACATTTTGAAGATCCATATATATACAGCGTGTAACGGAAGGGGGGTATCAACCCTGAAGGAGGTGAATGTGCTCATGAAACTCAACAACTTTCCCCAAAGAACAAAGGTCGAAATATGAAAAAAAAAATTTGGCCCTCCCTTACAAAACTGACTACCAGCTGATTGATTTACTATGGGAGGGCCAAATTTTTTTTTCATATTTCGACCTATGTTCTTTGGGGAAAGTTGTTGAGTTTCATGAGCACATTCACCTCCTTCAGGGTTGATACCCCCCTTCCGTTACACGCTGTATATTTTTTTTTTTATTGAAGATAAATCACATAAAAATTTAGATACAATAACATAATACGAGGGCGGGTCAATAAGTCCGTGACTTTTTGAATTTCTGACCTCTTTACTGAAAAAGCAACACTACTCCTGTCAACAGGCATCTGTCAGTTGACTCCTATAAAAATTTGAACTTGCTGCGTCAGTTAGTTTGTGTTTGACAGCTATCTTTATCAGACTACCCAGTAATTTGAGGAAAAAATGGAAAAAAGTGAATTTCGTGTGCTTATTAAGCATTATTTTTTTGCGAAAAAAAACCATTACCGAGACCAAGGCTAAGCTTGATAAATATTATGGGGACTCTGCACCATCGATTTCAATGGTAAAAAAGTGGTTTACTGAATTTCGTTGTGGCCGTACAAGCACTGAAGATGCCGAACGTCCTGGACGCCCAGTTGAGGTCTCTACACCAGAAACAATCGAAAAAATTCACGATATGGTGTTGGCCGACCAAAGATTGAAAGTGCAAGAGATTGTGGAAGCCGTAGGGATCTTGCATGGCTCAGTGGTTTCAATTTTGAATGATCACTTGGGCATGAGAAAGCTTTCCGCAAGATGGGTGCCGCGTTTGCTCACAGTCGACCTCAAACGCAATCGTGTAACAACTTCACAGGAAGGTTTGGCGTTGTTTAATCGCAATATGGAGGAGTTTTTGCGCCGTTTTGTAACCGTGGACGAAACATGGATCCATCACAACACACCAGAGACCAAACAACAGTCAAAACAGTGGGTTTCTAAGGGAGAATCGGCGCCAAAGAAGGCCAAGGTGGGTTTGTCAGCCAATAAAGTTATGGCGACTGTTTTTTGGGATGCACGTGGGATAATCCACATTGACTACCTTCAAAAGGGAAGAACAATCAATGGGGAATATTATGCCAACTTATTGGACCGCTTCAATGACGATTTGAAAAAAAACCGACCTCATTTGGCCAAGAAAAAAGTTCTTTTCCACCAAGACAATGCAAGGGTGCACACATGTGCAGTTGCCATGGCAAAAATCCATGAATTGGGCTATGAATTGCTCCCTCATCCGCCCTATTCTCCAGATTTGGCTCCGAGTGTCTACTTCTTGTTCCCAAACCTGAAGAAATGGCTTGGTGGAAAAAGATTTGACTCCAATGATGAAGTCATCTCGCAAACAAAGGCCTATTTTGAGGACCTCGACAAATCATATTTTTTGGAAGGGATAAAAAAATTGGAGAAGCGTTGGACAAAGTGTATAGAGCTCAAGGGAGACTACGTTGAAAAATAAAATGATTTATTTATCAAAAAATCTGTGTTTTATTCCAAAAGTCACGGACTTATTGACCCGCCCTCGTATAATCATTGAAGGCAATGTTATTTTTAGAACTTGCCAAAAATATAAACGATCTGATTATTGTAGTTCATGCGCTAATACTATACAAAAATTAACCAAATAAATTAGCTTTAGTCGTTGCTAATCACAACTGCGTCATATGACTTATGTCACTGACATAAGGTTTAATTTGCTATGAAAAAAAGCCAGTGTACTTAAATTAGACAGTGTTACGTGAACGTGTGCTATTTCCAGCAGGTCAAAGGAAAGGCTCCGAACTTGAAGGTCTACGTGAACCGGGAGACCGCTGGACGGTACATCTGCAAGGTCATCGAAGAGGGGTATCCTGAGATCGAGAGTGAAGCCACCATTTTTATAAAGAGTAAGTTCTACTTCCTTATGGACGGACGAATGAAAATCTGGAAAGTAGTAGAGGGATTGCAAGATGGAAGCGTGTGGAAGAAATAGGGGAAGCTCTTGTCTATGAAAAGGATAGAATAGGCTACCAAAAGTTCATTATGCAAAAGTTACGGGTAGTGAGAAGCCCGAAAGTCTGATAACCTGTCTTAGCTAGGGGTATCGTATTACCCAGTAACTGGGTTGTGGAGGTCAGATAGGCAGTCGCTCCATGTAAAATACTGGTATTCAGCTGCATCCGGTTAGACTGCAAGCCGACCCCAACATAGTTGGGAAAAGGCTCGGCAGATGATGATGCAAAAGTATACCTACTTTTAGCACTGCTCTCAAAACGATGAAGGAAAACATCGTGAGGAAACCGCCATGTCTTAGAACCAAAAATTCAAAGATAGGAAACATCCACCAACCCGCACTGGGCCCACATTGTGGATTACGGAATTGGACTCCACGTTGTGGAATTCAATTTTTTTAGTAGGATAGTATTTGTTGTTATTGATGTTAATGAAAGTTGTTATTTGTTTCGTTAAACTTATATTAATATTTGCACACCATGACAATATGATAAACATGTTAGCACAACTCCATGTACTTATAAAACCTTTCATGCTTTATTGTATGTACACACATGTTTAGCAAATAAAGTATCTGAATCTGAATCTGAATACGGCCCACTCTCTCTCACCAATAGCTGCCTGTGTCCCAGCAGTGGGAAAATTATAGGGTAAATATGCCATACCTACTTTTACATAATGAACTAGAGTCTTTTTGGTATGTTTTTATAGTCCTAAAACAAAATCGATTTGGACAGAATAACTTGGTACCTGTAGGATTTCCAAGGATACTAGTTATTCATCCCAGGATTTTATGTAAAACTTGATAATAGAAGTTGGAAAATAATAATAATAATATAATCTTTATTAGCAAAATACAAGTTTTACACATATTAAAGTACACATACACGGAGCGAAAAATGTTAGAAAAATGATCGTGCTGTCTCATAATCTGGGTGCAATTGATTGGAAATGGAAAAATTACTATGGCTAGTACGGTAATAAATTATAATAGCGAATTTTTCCCAATCACACTTAGAATATCTTCTGTAGATGTCATTTGCACTCACTTTATAGTGACGAGCACGGTAATTTTTCTAAGAATTTTCTCACCGTGTAGTAGTCACTAGGGGGCAATGAAAATTAACTAACAGAAATCATGTGCGAGAGACGGTTAAAGTACAATCAATACAGAATTAAGCCCTGACTCCTAAACTAGGATGACTGGATCTTAGGAGTCAGTGTCTTCGCATAAACAGTGGCCAAAAAATTACGAGCGTACTAGCGGACTCGAATAGTCACATAAAAAATGTTGGTACGATTTAGAAAATAAACATAGATAGCACTTTGACAAAAAAATTGGATCAATATTATTGTCATGTTTAGGTGGCATTACACTTTAAATAAAAAATATTTTCTGATTTGTCTATTTGAAGGAAACATGCAAAAATACCTGTCTTTGAATTTTAAAATTACTTTATTTTATGCTACGAAAAATAAAATAATTTTTTTCAAGTAAACATAATTATCTCATATCATGAAAGTTTACAAGGAAAGTTGACCCGGTTGACTTTGAAAGGGTGTTTTGCCTTTCAGTATTTGGTTTCCGGAACGGGGAGTAGTATGAACATATACAGCGTGTAACGTAAGGGGGGTATCAACCCTGAAGGAGGTGAATATGCTCATGAAAGTCAACAACTTTCCCCAAAGAACATAGGTCGAAATATGAAAAAAAAATTTGGCCCTTACAAAACTGACTACCAGCTGATTGATTTACTATGGGAGGGCCAAATTTTTGTTTCATATTTCGACCTATGTTCTTTGGGGAAAGTTGTTGAGTTCCATGAGCACATTCACCTCCTTCAGGGTTGATACCCCCTTTCCGTTACACGCTGTATACATATATAAGCAAGGAAAAATATTTTTAATTAAATTGAACTCTTATAAAATTAATAGACACATAGTACAGGGTGACATGGACATCGACGATCTATCTCTTAGAGTCCTTCAGACCGTATTTCGGTCACGGCGGACAATCTCAACGGAGACTAGCCTTCGGCGCGGGAGATATTATAGTGCACAAGTGTGCGCGCAGACACAGGTGCACTCCCTCTTCCCTCGCTCTCTCACTCTCATAGTCCGATGAGACGACAATCTGACACACACGCAACAACAACCAGTTTTTTCGATAACCGACAAAAATTTTCTACGCTAGGGGTCTCCAATCGGCAATCAGACGTGCGATTCTGTAACCATCTCACCGTGAAAGCTTGGGTAAGTGAGCGTGGAGTGAGCTGTCAACCGCTAGTGATTAACACTATTAAGTGCACTTCACTTATGATTTCACGGTGAGATTTTTACAGAATCGACCGGCAAGTGTTGAATTCATGGTCGAAAAAATCGGCTGTTTCACAGAAAAGCACAATACCAACGCGGTCAAAATGTATGGAACAGCATTTTTTTTATTAATAACCACCGAAAAATTCTACAGTTTTCCTTGATCAACTTAAATGCTGCGGTTTTTTTACGAACTATTTTTTTCTTTGCCGCTCTTGTAGGTAATGGAGCCGCTGTGGAAATTATAATAATTTGAATTTCATAAGTTGATGATATAGTGGAACCCTGGTCTTCTCAGCTACCATGCCACTTCGTCATCTATTAAATTAAACCCTCATATTTTTCTTCTAGGTGCACCAAAGATCCTCTCAAACAGGACCCAATTCGGCATGGAGGGAGAAAGGGTTAGAATAGAATGTGCTGCTCGGTCAGTACCTAAACCTGATGATATCAGGTGGTACTTCGAAGGTCGGGAGATCAGCGTGATTCAAGATCCGGTAAGCCTGTTCTATAATCATCGTATTTACCTCTGGTCTGTCGTAGATATACGTTCCGTCAGTTTACGGATACAAAATTTGGCGCGTAGGTCTACGCTCCCACATACCAGAGGTTAAGCATGTTTAACTTGAAATAATTGACGACTTAGCAAGTAATACATATCCAGTGTAAGCCGACCTACCATTTGTATGGAAAGCCTATACAAAGCGAGATCAGCCCACAGCACCTACTGACCGCATTTCTACGCACTATAAGTACTTTATCCCACGACGCGACACGTGCTTTACTTGTAGTTGTGGCGGCATCTATATCGCCACATGTGAACTACGCATCATACATCATACAATTGTTGCCACCAGCCACGACACCCGTCTGGTCGGAGGTTCCTCCCTTTTCTATTGAGTATGAGTGAACTTAACACCCTATTCCTCATACCTTTTTCCCTAATAAACAAAATAAAAAATAAAAATACCTCTATATAGTTACCAATTGTACGAACATGCTACTCGTATGAATATGTGTGTAAGTGCAGAAGCTCTCGGTACCGTCCGAGACAATGTGCGTGTGTGTGTTATGTGCTGACGCTATTCGTCTTCACGCACACATTCACAGCGTGTTTGTGCACTTGGTAATCACAAGTAAAGCGCGCGCCGCTTCGTGAGATGAAAATGCTGTACAAAATCATTATGAGGCTTATACCTTTATTCAGCATTGGTTTTCACGTATTCGTGATCTCAGTATACCTACGGTTATTTGAACACAAGAAAGCTCTTGACTTAGGTAATCCCTTAGTTGATTTTTATGGCTCTCGAGGGAACACTGAACGTCACCAAGCCTACCCAGACCTGCTAAGTCAAAAAACATTGAAAGAACATTAGGTAACAATGAGTTGAGTTATATACTCGTATTGTTTACAGTTTGTAGATATTGAGATTACTTTTTATATTTACCTGTTCCCCACTCAGCACCTTCAAGCTATTCAAGCTATCATGGAAAGTTTCTTTCTTCCATTGGGACACACAAAAAAACACATAGCATAATTGAGGAGCGTCGGAACGAAAACCGATAATTATATCGAATTTACCATATTTTTCACAAATTAAAAAAAAGCTTGTAAGTTTTTTAATGTTACAAAAGTGGAAAATTATAGCATGTCAATTTGCAGTTAAAGTGACATCGATTCATGTGTGAAACTTGACGGAGGGTAGATACTTAATTTAGGGAGATATTTGGCGGACAAGTATGGATATATCGGTTTTTGACGCGATCATTTGGATATATCGGCTTTTGAAAAACCAAAATGGATATGTCGGTATTGAACTGAATTGAATTTGAACCGACCATTGTTGAATTGTGTAAAACTTAATAAGAATTATCGGTTTTTAATCCAACATCAAGAACATGTTGAATTTAAAAAATTATTTGCCGGTTTTGATTTGACCACAGTATTTTGATATTTTTTTTTAAGATGGATGTAACTGTTTTTTAATTGATTTCTTTCCTGAAGGGTGTATAATTAAACATTTTGTAACAGAAAAAAAATAAAAAAAATAATGTCTTAATTAAGACATATCGGTTTTTGTTCCGACGCTCCTCAATTATAATCAGCCAATAATGTTCCCACTGCTGTGCCTCGTCTTGGTGAGAGGGAATGGGCCTTAATCCACCACGCGCGCCCAGTGCCGGTTTCCTCACGATGTTTTTCTTCACCGTTCTAAGAGCAGTGGTTACGAATAATTTACAGAAAGTAAAGCGCTTGTCTGGGTTCGAACCTACGACCTACGAGTACAACACGCAAGTCATAGCCGTTACCACTAGGTCACCGCTGCTCCACACAAAACACTACTTAAGTAGCTCTTATCAAGCAAAATTCTATATTAAAATTCTCTTACAGGATTACGCAACACTAGAAGAATCTTTACCAGACGGTGTGATAAAATCAAGCTTGGTGATCAGAGCAAGCCAGTCAAAACACTTTGGACAGTATAACTGCAGTGTCACCAACGAGTATGGAAACGCTAACGCGGCCATCATGTTGAAGCCTTTGAGTAAGTCGAAACTGTCAGATTTTGAGTTGTCATTTGCAGGTTTCAAATTGCGAATCCACTTTCTATCACAAGGCGAAGGATCATTCATCATTCGTTCATCATTCATTTGTTCATTCATTCGTTGTCTGCTCGCCAACGTAAATTACGCAATGAACGTTGCTGAGCTGTCAAAATGAACGGCATTGATATTGTAAATGTGTTAGTTAAATCTAAGTCGAATATATATCTCGCTGGTATTAAAATTCGAACGAAAGGGCTTTGAAGGTCCGTGGCATACCTAATGTCCACCATTTTGTTTTTTTTTTTTAACGTGTCACGTTTCTGAGGTGCCACGTGACGCTTTACGTTGTTTGGTTCCATTATATTTTCTGTTTACATTGATGTCAGCTATTGACTTATATAGGTTTAATGCGTGGCCGACATTTTGAAAAATAAAAAAATGGTGGACACTTGGTATGCCAGGTTCCATATAAAAATCTTCAATCTCCATTGACTCGTGTGACTCCATTGACCACATTTATTTATTGCTATATTTAAGGCAACTAGGGCCCGTAGAAAAAATAATATAAGTACACACACAAACAACACACTGTAATTTCATGCCATAATTAGTAGTTAACCATAATTTTTTTAGTAGTTAATCTTATTTTGGGGCGAATACTGTTTCCTCAGTATCTAATTGCGTTCAATTCTCCGGCCGCCTTGTTCTTGAAAGGGCTCTTATTCACGGCAAGATCCCGTTTTTTGCAGGTACGGTTTTTTGCAGGATCCCGTTCATATGATTTGTGTGAATATGTATATTTAAACACGTACACCACGTGTTTAAATATACATATTCACACAAGCATCCTGCAAAAAAACGTACCTGCAATAAACGGGATCTTGCCGTGGGAAAGGGCCCTGATAAGTGGCACAGGACGGGAGATCAGAACGGAGTAACGGACAGATTAACTGTTTTGTAAGTGTTTTTGAAGAGCCCTCTTGTAGCTAGAACATTGTTCAGTCTTTGCCACACAGTGATTTCTTGTACATTTTTCGGTTTATTTATATAACTCTGCACCCTTACAATTGCGTAACATACTATTAATCTCAACCATTTTGAAGGATATTGCTAATCCATTGCTTCATATTTTCGAAAAATTTGTCTGCTTAACAACGTAAATAATACAATGAATGTTGTTGAACTGTCGAAATTAAACACATTTCTACAGATAGTCTGTTACGCAATTACCCCACAGATTAGCAATGCTAAAATGTCAGTAACAAATAGCCTAGGGGCTTAGGGAATCTAGATTTTCTAGTTTAAATTATTTTTTGTTACTTATTCCGAAATTCTGAACAAAGAAGTTGGACAGTTTTTGGAACGAGGTTCTTTAACGCGGCTTGCGGTAGGAATAAACTGGTATAAATTGCCACGTAACGAAAAAACGTTATGCCCCATGCTTTATGAGACTTTTTCCTTATCCAGAGAGATAGTTTTCATGGTTTCCGAAGGTTTTGAAGCCGAGCCGAGCTGAGGTAAAAATGAAAATCTAAAATGGTGGCTGCTAAAACTTTAAAAATTTTCATTATGGGTGTCGTTTTCATGGTTTTTAAGGGTGCTAAAGCCGTTGGCGAGGTCAAAATAAAAATCCAAGATAGTGAGAACTTTATTAGAGCTTCTAAAAACTTAAACTAGGTGGCTCTGTATTCAATTCTCACTTTCTCTGACTAATTCTGTCTCTCTCTATTATACAAACTGTAACTTAAATAACGCACAACTTCATAAGGGGTCACTGTACTCATAATTATGGACAACTCTTTTACTGTGGGACTTTTATAAGGGATTATTATATTAAGGGTGTTCCCTTTTTTCTTAAGGGAACACCCTTAAGAGGTGGGGCGTTATTCAAATTACATCTTGTATACGAGTGTGTATGCGTGCGAATATTACGTAAGGCATTTCGTTGCTGACGAAGGTCCCTACCGCAACTTTTTTTTTTTTTTAACCAATTTTTAAAATGTTTGCGTTAACTACCATCTTACCTAATGGTAAGCGATACAAGATTCTGAAAGTTACCCTTCTTTCCAGAAACCCTACCCCTCTACATAATCCTGATTGGCGTGACATCCGGCATCATAATCTTCTCTGCCTTCATCATTCTCGTGGTGGTCTGCCACAGAAGGAGACGGAAGAAGGGCCAGATGAATGAGAAGCCTGACGTCACGGTGACCACAGGAGATGTTTATAACAAAGAGAGTGACAGAAGCTCTAATATCAGTGATCTGAAGCTGCAGCTGCCGCAAAGTGATGGGAGTTATGAGTTGGTGAGTTTTTAAAGCGCTGACCAAACGTAGGACACCAACATTGAGTGTATTGTCAAATTTTCAAAGAAAAGACTTATTACAAAAATATTTCATATGAATAAAATAGTATCATGATAAAACAATCGTAAAATAGGGCTCAAAAAATATGTTTTGTCGCATAATTCTCAATATTTTGAGCGTAAACTATCATATTTTATTTAATAGTAATAAAGGGAAACTAAAGAAATACCTAAAACTATTCCAGTGAGCCGTGCATTTATTTTTAAATTTAATTAAAACTGCAAAACTACTTTTACTTCACTACTTTTACCTTATTTTTAACATTTTTTTTTGACTACTTTTACTTTTTTTTAACCACTTTTATTTAACTACTTTTACTTTATTTTGGCGATCGCTGGCGATCGACGAACAATACTAAAGGATATTTGAGAAATAAAACGAGTCTAAATCAGCCCATTCTCTCGCCAGGACTACACCAGCTCCGACCGTTCAGACAGTAAGCTGCACGCAGGACTACCCCTGGCGGGTCCTGTACCTCTGCCGAATATGCGCCATGATGACCCACTGATGCAGTTCCGGTACAGCAATGACTACTCCGACCCTACATATAGTGACCCTTATTTTAAGGTTAGTGGTATTCATTGTTCATAACTGAGTTGATAAATTTCAAACGCCAATATGTCCACCACAAACAAAAATAAAATGCTTTTTTACATCAACGCATACAACATGTAACGTTAAATGCGGAAAACCTCAGACACCCCAACTGATTTTTAATTCAATTGACCTATTTCATAGAGAAAATAAGTCATTAAAAAATTGTAAAGGTTTTATGTGCTGTTTTAGTTCTACTGGCCATTCTGATCGTTTCTTGCGTCTGCGACGACGCTTTATCGAGGGAAGAGTCGTCACCGGGCCGCTGCGCCGCGCTGACATTGGCTTGCTTGACCTATTAATAAATAGACACGGCAACGTTTTTAATGAAGATTTTTGAAAAATGTGACCTATATTAAAAAGTGGTTCAATTAATCGTGCTCGTTATTCTGATCAAACTATTTTCAGGTTTTGCGCATTTAACGTTACACGTTGTAGAGAAAAAAAAAAAAATATGAATTCCAATATGTCCACTTATTTACTACAAAAACATTGGGCAAAAATTTACGGTGTCAGCACCTGCAAATGAAAATGCTATGATATCTCCTTTTCACTTATTATGGACATATTGGCGTTTGATGTTATCAACTAAATTTATGATCATCAATATTATTTTTAGCCGTTCAGTTAAGACTCTTTGAATTTAGCGTTAAGTTGCAACGACACGACAGGCTAGGGGAGTCGCACGCTCGACTCGCGGTGCACGCGCACACCCGATGAAAGTCGCATGCGACAGGTCATTGTCTTATTGTCGAGCTGCGAGTGTGTGCCATGTCTTATTGTTAGTAAAAAAACATGACTATGCAATTCAGTTTTTGCCCATAAAAGTCTTAAAAGACTACGATCTAGATTTTGAAAAAAAAAAAGCATTTTTCGTTACAAAACGAATTTAATAAATGTAGATCAAAATCGAAAATTGGTGCTCGAAGAACACTTTACTACACCATAATGTTTTCATTTTTACTTTTATTAGAAAGAAAAACCTCAGCTAATGTTACTTCAAAGGAAAAAAAAAACATATTTTCACAAACCCGAATTCAGATCTAACTACAAAAGCGAAAAAGAAACCAATTTGACAGTCACAACTTATCTGAAATAATACCTTTTGTGTGTAAACACAACAAAATAGGTGCAGAATTTCCACTTTACACAAGCCAGTAGGGCAATTCTCGTAATTTAAAACGTTCAAAATCTAGTCACAGTATCATCTCGGTGACGTACAAATGTCAAACACTTGTCAAAAATGTAGGAAAATTAGAGGTATTTTTGACAGATTGTAACTGAGATTAGACTGTTAACGTTCTTAGAATTACGAGAATTCTCTTCTTTTTCTTCTCCCAGGAATTTTAAGAACGAATTTATAACTCGTTGGTATAGTCTAGTTTGTTGGTAAAGTGTGATTTCTGAGTGTGCAGCGCTGGGTCCGATTCCCAAGTTTTTCAGCGGTATTGAGCTTTCCCAAAGTGTTGAAAAGTAGCCCAATATCTAAATAGAAAATAGGCCGTCATTCATAAATATAGGGCAACCTACGGACGAAGTATGGAGGACTAGCTGTTGCCCGTGACTTCGTCTGCGATCCAGGAGGAAAAGTAGTCTATGTCTTTCTCCAGGTCATGGTCTACCCATGTACCAAATTTCATGCAAATCCGTTCCCCCGTTTTAGCGTGAATGCGTAACCAACAAACAAACTTACTTTCGCATTTATATTAGTTAGGATTAGGATTACTATTTTAGCTTTAATTAGGTGTTGCCTAAATCCAGCAATATACTGGACTTTCTGCACATATCCTGCAGTATAACCTACTGCGGTAGAATAAAGGTGGTATTACATGTTTCATGGCAGAGCCCCGCAGGCTACGTGTACGACTACCCGCAGGGGTACGCCCCCCCGCCCCACCTCCGGGTACAGTCGCCCCCCCTCGAGCCTCCGAGTAGGTAAGTACATTATTATTTTATTTTTATTTTCTTTACAGTCGGAGTTAAGAGGGATTTAGGGTCGTCTTCCACTTAGTGTCATGGCAACTGGTAAAAGTAGCCCGTGATTTTTTAAAATTGGTTCTTTGTGAAGGAACGACACGAGCAACTTCTGTCTCAGCAACTAATTTGTCTCTCACATCAAAAGTATGAAAGTACTGTCTTTGTTGCGCCGATACATGCGCGCACTTACATACTCGTACAAACACGTAGAATTGCTGTGAGAGACAATTTAGTTGCTGAGGCAAAAGTTCCTTGTTGGCGCCCCTTAGGTGTGTTTTTTTTTATATTTGTTGACTGATTGTGACTGTGTAGGTACTGACAATAAATTTTGGTTTGCAGGCAAAAATAAATTTCTTTGGAATAACTTTTCAATAAAAAGCTAGCTAATACGGATATGTAAAAAAATGGTTGAATTATCACCGCTTTTTTCAGAAGATGGTAAAAGAAGACTTGTTAGGCCCTATGCACACGGCAAGGTTTCTTTACGGTACGGTGTATAAACCGTGCCGTAGAAATAACTTGTCCGTCAGCAAGCTTCCATAGTGATCCAAACAACACTGACGAACCGTGCGTACACACAGCGAGCAAACCGTAGTTTTACACGGCAAGAAAAACGTGTGTATACAAAGGACCTCAGCTTTTAAGTTATTAATGTTATGTTAACGGAAAAAGGACGCCCGTATTTATTTTTTTCGTAAATTCACTACACACACTTTTTTTTTTTGGGTGGGAAATCATCAAATAACTTCTCTCGCTGTCCGCGCTTTCTCTTGAATTTGATTCCGATCGATTGACATTAAAATTGTGACGTTTCGTACTCTTGAGTTCGACGCTAGCGCCAATTGTTTTGTAAATTATGTGTCCATTTTGGGGAATTAAGTGGAATCGGAGTCGGGCATGAGGATAAAATAAAATCCTATTCTTATAGCGTTATTCAAGATATGTCTGTGTCGCGATTGAGTTTAATCTCCATATTTTGCTACAATGTGTTGTGTTGTCTGTGCTAAGTTCAAAGCGTTTGCGATACAAAAATAATATGAATACCTTTGTGCAGACACATGTTGTTGGATTTAGTCAAGACTTAATAGACAGTAATGTTGACTGACTGCTGTTAAAATTGAAAGGCGTTTCTATAAACGCCTAGTGAGAGCCTACTTTGTCTTTTGTATACTTTGTCTTTAAGATCTATTTAATTTTATTTTATTTATTAGGGACGACAAACATATTAAATATTACACATGATTGAAGTACTAAACTAATAGAATTAACAAATACACTACTCACGACGTTATCCACAGATTACCATATAAAATAATTAGCATAGGTGCTGTTAATAATAACAATAAGGGCAAACTTAAAGATACTGATTATTAGGTCGGCATCACAATCACTGGCAATCATACAGTGTGAGTCTTTATAAAGTGCACATATTAAAAAGGGTGAAAATATAAACAATTTTATCGACGGAAAAAATGTCAATTTTATTTTTTTTTTAAATCTTACAAAATGGTAAAAATGGTAAATTTTCTTTAAAAAATCATGAATAATTAATTTATGAGGTTTCTTTTTCAAAAAATTATGGCTTTATTAGCTTGGCCTATTATTAGAGATCATTATTAATTTTGTTTCGTTTTAATATGACATTTAGTTTAAAAGTAGTAACAGTTTGTTTGCATGGGGTACCCAGACGAGAGTAAAAAAAATTAAAAATTTTATTTTTTTTTAGATTTTTTTTGACATTTTTTCCGTCTATAAAACTGTTTATATTTTCACCCTTTTTAATATGTGCACTTTATAAAGACTCACACTGTATAGCAAATCAATTTTTGTACAAATGGCTGTCTATAATATGTCAAATTCATCTCAAAACATTGTAGGTCTATGTATACCGGCTCACTTTTTTACCGTCTGGAGTAAAGGGTCAGGGTATAAAAGGTGAAAGGAGTTCTAACTCCGTTAAAAAAAAAACCCTGTTTTCTACATTCAATCCTGTGATTAAGGCCGATGGATTCAATAAAAGGATTGAATATCGCTACGAACTCATTGATAATTTCCGCGCGTAGAGTAAGGTGCCTATAAGTTTGAATTTTTATGTTACTTGTCGATTTCTTTGTATTTTTTTGTTTAGTATGAAAAGTTTACTTCAAATAAGTACCTGTTAGCATTTATTGATAGGTTAATTTCATATCAGCCGATATATCTTAAAAAGACCACAAATATTTACTGGACCAAAACAGTTACTAAGCAACAAAATAATTTACAAAACAATTCCTAAAGCACGTTTAATATAAGCTCTAATTATTCCAAATACTAAACCCGATCTGAATCCTACGTAAATACTCGACAACAGCACCCTCACTACCTCACTTCAAAACTAAACGACAATTTCCATCCCCAGGTCCTTGCAAGGTTCATTGACGCGCAGCATCGACACTGCATCAACACTCCCACTGTCAACCGGCAATGGATCCCAAAACAATACATTACAACGAACGACCAAGTCGCCAGACGAGACGGACGCAATTAATAATTTGGGGCTTCCTGTCGGTGATGGTGAGTGCAAGTTCAAAGTAGAAGTTGGTAACTTTATTGTTGGAAATTATACTCTATATTAAATAGATGCAGGAGCATTATTGTTTAACATAATAAACAGTTCATTTAATAGGTTTTATTTAGTTTTTAGTGTGCTAAAATCTGGACGATACGACGACATTGCTTCAATGCCTTGATCGACGTTAATCACGTCGGTATAAGCACAATGGAAGATTAGTGACTGTTGCTTGTACAATACTTCGAAAAACAACACCCTAAAGCGAGACCCGCACCCCACAAGGGGTGGCCCTTAGCGTATAATTGCTAATTTTATAAGTTCTGCGCCCTTCCTGGAGGCCTTATTTATAAATAATAGATTAACCCAGCTAAGCAGCCTACAACTTCCTCGTTTGACCTGCGAGAACCCTTTTGCAAGAGAGAACTATAATTAAAAATATTGTATTCGGCAAAAAACATTTTTCCTACCCGTAGATTTCCGCTTGCTTCCATGCGAAAAAAGCTGCTTATGTGCCACTATTCATAGACATGTCTTTGTCGTTCTAAGCTGCTATTTCTTGAGCAATCACAAAATATACAACGTGTAACGTTAAATGCGCAAAACCTGAAAATAGTTTGATCAGAATAACGAGCAGAATTAATTGAACCACTTTTTAATGTAGGTCACATTTTTCAAAAAATCTTCATTAAAAACATGATTAATAGGTCAAGTCAAGAAAAACATTATTAATAGTCATTAATTATTAATAGGTCAAGCAAGCCAATGACAGCGCGGCGCAGCGGCCCGGTGACGGCTCCTCTCTCGATAAAGCGTCGTCGCAGACGCAAGAAACGATCAGAATGGCCAGTAAAACTAAAACAGCACATAAAACCTTTACATTTTTTTTAATGACTTATTTCCTCTCTAAAATAGGACAATTGAATTAAAAATCAGTTAGGCTGTCTGAGGTTTTGCGCATTTAACGTTACACGTTGTATACATTAACTTTGTTCCACAGCGTCTCCGACACCTATATACGCCCAACCTAACGTCAAGCCACAACCAAATGTGGATCTACGGTACTCAGCTACATACGGTAACCCGTACTTGAGGAATAGTAATATTGGTAAGTTCATATTCTAAACATTAAATTGTGTGCCCAGCCTAGTCAAGCGAGTAACTTGGCACCGGGCGCTAAGCTTCTAGTGCAAATTCTCCGTAAATGATAAATGATTCTAGTTCTGTTAGTAGGTTTGTATAAAGAAGACCTGCGATTTTCTCATGGCTGCGTAAAAGTCATCTAGCTATAACACGGTTAATTGAAATAGGGTGTCAATTTGCTTAAAAAATAATTTCATTAACAGCATCTACAGTATCTACGTTTCCACAGAAGCGGAGCTGCGCGG
This sequence comes from Eremobia ochroleuca, assembly GCA_949629135.1. Lineage (NCBI taxonomy): Eukaryota > Metazoa > Arthropoda > Insecta > Lepidoptera > Noctuidae > Eremobia > Eremobia ochroleuca. The sequence goes on from OX451410.1 coordinate 6,818,445, forward strand.
AGCGGAGCGGAGACGTGTAGGAATCGTCCAATCACAGACGAGACGAGTGACGCGATGATGATTTCAACCATTGTGATTAGTCGATTCCTGCACGTCTCTGCTCCGCTTCGCCCATCTCCGCTTCTGTGGCACCCTAAGTTTATTTCAACGGCCGTATAAGCGCTTATCCAGACATCAACTAGTCAAATATGTCAGCTAGGAATATTTTTATTCACATAGACCAACAATAATTACAATATACAATTATATAACAAAAAATTTAATAAAAAAGGCAGGAGCTCATTGGGCATCAAAAAAATCGTTCGCATCGAAAACTGAAATTTTAATTTAATTAAATTTCAACAGTGAAACTGCAGTTCTATTCTGTAAAAGTCTCACCGTGAGAACTTAGGTGAATTGAGCGGGAAGTGAGCTCTGTCATTCCTTAATGCTAGGGATTGACACTATTAAGTGCTCACTTCACTTATGATTTCACGGTGAGATTTTTACAGAATCGACCGGCTGGTCGGTTCTACTTTCGGATGTTTCGATCTTAACATCAACTTTCAATCAGAAAATAGTACAGACGCCAGCACATCAAGATACCCGAAACTGTCAAATTTCCCCAATCAACTTTGAACGTTATGCTTTAGCGATAAAGTTGAAATCTTTTAAAGAAATTTGACAGATTGTAGTAGCTTGATGTGCTGGTGTCTGTACATTACGATACATTCTATTACTAAAAAAAAATAATAAAAAAATAACAATGAAAATGTGTTTATTCCCAATAATACTTTACACTACACATTTCTTACCTCTGCCAAACTGCAAAGCCAAGCAAGACTTACTTAAGTCACGATTTTCTGAGTGAAAATTGCGTGACTTAATTGCGGGCTTAGGTCACACAGTGCTATAAAATACTTTATTTTTCTACATAACTTTAACCATATTTTCTTCCTCCAGGTTACAATAATCAAGTACACACAGCCAAGCCAACATCGACTCCAGCGCCGCCTCCCTACTCGGCGGTCAGAAACTCAGTCGTTTTACCTACAGGTAAATAGACGTCACGGTATAACGGGTAAGCAGTATTCCTTATAGAGAATGCTTTACCTTTTAGTTTTAGATCCTTTTGGTTTTACCTTATAAATAACTTAAGGTGATTGCATGGCGAAGATGCCCCACTGCGATACCTATAGTGCGATTCTATAACCATCTCACCGTGAAAACTTACGTGAAGTAAGCATGGAGTGAGCTGTCAGTGTTATCCCACCTGATACTAGGGATTGACCAAGCATACATTTACAATCATAATCCATATTTTAATAATATTTTTTATGCTAATTCTATTGATCATTTTATATAATTTAAAAGCTAGTGTTTTAGTTGCCAAAACATTACTATTTTTAGGGGTTTTAAATTAAAACTGAACCTTAGTCAGAATCTCAATGTAGTTTTTTTTTATTTTCCTAGACTAGTCCTTATATAGCGATGTTTTGGCAACTAAAATACTAGCATTGAAATTATATAAAATGATCAATAGAATTAGCATAAAAAATATTACTAAAATCACAATTATGATTGTAAATGTTTGCTTGGTCAATCCCTAGCAACAGTGGGATGGCACTGACAGCGCACTCCACGCGGGTTTTCACGGTGATATTTTTACAGAATCGACATGCTGGTGATATGGGTTTAACTTTCTAGCATATGCCAGGCATCGAGGTAAACCTCCAAGCAGCCCACAATGAATCGCAGTTTGGCATCCTTTGGAGTGTGCGTGTGTGCAAATGCATGGTAAAAGTATCATGCATTTGAACACACGCACACTGCAAAGGATACCAAACTGCGTGAATTTGTTTTACATGGAGTTGACATCGCGGTAGCGAGCTAAACTGCAATCGCGAGGTATACAGTGAGGCATAAATTGAACCTTACATTTAGCATATTTATTGTTTTATAAGTTTCGAGAAACACTATTTCGATTTGTAGATTCCCCTTTTTTCTTGTGAATCAGTTTAGATTAATATAAAAAAAAACTGCATGTTTTCCTTCATTTAATCTACGTACATTATACCTTTGCCTTTAAAATTCGTATCAATCAAGTGTCAATGAACAATACACAGGACGGCAAGGTCATTGACATGCGACCATTTACCATGGATTCAGTACACTATTCTGAACCACCTGCGTTGAAATTATTCATCGGTTATAAAATAAAATGCTGCTACATACATTTTGACCGCGTAGGTAAACTTAGTGGCACTTTTGTAGGAAACAGTAGTTTTTTTTATTTTTATATAACCGACAAAAATATTCTACACTAAGGAATTCATGATTACAGATTGCACGTCGATTTGCCTGCCACTCTGTATACAGAAACACAACACATATTTATTCAATATCTACCAATTACCACTAAAACCGAAACAAACTACCGAAAATAACGTCAGAAGAAAATTGCAAAATGAACAGACATTTTGCAATTTTCTGTACATTTTATTACAAAAATACTACGGCCGTAAAAATGTACCTTCCAATAAAAACTACCCCCATAAAACAAATTAAAAATTCAACCTTACACTCGCTACGAAATCATGCAACAGAATACATCACTACATAGTATAAAACAAAGTCGCTTCGCTGTCTGTCTGTCCCTATATATGCTTAGATCTTTAAAACTACGCAACGAATTTTGATGCGGTTTGTTTTGATAGATAGAGTGATTCAAGAGGAAGGTTTATATGTATAATACATGCATAATATAGTAGAGAAACACTGATAATTTTAGAGGTTTCTAATGTAATGTCGTAAATAAACACATTTTTTTGCGCTTACATTGTAAACGCTGGCCGAACCCGTCGAGATAGATCAAAATAATGTACTACAGTATTGTACACCTTAAAAAGGTCTACAAAAAAGTCCGCGATGGTATATGTCTATCTCTTAGGGATAACCCACAATAACCATTTTTTATCCTATACTTTTTACGAGAAATAATGGCTCTAAAATTATCAGTGTTTTTCCATTGCACCCGTGCGAAGCCGGGGCGGGTCGCTAGTTACTAAATAAACACTAGACGATACCTAGGCTGTCTGCAAAGTTATATTACCAATTTGGACAATCGCGAGCTTAATTCAAGTCAGCTGTTTGTGTTTAGTACTTGAATTACGATCGATCTTAACCGCAATGTGTTTGCAAAGTCACATAAATCTAATGCATTCAAACTGGGAGACTAGAATTATTTATCGGGCTAACTTAACTTGCTACTTGTAAGTTGAGGTACTGGGTTTTTGTAGCGGGGGCTCGGAAAGGTTTATTTTGAACTGCTTTAGCTTTTGTGAAGCTTGGTCCGGCTGGGTGTGAATAACCCACAGGAATGTACGACCAGAATCAAAAGTAATCAAAACCAAAATATTTTATTTCACATAAAGACTCGTGCAGACTGGCGCGACAAGTCGCGCGACGTAGTGCGGGGCGATTCTGCGATATTATCGCGCCGCAACACCTTTAACACTAGAGCGACGCGAATCAAAAGGAATACAAAAGGATCATTATCAAAAGATATAAGATCGCCATACAAAAGGAACATTTTGTATGGCGTCGCGGCCGTTGCGCGAATATCGCCGCGTCGCTATACAAAATGTTCCTATTGGAGTCGCGCCGCAACATGGTTGCGCCGCGACTCCAATAGGAACATTTTGCCCACCATTTTGTACAGGTTACCCCTGTGTGAATTGTCGCGCACGTTTCCATAGAAATTTTTCTACGGATAAATATCGCAGAATCGCGTCGCGCCTGTCTGTCTTAACCCTACATGGGCACTTATGAAACTTCAGAAGCTTGATGCACGGTTTCAATTGATCGTTTCTTATGAAGAAGAGCTGGAAGATACTCCACGGTTACCTACTCTTTTAAAAATAATTGTTTAATTACCATTTTTTCAAATTACAGTTATAATAGTTATGGGAGGACAGTGTAGGCTTGTCAACACTATGCTAATTCTAGTTAAATATGACGTGAATACACGACAATGTACTGTACGTTAGTATGTTATAGATGTTTCTGGGTTTTTTTTGTAAATTACGAAGAGAAAAAATAAAATACATGTTATTGTTAGATAACATTGTTTTATAAAAAGAGGGTTCAAAATGCGTCTGTTTATTTTTGTTTTTCTTGAGTTTAGGAGAAATCTTTACTCAATCTACGTCATCGGTTGATTATAGATATGCTCTTTATTTTTTTCAAAAACCATTTTTAAACAGCTGTTTAATTGGGTCGTGGATATTGTTAAATGTTATTTGTTTATTAAAGACCATAATATTTACATAATAAATAAGCTTAAAATAATATGAATAATGTGTAAACTGGTTCTGACCAATATTCAAGCCAGCCCTCTAGTCACTTGAAGAGTCGACCAGCCGCATGGCGATGTCTCGAAGAACCAATTGGGCATTCGGACCCCATGCACCTAGTGTTTCAACTCCAAAACGAATTTATTCAGAACTTAAATAAGTGAGCCATTTATTTTATAATTAAGTATTACAAAACACACGAAACGAACAAATAATAAATATAAATAGTACATTGTTCACCGAGAGGAGAAAGTGACCGATTACCGCCGAGGGTGTCGTTTGAAGCCCGAGCCGTAGGCGAGGGCTTTAAAACACCCGAGATCGGGAATCGCACTTTCTCTCGAGTGATACATAGTGCTTTATACTACACCTACGAGGAAAATAAAAAACGAAATCTTTATTTTACTTTCTACGAAAACTGAATCCTCAAACAACACACAAATTGGAAATGGCGCCAATGGCGTCTGCAAATTTCACATGTTCTTTTTTCAAATTGTTTATCCTGCCGCCGCAGGGTCGCACTGCCAGCCCGACACCATCCAACACACAGCTAGTGGCCAGTGTCATTTTGCGAACTTGGAGATAAAAACTCACTGTAAAAACTTTTTGGCTTTTGATATTTAGGTTACCGGCGCATAGTCTAACCCAAAATTAAAAAAGAAAAACCACGTAAGAAATGGATTTTCATACACTTTTCTCTCCCGCTAAGATGCGTTTTCTCCACGCATATTTGTTCGATATGCAATGACGTACTTTCTACCGTAAAATAGATAAATTATCAAGGTACTTTCCAAGCAGGTGTAGTATAAAAAATAAAACTTACCCCGTAAAACTGAGTAACTAACAATTCCACCAAACAATATTTCCGAACATTATTGTTAAAAGACCGTGTCACGTATTTTATTAAAACGAATTTTTACTTAGCATCATTCCGGAACAGGCTCGTTACATAAAATATCTCGTCCAATTTGTATTCCGTATTAAAAATAATAAATGACCTCTCTGCTTTAAGTTGAACGGTTTTTTCTGAATATCACTTAAGCTAATTGTCTTCATTTTTCACAGGTAATGGCGGTCAGCCCTCCCAAGGCACCCACGTATAGCGAAGGCGTGATGTTTTAAGGCTTGTGTAAAAAAATGGACATTTATTTCGAATGCGGCTTGATTAAGCTGTATAATATGTAACATACTATGTTCCTAAATATTAAATGACTGAGGTGTATATACGATAGGATAAGTCTGAAGACTTGTGTAATTTTTTTAATAGAAATGATCGAAGAGTTTGTTACTTGGCTGGAGGAAAAGATGAGGGTATTTTTTTTTTGGCAAACAAAAACGATTTACGATAAAGAAGGCAGTTCCTTTCTGCTTGATTTTTCTTCATTATTATAATATCAAAACTAAGTTATATTTTTAACTTAGTATTTGTAGAATCATAATAATTATGTTTTAAATGTTCTTCTCTTTTGCATCCAGTCAAGTACTTCGAAATATAATGACTTGAATATAATTTATTGGATATCGAAAATTTCGAAATATGTCGACTTTGCCTGTGTTTATTATTTTGCGTCAAAGCGTTATTAATAAATTGATCGAAATTGATTTGTAAAACTCTTTCGACAACACTTTTGCTTTGTGTTCTGTAAAAAATAAAATATATTTTTGTAAATACAACGCATGAAAAAAAATAACGTCTCTAATTTTTGTAATTAAAATATTTTTGTTACAATCTGTATATAGAATTATATCCGCATTGTACGTGTGATTTTTTTTTTTAGTTTACAGATTTATTTTATTTATCCAATCCAAATAGTTAGCTTGTTACGATTGCTCAATAAATGAATCGATTAAGTATCTATCGATTTTTTTATAATTCCATTTATTTCCAATTTAGTCTAGCTCATTTGTTATGTAAACTATACAGACTGAAAGTAAAATATTTTATAAATTTTATTAAAAAAAAAAAAGAAAAATATTATATAGTTGTAGCGATTTTTGTGCTGAATCGGAACGAAATAATTTCTAACACTTGTTGCTGTCGCTTAATTATTTTCAAACTTTTTACGACAGAAAACGTATTTAGATAGATTAAATATTTAGCTAAAATGGTCAATGATGTAGGAAAATCATATTTTCTGTGATAATTGTATAGTGAAAAGAAATTAGGATCGCATCTTAATAGTTCCATATAATAGTTAAGATTCCGAACAATGTGTGACGACCTTTAATACTATAGTTTTAAAATAATTTTATATTTCGTGTGCCACTTTTAATTTTTACTCTCAATTAAATGTAAATATAAAAAAATAAGTTACGGAACAAGCTTTACGAGAAAAATTAGCACCTCAATGTATGGGCATAATAATGGCAAAATAACTATTTTTTGTTGTAAGAAAGAAAGAAAATGTATAAAAATATTGCATGATACAGTGTTTTTGTTCTTTGCATGCGAATATTATTTGTCATTATTTTTAAATGGATAATGATGCTATCACAATAAAACTTTTGATTTTATTATATCCCTGTTTTATTTACAAATAGTTATATCACGCCCGTATTCCTCAAAGAGTTTGGCAGATGTGTGCCTATAGTGTAGCCATAATTCTCCAGTTATGTACAGTTCCCATGTAATAGGGGGACATGTGGAGAGTGGGGAACTGTAACCATGAAGTCCGCACATGATTCTAGACAGTCTGCGCGTTGATGACCCTTTTTTTTTCTTTTTTCGTGTGGATTCCTGAAGGGCCTGTCAGACTCTTACTGACTAAAACCAAACGGTGTTCTGCTGCTAACTTTACCCGGCGTGCTGGAGTGCTTGCGCATTTCGTCACGCTCCCCAGGCTAGGTGTTGGCCGGGGGAGCGTGACGAAATATACAGCCACCATTACCATCTAGAGGGAGGTGCGCGCAGAACATGGCGCGCCGCCGTCTCGGGCCTTTCACTGCTCAGGCAACAAATTCCCCAAGTCTGTTGCTTGCAGGCCTCACCCTAAGGCGGCCGAAGATCATTCCGCGTCCTCCGACGTCCGGTGCGTCTGCTACGGATTGGAAAGGAGGTTGTATCCTCCCACACCCTTTCCGCCGCCTCCTTCGCGACCATCACTTCCTCGCAGAAGGAGGCGACGTCGTCTCAAGCGCTCTCACTTCCGACCATGGACTGGACCACATCCGGAAGCAAGAGAGTATCCGCAGCACTAACCACCGCAACATGGTCACGGCGCTGGACTGCCCAAGCAAGACATTACTCCAGGGTGGCGCGTTGATGATCCTGCGACCCTGTGTACGTGCTGTGCTTGGGTCATTGGATCACTGATGATCTTAAGGACAATATGGATATACAGAGGGAACGCAGGTCGTTGGCTGTTCGATGTAACATGCTGGTTCGAAGATTTGGACGTTGTACAAATCAAGTTAGTTACTCTTTTCAAAGCTTTCTGTCACTCTTTGTACACATGCAGTCTTTGGACCCGTTTTACGCAAAGGCCATACAGGGATCTGCGTGTCCAATATAATAACGCGTTTAGGATACTGTTGGGGTTGTCGTGGCGTTGTAGTGCGTCTACAATGTTTGCGGAGGCGCGCACAGACGATTTTTACGGCAGTTGATATTTAAGTATTATTTCCTTATTACTAACATTAGTTATTAAGTTATTTTGTTGATACCAGCTCTATGGACTCATGTCTGAAATAAAGAATTGAATTTGTATTGGAATTTGAATTACACACTATGGAAACATTATTATTATTTATATCGTAATGGATACCTAAAAAAAATACAGGTTCAGAGAGGGTTTATACGTGTACTAGCTGCGCTCCGCGGTTTCACCCGCATAAGTATCGATCCCGTAAGAATATCGGGATAAAATGTATAAACTATCTGTGTGCCAAATTTCAACAAAATTGGTCCAGCCGTTTGAGCTTAAAGAAGTAACAAACATACACACACACACACACACTCACAAACTTTCGCCTTTATAATATTGGTGTGATGTATTTAATAGTATGGAAACCACATATATGCAATAAATTATACCACATACTCGTTATAGCCTTTTCTGACGATATAAAGAAACAGAACGGAATCAGTCGCGAAAAAAAAAATCAACTGTTCCCTACATTTATATTGGCATAACTCGTCAAAGTGTAGGGAACAGCTGATTTTTTTTAGCGACAGATTCCGTTCATTTTTTGTATATTGTCAGAAAAGGCGATACCAAGAATGTGGTATAATTTATTGCATTTATTATGTGGCTTCTATACCGTATATTATAATGATATTATAAAGACGTAAAATTTGTGAGTTTTTATGTATGGAACTACTGATCTATTCCTATTAGATTAGAAAAGTCAAAGTGCCTTACCATTTACCATCAATTAAGTACTTTTACCACTATCTCAATCCATTAAACCCAGACATTAGCACCAACACATTACTACTAACTGCAATATTCTCACTCACTTAGTTTTACCGTTTTTACTAACAGTCGCACAGAGCTAGAAAAAATACAAAATGAGCTTTTGATGGGCGCTAGACTAATGATGGCGATATGTCTTTGAAAAGATGTATGTGTAGAACACAGTGCGACGTTATAGAGGGTTTTTATAGGTTGTGAAAATGTAAGAAGCATTTAAAAAGTATAGATTCGATTTATCGTCTGCTCCACCGGCCATCGGCCCTTCGACAGACATGGCCAGCCCACTGCCACTTCAGTTTGCTTACTCTGCAAGCTATGTCGGTTACTCCGGTTCTTTTCCGGATAATTTCATTCCTGATTCTCGCTTCATAGCGCGTTGAGCGAACTTGAATTTGTGGACCTGCCCGACCGTCCTGGAGTGGAGACCGCGTATCGGCAAGCGTAGTGTGGGACGCTCCCCAGCTAGATGGACGGACGACCTAAAGAATGTGGTTGGGGTATACTGGATGAGGAAGGCGGAGGACAGCGTTGTGGCTCAGTCTGGGAGAGGCCTATGTCCAGCAGTGGACTGCGATAGGCTAAATTGAGATTTATGGTTTCAGTAAAAAAGTTCGGTTTTAGTATCTCTTTCTATATTTGAATTAGATATTGCAGATAATTTTCAAATAGAACAACAAACTGAATGTCATATTCAAAGTTCTAATTCCGTTGCGACCAAAAAATGATTAGGACCTTTTTGTTACAAATGGTCACTCAAAAATTGATTTATAATACATACATTTTACTAAAGTAGATAAGTGGCGATGGTAAGTCATTATCTGAGATTATGAACACTGCTGTAAATTAAATTTCTGGGCGATTCTAAAGTGAAAGATAATGCAGGTAACTTTTCCAGTGAAATACTTTGGAATTGGAAAAGAATAAGCATATTTCCTTGCAGCGACCCAACAGCAACCTTATTATAACGATAATACACAGTGATTTTGACAGACCTGTCAGTGGCAACGACCCAACAGCAAGCTTATCGAAATTAGAATAAAGATCACTGTGGCGTTGATAGTGATGGAAAATCGGAGGCAAAACAAAACTGTGAAAGGACTACATTAGATTAGAAAAAACGATTTGAAGGTTTCACTTGATAGACATCACTGACACAATGTGTTTTATGTCACTGCAGTTGTAGCATGCTGCATGAGCGGCACTGTCCAAAAATGTTTAAATGATAAATGATAAATGATTTTCTGTAAGTAGGTTTGTACAAACACTTTTACATGTCAATCACATTTTTTTTTTAAACTAGATGAGGTCGGCGTTTCCTATCTGACTACTCTGAGAAGAAAGGCCGAAACAAACTCAGAGGTCACAGTCTCTTTTAAAGTCCAGACATAATCTTGGTCAGATCATGTGAAGACCATGTAGATTGGTGTCTGAAATGGTCTTTTGAGTAAAGAACCACACAGATTGAGAGGACCTGTCCAGTCAGTGCACGCATTTGTCAAAAATCGTGCAGCTCAACTCAGAACTTGAGGAGCCTTACGATTCGACTTTAGAATGTCTGGAATCATGTGCTGAATTCATGGTTTCAGTTTGCGCGTCGATGTCCAAGCCACCCTGTATAAAAATCGTGCAGCTCAACTCAGAACTTGAGGAGCCTTACGATTCGACTTTAGAATGTCTGGAATCATGTGCTGAATTCATGGTTTCAGTTTGCGCGTCGATGTCCAAGCCACCCTGTATATTTTGCCTTCCGTTAACCTAGAACGACTGTTTTAACAATAGATTGCCCAAGGAAGTCATTTTGACTGCTTTTTAATTTCAATTAGAAAAACAATTACGTAGGTATATAATGGCACCATTTTTTTGAATTTTGTGACTTTTTCTACAACATATAAATGTGTTTATTAATAATTGTAGTTACCTCCTTCCTCCTGAATTTCCTTTATATATATATGTGTGTGTGGTATATGTATTTTGGGCAATATAGGTATACTCGTATACTAAGTTTCAGTGTTTCTATTGTTAAGAAGCGCCCTTTTTCATACTAAGAGTAGAACTCTCTCCTAGCCAAAATAGATCTGCAACAGTTAAAGAATGCGCTCCCATCCAGGAAATGGCCGATGCAAGCACGATTGGTACCCACTGCTTACCTTTATAGGCTAACCAATCTGCACAATATGTACAACAAAATTATAAAGAATATTTTTTCAATGAAAACGTAGCCAGCCGATGTATTCTGTAAAAGAAGTGAACTGTCGATAGTGTCAACCCCTCGCATCTGGTGGAATGACAGCCCACTTCAAGCTCACTTCGCTTAAATGTCCACGTTGAGATTTTAACACTGGCAATTAGTCGTATGTAGAATGCATAGGGATGGTACAGAGTTGTCACACAGCGGGAGCCAAACGACGGGCGTCGTCGACCGGAGGCCGAAGAGACGCTGGGGATCACGCCAGCCGTCTAATTCATCAGAATTAGAGGTGTTTTTGAGAGTTTGGCCGAAGAAAACAACACACAGGGAAGAGGGCAAAGCTGTGGGGAAACCTTTACCCAGCAGTGGGACAATATAGTATGAAAAAAGATTGTATAGCCTAGCCATACAAATAATAATTATTTCAAAAGAATAGAAAATAAAGGGACAGCTGCTCGGCTGTAATACCGCATTACAAACGTGCAGCTGTGCTTACCAAAGCGCGAAATTCCAGAAATATTTTAACACAAATCCATCCACAAGGAAACAAACCCAGGTATGTGACAATACCTAAAATAGAACAAGTCTTGAGCAAAAGTATTAGCTTTCAACCTCAGAGCTACACCGCAAGATGTCGCTGCGATCATTATGCAGAAATGCTGACTGACTGGTTTGATCTGCGGTGTAAATAACTATTAAGTTTACTCTGAGTTTATGGTTTGTGGATGATAAACAAGTAAGGATGAATGGGATAGCGTTAGACCAATGAAATTATACCTATAATTTACAGCCTCATGACACGGTACAGGAAATAATACCTATTTGGTCAAGTTTTTAGTTCTGGCCCAAAAAATTGTTTATGGCCAGGAGATAAATAAGGTAAGGCTTTACGTAACAGCCAGTCGATTCTGTAAAAATCTCACCGTGAAATCATAAGTGAAGTGAGCACTTAATAGTGCTAATCCCTAGCGAATGACAGCTCACTCCACGTTCACTTCACCCAAGCTTTCACGGTGAGATGGTTACAGAATCGCACGGCAGGAATTATCAACAAGCTCGTCACAATAAAATGCAATGAATGGATTTTGATAACACTTTTCTATGGCTTTTTATATTGAAGGCTCAATTGGCGCAGTGGCTAAACAAGTGATTTCTATTCTAGTTTTCTCTATGGCAATGGTGCCGATGTCTACAATTCTGCCAATTTCAGACAACAAGTGACTTACACTGTTACAAAAATCTTTTGGCACTCGAATGAAGCTGACAGGGGGGCACTGTTGCTAAACATTTGCGTAAATGTTTTGTGCAATGTATTGAAAAAGCAAGATTGCAGCGTTAGTTCCGATTTTGGCCATGCGACAAATGGACCTTGTAGCGCTATATGCGCTACGAGCTACAGCAGTGCGATTCTGTAACCATCTCATCGTGAAAACTTAGTTGAAGTGAGCGTGGAGTGAGCTGTCAGTGTCATCCCAACTAGGGATCCAAGCATACATTTACAATCATAATCGAGATCTTAATAATATTTTTATGCTAATTCTATTGATCATTTTATATAATTTCAAAGCTAGTATTTTAATTGTCAAAACATTACTATTTTCTGGGGTTTTAATCTAGAAAAAAAAAGAAAAAAAAAAAAACAAAATTTATATTCTGACTAAGTTTCTGTTTTGCTATTTTATTTTAAACCCACAAAATAGCAGTTGAATTAGCATAAAAAATATTATTAAAATCTCGATTTTGATTGTAAATGTATGCTTGGTCAATCCCTAGTATCAGGTGGGATGACACTGACAGCTCACTCCACGCTCACGTCACACCTAAGTTTTCACGTTGAGATGTTTACAGAATCGCACTGCAAGTTCGGTTTATTCACGGTATTAATGAACATTAGTGTCGTGAATTGTTGCCAAAAGATAGCTATTTAAGATCCTTAATCAAGTACAGACGCCAGCACATCAACGGCACGGTTGGCGCAGTGGTCGAGCGATTGACTTCTGCGCTGCGTGTCGCGGGTCCGATTCCCGCACGGAACAAATATTTGTATGACCTACAAGTAGTTGTTCCGGGTTTGGCTGTTTGTGTATGTGAGTTTAAATGTTTGTAAAACGCACCTACGATACAGGAGAAATTCCTAGTGTGGGGCAACGTTAATAAAATAAAAAAAAAATCAAGCTACAATCTGTCAGATTTCTTTAATAGATTTTCAACTTTATAACTAAAGCATAAGGTTCAAAGTTGAATGGGAAAATTTGACAGTTTCGGGTAGCTTGATCTGCTGGCGTCTGTACATACTAACACAATTTTAAAACTTGATCAGTGTCTCCAACACATGGTTTAATTTATTAGGTCATCCCACTTCCAGTGTCATACTTTTTATTTCCAATATTTATGTATTGCGCAATGGTATGCAATAGTTAATACATGTGTTGTCTTGTACAATCATGTTAGTTTAATTTGGTGTGTTGTATTGTCAAGACGTGCATTGATTTAAAATGGAAGATTAAAAAAATCTATTAATGTAGTGGAGCAACGTATATTTCTAAAGTTTTGTGCTTTACTCAACTACTCTGGAGGAGTTGCGCACGACTTACTGGTAAAGTGTGTTGGTCGTAACGCCTTAAATAAAAGAGCCGTATAGCGATGGCTTGAAATGTACAAACATGGAAGAACCACAGCTGAAGATGAGCCGCGAGCACCTCGATCATTATCATCGACTAGATTAGAAGCAAGGGACAAAATCAAGGAAGCACTTCGTCAGTCACGTAGGGTCAGTGTCAGTGATCTCTCCACTCAACTTAACATTCCTCATTCCACTATACATAGAGTACTCACGGAGGATTTATGTCTGGTCAATAAAAGTGCAGTGTGGGTGTCCCACACTCTGAACACGGATCAGAAGGAGTTTCGTTATGAAACTGCGCGTAGCCATTTATCGTGGTATCGCCGTAAGAAAAATATACTTCATAGATTCATATGCCTTGATGAAACTTGGGTCGAATTTTATACTCCTCGTCAAAGACATCAGTCACGATGTTGGGTGGAACCGGGCACTTCAGCTGAACATTTACCACGTGCAGAGCTACATGAACGAAAAATACTACTAAAAGTAGCTATGGATGTCAGAGGCATTGCTTTTTGGAGAACTTATGATGAAAATACAACTATGACTGGAGAGCGATATAAGTCATTTTTATAAGAAAATATTCCTATTTGGGCAGACGAACATCATATAACGAGTCCTATAATTTTACATGATAACGCCAGACCGCACAAATCAAAAATAGTTCAGAATTTAATTGAAGATAAAGGATGGATTGAAATTATTCAGCCGCCATATTCCCCGGATATGAATCCTTGTGTTTTGAATTGTTTTGGCCATGTGAAGAGGAAATTGTCGGGTACTCGATACAATAGCAAAAAGGAGTTAGATATCAAACTAAAGAGCATTATTGATGAATTAAATGAAAGTGGTACTTTAAATGGTGTTCAAGATTTGCCAGCAGTCTGGGAGTGAGTGATTAATAGTGGTGGAGATTATTGATTAGTGTCACAAGTTTATATAGTATAGTAGTCAGATTTTGTAAAATAATAATAATAAAAAAATATGACACTGGAAGTGGGATGACCTAATATTCATCTATATCTATGGTTATCGCCTTTAACCAGACAACGTTGAAATAGAACTTGAATTACTTTATATCAGTCTCATACGACTTACCAATAACGGCCCCTAAAAGTCACATGACATGTACTAGACTTCACAAGTCTAGCCTTAGAGAAACAAAGGACTATTTCAGCCATTAACCCTGGTGATAATCAGAAGAAGGCTGGCGGTATAAGCAGAGTATAACCTTAAGTCTACAGTGACTGGTCTCCTGGGAGTGCCTGGAGGTTGTGTGGCCTTTGTCTGGTGCATTGCACTGCTACGAAGAGCCGATTGCTGAGACGGCTGAGGCTACAATAGGCAGCGATTTGCGATGCGACTGGAAGAGCGAAACCAGATAAACATGGTATGGCTACATTATAAGCGAAAATCCGGCGTATATTTGGCGATGACGTGGCAGTACACATGCTACACAACGAATTAGCAAGAAGGATTCATGCGGCGCCTCCGTATCTGATGTAGCCGCTATCGTAACAAAGACTCAATTTGAATCGGTCGTTTTCTTAGAATGCGATCAAATCATCCATCGCGGTTTACTATACGCATAATGTAGCCACACGCATATTTAGTAGCACTATTGAACTAGTCGTACAAATGGGAGATTTTCTAATAAATTCGCTTCAATTTCGCTGATATGTTGATGTAGCCGATGCCGTGATTACAGTAATGTTGTTCCTATCGCATAAAGAAATCAAAGATCGCTAGTAATATTTGACGTACGGTGTAGCCATATGAGCGTTCATTTATTTGTTTTAATCGCTCATGTGTCGCAGGTCGCGTCGCGGCCTAATGTAGCCTCAGCCTAAATGCTTTTGTTTTTAGGATGTGTGTTGCCTAGAAGCGGTTGAGCGTAGTTTGAGGGTTAGTTTTGATAAGTTTTGTGTAGTCACGGATTAATTTTTATTCAGGTACTGTCAATGTCAATTAATGTGTCTTGTCTTTGGTCTCTGGCCCAGATATAAAGCAATGGACAAAATTGTCAACATTTTATATGCTTGAGTACGAGGCTCTTGACTACGTTGTATGTGTATATTTTACGTCTTTTGTTATTATGTAACGTGCATTTTGTTTGTGCAATTTTTTTCTTTCTTTTCGTCATTAAAATGACACATCATATTAAAACACGGGATTTTTATAAAAAAAAAAAACAGCCAAATGCGTGTCCGACCACGCACAATGAAGGGTTGGAATGAATTATAACAAGAACAAACCTAACATTGTAGTTGAAAATCATGTTTTCCCATACATTGCAACTGCAAATGGAAGTTGGTCGACTATTACTCGTAAACTTGTAAAGCCTACTTAGCTGTGATAGTTTTTCTTTTAATTTCGTTATATATACTACTACCGTGAATGATATCACATATCCAAAAACAACCATTTAGCTGGCAGGGGGCGGGGGACACTTGACTGTAACAAAAAATAGCACTTTAAAGCTTAATATTTCACAAAAAGAGCCATGAATCGAAAACTTTTTTCACAAACCCGGAATATTTTTGAAACACCTATCCAACGATACCCCACATCACATAGACGAGAGGAAAAAACATCCCCACTTTACGTGTAGAGGAGATGTCCTAAAACATTTTTCATGATTTTATTTTACTACTTTGTCGGCGTGATTAATACGCATATCCATGCCAAATTATAGCTTTCTAGTACTAAGAGTCTCTGAGCTAAGCTGCGGAAGGAGGGATGGACAGACAGATGGACATGGCGAAATTATAAGGGTTCCTTGTTGACTACGGAACCCTAAAAACGAATGGTATGAAGTGCAATGGGGTTAAATAGACAGTAAAATATTATCTCAAGAAGAGATCACAAATTCAAGAGGTTGCCGTAAACCTGAGGGCTGGTTACAAAGAACCTTATTTTATCAAAGACTTATGTTACAGTCGAAACTGGGACAAAAAATCATTTTTATGACTACCACATCCAGTCAGTGACATCCGTAACTATTTTATTACCCAAAGACTGTAGCAAGACACCCGCCGTATCAACAAATATTTGTTCTTCTCACCGCTTTATGGTCCCCGTTATGGTATTACTTTACTAGCCATGAAGTAACAACATATCGCATCAAACAGCCCGGATATTATGGCGTTGTAAAGGGGAAAATTATTATTTTTTCATTCGTGTATGTGTTGGTTGTGTCTATGTATGTTTTTTGGTTGGTTTATGGACGTTTTTGGTTTTATTGGTGTGGATAAATATTAAGTTATCGTTTAGTTGAAGTTTATAAGCGGAAATCGCCCCATGGATCAAAAAGCTAATTCCCGTGATTAAAAACGTTCAAATCTAGTTGCAATCTCAATTCAGCGACAATCAAAGACAAAAATGTAGGGAAATTAGAGGTGCAGACGCCAACACATCAAACAACTACAATTTGTCAAATTTCTTTAATAGATTTTCAACTTTATCGCAAAAGCATAAGGTTCAAGGTTGATTGGGAAAATTTGACATTTTCGGATAGCTTGATGTGCTGGCATCTGTACTTTTGACAGATTGAGACTGAAATGAAACAGTGAACGTTCTTAATATTACGAAAATTAGCCCTCAGGAGTTAGACTGGCAAGCGAGAGGTCGTGAATTCAAATGCACCCGTTGCAGTATTAATTAGAACCCATTGATCTGATGTGCACGGAGAGGATTCGCACGTTATGTGCGCGGTTTATTTTGTTTGCCAGCTACGTATCTTGGCCACTTTTTAACCAAAAGCGATAGTCACGCGATTATGCAATCGTCGCGTTCATTTGTCACATCGATGATCTAGAAGACAAAAGTGCTAAGTGCAAAATTTTGAATTTTTACATTTAAATGCCAAAGAACAATGCCCATCTGTCATACATCGTTAGGCCCAGAAATGGACAGTTAAATATTACACTAATATTATTTGTTTTCGTTAGATAAATGTCTACTTAAATAAAAAAATCTAAAGAAAAGTCCGCCACGTTACTAGTATCACCGAAAATATCAGTAAAAGTAGAGTAACCTTACATTAAATAAAAATAACAATTCATTAGATATTCTAATAAATAATAACAAATAATAACGGTTATTGGAGTACTTTTAACAATTTATAAAAAATATATTGTTTTAAATATAATTGATTACATGGCTTAATTAAATTTTAGTATGCTGTCCACGCGTGGGCCAAAAATGGGCATTGTTCTTTACAGATGAAAGATCCACACAGACTGAGTGGACCCTCTCTAGTCAGTTTTGTTTTTTTACCCTGAGTTCTACAATAATAAAATATCAAAACTTCCGTCTAGACATAATAATCAATACGCCAACATACAACGATACGCCACTACATTGTGGCATGATGCTCCAAGGTAGCGTATGACAGGCAATGCGGCGCGCCCTCGGTATACATTGACCACATTAATTTGTCGAACAGAACGTTAATTGAGAGAGGGTTATGTAGGATAGAACTATGGTGGGAATACATCAATTTATCGCTGATAATATTGACAAGGATGGTCTTTACATACCGACTCCTCCGTTCCTCGGAAAGCACGTTAAGTCATTGATCCCGGCTGTCATTCGTGGATCTTTGACAGTCGTTACGGGTAGTCAGGAGCCCGAAAGTCTGACAACCAGTCTTATCAAGGGGTATCGTATTACCCAGTAACTGGGTTGTGGAGGTCAAATAGGCAGTCGCTCCAAGTAAAATACTGGTATTCAGCTGCATCCGGTCAGACTGGAAGCCGACCCCAACATAGGAAAAGGCTAGGCAGATGATGAATAACTACTTCATGAAATATCAATCAGTAGGGAAATAGGTAACAAATTTGAATTTCACAATTTTTGTTTTCAAATATGAATGAATTTGAAATTCAAATTCATTCAAATTCATTGCGTATTTTCCACACTCACAGGTGAGAGTTCATAACAGGTCATTCGAGGCTGTTCAACAGTATTCTTTTGGTGTCAATGTTATTTATGTGGTACGGGTTTTTATGCCTGCAGTCCAAAAATCAAAGCCAACCAATAAATTCCCCAAGCTTCAAAATCCAGCAATTTCTCGAACCCGCTTATCCTCAAATTGTTCAAAATATGATGGCCCACCCCGTCCACACGGAGAGAAAAACCTTAAAAAAAGTACTGTGCTAGCAGAGTAAAAATTCTTACGCTGTACAGTAAAATTTATTGGACGAATAGTGAATTTTTCCCAATGTCACTCAGAAAATTTTCTGTAGATGTCACTTGCACTCACTTTACAGTGACGAGCACAGTAATTTTTCTAAGAATTTTCTCTCCGTGCAGCTAAACAGGTGCGATTCGTCCAAGTGTGGTTGAAATCAGTGCTCTGAGTGGAATACCTCGAACATGAAATCCTGGCACCCAATAACTTGTGTCGAATATCCTCCCTTATTTCCGTTCGATATCAGCGCTGCCATGTGGCATAAAGCCGTCCTTTGTCTAGTGTTAATTGAAGTTATGTCGGGACGGACAGGCCGGCCATTTTCTTGTAAATAATTCAAATGTTGCTATTCAATGTATCTATGGATGTTTCAGTGTATAGCTGGATTACGATAGTCTTCTACCTATTAATTATGATAAATTGGTTAATTTGGTATACAAAAGGGTAATTGCGTAACACACTAACACTAGGGACGGCTTCCATTTTGACAGTTCAACAACATTCATTGCGTTATTTACGTTGTTGAGGACACAAATTTTGCTCATCAAATATTTCGGGGCTCTTCACGTGACCAGAGGGCTGGCCTATTTTTAGCTCAAAGAATCAGCATTGCCATCCAACGTGGTAATGCTGCCAGCCTTTTGGGCACTTATCCCATTGACAGCGATGCGGACGAAATTTTTTATGCCCAATGATCTCCTGCCTTTTTCGTAATATTTTTTTTTTTTTTGTTATATACTTTTATATAATATATGTATATTTTTTCGTATTAATTAGGTATTAGTTGTTATTTGCTTACTTGTCTTATTATATTAATTTACAGAAATAAATACCTCATAATTTTTCGAATATATGAAGCAATGGATTAGAAATATCCTTCAAAATAATTCAGGTTATGACTGATAGTGTTTTACGCAATAAGAGTTCCGGTGAATGTTGCTCAGTTTAATTTTCCTGGAATATCCAGTTTGTATTGAGTTAGGTGGCGTGTGATAAGTGACGCCTATGTCCAGCAGTGGGCTGTCGGCTATAGACTAAAGATGACGATAATCAGTAGATAGGCCCAGGTGGAATTAAAAAAGTGGACTGTATTTCAAGGTTATATTAAGTTTTTACAACGGTCAAAATAATTAAATAAAAATCATGCGATCGTGGTCGCGTTGTTAAAAGGAGTGTGCTGTGGAGGGCGCGCGAGCCGTCGTCGAGCCACCGCACTACCACACCGCCCACTCCCCTCTGCTTGATGATGCATGTGTGTATCGGAGGTATTAACGTGTGCGTTAACAATCAGTTTCAGCACTTAGGCTAGCGCAACATCAGGCTACAATGTTCCCACTGATAGCTTAGTATGGGGATGGCCTGAAACACAAGTTTTTATTAACCTAGCTCAGGCAGGTCGCCACAAGTTACAATGTCAGTACCAACGCAACTTTCATAGATAGTTAAAAACGTGTAAATTAAACTAGTTTTATACAAGTATTTAAGCCAATCTGTTAAGACCTGGTACTACTAAGTATTTATAAGTTTGTAAATGTATTACTTTGTAAAAGGACCTGAATATTTTTTTATTATTTATTTTACTGCTGAGATACAGGATTCTTCTTTTTGAGAGGAAGTGGACTGTAATCTACCTGGCAGGCCCAGTGCGGGTTGGTGGATGTCACATCTCTTCGAATTTTTGGTTCTAGGACATGCCGGTTTCCTCACGATGTTTTCCTTCACCATTTTGAGAGCTGGGGTGATGAAATTATTTATACAAAGTAAAACGCCTGTCCTTGCCAGCGCTGGACAGAGAGAGGTGGAAAGAGAGTAGGGAGGCCTTATCTAGTAGTGTGTCATTAACGGCTAGTAAAAAATATAAAAATAAGCCCGTCTGGGTTCTGAACCCACGATCTACAACTCGTAAGTCGGTGGCGATACCACTAGGCTACCAGTAGTGCTCCTTTATTCATTTGTATAAATTGGTTAATTTGGTATCCTGGATAATTCTATTAAGCTTTATGGTTAAGCATTCCAGGAAAATCTAATTCGGATCGAGTTTATTTATTTATTTATTTGGGACAAACAAACAGTAACACATTACATCTGCGCAAATAATATAAACAAAGATATTATATAAATGTGAAACTCACACCGTTATCCACAGCATATATACAATTCATATAACTTTACTAATGAACAATCTATGCGAGTAAGACTACAAGACTGTTCAAATGACTATACATCGGAATCCTTAAGTTTCTTTAACAAAGCAGAACGATATCTATTTGCTGATACTGAGAATAAATCTAATTCTGTAGTTTCTGAACAAAAATCATTACAGTTTTTGCACAAGCGACGTAGAGGCTCCCGCAAACCAGCATTGGTGCGGCAATGGGACACAGCAAAAAGAGGACGTGCGCGCACCTCTCGTCTAATAACAGTTCTTGGGACATAGTAGCATATTTTATTAGTAATCTCAGAGTTACATGAAATGCAATCGGAGAGGCTTATGTTAAGAAGTAGGGAGTCTACTTCTCAACATAACTCTTATGTTATTATGCCTGCCTATGTGCCAAAAAGGGTCATTATCATTTATTTATTTAAACTTTTCGCACACAAAAAGGTACAATGGCGGACTTAATGCCTCAGGCATTCTCTACCAGTCAACCAAGGGTGGTGAAGAGATTATATGGCAGGACACGACAGGACAGGATGGGTAACACGATACCCACCACACTATTGAGACGTCTAGACTACTAGACTTGCAAGTGTGCACCAGTGTCGCTCGTCGTTGCAGTATCACTTTACATATATCAGGTGAAATGAGGTACCCAATTAAAAATTATGACAACAAATAGATCAAGCTGTAACGATTTCTTCTACGTAGTTCATTGAGTTTAACACAGCTGCCATCAAAACATTTAAAGCTGTACTTTAAAGCTACATCAATTATTAAGTGTTATTTTACTCACTTAGAATGTTGGTCGACCTATTACTCGTATTGGCGACTGTATAAGTCTGATGCTTTTGTTACTATTATTCTTATGTAATGTATACAGAAGCTGTTGGTTTGCCTTTAATAAATAAATAAATAAAAACATCAGTATATAACGAAATCAGCTCCAATTTCCTACAACTCCCAATTACAAAAGCCCGCAACAAGGCGCACAATTGAACGGGCATAACAAATCATTACTACTATAAATAAGAACGTTTGCCAACTACGGAGGCCTATAACTGTAAATCTCTTGTAATTAATCTCGTAGGCACCTCTCGACGACATTTGGCCTTCCGCCAGCGCCAAATCTATGCAATTAGAATTACCTGGATATGTAGATTGTTGGTTAGAGGCGTGAGTGTGTTAAGGCTTTGGGTTGCAGCTTGATTTAGAAGTTACATAAATTACGCTTTTTAAAGCATACTGCCAATCATTTTACACTTGCAGCCTGTGGGTCAGTTATTCGCAGCGGGTATACAGCGACCTGCGTGTCCAATATAATAATGCAATCAGGGTACTGTTGGGGCTGTCATGGCGTTGCAGTGCGTCAGGGATGTTTGCTGAGGCGCGGGTGGATGGCTTTGCTGCTGTCGTTACGAAAAGATGCGCCTCCCTTCTCGCTCGCGTTCGTTCCAACACTATACTGGGTGTTTTTACTTATCGGTGGGAGTCCCGCATGTTGCAAAGGTGGGTGCCGCTCCATGTCGTAATTTAATTTTGTTGTCAATACTAACATTACTTTTTTAAGCATATTGTTACTAACAAAATATAGACCTGGTCTGAAATAAATGTTTATTATTATTATTATACTAGGCTTCCTATCAGTCGGGTAAAAAGATTCTAATGACGATGTTATT
Source organism: Eremobia ochroleuca (assembly GCA_949629135.1). Taxonomy (NCBI): domain Eukaryota; kingdom Metazoa; phylum Arthropoda; class Insecta; order Lepidoptera; family Noctuidae; genus Eremobia; species Eremobia ochroleuca. The sequence continues at coordinate 6,841,036 of OX451410.1, forward strand.
GCTTCACTGCTTGACAAAGGCTTCCCTTACTCTTCTTCCAACACTCTCACAAAAATACTTGTGTTCAAATATAAAATCATAATTATGGTGTGATGATCTGATAACTTTTGTATGGCCAACATGGCCAGACATCGCACAATACAAGGAAGAAAACTTTAAAAAAAAAACAACCGACTTACACTGTAAGGTGAAAAAAAAAACTTTTTTATAAAAAAAACCGACTTCACAAAAAAACACTACAAAGTGAAAAATAATTTTAATTTTGGAAGTCGGTGTCGGTGGTTCCGCATTTTCGGCATTTGAGACCGACTTCCGAAATTAAAGTTAATTTTCACTTTGTAGTGTTTTTTTGGAAGTCGGTTTTTTTTATAAAAAAGTTTTTTTTTTTCACTTTTTAGTTATACCTACCCCACACAAATTCATATAACACTACTTGCTATGTGGTAGGGTGTACGGTGGTATACTGAACACATCTGCGTACTGCATCTGCGTTTATAAGGTACAGTCGTGATGTTATGTTGTGCGGTTGTGTAAACAATGCATACATAACATATGCGATAGCAGCAATTGCGGTTGTTTTACTGGTATTCATTGAAGAGTTCCGTTGTCTGTCTCCGAAACTCATAACAAGATCTTTACGAAATTTAAATGGGACCATTTTGGAATAAGCCTCTATCGAACAAAAAAAAATCCGTCCGTCCGTCATATATGGACGAATTTTTCAAATCCGTCCATATATGACGGAGTTATGCCCGAACATACATTAAAAAAAATATATATAAACATCCAAATTGATAACCGATTTTGAAGTCGGTTAAAAAGAAATGCTGAGTTTGAACTGCATGAGGTTAGACTGAAAGCTAATCCCACAATGGTAGGAAAAGGCTAGCCTGATGGTATTACCGTTGCAGTAAGCTGATGACAGTTGGAATCTAGCCAGACTGGAATCTAAGCAATTAGGTCTACCTGCCTGCGTGTTGTGGTTACTATGCTTTGGGCATTATTTCGAATAAGTGTTATGTAGAATGGTGATGTGGGGCCTAATGTTTTTCTTGTAAACAGTAAGCTACCTTTTCAATGTAGAATTAAAATATGGTTTCAGCTAGAATTTCTCTATTGCTCTATTTAGCTTTAGTTCGTTACAGTAAAATATATTTGCTTCAATAGATGGCTTATTTTATTAGTCGATTTTCACGAACTTTAATTATATTTACTAAATGTGAATTGCACGAAATTAATTTATTTCTGGGCGAATCGGCAACTCCAGAACTCAGCTTCGTGTGAGTCACATACAGAAAAAATAATATTAAATATAGTAAAATGTCAATTCGCCCGATTCGGGCGAGTAAATTCGTGCGAATCGACTAATAAGCCCTATAGATTATACCAGCTAACACTATTTATGATATTATGTACAGACGCCAGGACATCAAGCTACTACAATCTGTCAAATTTGTTTAATCGATTTTCAACTTTATCGCGAAAGCATAAGGTTGAAAGTTCATTAGGAAAATCTGACAGTTTCAGGTAGCTTGATGTGCTGGCGTCTGTACAAGTATATAAAGAAGGGGGACTTTGCCGGGCAAAAAATCATTTATTTTACGTTCATTCTTATGTAATCAGAATTGATAAATGATTTTATTTCTGTAAATAGGTTTGTACATACACTTGTACTAGTCTCTAATTTATTTTTGACGTGTAAGTGTTTTAAAACTAGAGGACTATGGACAGCTGATTGGACTGTAATTTTAAAATTTTCAGTTACTGTTTAGTGAACAAAGTACCTTCCCCCGGTTGACATTTTTGCTTCTTGTACAGTAGTAGTGTGTAGTATACTTTTTCTTCATCAATTTTTATTCCCGGATTAGCTTTACAGTTTAACTACCGTTCTGTAACAAGAAACTATCATAAAAGCCCTCGTTGATTAATAATAATAATAAGCTTTTATATCAGATAACCAGGATCCAATTTGTTAGTAGTATAAAAACTTATAACTAGTGTTAGTAAAACAACCTTACCTGAATAATTAACAAACAAAGGACTACAAACGACCTTCCAAATTCAATCGAAGGGCAACTGGTCAAGGTTAGCAATGTATTGAATCTAACCCTGTCATTAATTTTATTAATGTGTTGACTGGGAGAGCGCTAGCGGGTTAATATTGCGAACTTATTTGTGAAGGGTTAAGTAAGGTAGAAAGAAGTACCTATGTAAACATAAAAGATGAAACAACAACATGAACATAAATGATGAGAGTGGTCGATGTAAGGAAAATTTTGTATGGCATTTTATATGTTTGAAAAAAGGATATTTTGGAAAAAAATACTTTTAAAAGTCCTAAAAAAACTCACCATCAACTGCGTAGCCTTTTCCCAACTATGTTGGGGTCGGCTTCTAGTCTAACTGGATACAGCTGAGTACCAGTATTTTACATGAAGCGACTACTACCTATCTTACCTCCACAACCTAGTTACTGGCAGACAATCGAATACAAAAATCTGCTGCTAAAATAAAATGAAATTCTAATACTGATATTTTACTTCAATAGTAACCTCAAGATACATAACATAGGTACGTCTATTTGACGTAGATCATACGGTGTAACGTACGTGCTCGTAGTAATTTATCTGAGTTACAGGACCTAAAACGGAATATATTGAAATGGCTATTGTATAGATAATGTCCACCCAGCTTACTTGTACCTACTGCCAAAGACACGTCCAAACTATGCTAAAAAGAATATCGCCTATGAAGAATAATAATAATAATATTCCACAACTTTTACACAACGCCATCTAGTCCCAAACTAAGCAGAGCTTGTGCTATGAGTACTAGACAACTGATAAACATACATATATATTTCTAAATACATATTATAGATAAATTACACCCAGACAAAGAACAAATGATCGAACTCATCACACAAACATTTGTCCTAGGTGGGAATCGAACTCACGACCTTGCGCATAGCAGACAGGGCCACTGACCACTACACCAACAGGTCTGTCAATAATAGAATAAGAATATTACCTCTGACACAATTTTATAATAATTTACCATTCTTTAAAAGGTGACTGGTAATACTTAAACGCATCATTGCATTCATTTTAACAAACAACTTTTCCAGATAAACGATTTTTTTTTTAATTTAAGAAATTCATAACCCCAATAGAACCGCGCGGGGTCCGTACGGTTGTTAAATGAACGAAAAAGAATAATGTCTGGTAAAAGTGGAATAGTTTTGTTTGTAAAAGAGGGATTAAATTATAGGTGATGATGAATCTTGTTAGGTTCTCAATATTCTATTGGAGCCTAAGTATCAGTCCATAGCCGCAAGACCCATAGAATAGAATAGAATAGAATACTCTTTATTATGTACACCATATAGATTACAGACATACATAACAGACCCATATAAAATATGTAAGCTCTTTCAACAGTTCTAAATGAAAACTATAAAAATTACATTATTTAATGAAACCTCACTAGCAATGTTATCTACTAGTGTACTGTATAAGGTGTTAAAAAATTAACCTTACAAACTTTAAGAGGTGCTTTAGACCATCAAACTGAACAACTTTCACTATGGGACCAACTCTGAAATCACAAAAAAAACATCAACTGTTCCCTACATTTTGACGACTCGTACGAACATAAATGTTGGGAACAGCAGATTTTTTTTCCCATAGTGAAAGTTGTTCAGTTTGATGGTCTAAAGCACCTCTTAAAGTTTGTAAGGTTAATTTTTTAATACCTTATATAGTTGACAATAAAACTGTTGAACGTGTAACCCAACCAATTTAAAAATAATAAAAAAAAATGAAGCCTTTTCTAAACCATATTGTATCGGTGACCGTAACCTTGAAGAAGCGAATTACATAATGTGTTCTTATATTCTCATGTAAGTGGCTGTTTTGTCGTTTTGAGAATAAATTATTTAAACCTATAAGGCATTACAGTGGGAAGTAGAATCTCTGAAAATAGATTCTCGTTTGATTTTATTTTCAGGCACATGTCTGACATGAAAAAAATAAACAGAAACCTGCTAATTAACTATCAACTCTTACCATTATAGTATATCCCTTTCGTGAATCGAACATTCTATAGAACTAAAAAATACTGCCAAAAAAGATTTTGCTAGTTTATGGTAAGACAAGCAGTGACCCGCGGTTTCACCCACATAAGTTTCGACTCCGTTGGAATATCGAGATAAAAAAGTAATTATATGTTAATCCTGGTTATAAACTATCTGTGTGTCAAATTGCATCCAAATCCATTCAGCTGTTTTCACGTGAAAGAGTAACAAGCATCCGTCCTCACAAACTTTCGCGTTTATAATATTACTAGCAGCGTCCCGCGGTTTATTTTTTTTTTTGGTGCGAAATTATCAAATAACTTCTCCTGCTCTGGGTGGAGCGGGAGGGCGTGTCAGACTTTTACTGACTAAAACCCACCCGTGTTCCTTCAGTTGCCTGTGCCAGGGGCCACGGTAACTCTTTCGAATAACCCGGGACCCTGGCAAGCATCGGCCCCAGCGGACCCCGTCAGTTACTGCTGACATCTCTTTGAGGCGCGCGTGGAACACAACGCGCCGTCGACCCGGGCCTGGTCCTTACCGGACGGCGAATTGCCCATAGCTCGCCGTCCGCAAGCCCGCGCCTACGGTGGCCGGGAGTCGGCTCTTGACTCCCGGCCACCGACGTTTTAACAAATATCTAACCAGGGAAACTTTTGCCACCTACCAATGCTCATAAAATTTGATTTGATTTGAATGACTCTTTGAGTTGAAACTATCAATTCACAATCATCAATCAATCATTTTCAACATTCATCAACACATAATTCATCAATTCATTTTTTACTGAAATTGCCGAAATAATTCCTCTCATTCCTACTTACCCATCATCAAAAAACAAAATATCTGTCGTTTACACCTTAACACCTAAAAAAAAAACTCTAAAATGTATTTAAAAACCAACCCTTTAACGCCACAGTAATACACACCCGGCGATTCGTTTTAAAGCTTAGCGTTTTAATTTATTTTAACCCTTGTACAAGATTCTCGCTCATTTCCTCAGTTGGTACCCTATTAAATTAATAGGTATACTACTTAACTTATTAGGTAGTACAATCTGTTTTTAAAGGTAGAAAGTAAAGGGTTTCCAAGTTTGTGAGGAGAAAACATATTATGCTTTATTTTATTTATTTATTTATTTATTCCTTTATTTCAGGCAACTAGGGCCCATAGAAAAAACAATACATACTACTACAAATATTAGAATACTTATAAACTAATACATAAAAAAAAGTATCACAAATACAATACTATAATAATATAACTTATTTTTTTTATAAATATATACAACATAACAAACTAATAACTACTGCACACGAAGTGTCGGCGTCGTGTGTCGCTGACTGGTGTCATGTAGCCGGCCATGAAACCGGCGATACACAACACCCTTCGGCCAGAACTCTTCCTTGAGGAACTTCTCGAAATGATGTGTCGGAACACGCACCACGAACGACTTGAAGTTCGTGTTGTGACGCGGCTCCAACTTCTCGACCCTCAAAGTCCAGTTGGTCTTCACACGCAGATACTTCACGATGTCCTCAACCTTCGTGGAGTGGTGCAGTCTGGACACGCACAGCAGCGTCGTCGGGATTGCTGGACGCAGCAGCATGTTGGGTCCTGCCGGTGCGATGCCGCACTGGTTCCGACAAGGAGGCTTCTTCTTATTCTTCTTCTCCACCTTGATGAAACCATCCTTGTCGCTGGTGTCCTTCCCTGGATTCTGCCTTACCACAACCTTCTTGGTTTTAGGCCGGCTTCGCTTACCCCCTTTTGGTCTTTCCGCTTGTTTTACCTGCGAGTTTTTATGTTTGCAGGTTGTAAATTGCCTTTATAATAATTGACATCAAAGAAAAGTTTTATAAGAATAAGTCTACTGGAAGTTAATACATGGGGGCTCTGGAGATAAGGTCGCTATTATTATCATCTGTAGCCTGCCGGACTTCACCCCACTGCTGAACAAAGGCTTCTCTTTCCATGTGCCAATCCCCACGCTTCTGTGCCAGCTTCATCCAGCATGTCGATTTTGTACAAATGTCACCGTGAAAGCTTCCGTGGAGTGAGCTGTCAGCGTCATCCCAGTGATGCTAGGGATTGACCAAGCAAACACTTACAATCATAATCGAGATTTTAGTAATATTTTTTATGCTAATTTTATTGATTATTTTATATATTTTTAAAGGTAGTATTTTAGTTGCCAAAACATCGCTATATTAAGGACTAGTCTAGGAAAAAAAAAAAAACAACATTGAAATTCTGACTAAGTTTCTGTTTTGCTATTTTATTTTAAAACCCCCCACAAAATAGTAATGTTTTGGCAACTAAAATACTAGCTTTGAAATTATATAAAATTAACAATCGAATCGCAAAAAAAAAATATGATTCAAATCTCGATTATGATCGTAAATGTATGCTTGGTCAATCCCTAGTATCAGGTGGGATGACACTGACAGCTCACTCCACGCTCACTTCACCTAAGTTTTCACGGTGAGATGGTTACAGAATCGAACAGCTGCTGGTTTTAACCGAGATGATAACAATGCTGTCCGTCCATGTCGCCGCCTTATAATCTACACTTCTAAGGTCGCTAGTTTGGGTCCGGAAGTACCTATATTTTTGACATAATTAATTTCTTACAGCAAGAGTTTTGTTTGTTATTTCATTCTCAGCCATTAACATTCCCTACTAACACACTTTCAGTCACAATTCCAGAGTTTTGGAGGATTGCTTCATAGGTATGAAAAATTCATCTGCTCACCAACTTTATGTTGGTGAGCAGATGAATTTTTAACGCAATGAACGTGGGTGAACTGTCAAAATGAAACCCATTGCGATCAATTAACATTAGGGTTCCGTACAAAAATAATACAAAAAGAACCCTTATGATGCGCCTCAGTCTGTCTGTCTGTCTGTCCGTCTGTCACAGCTGCATATCTCAAAAACTACTAATGCTATCAACTTGAAGTTTGGAATGGTTTTAGATGACGTTTACCCAACTATTTTCTAAGTAAGAAAGAATTTTTTTTTGCAACAGGACAGGGACTGAAAGGGATCTTAAAAATTCGAAGTGGGGCTACTAGTGTATGTGGGGTATCATATGAAAGAGCGCTGTTTGCATATTCTCAAAACATTTTTTCTTTTTTTTTTAGCCCTCATAGTTTTGGACTTTTGATGAAAAATGTAAAAAAAAATGTCGTTCCCCTCCCTTATCTCCGAAGTTTGCAGAGAAAAATCTGAAATTATTCTATATGATAGAAATGAATGTAAAGATTACAGGAAAAATAAAAGGATGTCCCCAAACAGCACACTTTTTCACAAAAAAAAAAAAAAAAAATGAAAATTTAATATATAATGGTACGGAACCCTCGGTGCGTGAGTTCGACTCGCTCTTGATCGGTTTTATTTTATGTGGTGTTACGAAATCTATATACTACTAATAAAGCAGAAGAGTATGTTTGTTTAAACGCGCTAATCTCTGGAACTACTAGTCAGATCTGAAATATTCTTCGTGTATTTCATAGCGCAATTCTTGAAAAAGGTTTTATACAACGTGTAACGTTAAATGCGCAAAACCTGAAAATAGTTTGATTAGAATAACGAGCAGAATTAATTGAATAATTTAATCAATTGAATGCTTTTTAATATAGGTCACATTTTTCAAAAAAATCGTTTTTAAAAACCTTGCCGTGTCTATTTATTAATAGGTCAAACAAACCAATGTCAGCGCGGCGCAGCGGCCCGGTGACGACTCCTCCCTCGATAAAGCGTCGTCGCAGAGGCAAGAAACAATCAGAATGGCCAGTAAAACTAAAACAGCACATAAAACCTTCACAATTTTTTTTAATGACTTATTTTCCCTCTCAAATAGGTCAATTAAATTAAAAATCAGTTGGGTGTCTGAGGTTTTGCGCATTTAACGTTACACGTTGTATAGGCTTAATACTTGACTCTAACATCCTTAGGAGCCAAGCAAAAAGAGAAAAAGAAACAGAAATAACGCGAACAATAGTAAGCATAGGGATGCGACGAGGTGGGTTGGGGGACAAGAAATTTCACGAGACCGAAGTCACGGACAAAAGCTAGTTTGAATATCAAATTAAATTTTCTTTTCCCAGCAGCCCTATAAACTACTAGCTACCCTTTGGCGCGGCGTGTAAATAGTACAGTCCTGTTCGAGACAGCTTTCATATTAAAACTTTAGTACGGTTCATTCGTAAACAGTTACTTTAAGCTAACCTTTTAGTTTTTAGTAGTTTTATTACATCATAACCGCCATTATGATTTTAGCTTATAGAGTTATTTTGATTATTATTTTATTAGATTTTAAAAATAGTTATTTTTTTTTTGTTGTTATTATTATAACAGTAAAGCGAAAGTGTTTGTTAAAATGCGCTAATCTCTGGAACAACCAATCGGATTAAAAAAAATCTTTATGACAATGTATGACCTAAACCCGCACTTAAGTCACGTGACTTAAGCGCGGGTTTAGTTTCTGTGACTTAATTAGGTAGTCCATTTTTACACAGAAAAGCGTCACTTAAGTGCGGATTTAGGTCACACGTGCTATGAAATAGTTTACGAAACGTGTGGCTTAAGAAGTACTAATGCGCGGCGTTTATCACCTAATTACACGCCGTGCAATATCGGACTACTTAAGTCACACGTATCGTAATGTACAGACGCCAGCACATCAAACTACTACAATCTGTCAAATTTCTTTAATAGATTTTCAACTTTATCGCCATAGCATAAGGTTGATTGGGATAGTTTGACAGTTTCGAGTTGCTTGATGTGCTGGCGTCTGTACTATAAGTACATTTGATAGCCCAGTTAATGAAGAAAGCTGTAGGCTATTTAACACGCTACAACCCTTAAAAGGCGAGGAAAAATAAAGAAAGTCAGAAAGAAAGAATAGCGCAGGCAGGCGATGCGATGCGACAGGGTAGGTCGGGGAACATGAAAATATACGCGGACGAATTCGCAAGCAGAAGATAGTTTTATTATAAAAGTATCTGACTTTTCTATTCTGCTTGATACTAACTTTTCCGCCAATTTTCGGCTATATAACGCATATTACAGCCATATGAATTTGTACTAGAAGCTAACTACCAACTCGAAAACATCCTAGTTTCAAAAAGCTAGATTAGTGATGATTAAAATTATCTCAAACATTACTTTTGACGTGATAACGTCATATAAATCGATGAACGCCGGGCTGCACGTATGAAAAAGCATGACTCATTGTCACGTTCCGCCTGAGCAGAGCGTACAAGCGAGCTGCGCGGAACAAGCGATAGAGAGGCACGATCGGTCTAAGCGTTCGGCCTGTGACGCATCTATCTCTCTTCCACTCCATCGTTATCACGTAAAATTGTCGTCCGTAAACCAACTTTACAGACAACTAATTTTTTTAATCAATAACAATTTTTATAGCAAAACAGGAGGCCGCTAAGATTGTCCCAGCTACAGAACCAAAAATAACAAACAAAAATATTTATGCTCGTCACCCTAACCCGTCAATCGCCGCTGCCACAAGATTTACCTCAAAATATTTACCTTAACTGCTTGTTTTGAGGACAAGTTCTGTAATAAAACGAATGAATGGCACATGCCACAAAGTTTTCTGCCGTATCCTAGGCGATTGGCTGACTAACAGTTTGGAGTGACTCGTCAAACTCCTAATTGAAATGTTCGGGGCGTGGGATTCATAAATCATGTTTGTTACGTGGATATAAAGAAAAATGTATGGTTGTTGTTTTGTTTTATTTTTTTATTTTTTACCATTACCCAGAATATTCCCTTACAAATGATTAGCTGAGGATATCGGCGTCGATGTAGACCACGGCGAAGGTGGTGTGATAATCTGATAACCTTTGCAGGGCCAACATGGTCAGAGATCGCACAAGACAGGGGGTTTGGAAGGAAAAATGGGAGGCCATTGCCCAGTAGTGGGACATAATAAAGGATAACAAAAACAAAAAAATGCTAAAGAAGAAAGTTCAGTTCCATGTATAGTGTACGTTTAAACACCAAAAAAATGATTGGTACATTTCTTCTACAATAACATAATTGTTTTCGATGAAGAAAGCTTCTTGCCGGAAAAACTTCTAAGAAAATTTCTTTCCTGCATTCTGCTAATATCAACAAACTTTCATGATCATCTGTTCGAAAAAATTGTCCGCTCAACCACTTAAATAACGTAATGAATGTTGTTGAACCGTCAAAATGAAAGCCATTGCTAATCATAGTGTGCCAGGTAAGCAATTTTTGCAGTATTCATTCGATTCCCATATTCATTTAAAGATACAGGACCGCAGCCAGTAACAACGCAGCAATTCAAGTTCGCGATCTATGCAAAATTCATGCCCTCAGACTTTACAACCCGTTCCTCGCTACCTCTCATCACACCCAATCATAATCAGAGTACCCCATTCTGAATCACAATAAATCTGACCCCAAAATCCGCGGCCCCCATCAATCTTGGGCCTCATCCAGTACTCTAACTCATGTTTACCTCGCGAATTTCCTACAGCGAAAGGTGAAAAATGCTTCCATTCGATAATAATTTTTCATGTCACAAAGAGCTCTGCCCCACAATATCATAATACGGGGTAGTTTATACGTATTTTGTGTTGTGTGTGTTTTTTCAAATAGGGCTGCTTTGAGGGGGTTAATGCTTTTAAAAGGGGTCATTATTTTTTTGTGGTAAGGATTAAATACTGATTAAGGGCAGGGAGGCGTGTTTTATGTTTAAGGGGATGCGCTATGTTGGCCTGCGAAATTCAAATTTTCTTACGTTTTTTGCAACTTGCAGGTCAATATTAGGTTGTATGTTGAACAAAATATAATTCACGACCGTAACAAGTATGACTTTACAGAATCATACTCATTAAAATCAATACAACCCTCTAAGTTCATATAATCCCATTGATTGATGTTTCGTGAAATAGTTTTTTTTTTTTTTATTATTTATTAAAAACTTTATGCTCAAGTAAAAAAAGTACTGTACAAAGGCGGACTTAATGCCTGAGGCATTTTGTACCAGTCAACCTTAGGGTGATGCAGAGACAAAATATGGTAGGTGCAACATACGGGACAGATAGCTAGGAAATGACTATACAATATAAGACATGTAAACAAAATGAACTGTCTGGAGAAAAATGATCGGTAGAGGAGAAAACGAATCCAGAATATCAGCGCTAGGATGTTACGGCCAACTACTGACGGATATGTTCACGTGCCTTCACTTTAAAAGGTACCCGACTGGTTGCCGTCCTGATGTTCAGAGTAATTTACTAGAGGGTTGTATTGATGATGATTTTGTCGCAGGCTATTCTGGCGTTTCCCCCTTTTTTTGGGTGGGAAATCATCAAATAACTTCTCCCGCTCTGGGCGGAGCGGGAGGGCGTGTCAGACTTTTACTGACTAAAACCCACCCGTGTTCCTTCAGTTGCTTGTGCCAAGGGCACGGTAACTCTTTCGAACAACCCACGACCCTGGCAAGCATCGACCCCAGTGGACCCCATCAGTTATTGCTGACAACTCTTAAAGGCGCGCGTGGAACACAACGCGCCGTGGAGCCAGGCCTGGTCCTTACCGGACGGCGAACTGCCCATTGCTCGCCGTCCGCAAGACCGTGGCGTTTCCCCCTTATGAGGTAATTCATGCCAGTCTTGCATTCTTGAAATGTTGCTACCGACTGTAAATTCGAATTTTAACACTGACAGTATCGCTTCAGAAATCTTTCAAATATATCGAAAACTTTTGAATTTCGGCCATACATTTGGGGAAGGGGGGGGCTCAATTTGTTGCATTTTGGCCCCCCAATTAGCTCTTGACGGATATACGTCGAATCACAAGTAACCCTGTATATTGTACGCCGTTTATCTTAGCTGGACATATTCCATAAGTCTTTCTCAAAAGAAAGTGCTGTTGTGTTGTTCATGCTATTTGGGCAAAAATCACGTCACTTTTTCAACATCTTTAACACACCACCTCGAAAACAAAATGTAAACGGTACCTTCCACACACTCATAAAGGGGCCACGACCACACAAATGAAGCTAACTTTCATAGTATTTATTCAAAAAATCATTACTTAACCCCTTTACCGCCGCAGGGCTACGTGTTACGGTCGGCGTGTCATTAGTGTGACATGAAGGTGTCACAAACCGGTAATTTCCGGATAAATCAGCTTTGTGTCCCAAATGTACGTTTGTTGCGTTACAGGATTATTAATGATGGCCTTTTTTTTCTTTAGCGTATTATTATTTTGGGGCCGAAATTATAATATAGGTTACATGAAAATAAGCTTTTAGTGGTGTATGTTTTGGTGACAAAATAAATAAGCCCTAACACACGGCGTGATGTTATATAATATGTCGTCGGAACGCTAGCGCCGCCCGGCGGCGCTCGACAGAGTCTAGCCCGACTTCGTGTTAGTCGAGGTGAGGAGAGCGAGCAGCGAGGTGGAGCGGCTCTCTTGGACATTGGACGTCGTACGGAAAACATGTGCTCAGAAACTGTCTCGCGTTCCGTATCTGGTTGTGTCGTGTACCTAAAATGAGTAATTCGCTAGTGTGATTAATTTGTTCGTAAATTATAATCTGATTTGAACTGCAAACAGTTTTTCTATTGCGCAATATCTAACACTACCCATAGTACGCCCACAGTAAATAAAATATGGCTGATGATAACTAGAGAGACATACCTTCTCCGTCATTTATGTTATTAAACACATTAAACGCCATGGTGGTCACCGGTGACCACACTATACTTTCCAACTGAGCTGACGCCGATTCGCGATTTCGAAAAATTTTACACATTATATTTCACTGGCTCATACGGTTCAAAATAGTCTAAATAATTATTTATTATTACTATCCAAAAAATTAACAAAATAATTGCTGTTGCTCATTGGTGACCACCACGGCGTTCAATGTGTTAAAATAAATAAAATTACTTGTTTAATTTTCTACATGCTTTAAAACCTGCCTTAATCAATGTGATATGTTGGAATGACCGTGTCTGTCATAATAAGTAATCGTCTTTTTCGGGTGACCACGGAAATCAGCGCTGTACTGTGGATCCCATATCACAGCATTCCACTCAGCATAGTGGAAGCGTTCTCATCACAGTCATGAGAGCTGTCGACTATTTCTGTTTTGTGCTCGCGATTGTTTATGTAGATCTATTTCGTCTTATTTTTCTGATTATTTAAGTTAATTATCTTGTTGTTTGCACGTGTTTCTGCGACAAATAAAATTTTTTTTCTTTCTTCCTTTCTTTCTTAGTCGCAAATGAAATTAAAGCTAATCCAATTCATTTGACATAAAGATTTTCACCTGAAACAAAATTATTTATAAGAAATCATTAGCAGGTGCCTTCACAAAAAGGTGGCATACACATTATTATGAACGAGACCCTTAGCTTACATACTTATACTCTTCATACAACATTAACAGGGTGTTTCTCGAAGCAATAATCAGATCGTTTGGCGCGAATAATTGTTACTTAGCATTCGGAAAGGGCCGCAAAGTGCTTGGCACTGCAATTTGCGAATTCTAGGGTGGCAAGAGGTTAAGTAAAGTGAGACGTACAGGAACTTCAGCTTATTTCATTGGGGAATATGGTGGTTTTATTTATTTACACAGTTATTTAAACCTAAATACTAGATGTAGCGTGCTGAGCGCACGGGTCGATCGATCAGCTGATACCACGATGATGTTTCTTGCCACGGTTGGTCCGTGGATGGGTGACCATCTTCACATACTAAGACCCCTCAATGCCTCGGAAAGCACGTTAAGCCGTTGGTCCCGGCTGTCATTCGTGGATCTTTGACAGTCGTTACGGGTCGTCAGTAGCCCGAAAGTCTGACAACCAGTCTTACCAAGGGGTATCATAATTACTACCCAGTAACTAAGGGTTATAAATTTAAGGGTTGTGGAGGTCAAATAGGCAGTCGCTCCTCGTAAAATACTGGTATTCAGCTGCATCCGGTTAGACTGGAAGCCGACCCCAACATAATTGGGAAAAGGCTAGGCAGATGATGATGATGATGATAACTAGATGTAGCGTGCTGTGTGTGCTGCTGAAAGCTGGAAGTCATCCAAAGGCCAATGGAGAGAGCTCTGCTTGGAGTTTACGCAATCGAATCAGAAATGAAGAGATCTGCAGGAAAACTAAGGTAACTGACATGGCCCGAAGAATTGCCAAACATAAGTGGCAGTGGGCAGGGCACATTGCTCGCAGAACAGATGGCCGATGGGGCCGAAAGGCTCTGGAGTGGCGACCGCGTACCGGAAGACGTAGCGTTGGGAGGCCTCCCACAAGGTGGACCGACGACCTTGTGAAGGGTGCAGGAACCCGTTGGATGCGAGAAGCACAAAACTGGTCGAAGTGGAGGTGCTTATTGGCAGCCTGTGTTCAGCAGTGAACGTCTTCGTCGTCTTTCGGCTGAAATGATGACCAGCTCTGTCCGTGACTTTGTTCGCGTACATGTTAGAAAACAAATTGGATTTCATGGGTTTAAATGTTTTTGCGCGAAACCCTCACTTCTCAAATAAAACCGCCGCCGTGAAAGTCTCGTCAAAATTAGTCCAGCCGGATAGGAGATTAGCTAGAACAAACAAACAAAATAAAAAAATAAAAATGTTTTCTAATACGGAATAAATAAATCTTTTTTTAATACGGACGCTTTTGCACGTCTTTCTATATCGTTCTCATTTGTATAATTTCAACTTGAATGATGTAACCAAAATGTTGTAACAATTTTTATGATTTAAAAGAGTGTCCGTGGAGTTTCTTGCTCGTTCTTCTCCACAGGTACCTACTTCGCTTTGGAATGGGCAACTAGCTTCATCTTTCTGACTGACTGACCCCTTGACAATTCAAAAGTGCCTATAATTGGTTTACTTGAAATAAATGCTTTGAGTTTGAGTTTGAGTTGTAAGTACTGCAGTGCTGTAAAAATCTCACCGTGAGAACTTAGGTGAAGTGAGCGGGAAGTGAGCTGTCATTAGGGATTACACTATTGTCACTGCTCACTTCATGCTCACTTCACTTATGATTTCACGGTGAGATTTTTACAGAATCGACGGGCTGTATTTGCTTTCAAACGCGTTTACTAAAAAACTGTTATTTTGACATTACATTCTAATTTTATTTACTTGAATAGATATTCTAACAATGTAGGTACAAGTTTCAACTGTCTTTTGTTATTTGTTCATCTTTAGTACAGACGCCAGCACATCAAGCTACCCGAAACTGTCAAATTTTCCCAATCAACTTTGAACCTAATGCTTTAGCGATAACGATGAAAATCTATTGAAGAAATATGACCGATTGTAGTAGCTTAATGTGTTGGCTTCTGTAATCAACGTTATTACATTTGTAGAAACTGGGTCGACGTGGTGGGAAAGCGATTGGTTTTCTCTGAATGGGAAAATCGAAAAAATTGATGACATCACTGCCTATTCGTTTAACGGAACCTTTTAATCCACTTAAAAACATTACTTAATTCGTGCCGATCACTGCATAGCCAGCCTATATTGTGTCCCACAGCTGGGCAAAAGCCTCGTCTTTTTCCTTCCAAAACTAGGGAGTTTTGGAAGGAAAAAGACGAGGCTTTTGCAGTGCCAAGATTTCTTGGCACTGCAAACCTCGTCAGAATGTAACGCCACCTTCGTCGTGGTCTACCTCGACAGCGATGTTATGATAAACTATTTTCAGAGGATTTGACAGCTGAGAAGGCGGGGACACCACGTCGCTGCGATGACGCTGTCAGTGGAAGGGGTGACACACCATGCGCCGTGTGCTCACTCGCCTCTGTCACTTTTGCTGCGGAGCTCGGATGGGACAGACGCGTACTAGTGATCATATTGCATTATTTACTTGTAACGGGGGTGTACTATGCCAAATCGAATACCAAATAATCGAATATCAATTGATCGACCACTATAAGTCGAACATCTAAATACTCGAACGTTCTTAATATCGAATGGTTAATAAATCGAACATTCAAAATATCGTACACTCAATACATCGAGTGTTCAAAATATCGAATGATTGTTTGATCGAGCGTTCAAGGCATCGCATATTCATTCTATCGAAATATCAATACACTGAATACTTTTTATATAGAATACAAGAAAAACACAAAATTTACTAATAAATCACATTTTAATCTTTAATTATTATCTTTTACAGGTACATTTTAATATTTTGTGTGAATTGCGATTGCACGGAGGAACTCTAATAAGTCCATGTTGTTTTTACTGTTTAATATTTTTTCAATCGCATTGTCATCTCTTTTGCCTCTTTTTTGTGGAGTAGGTCTTTCCAATCCCGCGTTTGCCTTTTCAATTGTCCTATTTGTTATAGCTTGCTCCTTAACTAAAAATTCTATGGTAGCATAAAGACCCCTTTTGTGCTTATCAAGCAACGTGTTCCATCTTCTGTGCCATCCTTCAATGTTATTTTGAGTCCTAGGCAAACCCAGTGTATCATTTTGAAACACAGACCACAGTGAAGGTGGAAACATCGGTGCTGAGCGTGCTATAAGTAATTTATTATTTCCCGTCTCACGAGAATTAATATTTCCCCAAACATAATATTTTCCAAACCAGTTGGTGATATCACTTGCCTCGTCGGGTAACACTTCTTCTCTCAATTTATCGAAAGCATCTGGTATCTCATCTTGGTGTAAATAAGCAAGTGCGATAATGTGTCTTAACTTGACAGCAAACTCAGCATCTTGGCCATATTTACTTTGCAAACCATTTTGTTGAATTTGACGCCATACATTTTGACCTAAGTGGAATAGACAGCATTTGTGTTGCGCATCAGGAAATTCTTCTTTTACACTATTAATGACCGCCATCTCGAAATCCGTCATTATTACTCGTGGGTTCAATTGGATATCATATTCTAGAGCATATGCCTTTAGTGCTTGAAAAAAATACAAGTAACAATTTAGCGTCTTATTCGTTAGAAACGCATATACTAAAGGTACAGTACGCGTCAGAGAAAACGAACCCCGCCAAGACTTAAAGAATAATCGCTCAAGCGACGGCGGGTGCGTCACGTGACTGGCCCCGAGCAGCTCCCTCCCCGCCGCCCGCGCCGCGCCCATCTCTGCCCGAGCATCCACCGATCCGACTCAAATATTATTTGTATGTTTTTAATAATTAGGTATTGTGGTATTTTTTTCGGCTTCTGGCCGAACCGTATACCAAGAATAACTTACAAAAAGACACTACGTGCCGTATAGGATACGAACCCGCATCACCAGGCGCCAGACGATCATTAAGACCGTGCCTTATACCAATAGGCTATTGGCTCAGTTAGTAATCTCAACGAAAATTCGAATAGCATTACTCCTTTTATCGAACAAGTTTGATAACGGTCTAATCTTCTAGACATTAAGGTTTAAATTTCAACTTCCACCACGTGAGATACACCTACCGTCCACAACCTTGTTTTACAAAATGCAATACGTAACTCATTAATTAACTAAAAGATAAGGTTGAAATTAGCATAGATTTCTTGTTTGGTTGAATAGATTGTGCTTGATTCCGATTGTTGCACTACCGTCATTTTACTTCAGAAACTTAACTGCTGTATGAACTGTGAGTTAAGGTTGAATTTAGAATACTTCTTCGCCCTATTTACTAAACTGTGATTGAGGGTATAATTCTTTTTCAAATCGTTTCGTTTTAGTGCCGATCAGCTTGTGTGTAATGTCTTCGTCATAAAATTATCCAATTTACGAAGTTTTTGAACAGTTGATTCTATTAACCGATAGTATGGTGCGATTAACAACTTTTTGAAGGCTAAAATAATTGTTGTTCTCTGGGAACAGGAACAAAGCATAAAGAAAACAGCACGGTAAATGTGGGCTTAACGGTAAGATTTACGTTATACACATATATTTATTGTTACAACCATGTTGCATTATTACTTACACGGTGGATTTTTTATGTATTTCTAATATTATTGTTTTCATTACAGAGAAAAATAGTTCGTAGATGGATACAAAGGTATCACGCGACGGGTGATGTGAAATGCGATCTCACCCAACTGCTTACACTAATGCATCGGAGCGACACCTTGGGACACACAAAACCTGGGAACTAATTCGAAATAGTGCTGCAAGCTTCAATATGGTTTCGGGCATGAAAAGTCTTCAAGAAGTGATAGACAGTGACTGCCATCGTCTGCGTTATTAATTGACAATTTACTCGGCAGATTGATTGTGTAACTTATCTGATAAAATTGCATTGGAACGTTTGAGCAAGTGTTAATAATTCCCAATATTTGTGGGATCATTATCTCGTAGTTAATCAAAAATAAACAACCTTTATTATTCTGAATCCAGTTACTCTTGTTTACAAGTAGTCTTGTAATGTGTTAACGATGCACCATCCTCACACCTCACATACTTTTCTAATGCTGTGTTAAAAGGGTTATCAGAAATTGTGATAAAAGAGAAAGATGTATATTGCTATACTGTTATAGTTTAGCATGTTGGTTCTTCCTCTGTAATTCACAGGCACAAATGTCAACATTTCATTTTTTAACCAGGCTTTTTTCCCCATAAGATCATACAGAGTATAAAAAAATAATGTTTTTACAAGTTTGAATAAATAAATATTGTAGTTATGTTACTAGAAATATCTATAAACGAACCGTTATCTAATGTTAAACGCACACCTCACCCAGGGTATATATTTTGTATTTAGTTAATATTTTAAGTAAATAACCCTAATTTAACACAGATAGGAAACTGTATACTCGCAATAACTGTATATGTGGATTCATAGAAATGTAATTAATGAAATAAATGAATATTGTTTATGCAACATGCCTGGCTGTTCTTACAAACCTCATACTTCACATTTGTTTTCTTAAATATGGATGTTTTCTGAAATAAAGTTCCGAAAATCACCTAATCAACTATTAAAGAAACTAAAAAAAAGAAAAAAATAAATCTCATCCGCCGATTCGAACTCGTGACCATCGAATTGCTAAGCCGCAGTCCAAACCACTAGACCAACACGCCATTTACGTTACATTACGAAAAACTTAAACGTATGATATCATCATCAAAGGGGGGTCCGGTTTCTTTGAAGCTTACTGTACGTAATAACGATCTGTACCCGTGTCCACCAAACCATGTATACTATATATTTGTTTGAAAAGTATAGGACATGTTGCGAAGGTACCATCCATCACCCAAACTTGTGATTTATTTAATAGTATTAAATTCGATTTCGTTGCAAATAACATAACACAGTTTTCTTCAAACTTAACCTGACGCCCTAAAAATCTTTCACCATCAACTTTCTGCAATCTATCGGGGATGTTTATATCATCCAAAGTAATCGGTTCCTTTGGCATTTCTTTTCTTCTTGCTCGACGTATAATTTGCGATGCTGCTTTTTTGTTTGGCAGAGCACACGAACTTGATTTTGAAATGTTGGCCTCATTTCGCTGAATAATTTGACTCGGTCTATCAAGCGAGCTGGTAGCATCACTTTTTAGGGAATTCCAAAAACGTAGTTCATCTACCTTACCAGGATCTGGTGCGTGATTATGCTGCGTTGTATAGCTTTCCAACAAATGCTCCTCACTTCCGTGCAATTTTGTTGTTGCAGTACTATTACAATGGTATTTATATTTGTAGGAACAATGCCAGTAGAACTTGTTATTAATATTTTTGTTTATTGCCATTACATAGCCATCCAAAACTAAGACCGACTTGCGTTTTTGGGACAATTCTGGCTTATAATAAGACCCTACAGACATTTTTCACAAAATTCACTTGTAATGCACTACTT
This sequence comes from Eremobia ochroleuca, assembly GCA_949629135.1. Taxonomy (NCBI): domain Eukaryota; kingdom Metazoa; phylum Arthropoda; class Insecta; order Lepidoptera; family Noctuidae; genus Eremobia; species Eremobia ochroleuca. Next base: position 6,860,946 of record OX451410.1, read on the forward strand.
AGTCACAATGCTTTCTGTAGATGTACATAGTTTTATTTATGAGGTGAAAACAATATTACAATGTATGAGGGTAGCCTGAAATAAATATGACTTACTTAGTTGTTCGTTCAGAAATATACTTGTTTTTAACGAAAGTTTATGTATTGTAATAAAATTATACATTTAATTTATCTATGATTAATTTTCAATATAATCATAATACTCTTCAAAAAAAGAGGTAATCATTTTATAAAGGTGTTTAAAATCGAATAAAAACAACATCTCCGTGCAATTGCAATTCACACAAAATATTAAAATGTACCTGTAAAAGATAATAATTAAAGATTAAAATGTGATTTATTAGTAAATTTTGTGTTTTTCTTATATTCTATATAAAAAGTATTCAGTGTATTGATATTTCGATAGAATGAATATGCGATGCCTTGAACGCTCGATCAAACAATCATTCGATATTTTGAACACTCGATGTATTGAGTGTACGATATTTTGAATGTTCGATTTATTAACCATTCGATATTAAGAACGTTCGAGTATTTAGATGTTCGACTTATAGTGGTCGATCAATTGATATTCGATTATTTGGTATTCGATTTGGCATAGTAACACTAGTAGTAGTTAGTATAATATTTAAATAAAATAAAATTATAAGTCATATTGTAATCAAATTAGGCTAAAAATCAGCATTTTTTGAATGTCAAAATTACGTAAGACAGTCTTCGAAAACGCCCGCCTTTCACCACTTCCTAGTGATTTAACTGGGAAGAAATGGCATATCAAATTACCTAGCCATTGTCACTGTGTTCTCTTTTAAAACTTTTCTACACACAAAAACACATGATCCTAACACTCTAAAATCACACATCATCTGCCGAGCCTTTCCTCAACTATGTTGGGGCCGGTTTCCAGTCTAACTAGATGCAGCTGAATACCAGTATTTCATATGGAGCGACTGCCTATCTGACTTTCACACCCCAGTTACTAGGTAATACGATACCCCTTAATAAGACTGGTTGTCAGAGTTTCGGGTTTCTGACTACCCGTAACGACTGTCAAAGATCCACGAATGACAGCCGGGACATAACGTGCTTTCCGAGGCACGGAGCAGCCTTGGCATGTAAAGACGGTCACCCATCCACGAACCAACCATGGCAAGCGTAGCTTTACCTGATCGATCGACCCGTGCAGCTGCTATCACTTGGCCACAAGCCCCTCCCCCTATCAGTTTCAAGAATGAAAGTCTTGATTGATCTAAAATCACACACTCAATTCAAAGGTTATTCCCCCAATCGTCATTCCCCCATAACTTTTATCACTCAACAATAAAATCCCACAATCTCAGTGTGCGCTTCCCCCAACAGGATTCCATTATAATGCGCTCGTTTGCTAAGACCACCTCCCGCGGTGCTAATGTTGGGGTGACTATGTCCTAGTGTACGTTCGATGGTTCTACTGAAATAGTGGTAAAGCTAGAAAGTCATTGTGTTGGTAGCCAAATTGTGGTGGTTGGATGTATTGCGAAGGTTTACGCAACACATCCGTCCAATCGCATAAGGGTTTATTTATAAACGTAGCTGAAGGGCTTATTGCTAAGTAATAACAGCCGCAGGTACACCTTCCGCGGTTGGTCCGTGGATGGGTGACCCTCTTTGAAATTTGAATTTTTCGGGCTACCGTGACGGTTTTGCCTTAACAGTGAGCTACGTTTATATAATAAATCCCTCATCTGCCTAGCCTTTTCCCAACTATGTTGGGGTTGGCTTCCAGTCTATTCTGACCTCCACAACCTACGTAGTTACTAGGTAACACGATACACCTTGGTAAGACTGGTTGTCAGACTTTCAGTCTGGAAATGACAGCCAGGAACAATGGGTTAACGTGCTTTTCGAGGTAAGGAGGGATCTTGATGTCATGTAATGGATGGTCACCCATCCATGGACTGACCTCGGCAAGCGTTGCTTAACCTTGAAGATCGACCTGTGCGGCTGCTATTATTTAGCCAAGAGTCTATAGTGATTTTGTAACGGGCAACTAGCTTCAATATTCTGACCAAGTCCGTAACTCCTCAACAGTCGTAGAGTACCTAGTACATGGTTTACTTTCTAATACCTGTTCTGACTTGCCTTTGACCAAGTTTCTTTCATGCGTCATGCAAAAATATGTTCTCAAAGGTCTCTTGGATGAATTACAATAAGTTGCGAGAAGCCGCAAAACCTTATAGATCGTCTATACACTAGGAAAATGTCACTTTTAAAATAATGATATATGTAATTACATATATTATTTTAAATATTCTGTTCTTTGTCAAGATAGATGAATATCTATCTTGACAAAGTAAACCGCAGTGAGAACTTAGGATGCAAGAGCGAGCGAAGCGAGCTCGGGACTTTGGGCACCTCGACTCGGACAGGTTAGGTTTGAAGTAGGTTCCTTTAAGCCCTATAGACAGAAGGCCCCGCAAAGCCCCCGCTTTTTCGACGGAGCCACCTCCGTCCAATACGTACTTGTAAACCAACTTAGACCCGCCACGTGATCTTCCCCACCCTAAATACTAGCACTGTGCAGCAATCCCGCCATTTTGCAAGCAAATTATTCTATTGAAATAGGATATATTTAGTAATGATTCATTTTCAACTGGTGCTGTGCTACTAAATGTAGCGGTGTCTTGGTAAGGTACGTTTAGTTAGTCGCTAGAAAATGTGATCTATTAATTTTATTATACCCAAAGTCGACCATGTCCGTGACGTCACTGGCGTCCCCACAAGGTACATTTATTAAAGACGCATCCACGCGCGACACAATGGCTTTTTAATTGTTTCGGTTATTATTTGGTCAAAACTTTGCATCACTCTGGCTTTCTTTAAAAATCTTTGTTTCGAACCAAAAAACATTTATTTTAGCCAATTATGTCTCACTACTGATCAAAAACCCTACCTTTTTCCTTCCAAACCTCCTTGTCTTGTGCGATGTCTATCCATGTTGACCCTGTAAACCATATCAGATCGTCACAACACCTTAACGCATATAAGCCCAAAAAACCCACAAGATAACAAAAAAACTGGCACACAAGAAAAAAAGAAAGCGTCTTAACAATCCTTCTTCCACTTCTAACGTACCGTTACAGTATCCGCTTAAAAAACTATTGGAACGGAAAAAGGGACGAAAATTCACATTGTAAGACCTTATAGAACGTCCTGACTATTATTCGCGCGACTATCGATTGCCAATGAAATATAGGCTCGTCCTTACGGCAGGAAAACCTTTGTGGTACAAAATGTATTTCAGAATTATGGCTGGAGTGATCTTGGTTAAAAAAGCTGGTGATATTGATGGGGATTCGTGAGGGAATGAATTGACTAACTTGTCAGAGGTGATAAGCAATGTAAAGGGGCCAAGACTGATGGTGTAGGTGAAGGATATTGGATACTCTCTGGGTAATAGGTTTAGTAAAGGAGATAATCTCGTTAATCTTCGTCTCAAGGTAATAACTTTCTGCGACTTCAAAAGACAAGTACGGAAGGAAAGGTGACTATTGGATTGCACCAACGGAAAAATATATTTAATAGTCAATAGATAGGTTTTACCACGATCGCAGCTGAATCGATCAAGTTGAAGTGGCAGTGGGCTGGCCATGTTTCTCGAAAGACCGATGGCCGGTGGAGCAGACGAAGACTGATTCCTGTAGTAGAGACGGCGTAGTGAAGGACGCCCCCGAAAGGCGGAGGTCAGGGTGTTGTGGCGCAGCCTGGAAGGTGCCTATGTCCAGCAGTGGACTGCGATAGGCTGAGTTGGTTGAAACCATCTCACTTTATGGCACGAGTTTGACTCGGAGTTACCCAAACAACAATACAACAGAATTAAAAGCTCCCAGACATTCTTGATCAATCCAAAAGTCCGATCTCCGGATTTGCAAAATCATTTTAATAGTTTATCAGGCTGTACAAAGTAACAATTAACAGCAAAATCTATAAAACTTGTCACTATTCTTCAGTGCATTGCATTGACATTCAATAGTTTATTTTTTTTTAACCGACTTCAAAAAAAGGAGGAGGTTATCAATTCGACTGTATTTTTTTTTTTTATTTTTTTTTTATTTTTTTTTTTTTTTTTTTTTTTTAATGTTTGTTACCTCATAATAACCGACTGGGTGAACCGATTTTCAGGATTCTTTTTTTATTTGAAAGCTGGTGCTTCCCGTGTGGTCCCATTGTCACCATTTCAATATCTGATGATGTGATCTTGTAGAAATCGGGGGAACTCTTCAATAAATAACAGCAGATTAACCGCGATTGTTGCTATAGCATATCTAAGCATTGTTTACACCATCACACAACATAATATCACGCCTGTACTTACTACAAAGGTTATAATTTTTTTTTATTATAATAATAATTAATACCAGTAAAACAACCGCGATTGCTGCTATCGCATATGTATGCATTGTTTACGCAATCGCACAACATAACATCACGTCTGTACCCTATAAACGCAGATGCAGCTTCCTGTCACTGATATTTACATAGCAAGTAGTGTTTATATGAATTTGATTGGGGTAGATATAACTAAAAAGTGAAAAATAAAAAATTTTATAAAAAAAAAAACAACCGACTTCCAAAAAAACACTACAAAGTGAAAAATAATTTTAATTTCGGAAGTCGGTGTCAAAAAACCAAAATGCAGAACCAACGACACCGACTTCCGAAATTAAAATTATTTTTCACTTTGTAGTGTTTTTTTGGAAGTCGGTTGTTTTTTTTTTTATAAATTTTTTTGTAATTTCTTATTTTGTAATTGGTGTTTTAATAATATGATAATTTAATTTGACATCTATTAATTTATTTTTTATCGATTGTGTAATTCACTTTTGACTAGTTAATTTAATTCAATAATGTTTCTGGTGTAATTCTGACATTTTGGATTTGGCTAGCCGAGCAATGATTTATGTGTGTTGTATTTGGATTTTATCTATTTTTGTTTCATATGGGTCACAGACCCACACAGACCTGAAATAAATGAAATTATTATTGATTCCTCGTTATGGACAAGTAAAAGTAGCTACTTATAACATAATATCGTCACACCTCTTTTCCGTAAAGGGTTAGGGCAAACGTGACCGATTGCGGTGAGAAAATGCATTCACCCACATTTATCCAGTTATTTTTAAGTCTCATGTAATAAGGTGCGAACCTATTCCCATTCTCTCTCGGGAATGGAGCCCAAAACCTCATGCTCTACAGTAGGGCTTGTGAGAAATTACTGATGGAAAAACACTTTGCCCGACTCGGGAATCGAACCCAAAATCTCATGCTCTACAGTAGGGCTTGCGACCAATAGACTATCGAGGCAAGACTGATTTTTTGATGGTGGTTGGCTAGTGGCTAGATTCTTACGTCGAACGTAGTTACGTCTGAAATAGTTAGTCTAAGTGCAAAATTTATAGCAAAATCACAACTGCAATAAAAGTCAGCAATGCGAAATTAAGTGGACTTTCAAATTCGCATATTACGCGCATCATAGTACCATAGTTATTTACAATGACAAAATGGCATATCGCCGGGCATTGACCGCTCCAAGCTTTGTTTGAAGTATGAAACGTTATGTGCGACCATTTTGGTGTATCGGTTGAATTTGCACTGAGAACTATTGTCAGTAGGCTTATGTGTTGTACTGGTTTTAATATAAACCTATGTACAACATAACCTTTATTTTTATTTTATTTGGGAAAAAAAAATGATATTATAATACATTACATAAATAACACTTATCAGTAAGGTATATAAAACAAAATCAATGTAATAACCACAAGATTTTCCACATATGAACAAAGAGGTATGCCGCATATAGAGGTGCCCATGGCTAAATAATAACAGGCGCACAGGTTGATCGATCAGGTTAAGCTATGCTTGCCGCGGTCGGTCCGTAGATGGGTGACCATCTTCACGTACCAAAACCCCTCCGTGCCTGGGAAAGCATGTTAATCTGTTGGTCCCAGCTGTCATTTGTGGATCTTTGACAGTCGTTACGGGTAGTCAGAAGCCCGAAAGTCTGACAACCAGTCTTACTAAGGGGTATCGTATTAGCTAGATACTGGGTTGCGGAGGTCAGATAGGCAGTCGCTAAATGTAAAATATTGGTATTCAGCTGCATCCAGTTAGACTCGAAGCCGACCCCAACATAGTTGAGAAAAGGTTTGGCAGATGATGATGTCTTGATTAAAGCATACCTCATCATGGCATACCTCTTTGTTATCATCAACTGCCTAGCCTTTTCCCAACTATGTTGGTGTCGGTTTCCAGTCCCCTGACTCACACGTCGTTAAGGCAATCAATCGACCGTCATCGTCATCCGACAAGCCTTATCTCAACTATTTTGTTGTAGTTCGCATGTGGCGATGTAGATGCCGCCACAATCCTATATCCCAACTATGTTTTCCTTACTCCTCCGCTGTTATTTTTAATTAATACGTCGTTACTGTTGATTCTGCCTTTTAGGAGTTGCAGTGGTAGATAATAATTAGTTTGGTGGATTTCTTACAAAAAAAAAAAAAAAAATCTCACAGAATTCACGACTGCGACAATTTTTTTATTTTTTATTTTTTTATTTTATTATTTACTAGAGACCCGACCCGGCTTCGCACGGGTGCAATGGAGGAACACTGATAATTTTAGAGCCATTATTTCTCGTAAAAAGTATAGGATAAAAAATGGTTATTGTGGGTTATCCCTAAGAGACATATACCATCGCGGACTTTTTTGTAGACCTTTTTAAGGTGTACAATACTGTAGTACATTATTTTGATCTATCTCGACGGGGTCAGCCAGCGTTTACAATGTAAGCGCAAAAAAATGTGTTTATTTACGACATCACATTAGAAACCTCTAAAATTATCAGTGTTTCTCTACTATATTATGCATGTATTATACATATAAACCTTCCTCTTGAATCACTCTATCTATTAAAAAAAACCGCATCAAAATCCGTTGCGTAGTTTTAAAGATCTAAGCATATATAGGGACAGACAGACAGGGAAGCGACTTTGTTTTATACTATGTAGTGATGTGCACACAGTAAAAAACATATGGATATGACATAATTATATTTTGTACGTGTCTTCATGGGTGTTATTAACCTGAAATAAATCAATTTATTATTATTATAGTCCGGAATTACCGTGTCCTATCGACTAAAAACTAAAACTCAATGACGAACCCTACCTGAAAACTTCCAGTTCTCCAAAATATATAGCAAAAACGTGTCTAAAAGTGTCGGTGTGTGATTAAACTTCCCTTGCGGCTCACACGTCGTTAACTGCTCGGTGATTAAGGTTATCAGCCAACCGTTTTTAACCTTTTTCGACCCGTATGTTTGTATTTGTTTTTATTTTGTGTGTTATTTATTTTGAACGCTCTAGTTCTGTATTTGGGTCTGCTTGGGAGAATTATAAATTATTTTAGACTAAAACGGCATTTGTTATGTGAACATGCTTATGACGGATACTTGGCTGACCAAGTAGAGGAACTGCAGCATATTTGGAATACCAGTTTGTTTTTTGAGAATAAATTTAAAGAAAAAAGGGATAGCTCAATAAAAAATACGTTTATTACTTGAAAAACTATTAAACTTTAATATTAATAACTATCATATGGAACAAAAGTTAGGAACCTTATCAAAAAACAAAAAGAACAACAAATTAAAAATTATGTGAATTGACTTAGAGGGCAGGTAATTTGGAATATAGTATTCCAAATTATATTCACATTTTTCATTAACATACTGTTAACACTTTATCTTAAAAAGTAATAAATTTCTAATCTTTGTAACAGTCTTATAGTCTTGACTTCTCTAACTAATCAATATTTTTAAACAAAATATCAAAAATAATCTTATTATAAAGTAATCAGTCACAATAATCACAGAACAGTGTTAATTTTAAACTTACTATGCTTAATTACTATTTTTGCAGTAGTCACAAATATAAACACCAGATTCATAACCACCACAAGCAGCGTGAACCCACAATTCGCACATTAAGCACTGCACCCAAACTTCACCCCTTTTATCCTCACTATATTTTCCGTTACAGAAAAAACATTCAGCGTCGTTGTCAGTAGGAGGGATTGCAGTCTCATCTCTTATTGCTACATCGTCGGACGAGTCTGTGTTATTACCAGATAAAGCATCAGGATTCGGATCTGATGAGTCACTGTCTGTCATATTTCTCTTCTTTGTCTTTTTTGTTACTTTCTTCTTTCCTTTTTCCTTCATCAGTTTTTTCTTTGGTCCATTTTCTTTGTCAGACTTTTTAAGTTGTGCATTCTCAAGGTCGTTTTTATAAGGAGAACTTGTGATTATTGCAGATCTTGCTGGCTTACGGCCTCTGTTGCTAGCTCTCTTTTTTACTGTGGGTACGGGAGAAATTTGAAAAGGACTAATAAGGGATCGAATTTCAGTCCTACTGCCTGACGGCTCTGGCTCTGTGTCATCAACATTCTCTATTCGCAAAGTAGCAACCACGGGCGAAGTTACCGTCGGCGTCGTTTGACAATCTTGATCTTCTTCAAACTCTACAGCAGCAGCCATGTAATCGGCTTGAGTAAATATATTTCGATTAAATGGATATATGCCACCAACTCTGAAACCATTAGCAGCAATTTCACCAGTTTGGCACTTGATGTAGGCTTTTCCGAATAGCTCGACAACGTCATATGGTGTTAAAGGTCTATTATTTTCTCTGAGAAACACACGAACTTCTTCACTATAATAAGACTTTAGGGGTCCCATAAAAGTGCGATCCAGCGGTTGAACTTTATGTGTACAATGAGGTGGTAGTGACAGGATCGTCACATAATGCTGTTTTGCTAGATCTATCAGCTCTATGTTCTTGGTGTGACTGTAATGGCCATCGAGGATCAAGAACACTGGGGATGCCTCTGTTGGTTTCACATATTCTACAAAATGTTGAAACCATTGCGTAAATAAGTGAGTTTGGATCCATCCCGATGGATGTGCTTTTCCTATAGAACCAACTGGAGCTCCTCGCATTAAAGCATCAGACATATTTTTACGCGGAAAAATTATCATGGGAGGAACAAATATTCCTGCTGGGCTCATACAAATTACGATAGTTATTAAGGACCCTCTTTCGGCTGACGTCATTGCTCCGATTTGTTTCTTCCCTTTTCGAGCTATAATTTTTGGAATTTTACTCTGGACTATAGAAAGGCCACTCTCATCAACGTTGAATATGCGCGCAGCAGGGAAAGACTTATCAGCCTGAATTTTTTCTAGATTGTCGTAAAATTCATCCATTCTTTCTTTAGTAAATCCGTTAGCTCGTGCTTGAGATGTGCCAGTTGGCTGTCTTATAGACAAAGTTGCCTGATGTCGTTTCAAAAATCCTTTTAGCCAGTATCTTCCAGCAAACCCATGCTTAAAAGGATTTTGTAAATCATTTTTGACAGCCAGTTGATACGCCAAACGGCGCAAGTCCATTCTGGTAAGCCCATAAAACTTATTCTCCATAGTTAATATGTACTCCACTAGCAAATTTTCAATATCTTGACCGAAAACTGGCTTTCGACCAATAACTTTATTCATTACCGATTCAATCGGAGAGTCTTTATCATTGACAAAACGAAAAAGTGTTGACCTGGGAACGTTGAAGTGTTTAGCAGCCTTTAAGTATCCCATCCTCTTTTCTCGAACGGCGGCGATAGCAGCGGCCATTTCCTCCTTCTCCCACCTCTTTCTCTTTTTGTATACTTGAGGTGATGCCATTTCTAAAATAAAAACAGGCGAATTAATATCTAGTTATAAAATGTGCATATAATTTGGAATATTCCAAATTATGTTCACGTGTAGTATCCCAAATTAACAACATACCATCCTAACCTAAAACAGCAAGTAGCATTTTCAATACTAGAAATATTCACAAAATCAAAGTAAAATCACTAACTAAAAAGATCACATAATAGTTTGAATGATTACACTAAATATTTTACGTATGAGAGTAAATAATTATCACTGTTTGCATACTTACCAAAAAAGTTTTGAAATATGTCGTCTTGTTCCGTCGGAGCTGGTAGCCGGAATGTCAAAATGGCGTCCTGTTTTTAATGCTAGATGTCGTAGTGTGTCTTACGACGTAATCTTTACGTTGAAAAAACATAGATGGCGTTATTAGTTATTTAGATACCGAAGTATTCCAAGTTACCTGCAGTATCCCAAATATGCTGCAGTTCCTCTATCCGTCATAAACATGTTGTTCACATAGTAAATTCCGCTTTAGTCTTACACAACATCAGACAAGTGGTTGTAAATTTAGTTGGGTCTTCCTGTCGAAGAAAAGAGGCCTGTGTTCCAGTGGACACATTATAAAGGGTTTATCCGGGTCTTGACAGTTTAATTTTTTTATGATAAGTAAAAACTTTAATAACATGTGTAAACATCGATCATTCGATCTCTTCTTAACAGGTGTGTCATCGGCCAGAAAGTGCCGAAGCCTTAGCTTTTTTAATTAAGATTTTGAATGTTCAGGTATTTATTTGTGTATTTAATGTAAAACCTATTTAGTTTAACCTTTATGTTATACTTTTTTTTTCTCTTTTTTTTTTTGGTAGATATTGTGTTGTGATGTTCACACTCTTTCCTTTCAATCTGTTTTTTAGAAGTGATGACTTTTAATTGGCTGTCAGTCTCACACTCTATTTGTTATTATGTGTGTTTTAGCTGTAAGTCATCCATAGTTAATAAATAAATAAATAATCAGCCATCTTAACTCAGCATGAAAAATTTAAACCCGTCTAGAGACGGAAAAACACGTTTTCGGTTGTAGTGCTAATTTAATTTAAGCACTATTTAGCTTAGTTATTATTACTAGTTCTCCAAGTTTCTCCTCAACCAAATAGTTCCAAGCAATAATAGTTTATAGATAGTAAGATTGATTTTGCTTGAGCAAATTTACCAAATACCTTATGTATCCACTCTTATGAATAGCGATACGTAAGATCAAGCTTTGATCTCAGATGGTTCGGTAAATAAGATTACTGCCAAAGGATTCGATAACTTTGAGTATGTTCAGAGTATTATGTATTTCAGTTTGTACTGAAATGTTAGGCTGATACTGAAATATGCGATTTGGAAGGTAGTGCAATATGACGTCATGTTTTAGATGAATATTATGTTACGATAGTAGGTACCCACTTAATCTGCCTAGCCTTTTCCCAACTACGTTGGGGTTGACTTCCAGTCTTACCAGATGCAGCTGAATACCAATATGTGACATGAAGTGACAGCCTATCGGATCCTTACAGCCCAGTTACTGGATAGCACGACACCCCTTGGTAAGACTGGTGGTCAGACTTTCGGGCTTCTGACTACCCGTAACAACTGTCAAAGATCTACGAATGACAGCCGGGACCAACGGCTTAGCGTGCTTTCCGAGGCACGGAGGGGTCTTGGTACGTAAAGATGCTCACCCATCCACAGACTAACCGCGGCAAGCGTAGATTAACCTAATCGATCGACCTGTGCGGGTGTTACTATTTAGCCACGGGGCCCGCATAACTTAATATACATGGTTAAATTAAATTAGCAAGCCAAACTCCGCAGATGTGATGGGTATACCGCACTGGGCCCACGTGGTGGATTACGGCCCACTCTCTCTCACAGAGAGACTTGTGTCCCAGCAGTCGGAACATCACAGACCACAGACTACCTATAAGTATTTGTCTCTCCTTCCCTTTTCAATCCATCCAAAGGTTGTCTTTAAAAGATCGCTCTTAGCGATTAGACCGCCCATTGTGTCACCCTTTGTAAAAATTTTATATTTATGTCTATAATTTATATGGTGTACATAATAAAGAGTCTATTCTATTCTATTCTATTATATTCTATTACATGCTGATTATGCGCATATAATACTATATCTTGCAAAATAATGATGTAGTCTGCCTTCTTCTCTAAATAATACAGGCGTACGATTTTATGTGTAAAACCTTTTCCAGTCCTTTTGTCAGTTTCTTTTATCAGACCGGTAAAAATATCAAATATCAATATTTTCATATAACACACAGACACTCCAATATCCAAGCGCAGTATTGATGAAAATTAGCATCCAAACGAGAAGTTATGAAATTTTTAAATGGAAAGCGTTTTTTCACGCGGCAATCAGCATTCGGTATGACGCGAGACTCGAGGCTGGGCATATTTATATTTGATGTCCCAATATTACATTTGGAACTCAAATACATTATACTGATATGTTTTCTAATTTTATGAATGTTTGCGTAACACTTACCTATTTGAACAGGATGTGTTTTTGTCATCTGTAAAGTAAGGTAAATAAAAGTTACAAGAAATGGTAAAAATAAACAGAAAATGGTCGAAAAAGTTAAAAGAGCGTTATTTTAATATAGTTTAAAGCCCGTATTAAAGAACCTGAAGATAGAGAACTATAGAACCAGAATAAAAAGAATGCAATTATTTACTGTTAGGAGGAAAAACATAATAATTAAGATAAGCGACTTATTCGCTGAGTTACAAACTAAAATTAAGTTATAAAAAAAGGAGTAAAAACTTACAATTCTAACATTATTCAGAACATAATGCTTTAATAGCCTTTTAAAAGTTGGAAGTTATTTCGATTCCTTAATTCTTATTACGCACGCATAGGTTTTCCTTACAATGAGAGCTCTGCTTATACTAGAACGTACAGCTTTATGGTCACGGTCCGAAGGGTTCCGATGTAATTGCAGACGCATGATATATTGAGTCCTTACAAATTATCATATTGGCGTTTTATCGAACTGGCCACTTTGATTTCAAATATCTGGCGTTTGGTTCGGAATTCAAAATTCAAATTTAGGCTTGTGTATTTTGGTTTCGAATTTAGTGATTAATTGTTTTCGTGCCATTTGATATTTCTTTCACATCATTTCGTGTTCACAATATGGAAAACTTAAAATATCGCGTTATTTACGATTAGGAGTTCCACCGTGACTGCAGAAACAGCTCGTAGGATTAATGATGTGTATGAGGAAGCTACTGTAAAAGAAAACACGATAACTTTTTTTTGCTTCACACGTTTTCTTTCTAGAAATTTTGACCTACAGAACAAACCCCGTGGACGGGCGGAGACCCTAAGTGACGATGAAAAATTAAAAGTGATCGTGGAAGCAGATCCATCGCAAACCACATCAGGGTTAGCGCCAGGCTTCGGTGTGCGAGGTAAAAAAAAATGTTAGTTCACTTGAAACAAATTGAAAAAGTGAAACAACTCGAAAAATGGATAGCGTATGAATTGAGTGAAACACACCAACAAACCCGCGTCGAGTGCTACGTTACATTAATCAACCGTCACAATAACGAAGGGATACTGAATAGTATCGTCGTGCTGCGAAGCCGAATACCCCGGTGTATACAGGGTGGCCAGAAAGTCGTGGATCTACCGAAATAGGGAGATAAAGGAGGTCATTTCCAACAAAAAATCTTTTTACAATGGCCATAATTCAATTGCCCTAAAAGGTTTTTGTTTTCTTCATATCAAACACCGAGTTCTTTTACAATTAGACTAAGAACTTTTTTGGTGCATGGTAATGTATCACATTATCTAGTAATAATACAACACCGTTTGTTTTGTATCACATTTTTTTAATTAGCAAAATTGTAAAAGAACTCGGTATTTTATTTAAAGAAAACAAAAACATTCATAACTTTTAGGGCAATTGAATTATGGCTATGTTGTCGAAAGATTTTTTGTTGGAAATGACCTCCTTTATCTCCCTATTTTGGTTGATCCACGACTTTCTGGCCACCCTGTATTTTCTGTCTCCACTACACGACCAATGCGGAAGATATCGTGAAGTACGTGCAGTCGTGCACCAAAGGCTGAAGTACGCGCCGGGAGTGCAGCTGCTGGAGTAGCATCGCAACGTAAACTTTAAGGCGTTTGTGTTGCGCATACCAACTTGCTACCTGCATCAGGTGATGGAAGAAAACTTTTGGCCACAGGATGTGGTATTCCACCGCTTTCGCGCACAAGTGCCACCGGAGCGCACAAAGACTTAATGCAACTAAGTGATACTTACATAGTTTTTAAGTTTTATTTACTAACACAATTGTTATATTGTTATATGTATACCTAAGTTAAGGTATTTATCTATGGGTCTTTGTTACCTGAAAATAAGTGGTTTTATTATTATTTTATTATTATTTGAAAAAAAAAAAATGGATCCTGTCCAATAATCGAAAACGCTCATCACAATAGTTGGACCCAGCAGAACCGCCCAAATCCTGCTCCAAGCGAAAGTTGACTTGGAACAGTGTACTGGTATATCAGTGATGTTGTCATCAACTTGAGCTTCCTAGGATCTGGCCAGACAATTACGGCAGATCTGTATTGTCAACAATTGCAAACCGTGATGGAAAAGCTAGCCGTTAACTGCTACTGCGTTAACTGCTTCAGGACAACGCTAGACCACACAGTCTAGCGTTGTCCTGAAGCAGTAGTGGGCTGGAGCAATTGACCAGTCTCGTATTGTTTAACGGCTAGCTTTTCCATCACGGTTTGCAATTGTTTCACAACAGACGCGTGCTAAATTAGAGGAGCTGCGATTGGAATGTTCTGACCTTGCTACAACAGATTACCACTTATTTCAGAATTTGGACATTTTCTTGCAAGGACAAAAATTCAATTCGGATGAGGCAGTCAAAACCGCCTTCAAAGATTTTAACAATTTTTAAGCAAAAGAATCAATGCACTACCTACCCATAAAATAGCGAAAGTGTATAGATAACAATGGCAGATTATATACTTTGATTGATGTAATATAAAATTTCATATATTTTCTTGTTTTGCTTTTTTCACATAAAATGCCAATTTCGTGTGTAACCATAATATGTCAGCTTTTTTCTGGTCTACTAGTCTTACAGATTTCGGTAGGCGGCAATAATTCTTACCACCAAAGTGGGCTGTCATCTTGTTTGTGATCCAACAAAATAAAAAGATACCTAAATTTTGATTTCTAATTTGCTAGACTAAAATGATAGCTGCGGGCATACAACACTCATCTTGTCAAATAATATAATAATTATATCTAATCTAGGGGCCCGTGGCTAAATAATAACAGCCACACAGGTCGATCGACCAGGTTAAGCTACGCTTACCGCGGTTGGTCTGTGGATGGGTGACCATCTTTACATACCGAGACCCCTCCGTGCCTCGGAAAGCACGTTAAGCCGTTGGTCCCGGCTGTGATTCGTAGATCTTTGACAGTCGTTACGGGTAGAGTCAGAAGCCAGAAAGTCCGACAACCAGTCTTACCAAGGGGTATCGTATTACACAGTAACTGGGTTGTGGAGGTCAGATAGGCAGTCGCTCCATGTAAAATACTGGTATTTAGCTGCATCCAGTTAGACTGGAAGCTGACCCCAACATGGTTGGGAAAAGGCTAGGCAGATGATGATAGGGCCATGAGGTCCGAGTGCCTAGTATTTCGAGATATCGCCAAGCGGTTGGCCGACTCTTCTCGTGACTAGAGGGCTGGCCTATTTTTTGCCCAAAGAATCAGCATTGCCATACAACGTGGCAATGCTGCCAGCCTTTTGGGCACGATTCCTATTGACAGAGATGCGGACGAATTTTTTGATGCCCTTTGATTATTCACCATCCTTTTATACTGTCATCAAATAAATCCAATCGCAATCGCAGCTATAATGTTGATAAAACTCCTAGTTTACGTTTTTTTATATATAGTTGTATCGTTTTAGTGTGGCCATAGCGGTCATTGCTCTTTCCCAATTATTTCTCCTTAGAAACCCAAACAATAAATTATGAATGGTTTTCGTTATTAGAACATATTGAAGAACACGATATATTATTTTGATTCAGGACGTTACAGGACTTTACAACATTTATTTAAATAGAAAATGCTAGAAAACGTAGGTAGGCAATGAACGCTATTGCCACGCAAAAACATGAAACTTAACAGTAGTGTGTACGATGATAAAACACGTAATAAAACAGACAGTCTAAAGAGAAAAAAAGCGCGAACCGGATTCGCGCACGAAGGATTCCGTACCATTATCTATAAAAACGGTAATAAAATCATTTCTGTTGTATGGAAGTCCCCTAAATATCTATTTTATTCTATTTTTTAGTATTTGTTGTTATAGCGGCAAAAGAAATACATCGCCTGTGAAAATTTCAACTGTCTAACTATCACGTTTCGTGAGATACAGCCTAATGACAGACGGACGGATGGACAGCGGAGCGGGAGTAATAGGGTTCCTTTTTACCCTTTGGTTACGGAACCCTAAAAACAAAAAATACGCTGTTCAGTACAAATTAAACCTTTACATAACAGAAATGTAGATTCAGGCCAATTTTAACACTGAAACAACAAGCTCTCTAGGTACTTTTAATAAAATAAATCATAACTTGGTATGGCTTTAAAAAAATTAATGCCTACATACATTTCATTAGCTAAAAGCTTCAGTTTATAGCGACAGAGAGAATTTTATGTATTTTTTACGTTTATTAAATTAACCTAGGTGTATATTGCATAAGGCTGTTTAATTTTAATTAAAACATTTTAGGAGAAGCAGTGCGATTCTGTAACCATCTCTCCGTGAAAACTTAGGTGAAGTGTGCGTGGAGTGAGCTGTCAGTGTCATCCCACCTGATACTAGGGATTGACCAAGAATATATTTAAAATCATAATAGAGATTTTAATAATACTTTTATGCTAATTCTATTGATTATTTCATATAATTTCAAAGCTAGTATTTTAAGTGTGAAATATTGAATATATACAACGTGTCCCAGAAATCAACGTCAAGCCGAAAACGGGCAATAGGCCAAGTCGTGACAGCTATTAGAAAAATATAAAAAAAAATCTTGGTCATGTACTTTTCGAATTATAAGCATTCAAAAATAAATCTCAAAAAGTGACACCCTGTGATGGTTTTTCAAGTCCTGTGACTACATTATTAACATTTCGGTAGTTTTTTTCTCTGTGATGTAACCATGAATAACCCTTCTGTAAATTACAGTTAAAAGTAAAACGTAACTGCCTCAGTTCTAAATTAAATGTTAGATTTTTGCCCAATATTGAATTCAAAATAATGACATCACCCAACTTTAACCGACTGTACTGAAAAAAAAATCTACTACACTATTTTGGCAAGTAACTTTAAAAGATGGCGCGTTTAGTCAGGATTCCAAAATGGTATAACACATACTAATTGCTACTTCTTAATTGAGAAAAAACATCTTTTTTTTATGAAGCCGTATTTCATAAAAGTTCAATTGAGACGAAGAGTGACGTTATTTTGACTAGTGTGAGCGAGAAAGATTCATTTTAGCTAATGTGAGGTGACGCTACTTTGACAAGTGGGAGCGAGATAGATAGTGACGCTACTTTTATCTAACTAAGAGGGAGACGGATTGACACATCATTTCATATGTGTGAGTGAAACAGATAGAGACGCTACTCTGGCTAAACAGGGATGCGTCGGCAAATTGTGCAATACTGCAGTACGTTACGCTCTTTCGTTGACTGCACATCTTTTTGTATTCGTATTGACTTCGTACTTACAACTGTGGCTTTGTTTATTGGACTTGATTTGCATTGTAATTTGGATTTATCTGCACCGTTTCTGACAACCCCGGACTTGTTTTAATCGCAACCCCGTGTTTGTGTAGTGTTTTATCATGCCATCTCGATACACCGCACAGGAATACGCCAACATGCATCTCATTTATGGAGAATGCTTATGCAACGCCAATGCCGCAGCAAGAGTGTATCGTGAGAGATACCCGAATGCTGAGCGTCATCCCGATCATCGAGTATTTATTAATGTGCATCGGTCATTATCAGAGGGTCGATTTCCTAGCCAAATGGTTAGCGAGGGAAGACCCGTTATGCCCTACGAAGCCGAAGTCTTGCAAGCAGTTGAAGAAGACAGAAGTATCTCAGTACGTGGAATTGAACAGAGCATAGGAGTCCCCAAAAGTACTGCACATCGTATTTTAAAAAAGAACGAGTTTCACCCATACCATGTACGACGAGTACAAAGTCTGCTACCCCGAGACTACCCAGAGAGAGTACGATTTTGTCGAACGATGTTGCAGAGGCACCGAGAGGACCCGCGATTCTTTGAAAAAATTCTATGGTCCGATGAATCAACATTTAAAAAGGACGGTTACATGAACCTCCACAATTTGCACGAATGGCACGTGGAAAATCCAAATTTGATGCGGGAAGATAGATCTCAGTACCAGTTTAAAGTAAATATGTGGACGGGAATTTTGAATGGTAAAGTTATTGGTCCAATCGAGCTGCCGGAGAATTTAAATGCCCAGGGTTATTTGAACTTCTTAGAGAACCAATTACCAGAATTATTGGAAGAAGTGCCACTGAACATTTACGGCAGCATGTGGTATCAACAAGATGGCTGCCCAGCGCATTATGCTCTCACTGTACGAGAGTTTCTCAATCGAGAATACCCCGATAGGTAGATTGGGCGGGGTGGTACAATTTCGTGGCCTGCCCGTTCACCCGATTTAAACCCCATCGATTTTTTTTACTGGGGTACGATAAAGGATAAAGTGTACTCTAAACCAATTCAAGATTTAGACGAGCTGCGCCAAAGAATTGCAGAAGCCGCTGAATACATCAACTCAAGAAGATACGCCCGTCTTATTACGCGATCATTTTTAAAGAGATGTAGAACTTGCATTGCAGCTGAAGGAAAACAGTTTGAACATTTGTTATAAAACTTCGTAAATCTGATTTAATAAAAATTATAATAAAAGAAATCCAACGACTGAATTTTATTTCAAATGCACCTAAAACCAACAATGTACTTTTTTTCCTCAATTAAGAAGTAGCAATTAGTATGTGTTATACCATTTTGGAATCCTGACTAAACGCGCCATCTTTTAAAGTTACTTGCCAAAATAGTGTAGTAGATTTTTTTTTCAGTACAGTCGGTTAAAGTTGGGTGATGTCATTATTTTGAATTCAATATTGGGCAAAAATCTAACATTTAATTTAAAACTGAGGCAGTTACGTTTTAACTTTTAACTGTAATTTACAGAAGGGTTATTCATGGTTAGATCACAGAGAAAAAAACTACCGAAATGTTAATAATGTAGTCACAGGACTTGAAAAATCATCACAGGGTGTCACTTTTTGAGATTTATTTTTGAATGCTTATAATTCGAAAAGTACATGACCAAGATTTTTTTTTATATTTTTCTAATAGCTGTCACGACTTGGCCTATTGCCCGTTTTCGGCTTGACGTTGATTTCTGGGACACGTTGTATACAACGTGTAACGTTAAATGCGCAAAACCTCAGACACCCCAACTGATTTTTAATTCAATTGACCTATTTCAAAGAGAAAATAAGTCATTAAAAAAAATGTAAAGGTTTTATGTGCTGTTTTAGTTTTACTGGCCATTCTGATCGTTTCTTGCGTCTGCGACGACGCTTTATCGAGGGAGGGGTCGTCACTGGGTCGCAGCGCTGCGCTGACTTTGCGTTGCTTGACCTATTAATAAATAGACACGGCAAAGTTTTTAATGAAGATTTTTTGAAAAATGTGACCTATATTAAAAAGTGGTTCAATTAATTCTGCTCGTTATTCTGATGAAACCCTTTTCAGGTTTTGCGCATTTAACGTTACACGTTGTATATCACTACATAGTATAAAACAAAGTCGCTTCCCGCTGTCTGTCCCTATGTATGCTTTGATCTTTAAAACTACGCAACGGATTTTGATGCGGTTTTTTTTAATAGATAGAGTGATTCAAGAGGAAGGTTTATATGTATAATACATACATAATATAGTAGAGAAACACCGATAATTTTAGAGATTTCTAATGTGATGTCGTAAATTAACACATTTTTTTGCGCTTACATTGTAAACGCTGGCTGAACCCTACGAGATAGATCAAAATAATGTACTACAGTATTGTACACATTAAAAAGGTCTACAAAAAAGTCCATGATGGTATATGTCTATCTCTTAGGGAGTTATCCCTAAGAGATAGACATATACCATCATGGACTTTTTTGTAAAAAAAAAAAAAAAAATAACCATTTTTTATCCTATACTTTTTACGAGAAACAATGACTCTAAAATTATCAGTGTTTCTCTACTATATTATGCATGTATTATACATATAAACCTTTCTCTTGAGTAACTCTATCTATTAAAAAAAATCCGTTGCGTAGTTTTAAAGATCTAAGCATATATAGGGACAGACAAACAGCGGAAAGCGACTGTGTTTTACACTATGTAGTGACCAGCATTGTACCCGTGCGAAGCCGGGGCGGGTCGCTAGGAATATATATATTAGATTTTATAGGCTTTTAATCTAGGAAAAAAAAGACTAGTCCTAACAAAAGGGACTAGTCTTAGAAAACCCCACAAAATACGAAAAAGAGAAAAAAAAACAAACAAAATTTATATTCTGACCGTTTCTGTTTTGCTATTTTATTGTAAAACCCCACAAAATAGTAATGTTTTGACAACTAAAATACTAGTGTTGAAATTATATAAAATGCTCAATATAATTAGCATAAAATATTATTAAAATCTCCATTATGATTGTAAATGTATGCTTGGTCAATCCCTAGTATCAGGTGGGATGACAGTGACAGCTCACTCCGCGCAAGTTTTCACGGTGAGATTTTTTACAGAATCGACATGCTGGTCGATATTTTGTGTGGTAGTATTAAATTATGGAGGCTACACATTTAGCTATACGTACTATTTCTAGTTAAGAATAGTAGAAGGCTGATATAGTATTTTTATTACACGAAGCGAAGCGCGCTTTACTTGCTGTAACCAAATGTACAAACACGCTGTGAATGTGGGTGTTAGCGCAGGAGCTCTCCGTACCGTCCGAGACAATGGGCTAAACATAACTGATGAAATTTCAGTATACTGAAACACCTCTTTCCCTTCAGGAAATACAGGCGTGATGCGTGGAAAACATATCTTTTTGGCTAATATCAAGGAAATTATTCCATATTTACAAAATGAGAAACATTGAACTCTTTTGCCAGATAAACAAATTCACGTAAAAAAACGACTTCAAAGTTCGTACATTAAAAAGAAAAAAAAAAACAACACATTTCTGTTGGAGGTCTGCCGGGCCCTACAATTAGGTCACACGCAACAGTGCGTATTTATATGGAGCTGGTAATACCGCTGATTTTATTTTGTAGTGGAAGGAAATATTTACTATGATTATGTCAAGCTTTTTCTGTATTAAACTTTTTCATGCCCTTAATGTTATATGGCCTTGTTTATAGGTAGGTCTGTCTTTGCATGATAAATGATAAATGATAAATGATTTATTTTCTGTAAGTAGGTTTGTACAAACACTTTTACATGTCAATCATGTCTTATTCACATACGTTTATGAATACTAGTAAAGTGCAAATCAAATTTCTAGAATTGTAAAAGTCAGTACTTCTTTCCGTCGACCCTTATTAGTCAGAAGTCATCATCATCATCTGCCTTTTTTTTTTTTTTGTTTCCGGGTGGAAAATCCTCATGGATGTGGCGGACATCCATGAGGATTTTCCACCCGGGGGTGGGCAGCGGGGTCTGTCAGACTCTTACTGACTAAAAACCACCCCGGTGTTCCCTCTCTCACCTACGCCGGAGGTCGCGGGGACGAACGATACTTCCGCAACCCCCGGCTGGTGCTGGCCCGCTCCTGCGGGCCTCCTCGTGTCAGGGGGGGGGAGTGAGGTGTTAAACTCCCCCCGCGACGTCTAAGAGGGGCGCGCGTGGAACACTACGCGACGCCGCCTCGGGTCCTGATGTATGGGGGGCGACGGACGTACCCAAGTCCGTCGTCCCTGGACCCATTTAGGGGGGCTGGAAGAGGGCGTTGTCCGCCCTCCGCCGACGCCCAGTGCGCCTGCTGCGGGCCGGGTGAGGGGACGAGATCTCCCTCTCCCTTTCCGCAGCGTCCTTCTGCGAGACGACTGTTTCGCAGAAGGAAACCACCGCGTCCCAGGACTCCTCGCTGCCGACCATAGACTCGACCACGGCTGGCAGCGATAGGTCACTGCCTACTCCTGAGATGAGGTCACGGCGCGGCTCCTCCCAAGCGGCACACTCTGCCAGCGTGTGCCGCGCCGTGTCCTCCCGGCAGATCATCATCTGCCTAGCCTAACCAAAAGAATACTGTTGAACAGCCTCGAATGACCTGTTATGAACAGTTATTGCATAATTTCAACTCTCACAGGGGTAGCGCCATGGTAGCCTGTGAAATTCAAATTTAATCACGTAAGGGTACAGTATATCCCTACTGATTGATACTTCATGAAATAGTTATTCATCATCTGCCTAGCCTTTTCCCAACTATGTTGGGGTCGGCTTCCAGTCTGACTGGATGCAGCTGAATACCAGTATTTTACATGGAGCGAATGCCTATCTGACCTCCACAACCCAGTTACTGGGTAATACGATACCCCTTAGTAAGACTGGTTGTCAGACTTTCGGACTTCTGACTACCCGTAACGACTGTCAAAGATCCACGAATGACCGCTGGGACCAACGGCTCAACGTGCTTTCCGAGAGGGGTCTCGGTATGTAAAGATGGTCACCCATCGACAGACCAGCCGCGGCAAGCGTAGCTTAACCTGATCGATCGACCTGTGCAGCTGTTATTATTAAGCCACGGGCCCCTCAGTCCGAACTGAATGTAACAAATACAGCTTTGCTTTTTTGCTAATTTCTTACATGGGACTTTTCACTTTTTATTTGAGTTTTATCTGTTTTTATCTGATGTATTGTGTGTTTTTTTGTAAGTGCTAAATAAATCGTTTTTTTTTCCTTTTTCTTTCTTTTCTTTCTTATCCACTCAAATCGGTAAATAACGATTTCAGTGTTAGGCTTTATAAAAAATTTTGTTTCGCACTTGTATCGATATTTCGCCGTGGACTAAACTAGGTCAAACATACGTACTTAAGATATTAGTACTATAAAATACGTCGTAATAATTCCCGCCTTGTTGAACTTTAAGACTCTGTAAATGTTACAAATGCCTAAGTAATTATGGACTGCGTCGTTTTTTATACATGTTTGTAGTTTTGTTAGTAGAATTATTGTAATTTTTTTTTGTATCTCTTCCTGCACCGCGGCAATCTGTTGGACACAACAATTAGCCACTTCTCTGTCTGATACTTGAGATATCTGTTCAGGTTTAGGCTTGTCTTCGGTTTGTTCTGTTTAGCTGTTATCTGTTTAGGCTTGGTGAGATACTTCTCAGGTCAGCAGTGCGATTCTGTAACCATCTCACCGTGAAGACTTAGGTGAAGTGAGCGTGGAGTGAGCTGTCAGTGTCATCCCACCTGATACTAGGGATTGACCAAGAATACATTAACGATCATAATCGAGATTTTAATAATATTTTGTATGCTCATTATATTGATCATTTTATATAATTTCAAAGCTAGTATTTTAATTGTCAAAATAAGTGTTGAAATTTTGTGGGGTTTTAATATAGAAAAAAAAAACAATATTGATATTCTGACTAAGTTTTGGTTTTGGTATATTATTTTAAACCTCCACAAAATAGTAACGTTTTGACAACTATAAATGTTTGCTTGTTCAATCCCTAGCATCAGTTAGGATGATACTGACAGCACCAGAAAAATATCACCGTGAAAACTTGCGTGGAGTGATCCACGCAAGTTTTCACGGTGATATTTTTACAGAACCAATATACTGCTCTTATCCAGACGAATCTATCTGGTAGAGTTGAAACACTATGCCTTTTTAATCTTGAAGGCCTTGATCTCCACTCAGTCTGAAGGCAAACTCATTTTTGTGTTTTGAGTATTTTCTGGCAGTTAGTGACCGACTTGAAATGAGTAATTGTCAAACCACTCATTTTTTGGTTTATAAACCTAATAAATATTTAGATTTAACTAGAGCTTGTATAACATTTTATTTGTTTTCGGTTGTATACCATGTGACTTGTTATTTTCATTGCGTTAAAATTTTGGCTTTAGTGTTGGCACTCACACCAACGCTGCTGGGCGGGACTCAGAAAAAATCCAACAACATCGTGCAAACTACTCTATACAAATCCAACAGGGGTCAAAAATTCGTGTCTCAATTACAAATTTTAGACACACAGATGGTGGACGTCGGAATAATTGAATACTGGGCGACCTTCGACACGAGGGGCTACAGACATCCCAGTTCACTGATTATTTAACACCCCAGATTTATTCACACCCCTTTTCAATGAAACCGACATTTATTGAATGAAATAGACAAATTATTGAGGCGCTACGGTTGCTTCCTGGTTTGCGGAAAAGCCGCTTTTGCAGCTGAGTCAAGCGTATTCGAAGGATGAACTTTAGTAGGAGGTTTAAGGATATTAACACCTTCAGCGATTAATTTGCTGGATTACTGATTGCCAATTGACAGGTAAATTTATTGGATTATTAGTTTGTAGTACTGCTGATTATTTGTGATTCCTTGAAATTGGTAAGTGGCTTCGTTAAGATAGGTAGTAAGGTACAGTCGCTAAATAACGTCCCCTTTTTGAAAAAAATAAAATTTTTGAAAAAAATATCACGAGTAAAGTAATAAATAAATCGTCAAAGTTTAGGTAGAACAGTCCTTTATTTTTTTTATATAATCAAAAACCCGTTGGTTTTATTACTACTTCTACAAAAGTAGCTCAACCCAAAAAAGTAGAAATTCTGCAAATATATTTTTGGGCACCTAATTGCGTCCCGGGGACGATATTGAGACCACAATACGTAAACTTAAATTGTATTTTTAACCATAATTATTAGTAATCATAATTATAATATCTAATCAGAATCAGACTTTTATTAATCATTGGTATGGGTATGGTTTAAGTAATTTTAATCAAACTTGTCTTCAGTCGCTTTTTGATTTTCTTTTTGTTGCTTCCTGTTGTATTTTTCTTTACATTTCTAGCTCTTTTTTTTTCCTACTTTCTGCTGTCTGTCATCCTTTTCCTTTCTTTTCTGTTCTTCTGTTCTATGTCTATTAATTCTTGTTTATGCGGTGAAGCTGTGACTACCATGGCTTTGCCTCGCCTAGTTGAAGTTGAAGGTGGCTCAACAATTGGAATAGGCTGTATGTCAGCTAGAACTATAAACGGGAATGAAAAGTTGCTTGACCCTGGTAATGCAGTTGGTGTTTTTGGTCTTGAACTTGTGGAATCCAATTGCAATGACACATCATTGAAAATTTTGTGCTGTTTGCATCAGTTGCAAGAGGAGCATTTGGTGAGTCAAAGAAAATGTTTTCATTGAGTGGAACCACCCGGTGAGTAACCACTCGCCGTGGGTGATTTGTCATTTCCAATTTTCTCTTTGGCATCTAAAAATAAAATAAATAAATTTACAACAGTTATAGAAAATTCACAAGTCACAAATGACAAAGTGATCTAAATATCGTCCCGGGGACGATATTAGGCTCACGTAGGGGGACGATATTAAGAATTTGACAGTTGTGTTGGTAACCTCCATTCAACAAAAAACACATGTCATATCTTAATGAAATTTCAATTAATTTAAATCTAAGCGATGTCAACAAATTTTGTCAAAAATTTCGTTTCAATAAGTCAGACACATCAATATTTAAACAATACCGATAGTAATTCAATCAAAAACTCACCTTGAACAGTTTTTTCTTTTTTTAAATATCTTAAGACAGAAGCGACGTTTTAAAGCCAAATTTTTGCAATGGCCGACTGACTCAACTAACTGTAGATTCGAAGCAAAATCACTACATGGCGTTATTTATAAAAAAAGAAACCGATGGGGACGAAATTAGGTTCGGGGACGAAATTTGGCGGCTGTACCTTATTTTGCAGTGTTGAAGGATCTTTTCCCGTTTTAGTAATTACTAATTTTCCACGGAAATGGTGCCTGAAGATGGACGGCGCCGCCGAGGCAGGCCCAGAAAGAGGTGGCGAGATGACTTGGACGCGTGCCGCGAGTCCTGGTTAGAGGTGACGTGGACTTTACCCAGCATGTCGATTCTGTGAAAATCTCAGCGTGAAAACTTGCGTGGAGTGAGCTGTCAGTGTCATCCCACTGATGCTAGGGATTGACCAAGCAAACATTTACAATCATAATCGAGATTTTAATAATATTTTTTAAGCTAATTCCATTAATCATAGATGTGAGTACCCACACAAATATTTATAGATGCAGCCGTACCTGCGAGCTAGACTACGGTTAGGTATCTGAGATAAACTGAACTTGCTTTCCCAAATACCTGCCCGCAATAAATATTTATATAATTTCAAAACTAGTATTTTAGTTGTAGTGCGGTTTTAAAATAAAATAGTAAAACAGAAACTTAGAATCTCAATTTTCTTTTTTTTTTTCCTAGATTAAAACCCCACAAAATAGTAATGTTTTGACAATTAAAATAATAGCTTTGAAATTATATAAAAAAATCAATAAAATTAGTATAAAAAATATTATTAAAATCTCGATTATGATTGTAATTGACAGGCCTGTAAGTCTAGTGGTCAGTGGCCCTGACTGCTATGCGCAAGGTCATGGGTTCGATTCCCACCCAGGACAAATGTTTGTGTGATGAGCACGATCATTTGTTCTGTGTCTGGGTGTAATTTATCTATAATATGTATGTATTTAGAAATATATATGTATGTTTATCAGTTGTCTAGTACCCATAGCACAAGCTCTGCTTAGTTTGGGACTAGATGGACTTGTGTGAAAGTTGTGGAATATTATTATTATTACTAAATGTATGCTTGGTCAATCCCTAGTATCAGGTGGGATGACAGTGACAGCTCACTCCATGCTCACTTTACCTAACTTTTCACTATGAGATGGTTACAGAATCGGACTGCTGCAGTGAAAAGTATACGCTAAATAAAAAACATATGATAGTGTCTACGGTTTTTTTGCACGACGTGATAATTTAGTTTACAGAAAGATGCTTTTCGCTATCCCGTAGGCATCAATCATTAATCATCACCTTTTATTAAACGTTATGAGGCGAGAGAAAACATATCCAACGGAGTTTTGACCAAATAAAAGAATGCCAAAGCTAAATAATAAACCTGAATTCCGAAATGAAAGGGTTGTCAGTTGATATTAGTGATTTTTAGCACCTTTTTCACGGACACCCTTTTCTGAAGAACTGTGACATTTATTGAATGAATGAAATGAATTGTTCAGGAATGATCGTCATGTAATGTTCGAATGTTACAGGGTTTAATGTAACAATGTAAATTGGGGAAAATAAATATGTACGAAGTGTGTATGTTCGGAGGTAAATGAATTTTATTGGTAAGCATTTCCAATGATGTATTGTTTCTGTTTTCTTTTAAACCAATTTGTAATCTTAAATCTGCAGAAAACATACCTTTTCTTTCCACATAAAAGAATGATTGGCGCTCTGTATATTATACTAGCTTCTGCCTGCAACTTTGTCCACAAGAAATTTCTTATTTCCCCGATTCACCGCGTCGCATCAAAATCAAAAGTCATTTATTCAAACTAGGCTGAGAATCAGCACTTTTCGAACGTCAAAATTACAAAAGACAGTCCCCCAAAATGCCCGCCCTTCACCACTTCCTAGTGCTTTCCCTGGAAAGAAGAAGTGGCTCAACAAAATCCCCAGCAGCACAGCTGTCTGTTCAGTTAGAATATACTTGATTGAATACAATACAAGGTATGCAAAGTAATTAACGTTACAAGACACAGCTTTAACAAGACATTAAATTAAAAAAAAAAATTGTCACTTCACTATCACTACATACTATAAAACAAAGTCGCTTCCCTGTCTGTCTGTCCCTATATATGCTTAGATCTTTAAAACTACGCAACGGATTTTGATGCGGTTTTTTTTTAATAGATAGAATAATTCAAGAGGAAGGTTTATATGTATAATACATGCATACTATAGTAGAGAAACACTGATAATTTTAGAGGTTTCTAATGTTATGTCGTAAATAAACACATTTTTTTGCGCTTACATTATAAACGCTGGCTGAACCCGTCGAGATAGATCAAAATAATGTACTACAGTATTGTACACCTTAAAAAGGTCTACCAAAAAGTCTCAGATGGTATATGTCTATCTCTTAGGGATAACCCACAATAACCATTTTTATCCTATACTTTTTAGGAAAAAAAATATTCATGTTTCTCCATTGCACCCGTGCGAAGCCGGGGCGGGTCGCTAGTATTTAATATATCATGCAATAAAGGGTTAAGTAGCCTCTTGCCAACCTCAAGAGTTGGGCCATCAAATGAAAAAAGATAGATTAGCGCGTTGAAACAAACAAACTCTTCAGCTTTATTATTAGAATTGATTGGCTTCAATGTATCTTCCTACATTATTCATCATCTGCCTAGCCTTTTCCCAAGTATGTTGGGGTTGGCTTCCAGTCTAGCCGGATGCAGCTGAATACCGGTATTATACATGGAGCGACTGCCTATCTCACCTCCATAACCCAGTTACTTGGTAATACGATACCCCTTGGTAAGACTGGTTGTCAGACTTTTGGGCTTCTGGCTACCCGTAACGACTGTCAAAGATCCACGACCCCGCCGTGCTTTCCGAGGCACGGAGGGGTCTTGGTATGTGAAGATGGTCACCCATCTACGGACCAACCGCGGCAAACACAGCTTAACCTGATCGATCGACCCGTGCGGCTGTTATTACTTAGCCATAAGCCCCTCATCTCCCTACATTATTATGAAATTGAAAAGTACATACATAGTTGCTCTCTAGGTGTGGAATCTACAACAGACCATTGTAACTCTCGTTATATGCTATCACCATAATTACGTGGGTGGATCAAATATAAACCGAACACAAGTAAAAAAAATATGCACGTATTATTATACTCGTAAAAAAAAAAGGAATATATTTTATTTTTCTACATAATCTCCCCTTCTATTAACACATTTTTCCCAGCGCAGGGGATGTTTCTTGATGCCAGTATCGAAGAATGTAGTCGGTCGTGCCTTTAGCCAATTGCACACAAATGATTCCACTATCTGGTCAGTGTGAAAACGGTGTCCTCCACTTGAATTTTTTTTGTGCCATTCCTACACTTGAGTTCTTGAAAGCGTATTCTTATCGAACTGTAGAGTCAATGGATGCAAAATTTCGGAAGGTTTTATGCCCTCCCGTGTTAAAAAAATTATGATAAGTCGTTGCTCAACAGACTTATATACCTCCTGCTCATACATGATGCTACTGGCGCGCAATAAACTAAAGTGAGCCGGAGCAGTATACCCCTCTCCCCTAGATGATCCCCCCTAACACATACAACAGCACCAAGCGCGTCACTTCACTCAGCGACCAGTAATAAAAAAAGTCCTGTTTATATTTGATTCACCTAATATTTACTCGTCTCACATCTGAAAGAAAATCCGGATCATAAACACAAAAAAAAAAAAAAACTAAGCTTCAAGCATATTCATTACATCAAACATTATGAACTTAAAAACTTTGCTCATCACCTTCACAGATTATGCCGTCCTTAGAAAATCCAAAAAAATCACCTAAAGGACATATTTTCGACTGAAAATTACACGGCGCATAGGACTCTTTGTCCGTCATTGATTAGGGGCCCGTTTCTTTTTTAGAAAACTTTGTGTATTGCATTAGTACAGATGTTTCGTTGTTGGGACAACAGAGCGGAATGGGGAGGGGGAGGGAGGAGACTGAAAGACGATATTTGAATTTCAAACGAAGGATTGTACATATTTATACTATGTTCTGAAGGCTTGACCTCAATTCATTGGGTCAAAAACGCATGAATTTGCGTTTCAAAATAATAACTCTAAATTATACGCATATCCCATTATGGCAATGCTAAAGTAACGATTATCATAGAAAGTACAGAAAAACGTGACTAAATGGACGTAGTTACACAAAAAGGATCCAGTCCACACAAAGTCACTTTAGAGATATTAACGTTTGAAGTTTGGAAGATATTTCTTTATTTGTATTCATTTTAAAATTAATTGAAAGTAATGAAATAATTGTTATTACGCAAAAAGAATCCAGACTCCTTGATTCGTTTTACTTAATTGGTTGGTAATATTAGCTATGAATCAGGAAGGTTGGATTGTCCAAGGTGATTTTATTTTAACGTGCCATTCATGGGGGTTGGTTCTGAGGTTGATAAAAACTGATAGATAGTTGTTTTTGCTTGGGTCTTTTTTACTGGCCGATAGTACTGATATTTAGCATCAGTTTGGTGCACTTAACTCATTTTTGACCATGTTGTGGATTGGATCCTTTTCGTTTAACTACGTCCAAATAATAACAGCCGTACGGGTCGATCGAAGGTAGCTAAGCTGCATTTGGCGCAGTCGCTTCAGGGATGGATGACCATCCATTACACATCGACACTCGTCCATACCAGTCTTACCAAGAGATATCGTGTTACCCAGTAGCTAACTGGCTTGTGGAGGTCAGATAGGCAGTCGCTCCATATTCAGCTGCATCGTGTTAGACTGGAAACCGACCCTAACATACTTAGTTGGAAAAAGGCTAGACAGAGTTTCAGGGAAGCTGCAAGGAAAAACTCTCATGTTTTTTCTGTTACGCATTCAACGGAACTTTAACAAGCTGCGGCCACAGATTCTGCACAGCATAACCAGTCTTTAAGTGTTCAGTGTTCAGTGTTCTCACTGCTGAGACACAGCCCTTCTTTCTGTAAGAGGAAATGGGCCGTAATCCACCACACGGGCCCAGTGGGGCTTGGTAGATCTCACACGTCTTCAAATTTTTGGTTCTAGGACATGCCGGTTTCCTCACGATGTTTTACATCACCGTTTTTGAGAGCAGTAGTGATGAAATAAATTACAAAAAGTAAAGCGCTTGCCTGGTTCGAACTCACAACTTACGGCATGCGAGTCGGGACCGTTACCGCTAGGCCGCCGCTGTTCTTCTTAAGGCGCAGCTATACGACTTCTAATGATTTTAAATTCAACATCACGTCTAAACGACCAGACTTATGTATTTGAAAAAAAAATATGTTATACTAGACAATTTTTTTCGTAATTTGATATGTGAATGTTTGAAATTATATTTTTTTAACATAGAGTAATTAATTCGTAAAGTAATATCTAACGCGGACAAAAAAACGATAATCACGCAAACACTATCGGGTGTATTTTCATAAAACTTTCATCATCTAAAAGACAATTTAATTTCCCAAATTTTAATATACGGTTTTTATTTGTTTTGTGCTTGATAAATCAACGTGGATTCTTTTTTGGAATAAACTTGTGCGCGTTGAAGCGGGGACCCTTGCGGGCGTCGGGCGCCAGTGCCCGCTCAAGGTCGCTGGCATTTAATGTCGTCTTAATATGTGTAAATTATTGTAATTGATCAAGCAAAATAACAATAATTTCACATTATTCGATTCTTTAGATTCTGTATAAATGTTAAAATAAAAACTTTCGATTCAAAAACACTTGCTCACTTTAAAAAAGAAAATTCGTCAGAACCCACAAAAACCGCGCCAAACTTCTCAGCGATTACTAATGGAAAACGATTTTTGTACCTTTTGTCCTGTTTTTAAGGCGCCCTTGTAAATTGGGGCTAGTCTGCCATCCATCATAATTGTGGCGTAATGACCGTCGTTCGGCCCTTTGTTTCACTCAATTTGCATTAATTACGATTGTTTTTCCTTAATTTTGTCGTTTAACCTTTAATTTCAACGTGTTTTTTGTGAGTGTCGGGATAGGAAATATGGACCTAGTTTAACTATGTAGATTTAAGTGCCAGATAACGGATTTAAAACCTAGCCTATTCCGTGGTGATTCTTCCGAGCAATTTCAATCTTCATTTCTTTATTGCTATTTTCAGGTTCTAGAATTCATCAGTCCTCTTTTCCGTTTCGTATGACACGATTAATTCTCTGGATAGTTACCATTATGCGTTTGGACAGTGAAACTTTTATTTATTTAATTTAACTACTAAGTATCCAGAGAATACGACGACAGAATAAACTACGACTTCTGCCGATGTATTCTGTGAAAATCTCAACATTAAAACTCAGGTGAGGTGACGCGGAATCGGAAACGTCCGTAACTTTGGCTGAAACTACGGGTTTCGTGCTTAGGCTGGAGACCCCTGAAGTGGTGACCGCATACTGGAAGACGTAGCGTTGGAAGGTCTTCCAGAAGGTGGATCGATGACCTTATAGAAACCGAAAGAATCCGCATGGAGGCGAGAAGCATAGAACCGGTCGAAGTGGCGATGCTTGGGGAAGGCTATATTCAGTAGTGGACGTCTTTTCGCTGAAATAACGATTATGATGATGAAACTATAACCTTCGGTCCAACATCAAGAAATTTAAAAACCTTGAAAACTTAAAAACCGTTTCCAAAAACCAAACAAAACACACACACACGCACACGCAGCCATCTTGTTTCCATCTGAGCCTCTAAGTAAGTCATTTTAACATGCAAATAAGCGCTGGAATCCACACTAGGTATATCAGACTGATGGAGTAGAAATTGAATTTCTTTGGCAAAGAACGCGAGCGTTGTGCCTTGCAGCGTATACATAGAAACTATTTCGAGTTATGCCGTTATGGTATGGATGTTTTTGAAGTGTTATGAGATAATTATAGTGAAACT
This sequence comes from Eremobia ochroleuca, assembly GCA_949629135.1. Taxonomy (NCBI): domain Eukaryota; kingdom Metazoa; phylum Arthropoda; class Insecta; order Lepidoptera; family Noctuidae; genus Eremobia; species Eremobia ochroleuca. The sequence goes on from OX451410.1 coordinate 6,893,618, forward strand.
TTTGAAATGCTGTCATATCCTTCCAGTTTTGAAAACAAGAGAGAAAGAATATGCGCTTCTTGGCATGAATACTAATCCAAAGGTTGTCTTTAAAAGATCGCTCTTAGCGATAAGACCGCCCATTGTGTCACCCTTTGTAAAATTTATATATTTATATCTGTAATCTATATGGTGTACATAATAAAGAGTATTTTATTCTATTCTATTCTATTCAATCTGCCTAGAGTTTTCCCAGCTATGTTAGGTTCTGCTTCTAGTCTAACCGGAACAGCTGAATACCGCTACTTATTTTAAATGGAGCGACTACCTATCTGACCTCCATGTTAATGGGTAAAACGATACTCCTTGGTCAGTCTTGTTTTCAGACTTTTGGGTTTCTGACTACCCGTAATTATTGTCAAAGATCTACGAACGACAGTCGGGACCAACGACTTAACCGCCAAGCATAGCTTAACCTCCAAGGCTCTTTAGCATAAATACAAATGAAACACCTAAATAGCAATTAAAAATTATCTATGCCAAAAACAGAGACCTTTTTGGAATTAATATGCTTAGCATATCAGATGGAAACTCTTGGTACTGTAGCGGTTGTCTGCCAAAGTCGACCTTATATACTTAGTGCAGGCTGGCAATAAAATTCTCTCTCTCTCTGGTTGCTTTCGAACAGCCAAGCGAGTTTGAAATGAGCTGTCAAATATTTGTACAGACGCTAGCACATCAAGCTATTACAATCTGTCAGATTTCTTTAATAGATTTTCAACTTTATCGCTAAAACATAAGGTTCAAAGTTGATTGGGAAAATCTGACAGTTTCGGGTAGCTTGATGTGCTGGCGTCTGTACTAAATTGTTGTTTGGAAGAAAACAGTGATACCTATAATAGCGGGAGTGATTTAAGTGATGTAAAGGCTAGGATGAGATGTGCTAAAGCGGGGCTCGTGGCTAAATAATAACAGCCGCACAGGTCGATCGATCAGGTTAAGCTATGCTTGCCGCGGCTGGTCTGTCGATGGGTGACCATCTTTACATACCGAGACCCCTCCGCAAAGCACGCCTCGGAAAGTACGTTAAGCCGTTGGTCCCGGTTGTCATTCGTGGATCTTTGGCAGCCGTTACGGGTCGTCAGTAGCCCGAAAGTCTGACAACCAGTCTTACCTAGGGGTATCGTATTACCCAGTAACTGGGTTGTGGAGGTCAGATAGGCAGTCGCTCCATGTAAAATACTGGTATTCAGCTGCATCCGGTTAGACTGGAAGCCGACCCCAACATAGTTGGGAAAAGGCTAGGCAGATGAAAGGCTAGGATGAGATGTTTATAATGACGATCTTCAATAATGGCTGGAGCAGCTGGATGAGAGTTGCTGAAAATCGATTTAACCTTTAAATTGTCACCCTTAGATTTCTTGTGTGTATAATGTTGAAATTGCGTATATGGGTTGAAATCAGGATAGAAAAGAGGATAAATATTTTTTTTATTGTTTTTACAATGTCACATGAAACGGACACTGTCCATTATATGTGCAGTTGTGGTACATGAAACTTCGTCACATAAAGCGGACATGACATATTATATGTGAAGTTGTGGTACAGTGCTTAGGAGTGTTAAAACAGCGTCTGTGTGCGTGGAAATACTGCGTCCTTTAAAATGGACAAAATCAATTTAAGGGTTAACTGGCGTGCAATAGGAGAGGCCTATGACCAGCAGTGGACTGCTGTAAGCCATCTTTGCATCTGATGATGATGATGATGCAAAGACGTTCTCTTGGAATAAATGTAGAGAAATCATAACATTGTTTGAGTTCTTACAAGTGGTGAAGGCGTCTAGAAGGTACCTACTGCCACCTGGCTCTGATTTTTTAGCCTTTATTTTAGGTCAATTTACTTAAACCCGCATACATTGAGTATCAGTCTTGCTATCACAGTCAGAAGGATTTTGAAAGAAACTCATAAGTAATCCATCCTACTAATATTATAAATGCGAAAGTTTGTGAGGATGGTAGGAGGGATGTTTGTTACTCTTTAATGCAAAAACTACGAAACGGATGTTGATGAAACTGTACAGTAATATAGCTTATACACCGGAATAACACATAAAATACTTTTTATCTCGATATTTTCATGGGATCGGATCACTGATGCGGGTGAAACTGCACGACCCTGCTAGCTGCTTTCATATTATGTTTGAAAAGTATGTCTGCCTGACAATTTAAATAAAGCAATCCGACTACTTCTGTTACATGATATTATAGTTATTATAGTTAGTTGATATTATAGTTAATATTATAGGTAATTGATATTATAGTTAGTTAGCTCATCTTTTTTTATATACACGTGTTTCAGAAAATAAATTGGAAATAAAAAATATATACATATATTCATTCTATTCTATTCACTGACAATAAAACTATTTCGCATTCTTTCTTTCTATCAATGAATATCTATTGTTGAATATTGTCAAAATGAAAGGAATTGCCATTATAAAATATGTGTTGCGTAATTAGGCGCCCGGCCTCCTGAAAACAAATTATTCTGCTGTCAAATGATTATTTTAACTTAAATGATAAACGTGGAAGGCATTAAAGCAGTTTATCGGACAGCTACCTTGTAAGGGAAACTGCACGACCTTACTAACCCAATACCTATTAAGTGAGGAGTAAAACCTTCTCCTACTTTGTCCTTCTCATACTTCTGACTTTCTTCATTCTTCCTTTCATATTCAGTCCATTCTTCTTTGGAATGCGCTTCCTCTTGATATCAGGACGGCCACTAGTCGGTATGCATTTAAGCGGAAATTGCAGAGTTATTTTCAAAATAAATAGCGTAGAGTCATCTCAACACCTCTCTTCTTTGAATTTGTATATATTTACATATTATAGATATAAATATACACAAAAATATTTATATATTTTAAATATATATTATGGTAAATCGTATGTATGTGTTTATAACCTATTTATGTATTTGTCTACTGTTTTATATTTTTTTTAATTTTTATCATTGTCGTGTCAACCGAAGCACCTGCCATCTAATCTCTTCACCACCCTTGGTTGACTGGTAGAGAATGCCTAAGGCATTAAGTCCGCCTTTGTACCTTTTGTGCGAGAAGTTTAAATAAATAAATAAAACCATGAAATTGTTTAATTCCTGCTTAGAATTGCTTAATTCCGACTTCTCAAATAGTCGAACAGACGCATTAACATCGACGAAAATCGCCTGACTCACCTTCGATTCGCGGATGATGTCGTTCTTTTCGCCGAGAGCTTGGAAGACATCAAAAGTATGATCGAGGAACTCTTCGACGTGTCAATTGCTGTGGGCTTAACAATTAATGCATCCAAAACAAAAATACGGTGCGATGTCACCGATGTTGACCACATTACTGTACATGGACATAAGATAGAGAGGGTCGATGAGTGTATCTACCTCCAAAAAATAGGCAAGACAAAGAGATCAAACGGCGCACCTGGTTAGGATGGGGAGCGTTTGGTGAACTGTCCGACGTGCTCAAGGGAAACATACCCGTGAACCAAAAAAAAGCTTATAACTTCGTGATTTTTCATGATATAGAGATTCTTTACGTAAAAATACTAGACACGTGTTTCGGGTTTCCCATATACTAAAAATAATGTTTTATATTTTATTTAATAAGTTTTATTTTCGAAATTACAATATAAATTTTAAAATATGGAAAACAACCGTTATTTAATCATTTTAATTTTTCATTTCTGTCGGCAGTCCCCAGTTTATTGGTAACAGCAAAGCCGCTGCCGCCTACAATCCCCAGTCCCTATGTCTTTTTTATGGTTTCTTTACCCCATAAATTACACCACCAGCAGCGGTCGCACAATGTTCTATGTGGTCAGCTTTAGATGCGCTTCAAACCCACACAACCCAAAACTGTATCGCCAAAATCCAATAACGTCTCATTTACACTGCTGGCCAATAAAAACCAGCCACAATTAGCCTTACGTACCGACAGACAGTTAATTCAACCGAGTCGCAGGTAACGTACGGTTATTGTGCCAATAACAATAAAACCGTTCCACGTATTTATTGTGCTCAAATATATTTTATGTTCTACGGGACCTGCGTGGCAAAGGTACGTATTATTTTCGCCGAGTTTTTGTTTTTTTTTTTTTTCATATATGGCGGTTTTGGCTTTATTGTAAGTGCTGGCTGGGTTGAAATGAAATAAATTTTTAGTCACATAGGAATGGCTGTATCTTTATACATATTAAATCATCTTGATGGTGTAATAGGTTACATTTTATGATCCCTTGTGCCTGAGGAATATTACAATTCAAGACACATAAATTAACCTACCTCATTCCTTCAAGAAGACATTGATAATAATAATATTTTTAAATTCTTTTATCTTTTTTCTATTCTAATATTTAAAATATATTTTAATTAATATGACAGGCCTGTTAGTCTAGTGGTCAGTGGCCCTGACTGCTATACACAAGGTCGTGGGTTCGATTCCCACCCAGGACAAATGTTTGTGTGATGAGCACGATCATTTGTTCTGTGTCTGGGTGTAATTTATCTATAATATGTATGTATTTAGAAATATATATGTATGTTTATCAGTTGTCTAGTACCCATAGCACAAGCTCTGCTTAGTTTGGGACTAGATGGTGTTGTGTGAAAGTTGTCGAATATTATTATTATTATTATTATTAATATACATACATATATGTATGTATATTAATCATGCATACATATATGTATGTATATTTTTTTAAATAAAGAAGATAATAATAGATCTTTAAGCTCTCGTTGGGCAATTGGATCAAGGGCCTGATTCAGAAGGCAGTACTCCTCGATACGGCTCGTATTGTGAGGAGGTTTCTGGAGCCCTAACCACCGGTAGCTTGGATTCTGTTCCCGATAGCGCCGGATCACTATTTTTTATATTTTTAAACGTATTTTGTTTCGGACTCGTTCCTAACTACATATATATGGAGAAAAAACAGCACAAAGAAAAGTGGAAAAATATGGGAGAGGTCCCCAGAGGGTTGCCCAGCAGTGGTTCAGTTTATCTGGAAAAAAGTTGAAATTCGTTTCAGAAGTAAATCTTAATTCAGTAAGAAAATATGTAGTTCATTTTTAACAAATTATTATGTATAGACGCCAGCGCATCAAGTTACCCGAAACTGTCAAATTTTCCCATTCAACTTTGAACCTTTTGCTTTAGCGATAAAGTTGGGTGGTTGGTTGGTATTTTTTTTTGTCTCCTTTACTCTTTCGCACGCTGCCTACATCTCTTTAACTATTTTCCTATCGCAGGTATGCTGGAAGAGATTTCTTATGAAATAAGTATCACCTTTGTATCTATTTTTCTGTTTTATTTTTCTTGTCTGTTTATATATTATATGTGTGTACATAAATGGTAAAATAAAAATAAATAAATAAATTTGACATATTGTAGTAGCTTGATGTGCTGGCGTTTGTAGTGAATCATTCACAGTCATGAATGTAAACTCAGATAAAACAGATTAGTTACCATAAAGTTATTGCTGCTAACTCAGCAACTCTTAACAACCCAAACCCATAAACAAACGCACTTAATTCAGAATCCGTCATGAGAAATAAAACCATAGGTCTATTCGGGTCGGGCCAACTCAGCGAAGTCTATGGGACTTCACAATTTTATGGCAAATGGGGTGAATTCGTTAAAGCCAAAGTCTACCGCATCCGCAGACCACAGCGGCAATACAGCAGTGAGAGGTGGTATGGTCGCCATCTACGAAAGAGAGTTCATAGAGTTACACGAAAAAAAAAAACCGGCCAAGTGCGTGACCGACCACGCACAATGAAGGGTTCCGTAGCTGGAATGAATTTATCCCAAGAACAAATGTAAAATTGTAGTTGAAAATCATGTTCTCCCATACATTCCAACTGCAAAAGTAAGTTGGTACGCACAATATTGAGTGATTTACCATGTCATATTAATATCATGGACTTCTTATAGGTTTTCCCATAATTTATAAGTAGAAAACTAATTTCTGTATGTTTTTTCAAAATTTTAAGTTCAGTAGTTTCGGAGATAAGGGGGGGGGGGGGAATAGTCAATTATCGTTTATTTTCTTGAATAACTTGGAAACTATTTATTTTAAAATTACAAAAAAAAACCTTTCAGATTCTCACAACAACACCCTTTCATTTGATATATTACACAATGCAGTTTAAAAATATGTTTTTTTTAATTTTCTATCTTGCCCCCAAAAGTGACCATATACAGATTTCGTCTATTCACGTCACATATCTGCGTTTGGGTCACGGAAATCGATATGTGTACCAAATTTCAACTTAATCGGTCCAGTAGATTCGGAGATAATTGACTGTGACGGACGGACAGACGGACGCACGAGTGATCCTATAAGGGTTCCGTTTTTTTATTCGGACGTACGGAACCCTAAAAATGAGAAAGTTTTTATTCATAGAAATATTTTTCAGTCCCTGGGCTCGTAGAGAAACTAGGGGAAACAGTATAGTTATTGGCCATTTAATTTTAGTTATTGGCACTAGTTTTATCTCACTCTAAGTCACGTCATTTCCATTTACTATGCCAATTACTATGAGGAGGCCAACAACTGTATGGTTTCCCCTAGTTATATCGCTGCGGACTGCCTTTGCTATTTGGGTGTTGTTGTCGTTGCGGTTTGTAGCCTTCGAAAGAGGCCCATAAACATATAACTCTGAAGGCGACGAACTGAGGACTGAAGACGGCAGTGGCTTTAAATAAAATAAAAATAAATAAAAACTTTTTATATCAGACTTTTTTTTAAAATCCATAGTGTTAGTACAAAAGACCTTAAATGGTAGTGTTAGTAGAATAGGACTTAAATGGTAGTGTTAGTACAATAGTACTTAAATGGTAGTGTTAATAATAAAAATAAAAAACAGTTATTTTTTTACTTTGCTGTTATTAATAAACGCTGGCGACAGTATCACTGCACGTCACATCTCCGACGACAGTGGCACTTCTCTTCTTCAGTTTCGCGAAACTCTTTTGTCAAACCAAAAAATGTCTTGGCGCTTTGTGATGTGACAGCCACTGACAGCACTACTGGTATGCCCTGTGTAGTCGCCACTCGACCGCAGCAGCAGACAGCATTGTCATCATCGCTGTAAGGGTTTTTCTAGAAATACAGAGAAACCCAGGTCCATCGGGCCCCGGGTTCGTTTCCCAGGTCGGGTGTAACGTTATTGGGTTTTGCCACAGAAATTTCTCAGTAGCAGCTGAGACTCTAGATTCGTGTCTCACTCCCAAATTACATGAGACTTAAACATAGCTGACAGAATGGGCCATACCTATAAGTACAGGCACATCAAACTACTACAATCTGTTAAATTTCTTTAATAGATTTTCAACTTTATCGCTAAAGTATAAGGTTCAAAGTTGATTGGGAAAATTTGACAGTTTCGGGTAGCTTGATGTGCTGGCGTCTGTACATCTCTGCCTAACCGTTCAAGGATTATAGGCGTGGTGATATGTTATGTGTCAAAACCAATAGTGTTGATGCGGTAAGGCGACACTGCTGCACTGTGTTTGGCCGTCGTCTTCGGAATCGTACCTTTAATGTGAAAATCAAAGCACGTAGTATTTTGACAAACGGCCATTTGCCCGTCTGTATAAGCAGACATTCAGACAACCATGTTTACATTGCCACATAAAAAACGAGGGTAGGCGAGGCATAAATCGAATGAATTGTTGCCAGAAAAATAATGTTGGATTTTTTTTGCGGCTGGAACATTTTGTATTTATTTGAGAGGTCTGTGCTTTTGGTGAATTATAATTCATATCAGCTTGTGTCCAATGCTGGATATTAATGAATGAGGCAACATTTACATCACCTCAATTTTAAGTGTAAATTGCTGAAAGGTAAAAATAAACTTTAACAAAGACTTTAATTTCAGAGATTGAGTGTGTTATGCAATTAAGGTTACGTTTTACCTTTTTTCATAACATACGCTTTTAACGTGCACGTCTTTCTACATCATTATCACATGTACAATTTTAACATGAATGATTTAGCCAATATTTTGTAATTAAGGTACCTAGTACGCTTTGGTATGGGGAACCAGCCTCATCTTTCGGACTAACTATTAGTAGGGCTAGCCAAGTCCCACTAGCGTGCAAAGTGCTTGCAATATTGTTGAATGCAGGAGATTATAAAAAAACTTTAGATAAAATAAAATCTAAGCTAAAACTTATATTTGGTTTTATTCACGTTGACAACTTGAAAAAAGGTAATCAGCCCGTCAGATAAAAAAACAAAAGGGAAATGTAGAAAAATACATTTAAATAGAACAAAAAAGGATAGATACCAAAAAAAAAAAAAACGTTCTCTTTTTATTCTAACACTGACCGACCCCTCGACAGTTCAAAGGTGCCTGTAATTGGTTTATTTGAAACTAGCGACCCTCCCCGGCTTCGCACGGGTGCAATACCTACTGATCACTACATAGTATAAAATAAAGTCGCTTCCCGCTGTCTGTCTGTCGCTAATTATGCTTAGATCGTTAAACCTACGCAACGGATTTTGATGCGGTTTTTTTTAATAGATAGAGTGATTCAAAAGAAAGGTTTATATGTATAATACATGCATAATATAGTAGAGAAACACTGATAATTTTAGAGCCATTATTTCTCGTAAAAAGTATAGGATAAAAAATGGTTATTGTGGGTTATCCCTAAGAGATAGACATATGCCATCGCGGACTTTTTTGTAGACCTTTTTAAGGTGTACAATACTGTAGTTCATTATTTTGATCTATCTCGTAGGGTTCAGCTAGCGTTTCCAATGTAAGCGCAAAAAATGTGTTTATTTACGACATCACATTAGAAACCTCTAAAATTGTCACTGTTTCTCTACTATATTATGCATGTTTTATACATATAAACCTTCCTCTTGAATCACTCTATCTATTAAAAAAAACCGCATCAAAATCCGTTGCGCAGTTTTAAAGATCTAAGCATACATAGGGACAGACAGACGGAAGCGACTTTGTTTTATACTATGTAGTGATAAATGCTTTGAGTTTGAGTTTGACACTTCTTTTAATTTTGACCAGCTTTATTTTTGCTCTGTTGCAACTTTAAATAATTTTTTAATCTGTAATGAGTTGCCTTCAGTTTCCAGCACGTTGTTCTCACCCAAAACCTATTTAAATGTCACGCCTCTTCACCAACAAACAGACACACAAAGCCGTAGACTTTCATATCTCCTATCATTTTTTGCCGCAAAAATGAAACAAAAACAAACACGAACTCGGAAAATCGGACCGTTTAAAACCACACACTGGCCACCACACCTGCAAAATTCAATAGACAACTCACTCTATCGCATAGAAAACTAAAACAATGCCCTCTATGCTCTCTGGACGTATCAAAATGGACCAAAGACAACCTAAACTGAAACCGGCACAAAACCAGCTCGAAACGGCACAGGAAATTAAAAACTTTGTGCGGCAAGCATTGAATCGTTCGTAGGAGGACAATGCGTGTGTTACCGGGAATGCGTCTTGTATGACTTTGTATAAAATTACTGGGAAATCTGTATGTGACTGGAAGAGTGTAGAATTTTGGAGAAATAATATGCGAAGTTTTACTTTGAAGTTTAAGCTTTGAAGTAAGAACAGTGGTTCATTTTTTGGTATACTGGGTGCAATTTCCTTGGCAAAGACAAATAGAATTTTCACCCTTAAATTGTCACCCTTAGATTTCTTGTGTGTATAATGTTGAAATTGCGTATATGGGTTGAAATTAGGACAGAAAAGAGGATAAAGAAAAAAAAAACATTTTTTTTTGTATTTTTTTTATTGTTTTTACAATGTCACATAAAACGGACATTGTCCATTATATGTGCAGTTGTGGTACATGAAACTACGTCACATAAAACGGACATGGCATATGTGAAGTTGTGGTACAGTGCTTAGGAGTGTTAAAACAGCGTCTGTGTGCGTGGAAATACTGCGTCCTTTAAAACGGACAAAATCAATTTAAGGGTTAATTAGGTAATTTATGAATTTAAAAATCTAAATCAAAAGTGATTATTCAAACTAGGCTGAGAATCAGCACTATTCGAAAGTCAAAATTACAAAAGACAATCCCACAAAACGTTCGCCCTTCACCATTTCCTAGTGCTTTCGCTGTCGATGAGATTTTGACTATTACTAAAACAAAGGAAGATGCACTAAAAGCATTTTAATTATACCTATTACAAGTTCTCTCTCTGTTTCCCAGAAAAATGTGTTTAATGTTGGCAGGCCTGTTGGTCTAGTGGTCAGTGGCCCTGACTACTATACGCAAGGTAGTGGGTTCGATTCCCACCCAGGACAAATGTTTGTGTGATGAGCACGATCATTTGTTCTTTGTCTGGGTGTAATTTATCTATAGTATGTATGTATTTAGAAATATATGTATAAAGTATGTTTATCAGTTGTCTAGTACTCATATCACGAGCTCTGCTTAGTTTGGGACTAAATGGCGTTGTGTGAAAGTTGTGGAATATTATTATTATTATTATTAACATTCGTTGAACATTATTATAGTTAATCGCCGTCGTCTGAACTAGACAACAATGATAGTTCTAGTAATTGTTCTCAATTTATAATAATATGTGCACTCAGATCCGCACTCTAGTCTCAGCAAACGCATAGTTTTTGAGAAACAAAATAGAGTTTTTGAGAAAAACTATCATAAAGTTACAGAAAATTGAACATACCTATTTACATTTTAAAGCTGATATGTTACACAGATAATGTACAAATTTCACTCGTAGGTCGTTCCGTTTTACGTTCAGGCAAAAGGACAGCGGATTTTTATGGTTTTTACTCTGAATATCATAACATTTTTAGTAATCTCAGGAATTTCAAAGGATTCCAGGATTCTGAAAGGCATGCCCGTATTATTCTTTCGTGGGAATAAAAGTGAAGCTTAGGTATATTAGCGCCCGATTATCCGATGACTCTTAATAAGTCTTATCCTGAGAATAATTTTTGATTTTTGCCCGTTTTTCTATACTAGAACTGTAAGCCGTCAATTTTATTCGACGGATAAAATATATCTTTGACTTTGGTGAAATGAACCTTTAGTGAAATATAAAACAAAGCTTTGGGTTTTTGGGCCCAACTTTGTATCAAACGTGCCTGGTCTCCTTTCAACAGAAGATAATTATTACCAAAAATTATAAGATAATTCTACTGATGATGACCATCAATGGTAGGAACAGAATGACACAGTAGAACGAGTGACCCTCCCCCTACTTCGCACGGGCTTAAGATCGATATTTCTTTATCATACAGGGTGGCATCGACATTGAAGCGCAAATTGTTACCATAGATTCAGTACATGATTCTGAAATCCCCTGCGTTGAAATTTCTCTGTAGTTATTAAAATTAAAAAGTGCTGGTCAAAATGGCCGCGTAATTGGTGTAGCACTTTTCTATAAAACACCTGCCGTGCGATTCTGTAACCATCTCACCATGAAAACTTGGGTGAAGTGAGCGTGGAGTGAGTCGTCAATAGTGTCAATCCCTAGAATCAGCATGACTCACAGCTCACTCTAAGCTCACTTGACTTTAGTTATCACGGTGACATTTTTCCGGAATCGACCGCCGGTTTTTTTATTGATGCACGACGAACAATTTGTCTTCTCTCCTGTTGTCTCTAGATGAGAGTGGTTGTCAGATTTTCGGGCTTCTGACTACCCGTAACGACTGTCAAAGATCTAAGAATGACAGCTGGGACCAACGACTTAACATGCTTTCCGAGGCACGGAGGGGTCTCGGTATGTAAAGATGGTCACCCATTCACTGACCAACCACGGCAAGCGTAGCTTAACCTGACCGATCGACCTGTGCGGCTGGTATTATTTAGCCACGGGCCCCTCTATGTATATTTGTGTCCTGTATGTATGTTTAATATTCATTTATAAATAAATTTCATTTTTTTCATTTTTAATAAATTCTCTAAATGATGGTGAAAACCATATGAAATCCGTTGCGCAGCTTAAAAGAAAATTTCGGTCACAAGACAGATACTAAAAACGACATTAATGTATATGACATCAAATACGTACTTCAACTAAGCACACTTTCAAACGCCAAGAATTTTAGAACAAAGAAGATTAATCTTCGTAAACTTTGGAAAGCTTCATCAATATCCTTTACCATTGATAGCATATTGAACTAAATGTAGATATGTATATTGCAGCTGTATTTCATATCCAATATGACATGGGAGTATTTAGAGCCATTTCAAGATGTTGCAGAACTATATACAGTTAAACCAGACAACGAGTGCGCTTCGGCAATCATCGCCTGTCTTTGGAATTACAATCGCCATAACTGTATCATAAAACAGTAACGAAGAATTTTTGTCTGTTATGGATGTATGTTCCAGATTTTCGTAAAAGCGGCTAAACTAATTTGGATGAAATTTGGCAAAGAGATAGTTTAAAACTTGGATTAACATATAGGGTACTTTACATCCCGGTAGTACTTTCCCGTGGGATATTTTTCGACATCCAAGCAGACGAAGCCACGGAAAAAGCTGGTCTTAACACGTTCACGCCGGCGCGTACCACCGGTGGTACGCGTGCGGGCCACCGGTGGTACGCGCCGGCGTGAACGTGGTAAATATAAAGCTGTTTACTTAGTATTTCCGTGGTAACAAAATTAGAGATTAACAACTCTATGCAATTCCAAAAACTTTTCAAAACTTTTAAGTGACTGATAAGAAGGCGAGACCAGAGTAGGTAACAGAGTCAATGCTACGAAAGATGTACGATGACAAAGAGCGGAAGCTCAAATCTTATTACTATAAATATCTGTGGGAGGTAACTCATTGTCAGTGGCGTGACGTTCGAACTAATTCGAAAATACGAATATTACCGAAGCGCATAGCTTTTCTGGCTTAATTGTTTATCTATCTTCTGTGTAACTAACTTGGTCCGCAGAATTGAAGACCACAACATGCACCCTGATTGCGTTGCGTAACCCAATCTGCAACGCAATAGTTTTCAATTCAACATCCATTGTAATGTTTATTGCGAAATACATTTCTAGACTTCTTAGGAAAAACGCAGTGGATGTTGCTAAAGTATAAAAATAAAAGATACTATACTAATTTTGATCGTAAAAGTGTGTTTTTAGGGTACTGGTGCTCCCATCAAGGTCGATATAGAACCAGACGAAGGGTAGTATCATTATTTTTTCTCAATTTTCTAGATATTTTAGTGTAATAACTCCATTTAGAATTAGAAAAATAATGGTTATCGCCCTTTCGATATTTCGATATAAACGGTTAATAAACTCCGTTATTTCATGATAACTACCAATGTAAACTAAATACCAACTACCTTAAAAAAAAAAATACTCTAATGTGTAGTAATTTCAACAATAATACACAAAAGTGGTCCTTATTTTTCTAATGTAAATGGTGCACACATATAGCTAAGAAAGAAAGCTCTCTCCCTGTTTTCTAAAATAGAATTTGACAGAGTGAGGATAGAATGTAATGCACTTTTGATGTACACCAAGTACTTGTTTTCTAGACCACCACTATGCAGCAATTAAGAATTCATTTACTCTTTTTGCGTACCTAATAATGTTTAGTCTTCTTCATTAATATTCAGAAATTAAATGAAATTACACCTTTAACCATAGGTCTGCAGTTATATTATAATTGCAATCGGAAGCGCTCTGGCAGCTTAACTGCGTAACTTGCTCACAATTGATGAATGAGGGGCTTGTGGCTAAGTAATAATAGCTGCACGGGTCAATCTATCAGGTTATATTACGCTTGCCGCAGTTGGTCCGTAGATGGGTGACCATCTTTTATATAGAAACCTCCGTACCTCGGAAAGCACGTTAAGCCGTTGGTCCCGGCTCTCATTCGTACCTAGATCTTTGACAGTCCTTACAAAGACTGTCCTTACGGGTAGTCTAACAACCAGTGTTATCTAGAGGTATCGTATTACCCAGCAACTGTTTACTTCCGTAAAATATAGTATTCTTCTGCATCCGGTGAAACTGGAAGCCAACCCCAACTTAGTTGGGAAAAGGCTAGGCAGATGAATGTGCAAATAATTGTGTCAAAGAGTGCTACAAATACCTTTTACATGAACAAGATAAGCCGAGCAATTCTGTAAATATCTCACCGAGAAAACTTTGGCAAAGTGATCTTGAAGTAAGCTGTCAATCCCTGGCATCAGCCAGTCTATTCAGTTAAAATCTCAACGTGAAAACTTGTGTGGTTTGAGACTATTGAGAACTCACGGCTAGGCTGATAATAACTCAAAATTGATGCTCAACAATATTCATGGCGCTTCCCCTAAGTGTGAGCTCCAAGTAGCGTATAAAACTATTTACAGGCCCTTTTGGATTAACCTGTAACACAGATTTTTCCCAAAAACCCATATCAGGTACCAATCTCTCACAAAGGTGGAATACAGCTGAGACATTTTTTGTACACGTTAACTTTAAGTCAGCTTTGTGAAGAGAGAATATATGACAAATGAAATGATTGTCAAAGAAGTCGGTTAGTAATAGTTGCCCATTTCAAAGCATAGTAGGTGTCTATAGAGTAGAACGTCAAAGACACTCCATGGACACTCTTTGAAATTGTATTGTTACAAAAATATTAGTTACATCATTAATGTTGAATGTATACTTCAATGTTCCAAAATGGTGCAATGTTTTTCGAATTTCCGATTTTTTTTTGTCCTGGCAATACCGAACACAAAAAAAGAAGAATTATCCAATTTGGTGCAGTCATTCGGAAGTTATGCGCGTACAGACATTTCGGCGACTTTGTTTTATAAATACTATGTCCTTACATAGTATAAAACAAAGTTGCCGAAACGTCTGCCGAAATATCGTATTTTTTACATCGTTTTATATTTTGTCTGTGTCATTTGTGCATCAGCTAAACTCATGGCGGTATGCCACATAACTGACCAGTTACCTACCTATTAATATGTTCAACGTATCAAGTACCTTTGCCCTTTTACTCGTACTTCAACTCAATTATGAAACAAACCTACCCATTAACCCTACTATAACCTAACATTACATTAAAATTCAATTACCTCGCCTATCATACGTCATACATAAAACGCTCGTTTCATTGAACATTAAATCTATGTTTTGGCGAGCTTAATATTATCTAAACTAAATAATGGGGGGCTGTAACTGGTTTGAGCCACGCGAACTTTGCTACCAAAATATTCTGTACGTAGTGGACTTTGAATCATGTATACAACGTGTCCCAGAAATCAACGTCAAGCCGAAAACGGGCAATAGGCCAAGTCGTGACAGCTATTAGAAAAATATTAAAAAAAATCTTGGTCATGTACTTTTCGAATTATAAGCATTCAAAAATAAATCTCAAAAAGTGACACCCTGTGATGGTTTTTCAAGTCCTGTGACTACATTATTAACATTTCGGTAGTTTTTTTCTCTGTGATGTAACCATGAATAACCCTTCTGTAAATTACAGTTAAAAGTAAAACGTAACTGCCTCAGTTCTAAATTAAATGTTAGATTTTTGCCCAATATTGAATTCAAAATAATGACATCACCCAACTTTAACCGACTGTACTGAAAAAAAAATCTACTACACTATTTTGGCAAGTAACTTTAAAAGATGGCGCGTTTAGTCAGGATTCCAAAATGGTATAACACATACTAATTGCTACTTCTTAATTGAGAAAAAACATTTTTTTTTATGAAGCCGTATTTCATAAAAGTTCGATTGAGACGAAGAGTGACGTTATTTTGACTAGTGTGAGCGAGAAAGATTCATTTTAGCTAATGTGAGGTGACGCTACTTTGACAAGTGGGAGCGAGATAGATAGTGACGCTACTTTTATCTAACTAAGAGGGAGACGGATTGACACATCATTTCATAAGTGTGAGTGAAACAGATAGAGACGCTACTCTGGCTAAACAGGGATGCGTCGGCAAATTGTGCAATACTGCAGTACGTTACGCTCTTTCGTTGACTGCACATCTTTTTGTATTCGTATTGACTTCGTACTTACAACTGTGGCTTTGTTTATTGGACTTGATTTGCATTGTAATTTGGATTTATCTGCACCGTTTCTGACAACCCCGGACTTGTTTTAATCGCAACCCCGTGTTTGTGTAGTGTTTTATCATGCCATCTCGATACACCGCACAGGAATACGCCAACATGCATCTCATTTATGGAGAATGCTTATGCAACGCCAATGCCGCAGCAAGAGTGTATCGTGAGAGATACCCGAATGCTGAGCGTCATCCCGATCATCGAGTATTTATTAATGTGCATCGGTCATTATCAGAGGGTCGATTTCCTAGCCAAATGGTTAGCGAGGGAAGACCCGTTATGCCCTACGAAGCCGAAGTCTTGCAAGCAGTTGAAGAAGACAGAAGTATCTCAGTACGTGGAATTGAACAGAACATAGGAGTCCCCAAAAGTACTGCACATCGTATTTTAAAAAAGAACGAGTTTCACCCATACCATGTACGACGAGTACAAAGTCTGCTACCCCGAGACTACCCAGAGAGAGTACGATTTTGTCGAACGATGTTGCAGAGGCACCGAGAGGACCCGCGATTCTTTGAAAAAATTCTATGGTCCGATGAATCAACATTTAAAAAGGACGGTTACATGAACCTCCACAATTTGCACGAATGGCACGTGGAAAATCCAAATTTGATGCGGGAAGATAGATCTCAGTACCAGTTTAAAGTAAATATGTGGACGGGAATTTTGAATGGTAAAGTTATTGGTCCAATCGAGCTGCCGGAGAATTTAAATGCCCAGGGTTATTTGAACTTCTTACAGAACCAATTACCAGAATTATTGGAAGAAGTGCCACTGAACATTTACGGCAGCATGTGGTATCAACAAGATGGCTGCCCAGCGCATTATGCTCTCACTGTACGAGAGTTTCTCAATCGAGAATACCCCGATAGGTGGATTGGGCGGGGTGGTACAATTTCGTGGCCTGCCCGTTCACCCGATTTAAACCCCATAGATTTTTTTTACTGGGGTACGATAAAGGATAAAGTGTACTCTAAACCAATTCAAGATTTAGACGAGCTGCGCGAAAGAATTGCAGAAGCCGCTGAATACATCAACTCAAGAAGATACGCCCGTCTTATTACGCGATCATTTTTAAAGAGATGTAGAACTTGCATTGCAGCTGAAGGAAAACAGTTTGAACATTTGTTATAAAACTTCGTAAATCTGATTTAATAAAAATTATAATAAAAGAAATCCAACGACTGAATTTTATTTCAAATGCACCTAAAACCAACAATGTACTTTTTTTCCTCAATTAAGAAGTAGCAATTAGTATGTGTTATACCATTTTGGAATCCTGACTAAACGCGCCATCTTTTAAAGTTACTTGCCAAAATAGTGTAGTAGATTTTTTTTTCAGTACAGTCGGTTAAAGTTGGGTGATGTCATTATTTTGAATTCAATATTGGGCAAAAATCTAACATTTAATTTAAAACTGAGGCAGTTAAGTTTTAACTTTTAACTGTAATTTACAGAAGGGTTATTCATGGTTAGATCACAGAGAAAAAAACTATCGAAATGTTAATAATGTAGTCACAGGACTTGAAAAATCATCACAGGGTGTCACTTTTTGAGATTTATTTTTGAATGCTTATAATTCGAAAAGTACATGACCAAGATTTTTTTTTATATTTTTCTAATAGCTGTCACGACTTGGCCTATTGCCCGTTTTCGGCTTGACGTTGATTTCTGGGACACGTTGTATACTTTTGGGTGAAATGAAAATTGAAATGTCATCATTAATCTAAACATAGTATCTATACAACGTGTAACGTTAAATGCGCAAAACCTCAGACACCACAATTGATTTTTAATTCAGTTGACCTATTTCAGAGAGAAAATAAGTCATTAAAAATATTGTAAAGGTTATGTGCTGTTTTAGTGTTACTGGCCATTCTGATCGTTTCTTGCGTCTGCGACAATGCTCTATCGAGGGAGGAGTCGTCACCGGGCCGCTGCGCCGCGCTGACATTGGCTTGCTTGACCTATTAATAAATAGACAAGGCAACGTTTTAATGAAGATTTTTTGAAAAATGTGACCTATATTAAAAAGTGGTTCAATTAATTCTGCTCGTTATTCTGATCAAACTATTTTCAGGTTTTGCGCATTTAACGTTACACGTTGTATAAAAGAGAAAAGATTATATTTTTCAAGTTTAAATGGCTGAACGAATTTTGATGAAATTTGACACATGGAACACATCTGGTAATGTCACATTATACCGTCATCGCAACTGCACAGCTGCAGCACGGCGTCGTCGCCTCGAATTTAGACCACGGCTAGCCGCCAGCGCGCTAATTACGCGTCGTCCGCGAGGTGCAAGCTCGCAGTCCGCGCGCCGGACGCGAGGTGCAAGCTTGCTGTCACAGTGACCACAATTATTATACTATGGCATTTGTGATTATACACGCCTAGGACGACGGTGGTGCGCGGGCGACGGCGCAACGAGGTTGTTTCGCTGGCCACTCGAGCGACTCGCTGGAGTCGGCGCGCAGTAAGCACGCGGTCGGCGCGCTGTAAGCACGCGGTCCGCTCGCTTGCAGCGCGCGGGCTGCGAGTCGAGTTGCATGTTAGCGGCAAGCGCGCTAACTGCCCGCCCTCGGCTTTTTCACATTGACATTATGAAATATATTATACGACACACGATTTAATGCTCTAATTTGAATGACAAGTTGATTGCTGGGTTGGAGCGGTGCCGTTGTCGATGCCATGACCTTTATGCGGGTGAATCTTCGGGGCTAGTCAACTATAACAATGTCAAAGGGTTAGACATCTTTTATGATACTGGTGTTGATATTTTTTAACGGTGTAGTAGGGATCAAACGCAATTAATTACAAGATGCCGCAATCACCAATGCGATGGTCAACATAACCCGGCAGAGGTGACGTTGGTAACAAGCACCCCAATTTCATAATATACTTTCAATCGCAATCTGAAGAATTTTGACGGGAATTTCTTCATTTTAAAATAAATAAATAGTAATTCATTTCAGAATCACTTCCATATTGGTTAGTAACAAAGTAAACTTATAAACTAGTGTTCTTAAAATTTATTCTAAGGCACGCTGATCCTGGGGAATGTCTACTTGACTGCGTGCAGTCGTATCCACCGCCCCAAGATCGGAGAGTTCCACCTGTCAACCAACGTTCTAAGAATGGTAAGAATCGTTGATAAATTTGTCTGTTGACAACGTAACTCTGTCCTTCTCATACCTCTGATTTTTTTCATTCTTCGTTTCATATTCAGTCCATTCTTCTTTGGAATGCGCTTCCTCTTGATATCAGGACGGCCACTCGTCGGTATGCATTTAAGCGGAAATTGCAGAGTTATTTTCAAAATAAATAGCGTAGAGTCATCTCAACACCTCTCTTCTATAAATTTGTATATATTTATGTATTTGTCTCGTTTTTTTTTTAATTTTTTAATTTTGATAACTGTCCTGTCAACCAAAGCACCTACCATCTAATCTCTTCACCACCCTTGGGTGACTGGTAGAGAATGCCTAAGGCATTAACTCGTGTTGAAGATGATTATCCAGCTGATAGACATCTTCAACACGAGTTCTTCCAATAACAAAGTCAAACCTATTGTGATTTTAAGGAAATTATGCAACAAGACCCTAGTTTTCTTAGGTATCCATTTACTACTAAAGATAAACCTATTAAAACTTGTTATCCCCTTATAGATAATAGCGTGAAGCCTGAACAATTTAATATAAAGGGGCAGGCAGAGTTCGCAGTTGATTATGTATCTAATACCTATAGTCCGGGCAAGTAGTGAACTAAGCGGTATAAGCACGTTATAGAGGGAGCGTGTCACACCGTTGGGTAATCGCACACAGCTCTAAAACACACGAAGTTCTACAGTTCCTAATTTTTTTTTTTAACGTAGTTTAAATATTTTTGGGACAAAATATAACACAGTGTAAAAATTATGGGAATCGATTCAGTTACTTATTCTGAACAAACTATTTGAAATATACTAAAAATAATTTTGTACATTTATATCATACTCGTATTTATGATACTGCATTTTATCTGTGACTTAAAGTTCCTCTTAGACTAGCCGATGTTGTGCGGAGTCTTTTAAAACGTTATCGTTTAGAATTACTTGGACTGTGGAGTAAAAAGTTTGCACATTAAAAAAACACATCCAGTGTCTGAATGAATGAATCCATCCTTTTGCTATTGACAGCAATACGGACGAATTTTTTGATGCCTTTTGATTATTTTCCCTCCTTTTAATAACGTTGAGCCAGCTGGTCCATTCTGTAAAAATTTCACCGTGAAATCATAAGTGAAGTGAGCACTTAATAGTGTCAATCCTTACCATTAGGGAATGACAGAGCTCACTTTACACTCGCTTCACATAATTCTCACGATGAGATTTTTACAGAATAGCTCTGTTTTAACCCTTAAATGCATGATTTTTAATTTTTAAACAAATTAAATTTATTTGGACATAACAGTAGCTCTATAGTAAGGAAAAAATATTTAAAAAAATATATCCATAAAAATACTTTTGTTTTTTTTTTGTAAATGGCCTGGTGGAAATTTACATTTTTATGTAATCAGAACGGATGAATCTACTGGGAACTAAATGAATTGAATATCTCTAACAATTGGGGAATCCCCATGCTCTGTGGAAACGAAAATATGGCATTGGATCGGTTGATGAAAATTTCCATCACGATGCAGTTAAGGGTTAAAAGACGGCAGAACAGACCACAAACGTCCCACTACCAAGTTCGCGACGTTGTAACACACATCCACGTTTGCAAATGAAACTCGCAGCGTAGATTAGAAACTTGGGTGGCTATGCACTGAACTACGCTCAATACGCGGCACAATATTTTGCAGAACATAGCGCATGAACTGCTCCTGTTTTAAACTAATCTACCTGAGATACAGGGTGAGTATTTGTTTTGTTATTCCCATACAGACTTATGTATGGAGATAAAGGTTACTGTGAGTAGATATTATTTAGAACTATTGCAACTAAATGACCTAGGACTGATTGAACCAAAGTCGGATATCTTTTATCCGTGAAATAAAATTGGCATCTGACAGTTTTTGTTTAGAGAACATGTCAAAAATTCAAAATTTATTGACATTATAAGACGGTTGTTAGTAGGTACTTATGTGGAAGTAGCCGGGGGCGCAACTTGATCCCATAGGAATATTGGGATAAAAAGTATTTTTTGTCCTAATCCAGGTCATGGTATACCCATGTGTCAATTTTCATATAAATCCATTCAACCGTTTTGGCGTGAATGTGTAACAAAGAAACAGAAAAAAATCAAGATTTGATTTTTTTCTCTTCTCTTTATATTAGTTTATAATATAATAATAATAATAATAAATCCCTGGACATTTCACACAGCACCATTTGTCCCAAGCTAAGCAACCTAATGCTTGTGTTATGGTAACAAGATGGCTGATAAACTACTTATATACATTTTTTTTTTTTGTAAATACATACATATTATAGATAGAAAAACACCCAGACTCGGAACAAATACATGTAGGTCATACAAATATTTGTTCCGTGCGGGAATCGAACCCGCGACACGCAGCGCAGCAGTCAATCGCTTAACCACTGCGCCAACCGTGCCGTCAGACAAAAGTTTAGTTCAATTTGCCCTAAATTGGAGTTACTTTATTAATTAGTCTGTTGAAAAGAAGCAGAATAGGTATAAAAAATAACCTGGGGAATCGTCTCAGCTCAAGATAAAGCACTGTTTTATGTCACTTCTAGAAAAGCTTTCACCATCGTCGAGCACTTTATCGCTTATCATTATTCTGGTGGTGAGTTTTGGTCAAACGAGCAAATAGTATACTTTTTTTTTTCTAGCCTACGCTTTCTCCCTCCTGAGCAAAGGCCTCCCTCTATTCCTCCCATGACTCGTGGGCCGGCGGCGCCTGGAACAAAAAAGAAAAAAAAAAAGTTAAATTCTCATTTAAATATTTAAGTTATTTTTTTTATTCATTTCTTTAACTTACACGATTGGCTGTTGTCTAGTTAACCAATCGTAACCACCAACAAGTGATTTACAGCTACCTTTCAAAGATTAGATCCGAGATAATCTGTAATATGTCTCAGAACAACCTGTATAATAATTGTTGCAGTATTAATGCGTCTTTAATGAAGCTGTAGGTTTCTAGTATTCTCTAGTTCGAAGATTAGCAGTGAACTAATGCATTTACTGGATTCGCGCGAGGATTTAGCGTGTTCAGACTGTTAATTAATACGTACATAGATATCGTTTTTGAGTAGATCTGACGATGTATCCAGCTAATGCGCTATTGGAAAACAGCACGAACTTGTGAAAAGCAATTAATTCAAAATTAGTAAAACAATCTACGTAACTCTTTGCAACTGGGAGTAAAAAAACTCGCATAGACTAGTAAAAACTTAGTAATTGCTTGGAAAGAGTTCAGAGGTTCGAGAAAAAATACTGAAAAAAAGTCTCATGCAAGGTGATCTTCAGCAGTCAGACCCTTCACAAGTCAGAAATAATTTGTCTAGTCTACTTACTTCTCTAGTCGCACGATCGTGAGTATATGTGCGGAAGCGCCGTGATTAAAAAACGCAGCAATCCCTGATCCGCGTTTCAACGAACTGGCAGGACGAAACGTGCGCGCAGAGTGCAAAACTATTTTTGTCTCATTCTTAGATAGTTGCGTCCGCTAAAGTTGTTTACATTTTTATGCTCAGAATTTTGAAGTTGAAACTCACGATCACTTTAACTCGGTTGGAAAGGGGTAATATAACATCATGCTTGCTATCCCCGAGGAGTTAGGCAGAGGTCAATACCGACAGTTCAGCAGTAAAGTTGTGTTCAAGTCCCACGTAAGGGCTCCCGCAGATAGGCGGGACGCGACGGTGCGACGCGATTCTGGTAGAACAAATTCCACGTTTTCATAGAAATTGTTCCACTAGTGTCGCGGTGAGCTGTCGCGTCGCGCCTGTTTGCGGGAGTCTTAATAAGGGGCGGGCCTGCTGCTATCACTGGGGAACAAATCCAGACTTTAGGCTGCCACAAAGAAACTCCTGATGAAAAAAAAAACCCTATAATACTTTGCCCGACCTGGGAATTGAACCCAGAAAATCAATCTAATATTAAACGATCAATACAACGTCGACGTGGACATCACAACGTCGTTGTTTTACGTTGTAGGTACCAATCATGTGACTTTTTCAATTCATATGTTTTCAATAGTTTGTAAGCTGTTTATCTTGGGCATCGGTGAAGGAAAAACAACGTGAGGAAACCTGCCGTGCGATTCTGTAACCATCTCACCGTGAAAGCTTGGGTGAAGTGAGCGTGGAGTGAGCTGTCATTCGCTAGGGATTAACACTATTAAGTGCTCACTTCACTTATGATTTCACGGTGAGATTTTTACAGAATCGACCGGCGGGACTTAAAATAAATGTAAGTCTGAAATCGCCAATCTGCCTTGAGTAAGCGTGATCAATTGTCGTGCCTACTCTGTATGAGAAGAGGCTGTTTCCTTGCAGTGAGACAATACTAGTCTTGTATTATTATTATTATTTATTTAATGGCTAACATGTAGGTAAAATACTGATCAGTAGGCATGTATTCAAATTTCATGAGAATGAATTTTATATATTAAAATATATATAAATATTTAATATTGATTCTAATTATTACAATTTACATTATACTAAACATTTATAATTAAACTTAATAATAATAATTACAAAAAGTGTAATTATTATTATAAGTAATAATAATTATTATTAATTATAATAATAATTATTAAAAAAATATATTATATTTTACTTTCAAATTAATCATTATTATTAATTCGTTCATCCATTTTAGTCATAGAGGTAATTTAGTATAGTCATTTATTATTTCACATTTACGACAAGCATATTATTACAACGTCGATCGATTCACAATTTGCTAGTTTTAAATTCTTCAAATGTATAAGTACCCTTTATTTATTAGCAAAAATTTCAACTGTTTCGAGAAAATTGAGTAGTTTGGTAGGGATTTTAAAATTTCCGGTAGCTTATTAAATATATTACCCATCACTTCTGCAGAGTTTCTCTAGCTTTATTTAATTTTACCCAGCACGGACTGGTATTATTACAGTAACTTCTTACAACCAATTAAAAAACCAATGTAAATAATCCAAATGAAATAATTCCCATTATTTCACTCCAAAACCAAATCTACCTACTTCAACCTAATCAAATAAAGTACCCACGCACACCCACATTAATTATAATTACCTTCCTTTGGAACATCATAACAATCTCTTTAAAAATTACAGCTTACACACGGTACCTGCCCAAAATCCCGTAGTTAGAATAAATTAATTTCAACTCCACCTTAATTGAGAGGGCCCACAGAATTCTTGTGATCCTACAGACATAAAATATGTAGGTACAGAAGGTTGGTTTCATACAACGAGCGAGAACGCACGCACACATAGACATGCTTCACGTACAGCGAGTGCGAGCGCACTAGCGACTGGTCTAGGTGGCGTTGTGTGAAAGTTGTGGAATATTTTATTATTATTATTTGTTTGAGATGTCCGTACGTATGTGTCTACAGTCTGCGGGTCTACTCCTTAAGAAGACCGTAGTTTCTCCCGAATTTACGGGAGTTTCCTACGCCTTATCATACGCGGATATAAAAGTAGTGGGTTTCCAAACTAAGAACGAATGACAAACTATTTGACAGTTGTCCCTACGCCCGTTGTGTCCTCGCCCGTCCGTAAAATTGAACTTCACACTAGTTTTGACGGATCAACTATTTTGAACGGGCCCGTACCTTCGTTAACGGGCTAAGGGAGAAGACAAAAGTATTTGGTGAATCTGGTGAAAATATAACAAATGGTTCAGAATACATACCTGTGGACGTGGATGCCAATTTGTAGTGCCACATTTAAATTGAGTGCTTCAATTAGGTTATTTTTTTTTTTAATTAATACACGAATTTCTAATTCAAAAATCACCTTAAAGGAGTTTCTCATTTGAAAAATTGAGGTTTATTTTATAAACTCGATTGTTTTTCAATTACAATTTAGTGATATTATTTTATGGGAAAATGGTGGTATATTCTAATTATAGATTTATGTGTTACTTTTTACCTTTAATGAGTGATTTCATATCAATATAACCTAAACACGGTTTGTTTACACTTCCATCAGGTAGTTTTTTAACAGACTATACAGGATGGCAAGGACATCAACGCGCAAACTGAAACCATGAATTCAGCACATGATTCTAAACCCCCTAACGTCGATATTTTTCGTCGGTTATAAAAAAAATCATCTGTTTTATAGAAAAGTTCAATACCTACGGGGTCAAAATGTACGGTGTAAAGCAACATTTTTTATTATGTTATTTGAAAAATGTGAACTCGGGGCAGTTTAGAATCACAAACTCTATGATAGCAAGTTGTGCGTCGATTTCCATGCCACCCTGCATGTGTGCGCTCGCCTGTTTTTTTTCCTTGTATGGAGTCGACCTTCTGGTACCTATACGAGTATACATTTACGCTAAAAAGTCTAACTCATTATTTATTCTTATAATGCCTCTTAACCCGACAGCTTTTGGGTTAATTTGCTAAAGGTCTTGTGACAAAAAAATACGTGTTTTGAATATTTAATTTAACATCTAAAACCTATTTAGAATCCTACATCTTTAATCATAATATATGTCCGTTAATTGTGTGCCTTGATGCTTAGGAAGTGAGAATTGTGTGCCGGATGGAGGTTGAATATTCTATTAATTGTAGATTGACTTTACACTTTGCGCGCTCTCTGCTAACAGCGAGACGTAGAGCTGTGTGCGAGAGAGAGCGCGCAAAATGTAGATGGCGTTATCGCGACAACGTAGCCGTAGTTTTTAGTATCGCCATGTGTTGTGATGGCTTCTGATGGGACGCATCGGAAGAGATTCAGATCGCATCAGCAGTGCGATTCTGTAACCATCTCACCGTGAAAACTTAGGTGAAGTTTGCGTGGAGTGAGCTGTCAGTGTCATCCCACGTGATACTAGGGATCGACCAAGCATACATTTACAATCTTAGTCGAGATTTTAATAATATTATTTTATGCTAATTCTATTGATCATCACTAGATAGTATAAAACAAAGTCGCTTCCCTGTCTGTCTGTCCCTATATATGCTTAGATCTATAAAACTACGTAACCGATTTTGATGCGTTTTTTTTTAATAGATAGAGTGATTCAATAAGAAGGTTTATATCTATAATACATGCATAATATAGTAGAGAAACACTGATAATTTTAGAGGTTTCTAATGTGATGTCGTAAATAAACACATTTTTTTGCGCTTACATTGTAAACGCTGGCTGAACCCGTCGAGATAGATCAAAATAATGTACTACAGTATTGTACACCTTAAAAAGGTCTACAAAAAAGTCCGCGAAGGTATATGTCTATCTCTTAGGGATAACCCACAATAACCATTTTTTATCCTATACTTTTTACGAGAAATAGTAGCTCTAAAATTATCAGTTTCTCCATTGCACCCGTGCGAAGCCGGGGCGGGTCGCTAGTTTTATATAATTTCAATGCTAGTATTTTAATTGCCATTGCCTTGCAATTGCCATAGCTTAATGGCATTACCATTTTTTCGTGATCTCAGATTTGGTTCCATACTGAAAGTTATTCATATTCATGGGTGGAACACCTTGTAGAAATTTGGAGCCGGTAAAAAAAAGCACGCTGTATAGCCTATTGCCTTCCTCAACAATTGGAATATCAAATTCAAAACATTTTTTTTTTGGCAGTTTCAGAGTCAAGCGCGTTCAAACCAACAAACTCTTCAGCTTGATTGTTCATCATCAGCCCATAGCAGTCCACTGCTGGACATAGGCCTCTCCTATTGCACGCCATTCAACTCAATTTTCGGCAACTCTCATCCAGCTGCTACCAGCCATCCTGCGAAGATCGTCGCTCCACCTAGCCTGAGGGCGCCCTTATGTTTACCGATTCACGGTTTCCACTCAAGAACACGTCTACCCCAACGGTCATCGGTTCTACGGCTAATATGACCGGCCCGTTGACACTTCAGCTTGCTTATTCTGTGACCTTTGTCGACCGATTTGGTTCTCTGCCGGATCACCTTTTTGGATGAGTTTTATTATTAGTATACAGTGTGAGTCTTTATAAAGTGCACATATTAAAAAGGGTGAAAATATAAACAATTTTATCGACGGAAAAAATATCAAAAAAAAAAATTTTTTAAATGGTAAAAAATGGTAAATTTTCTTTAAAAAATCATGAATGAGGTTTCTTTTTCAAAAAAATATGGCTTTATTAGCTTGGCCTATTATTAGAGATCATTATTAATTTTGTTTTGTTTTAATATGACATTTAGTTTAAAAGTAGTAACAGTTTGTTTGCATGGGGTACCCAGACGAGAGTAAAAAAAATGAAAAATTAAAAAATTTTTTTAGATTTTTTTTGACATTTTTTCCGTCGATAAAACTGTTTATATTTTCACCCTTTTTAATATGTGCACTTTATAAAGACTCACACTGTAGCTTAAAGACCTAACATCAAACGAGAAAAAAAAATTTTTTTGCCAATTAATCTCCACATCTATTCTGATAAGAGTAACAAGAGGTACCGTGTTATTGCTGGTTCAGTAAATGTTTGGTTAATAATTTAACGGTTAAATAGCGTGGCTAAAGCGGGCTACTTTAAAGGCAGCACTCTCGGTACGGCAATTATTAATGAGTCGATATTGGTTAGCGTGCGGAGCTACGAATTGGTTTGGAGTAAGGTTTTGTGGTTTTGAAGGGTAGGTCGGGTTGACCTTCGACAGAGGGTGTCGTAAGGGTAAAGTTTCATATAATATACACGGTCACATTTCAATTACCTAGTAAAACTCCGCAGATGTGATGGGATCGATATTTGAAAATGATCAAGCAAAAAAAAATACAACATTATTTTTAAACCTGAATATATGTAGTTTGTTCAGAATAATTTAAATCGAATCCAATAATTTTACATTATGTTATATTTTGTCCCAAAAATATTTAAAAAAGGACACCGAGCGACATTAAGTACATATTCGCAATTATATGCGCACAACACAGGTAACGGCCGGTCATAGCACCGGCACCGGGCATTAGCCGCGGGCGCACAGCGGAGGAGGCGCGTATGGCGCGGGGGCGCCGCGTGATGTGAGCATATTTTTGTACGGACATCCAGGTAACACAACAAGCTTATACTCGTAACTTTGTGATTTTTAATGATACGAGTTTTGTACATAGATTCTTTACATTTAAATACTAGACACGTGTTTCGGGTTTCGCATATACTTAAACTAATGTTGTATATTTGATTATAACTTTTTTTGAAGTCTAATTTAATTTGACCGTGTATATTAATAATATAATACCTACATATCTTCATTACTTTCTAAGTAAATGATAGACTCCTTGATAGTTCAAAAGTACCTTTAAATGGTATGATTAAATAAATGCTTTGACATTGATCTAACCCCATTGATTGATTCTCGCGAGATAATAATGGTGGCATCATTTCTTTAACACCGCAAAAAAAATCAGCTGTACCCTTCATTTATGTTCGCATAACTCGTCAAAATGTAGGGAACAGCAGTTTTTTATTCGCGACCGATTTCGTTCATTTTTTATATATCGTCAGAAAAGACAAGAGTGTGGTATAATTTATTGCATATTATGTGATTTCCATACCGTATAAACGTTTCTTAAAGTTAACAGACTTTTAAATGTCAAAAAACGCGTGGTTAATAAGTCGCTTACTCGTATCATTACGACACTTAAAGCAACGTTTATAAATATACTCCTAACGGGCCTCTACTAGTTGGTTTCGCCCCATAATACGCCTTCCAAAGGTCCGGGACCACAGGGTAACGAGATATACAGAGGGGGGTATCAACCCTGAAGGAGGTGAATGTGCTCATGAAACTCAACAACTTTCCCCAAAGAACATAGGTCGAAATATGAAAAAAAAATTTGGCCCTCCCATAGTAAATCAATCAGCTGGTAGTCAGTTTTGTAAGGGAGGGCCAAATTTTTTTGGGGAAAGTTGTTGAGTTTCATGAGCACATTCACCTCCTTCAGGGTTGATACCCCCTTCCGTTACACGCTGTATAGGATAAAATTGAAAACTCGCGACAAATCGAAATAGGAGGTGAAGTAACTGTTACATAATCATAATAAACTAGCTGCGCCCCGGGGTTTCACGCGCATAAGTCTCGATCCCGTTGGGATATTGGGATAAAAGTATTCTATGTGTTGAAGAAGTAACAAACATACAAACACACACACATACTCACCAAGTTTCGCCTTTATGATATTATAGTGTGATTTTCATTTCCCAAATCTAAATTCTTCAAGTAGACACGAATTATCGTCAAATGAGTTTTTTTTTTTTTTCAAAATGTTCAAAGCACATAAGAAAACTAAAGTATCAATTTTAGCGCGCGCCCGATAAGCAATCCAGTCATCGCTGAGTTCAAATCATGAAGCAAGTTGGCCACGTGTTGAATTAGCCGTAATTTTGACCGTTGCTACGACAAAAGAGCGCGTGCCGACATCGTAAATTGCTCGCCGACGCGGACGTATGTGCATCCTTTTCCTCAAAAACAACATGTTCTAAATTTTCTTTACTGCACGCTGAATTAGATATTTTAATTTGTCGCACTTATTTAATTTCATCGTGTATAATAATAATATTGTTAAACTACAGGCACTCCATTCCAATTTCTAGCTCCTCGTTACCCACGAACTGTAATGGATGCCTCGTGATGAGCGATTTAGCCTATATTGATTGAATCCCGAGCAAAATCGCCTGTTTTGAGTATCATGTTCATTGTACGCCACTAATTTGTCATGACAACGGGAAGCTGATTATAATATTATTCTCTGAATATCGTAATTTGAGTACCTACATGATATCACGCGTGTTTTCGCAAACAGTAAGGCTTATTAATTTTATTAATATATTAATTGTATTTTTTTAATTGGAATATAGATACTCCTCTGTACCTAAATTCCAATTTAAAAAATACAATTCTAGATTATGTAACATAAAGTTGTACAGTTAACCACTTTTAAATAAGTGTAGCTTCTATAGTTAAAAAAAATAATAAAATATTGGATAAAATATACATTTTAACATTTTCCAAAACCCTGAAATTTTGGAAGCAATGTTTTATCCTAGATAAACATAGGTATGTGCCATTATAATTTTATTTTAACACCATTTTATACCACGTTTCACGCTTTATGTTATGCATGCATAAATGATTTATTATGTACCTATCTCCTTTATTTAATGAAATACATATAAATAATATTTTTAAAATATTAGAATATAAAAAAAATAAAAACATTTAAAAATATTAATAAAATAGTATCCCACTGGTATCGGGAACAGGGTCCAAGCTACCGGCGGTTAGGGCTCCAGGGAGAGCAATCTCTTCACAAGGCGGGTAGTCTCCAGAAGTACCGCTTTCTGAATCAAGCCCAACGAAGGCCTCCTCAGGTGTTGGTTGAGGCTCATGGCTATTAACCCATTGGCTGGTATAGGATCCCGTCGTTGTCCATCCGTATGAACTTTTTTCTCAGGACACGTATTCCTGAGAAAAAAGTTAGAGTATCAAGTTGGATTTGATATCGAATAATCAGATCTATGGTTCCTTGGAACTGTAGAAATATCAAGCTTCTAAGACGTTGACTTAGAAGCTGGCATAAATTGCCATTCATGTCGCATATTTTAAAACTCGCAAATAAAAAACCCTATGGGTGTACCTTATGGGTTCTCATTATTCCTGTTAACCTAGAATAATTAAATTTGGCAAGAAGCAAGGTCTCACAGCACAAATAGGTACAGGAAAATATCCGAAATTCGTTCATTTGTAATTTTATTTGGAAACGAAAATGTATAGGCCGTATCTTGAATTTAGTTTATTCAAATCGGTTTACTCTCCAATCTAACAAAATATTTTGTTACTGCATAGTAAAGTTTGTTCTTTAATCCTGAATTGGAAATTCGTAATTATTATTGTATGTCCGTGAATCTGTTACCAGCATAGCAATAGATTCACGGACATACAATAACATTGAATAATATACCTACTTGCATAGCAATCATACTTTGCCGTTTCATCTGATTATTTTGCGTATACTTACAACAAAAGATTCAAATTCAAACACTCTTATATGGGCCAGGCGAAAAGTTTCTGCAGGCGGGAAGGGATTGTGTTTTGTTTTCGTCGTGTTTGATGAGAGGCAAGCCGGCGCGGGTGAAACTTGATTTTTTTCTGGGTTTATGCCCTCTCTGAAGGGGGATGCACTAAAGTAGCCTCATCATCTGCCTAGCCTTTTCCCAACTATGTTGAACTATGTTGGGGTCGGCTTCCAGTCTAACCAGCTGAATACAAGTATTTTATATGGAGCGACTGACTATCTGACCTCCACAACCCAGTTACTGGGAAATACGATACCCCTTGGTAAGACTAGTTGTAAGACTTTCGGGCTACTGACGACCCGTAACGACTGTCAAAGATGCACGAATGACAGCCGGGACGAACGGCTTAACGTGCTTTCCGAGGCATGGAGGGGTCTTGGTATGTGAAGATGGTCACCCATCCAAGGACCAACCGCGGCAAGCGTAGCTTAATCTGATCGATCGACCCGTGCACTAAAGTGGCCTGCGAAATTAAAATTTTCTTACGTTATTAAAATTTGCAGTTTTCTGGTCATTGTCAGATTACTGTATGTTGATTACAATAGATAAGCATTATTTATTGTATAAATAAAATAATTAATAGTTGGTGTTCATTATGTCGCACCCACGGTGCAATAACGTCACTTATGCAAATGATGTAATATTTCAGGAGAAGCGTTTAAAAATTCGCCATCCTATTATAATGTTCTTCTTCCTCTTCTTGACTATAGAAATTAACTGGTAATAAACTACAACTTTGAACTTCATATTAAAGTTAAAGCGAACATCTCACAATTTTGTAATAAAATAATATAAACGTTTAACATTTTCAACCCTCCCAAATTGCATGAGTGACGTTATTGCACCGTAGGTGCGATGTAGTGGAAGAATAATTAAATGAAAAATATTACCCAGAAATTACCAAGACACACATTACTCATAAGTATGCTTCCCTCAAGGTATTAAATCCTCTGCTACAATCAGGAGCCCGTCAACCAAATCACAGTGGGTACTCAGCCAACCTGCCTATCAGCTGGGATATTAATTTGGTAGTAGCACTAAATAGAAAGGTTCAGAAGGTAAGCTCCACCTGTACGTCTAATTAGCCTGTTATATCCCACTACTGGGCAAAAACCTCAGCCTTTCCCTTTTCAGACACGTCTGCAATTGAGGGCCAGTACCTCAAATAGGAGTGAAATTCATCCGCTCATTTTACCCACTATTCGGGGCACACCAAGTTAACTTGCAAATCGCAAAAAATCGTAAGAAAATTTTACCCTGACGCTTTCGCCTTAAGGCTCGTACAGACAGGCGCGACG
This sequence comes from Eremobia ochroleuca, assembly GCA_949629135.1. Lineage (NCBI taxonomy): Eukaryota > Metazoa > Arthropoda > Insecta > Lepidoptera > Noctuidae > Eremobia > Eremobia ochroleuca. The sequence continues at coordinate 6,926,251 of OX451410.1, forward strand.
CTATTCTGTGATATATATCCGTAGAACAATTTCTATGGAAACGCGAGCGACAATTCATACAGGGGCGACCTGTCGCGGCGCAACCATTTTGTATGGCGACGCGGCGATATAGCGGCGATATTCGCGCAGCGGCCGCGACGCCATACAAAATGTTCCTTTTGTATGGCGACGTGGCGATATCGCGGTAGTGGCCGCGATTCGCGTCGCTCTAGTGTGAAAGGTGTTGCGGTACGATAATATCGCAGAATCGCCCCGCGCCACGTCGCGCGACAAGTCGCGCCAGTCTGCACGAGCCTTTACGATAGTTATAAAACTCCGTACGTACGCGTTTATGCGTGCGAGCGCCTGTTTTCGCTCGCTGTATGGCGCCGGCCTTCTGTACTCATGTATTTTGTGGTGATGGCGTGGACTTTGAAAAGGGTTCCGTAGTGATAAGGCATCAGGTGGCTTGCTAGTCAAGGTTGGTAAGGGTTTAGACACGTTTTAAGTTGTCATAGTGAATGTATAGTGCGTTTGGTTGAAATGTTCATTTGAATTGTTTATTTAACTCGGTCCTACTAAACAAGTAAAATTTGGACTAATTTGGTTGCTGGTTGACCCTCAAACGTATAATTATGACAAACCCATGACAAATATTTTACTGTTCAAGAAGTATGGTTATGGAATAATTTCCCTGTGTCGGTAAGGCGTGCTCAGTCTTTGTCCACTTTTAAAATTTTGATAAAAAAGCACTTCCTCTCTCCTTAAACAGCATCATTATATTTTCTTTACTCCTGTTTCATGTCTATTGCTATATGTATATATTTATTTAGATAAGTTTAATATACTTTATGTATGTATTCATTGTATCTGTGTAAATGGTACACCACAGACTACCTACAGTATTTGTCTTTCCTTCCCTTTTCAATCCATCCAAAGTTGTCTTTAAAAGATCGCTCTTAGCGATAAGACCGCACATTCACCCTTTGTAAAATTTCTAATTATGTATGTCTGTAATTTATATGGTGTACATAATAAAGAGTATTATTATTATATTCTTCTCTGAAATCTTTATATGAATATAATGTCACAGGATAGCTTTTACCAGAAGTGGTCATCGTATTAGTGGTTCATCAGCTTCAATGTCATCAGGATTGTACCAGAGTATAGTAGTTCGTCGTGTACGTGGTACGACACCGGCTTTTCTGACCTCATCTCTGTTATCAGAAGAGAGCCGCCATGCAACCATCGATGCGACGCTCTGCTGGAGTGACTCTCACTAGCCAGTGTCACTCTTATCTGACCTCTTCGGTGATTTTAGTAACTTCGTAACAAAACTACACGGCTACACTTGCAGTGCTCCTCCGTTCTTATTAACGTCTTTCTCATCCACTATGTTAAGGAGAAGATGATTGATTCACGTGCTCTTTATAATATAGTCAGCACTTGCACTACAGTTTAAGTTCACTCACACTGCACTAAACTAACTCAAAAGGTTTTAACTCTTTTTAGTTTTCGCACTAGATCAGTGTTGTCAAGGAGTACTATGTATGATACGTAGGTTTGCAACATTTGGCAACACAATATGTAGGCATAAGAAAAAGTATAAAAACAAGTGATATTGACATTTAAAGAGCTTTAAAGAACCTACCTCTCCGCCATTTTGTATTTTTTTCAAAATGGCGGCCACGCATGAAACGTATATCAATTGATAGCTGACATCAATGCAAACAGAAAACACAATAAGACAAAACCCCGTAAAGTATCACGTTTTCGAGATGTTAACGTTCAACTTTCATCACGTGACATTCATATTTTTTTATCCTAAGCAAGTATCTTTTTGCACAGTTTGCATGTTTGAAATAATCACTCTGAATGTATATAATAATCAGGAATATAATCTCAAGCACGCGAGTTCAGGCTCCATATTAAAAACTTCAATACCCTTTTGAATTACTTCGCTTATTTACAAATCTATCACGTGCTAATGAGTTTCAAATAAAAACTTTACTGTTACTCAGACTGATAAAAGAATAATATTCTTTAAAGAATACTTTAAAGAATATTATTCTTTTATCAGTCTCGACATGACATCGCTCGATTAGAAAGGATCAATCGTCTAAAAAACATAATTAGAGTTTTATGTCACCTTTGTATGAAGGGTCACCTTTACTAAAAGTATTTACTTGTAATCCTGGCACCTGCTGATCTTCGTTGGAATTAAAATCTGAAAAGATTACTTTCGCATCTCGATTCAGTAATATTAAGAAAAATCTTTAAAAAACGACTTAGTTTTTTTTAGGTCGCTCGTCGGTGACTGATCTTTGACTTTGAGCTGGCCTAACGTAGTACGGAGATTCAATAGCATAAGTAAGTGACAAACATGCAGTCAAAGTGACCACTGCTCTGCCAACGACGACGCCTTGGAAGTTTTGGGTCAACATATAAATTTATTTTGTTTCAGAATAAAAAAACAGATTTGCGGTTTACAAAAACAATTTTTCAAGTAAAAATAGAACATTCCACAAATTAGTGTGTCGTTACTTTCTGTAACAAGCTTTGAAGCTTTGAAATACTATCGTACCAGCGACACGAAGAAGAAGAAAAATAGAATAAGACACCTTTATTAAAATTGACGTAGCCCTAAGCCAGCCCTTTATGACATATACATATGTAACTACATGCTTAAATGCACTACGGTCTCTGTTCATGGAACTACATAATATATCAGCAGCGGAGTACAATCGTATACCCACATTGGCGCAATGTTATATTTATACAAGTCACGGCTTAGCTTAGGCACTAGTCTCCCACAAATGAACATTGTCCTAAATCATAATTATTATTATTAATGTCATTTTTAAGCTTTAGTTAATAAGTGTTATTTGTGGAAGAAAAATAAACATTTTTATTATTATTTATTATTATATTATTATTTAAGTCTCACCCTCTACCTTTTCCGAATTATGTTGGGGTCTGCTTCCAGTGTAACTGGATGCAGCTGCATACCAGTATTCTACATGGAGCGACTGCCTATCTAACCTCCACAACCCAGATACTGGGTCATACGATACCCTTTGGTAAGATTAGTTGTCAGACTGTAAACGATCCATGAATTACAGCCAGGACCAACGGCTTAACGTGCTTTCCGAGGCACGAAGGGGTGTAAAGACGGTCACCTATACGCGGCCGAACGTGGCAAGCGTAGCTTAACCAGCAGGCTAATTCGGTAACACACTATAAGTAGCAGTGTGTTTCATTTTGGCAGTTCAACCACATTCATTTCGTTATTTATGTTGTTGAGCAGACACGTTTTCGAACATATGGAGCAATGGATTAGCAATATGCTTCAAAATGATTCAAATTGAGAGTAATAGTGTGTTACGCAAAATTTAGGATGCTGATCGATCGACCCATGTGGTTGTTATTACATAGCCACGGGCCCCCGTCTAATGTAACTATGCAAGGATAAAGCACTGACCAATCAATGTCATATCTATATCTATCAAGTTCATGTCACTTTTTCCAATAGTCAGCGTAGCCTGAGATTACCTTAGATGGTACTGAAAGTAGTAAATTGAAAAGGAAGAAAGAGAAAAAACGTACTTATTGGGAATCGCACAGAGAGATAATTACATAAACTGAATATTATGAAAAACATAGAAAATAAAAAGATTCTGTATAGGGCGAACAGGAAGGAAAAGAACACAAATTTTGTTAATCCATAAGTCAGAAATAAAGAGATAAATTATTGTATAATGCAAATCCATCTTCCAACCAATTACTCCGTACATAAAGTAATAATATATTAAGTTATAATGCCCCAATACATCATAATCGAAAAATCTAAAAAAAAAAACAAGGAAGTACCGGGAACAACTCTCCATCCCACACTTTGTTAATTGCAGTGTTAAATTGAACCAATTTGGTCAATTTTGTACCAACACTCCGTCTAAATGATTCATTATAGAATGCTGCACCATGATTTATGTTCAGAGAAATTAAACCAATTATTAAGCCCTGTTTTTTGTCGATCAACGTAGTTTAGGAGCTGGGAAGTAGATTTTTGCGTCATTATTTTAAATTTATATTCTTTCTACGAAAAAAGAATGGTTTATTGTGCGCAAGTAAAGCAAATTATAGACCAGACCACCGGGTTAATTGCATGACACACTAACAGTTCCAATGGCATTAATTTTGACAGTTCAACAACATTAATTCATTTACGTTGTTGAGCAGACAAATTTTTCGAACATATGAAGCAAAAGATTAGCAATATCTTTCAAAACGGTTCAGATTCTGTTTGATAGTGTGTTACGCAGTTAGGCATATTACCAGATTAATATTTCAGACGAAACGCTCAGTTCATGGGGTCCGAGTTCGTGTCTCCAAGGAAATTTCTCGCCGATCGGTCGAAACTTCAGTTAGAACTTTGTACGGAAGGAGAACAATACAGTTTGAGGGAGCGCAGCTTTATAATAAGTTACCTAAAATTTTTAAAAATAAATTAAAGTTGTATTTGGCCAAACAACAATAATAAACGACCACCAGTGTATGTACGATAGATCGAACGACAACTATGTTTATAATAATAATATTTTATTTTCGTTAAGTTTCTCATATTTAAGTGAACTATGTATGTTCTTTTTTGAGAAATGAACTTCTTTAAACCGAAACTTCACGTGCTAGAGATTGGGCTCGTTCTTTGGCCCAAGAATTAGCATTGCCATTTAATGTGGGAATGCTCCACGTCTTCTAGGCATGTTCCCGGATGACAGCGATGCAGACGAGTACTTCGATGTCTAAGTGTCCTTTTGTTTTTCTATTTATTTGTATGGTTAGTTAGTCATTTAATTTTGTACGTAGTGTAAATAATTAGTTGTGCTAAATATTGTAAAAGGTTTCATAATAAATCGACAATTTTATTTCAGACCTATTTCACACTAACACTTTCCTCCCATCAACAAAGAAAAAATGTCACAAATTAATTATTAATAATAAAACTAAAGAGTTTGTTTTTTTTTTGTTTATGTTTGATTAACGCTAATCTCTGGAACTGCAGATCGGATTAGAAAAAATCGTTTTTTACTTGATAGCTTGAGGGGCCCGTGGGTAAATAATAATAGCCGCACAGGTCGATCGATCAAGTTAAGCTACGCTTGCCCCAGTTGGTCTGCGGGGTCTTTACATACCAAGACCCGTCCGTGCCTCGGAAAGCACGTTAAGCCGTTGGTCCCGGCTGTCATTCGTGGATCTTTGACAGTCATTACGGGTAGTCAGGAGCCCGAAAGTCTGACAACCAGTCTTACCAAGGGGTATCGTATTACCCAGTAACTGGGTTGTGGAGGTCAGATAGGCAGTCGCTCCATGTAAAATACTGGTATTCAGCTGCATACGGTTAGACTGGAAGCCGACCCCAACATAGATGGGAAAAGGCTAGGCGTAGATGATGATGATGATGAGCCCAATTCTTGAAGAAGGCTATTTAACATCACGCTATCACCCTTAAGAGCCAAGCAAAAGAAAAAGAAGTCAGAAAAGCGCTAATCGAATACGAACTGATAGCGTGGGTAGGTGATCCGATGCGACGGGATCTTCACGAGATAGATCGGGAGAGCAAGAAATTTCACGCGAACTAACTCACGGGAAGAAGCAGTAAATACACTAATTTACTTCTGGGTTTTTGCGTATTTAACATGCTGTAGACTGATTAGATTCAAACGTAGACCATGGTTATCTATGACATCAAATAAACTAACAGGAATACTTTTTAAATGGAATTTCAGAAGCTTCATCAAAACTCGTTTGTGAAGTTTACTTCAACTTAATTTGACAGTGTTAATTAATCTGGAAATGGTTTTCTGTTCAGCAACGTTATTTTATGTGTAATTTGTTCAATGTTTAGTCTAGTACATACGTTTTTTTTTTTAATCAAAATACAACGTGTAACGTTAAATGCGCAAAACCTGAAAATAGTTTGATCAGAATAACGAGCAGAATTAATTGAACCACTTTTTAATATAGGTCACATTTTTCAAAAAATCTTCATTAAAAACGTTGCCGTGTCTATCTATTAATAGGTCAAGCAAGCCAATGTCAGCGCGGCGCAGCGGCCTGGTGACTCCTCCCTCGATTAAGTGTCGTCGCAGACGCAAGAAACGATCAGAATGACCAGTAAAACTAAAACATTACACAAAACCGTTACATTTTTTTTATGACTTATTTTCTCTCTGAAATAGGTCTCCTTTTGACAGATGAATACCTAAACCATTGTTTACATTTATTTTATTGCTGAATGGGCCGGCTCTTGATCTCGATCACGCCTGATGGAAAGCGATGGATGAGGTCTGTGATGGAACGAGCGTGCCCAGAAGATGCCTAAGGCACTGGAACTCCCACGCATCGATGAAACACAGCAGGCTGCTTATCGGTTGCTTATGCGGTTTATCTATAGTGCACCCTATTTAGCCAGTCATGTTTAAGTCATTATTGCCATCAACCGAAACACAAATCCAGAAACGGGGCTGCTACTTAGAAATTCCAGTTGGAAATACCCAATAACACTGCCCGACCTGGGAATTGAACCCAGGACCTCATGATCAGCAGTGGCGCTTGTAACCACTAGATCAACAGTCACCACCACTTGGTATCTATTTGCAGCATACACTACGATAATGATACAATAGAAGAACTTGAAACTACCAAATTCCCGGGACTCGAAATTGATAAGAAACTAAATTGGAAATCACATATTAATATTTTATGCAAAAAAAGTAGGAAGTCTGCGTACGCCCTTAACACTTCATCACCTATAATAAGCACGGATGCTCGTCTGACTGCTTATTATGCCATAATAGAATCACACTTACGGTATGGGATCACTTTTGGGGAAATTCCACTGAAAAAGAAAACACCTTCAAGGCACAAAAAAAAAATGCATTCGAGCTATGTTTAAACTTAAAATTAAAATCAAAAGTCATTTATTCCAACTAGGCTGAGAATCAGTACTTTTCGAACGTCAAAATTACAAAAGACCGTCCCCCAAAACGCCCGCCCTTTGCCACTTCCTAGTGCTTTCAAAACAACGGATAGCTGTGTACTGCCGGTCGATTCTGTAAAAATCTCAACGTGAAATCATAAGTGAAGTGAGCACTTCATAGTGTTAATCCCTAGCGAATGACAGCTCACTCCACGCTCACTTCACCCAAGCTTTCACGGTGAGATGGTTACAGAATCGCACGGCAGTACTTTAAAAGTACAAAATATTAACATTGTCCGGTCTGTAAAGAAGTAGCTGTGTTTGTGAAGACAAACCCAAATGGTATAGACGTCTGGATGACGTAGTTCCCCGCAATAGACGTGATAATAGCGTGCTATGTCTACAATCATCCAAGACAGCACTTATGGGCAAAAGTGTCTACTGCATGGCTCCAGCAATCTTTAATAAAATACCGAAGAGTTGGTAAGAGCTGCCGCTTTCTTTATTAAAAACAAAAAAAAAAGACTTCAAAGCTTTTTAGTGGTGAAGGGTTATTATAATTTAAGTGAGTTGCTTAACGAGAAAGATTTTTGAAGTTGATTTTTTTTTTTTGTTTTGTGTATCTTTTGCGTGCCTACATGGTAAAATATGGCTGATCTCGTAATCATTTTGTATTTTATACCCATATTTGCAAAATAAAATTATCTTTATATTTAATCTTGCCAGCGTCTTCCAGAAGCCCAGTTCACCGAAATAGATCATTTTAGTTAACTTCGATTAGGTTCTGTCCTACCTTCCCACATATCCCAACCCATTTGTTTCCTTAAAAAAGTAATAAATCGTATTTTTATTGATATTTCGTAATTTTCAGTACAAAAAAACAACAAAATCTCGATTTACTCAAAATCCTTCATTTTAAATTACGTTCCTTTAATTTTATAAATTACTTACCTGCTACACCTTCATTTTGGACCGTGTTTCGCGACCGGGCTTGCCGGTTAGAACACCCAAAATAATTTATTTACCAAATTTTTATAAATAAATTCACGTTTTTTCACTTTAATTTTAAAAAATTGTTCTGTACTATATTATATATTGTATTATTACTGTATATTATTTATTATTACTGTACTATATTCTATACTATTATCATCATTTTTTCAAAAAATGAAAAAATGAAAAAAAAAAAAAAATTTTTTTTTCATCATTTTTTTTTTCTTTTGCGTGCCTACATGGTAAAATATGGCTGATCTCGTAATCATTTTGTATTTTATACCTGTATTTGCAAAATAAAATTATCTTTGTCTTTAATCTTGCCAGCGTCTTCCAGAAGCCCAGTTCACCGAAATAGATAATTTTAGCACTGCATCTCTCAATATCTCAATTTAATATGACATCGGATTTCGGATTGCGAGCACGATGTTGTCTTCAGAAACTCATTAGGGCTTACTCCGTGAATGGTTTGGATGATATTTAATGTTCAATTCCAATACTGTTTTTTGAGCTAGATTTATTTTATGTACATACTTTATTTCAAAATAATAATAATAATATTCCACAACTTTCATACAACGCCATCTAGTCCCAAATTAAGCAGAGCTTGTGCTATGAGTACTAGACAACTGATAAACATACATATATTTTTCTAAATACATACATATTATAGATAAATTACACCCAGACAAAGAACAAATGATCGTGCTCATCACACAAACATTTGTCATATTTGGTTCTGATGTGTAAACTAACTTATCAATACAATAACTTTTCTTTTCTCTCTTTGTTTTAGGAATTTGTTAAAGGACTAGTTAGGCCGCAAATATTTAGCTAGCCTTTATAACAATATGATTTGTACTCATTTGAAAAAAATATTTTCTCAAGGTAACGATTTTTGCAAATAAAAATAAATCGTCTCTTTTTAATTCATATTTGCATGCAAGTTTCATAATGTGCCAAATAAATTCAAAAGCGGTCGGTCTGTATGAACATATTTTTTTTCCAAAATAACAATTTGAAAGTTGAAAATAACAATCTATTCATTTAAAAAAAAAAAAAATTAAAGTCTCTTTTCATATCTATGTGACCGCGTTGGTTTCTAAACTCCGCAACGGATTTTGATACGGTTTTCACCATCATTAGTGGATTTATTCCGGAAGGTTTATGAGTATAATACATTAATATTAAACTTACTTAACTAAAGAAATATCGATTTCTGTCCAGTTGTAAAAACCGTGCGAAGCGGGGGCGGGCCTCAAGTCCTTAATAAACGATAAAATTCAATATTTATCTCTGCACAAAATCAGACTGAGAGAAAAACGAAAAAGAATCGAAACGTAAACTTCAATTAATTTGAATAACAAAATATTCAGATGTTGTACGCTCCTGGAGCCGAGCTCCTAGACTAACTAATGGTCTATTTTGCCGTTAAATGATCGTGAATATCAATGTTACGTTAATCTTTTTGATGGCCCTCTCAGTAAACTATTTAAATAAATGTTTATTAGATTTTGGTCTTACTTTTAAAGAAACGTCACAATATTTTTAAATTGTAATCTTAGTTTAACGAAATTCTTGCATATTCTTGGTAATTAAAAAACGAGTGTATTTTGTTCGTCGCCGGCAACTAAAACCTATGAATTGACTGTACATTAAAAGAAAGAAAAAAAAAAGAAAAAAAAATTGCGATTTCTTTTGTTTTTTTTTTTTTTTTTGTTTAGCCTATTCTGACCTACTGCTGGGCAAAGACCTCCCCCATGTCCTTCCAGGAACCATTTTCCCGCGCCACCTCGTATCAGACCTCGCGGTACTCGTCCAGGTCATATCGCTACCGCTTTCTGAGCTGACATCGACGGCGCCCTCTGTCTTGGGAAATTGTGTAATAAAAAACTCTTTAAATTTATTAGAGCTGGATGTGGTTAGTATGTCATAAAGGTATATTCTGATTTCATAATTAGTCTTTTACGATATGGGAGTAGATAACAAACCCTTCTTTTACAATGTTGATACTGATTTTAAATTCGCCTGAGCGATTGAAACCAACCAGATTATTTTTTCTGCCCGCCTACATCATATATATAAATATACTTTATTGTACAGACGCTGGCAGATCAAGCTACCCGAAAATGTCAAATTTTCCCGATCAACATTGAAAGTAATGCTTTAGCGATAAAATTGAAAATCTATTAAAGAAAGTTGACAGATTGTATTATAGTAGCTTGATGTGCTGGGGTCTGTACATCAGAAAATAAATAAACAAAAAATAGATTTTTAATTGTTATTTGCTATAATAATAACAATAAAACCATTTATTTTCAGGTAACAAAGACCCATAGACAAATACATTAACTAAAGTATACATAATACATATGCCTTACATGTACACTATTGTGTACATGTAAGTTTTTTGCAGACAACATTTACAGTGTCTACTGATATATGAAATTCGATCCAAATCTAAAGGGTTTGGTTGTAAAAATAAAAGAAGGACGGGTAATTTCACTTTACTTAGATGATCGTTAAATTTAGTAATTTTGGCTACTTTTTAACCCTCGTTTCTTCTTTTTTTGACATTTAATGGACTCTAAGCAACGTTTAAAAGGCGAATAAGATTAAAAGGAATATCAATTATATTATTTTTTGAAACAGCATCTCGAGAAACAATTCGACTTTCTACATCGTTCTCACGTGTATAATTTCAAAATTAATGATGTAACCAATATTTTGTAACAATTTTATGATTTAAAAAAGTGTCCGTGGAGTTTCTTGCCCCTTCTTCGCCATAGGTACCTACTATGCTTTGGAATGGGCAATTAGTTTCATTTTTCTAGCAGACCAACCCTTAACCATTCAAAAGAAATAAAAGGTTTGAGTTTGAAATTGGGTGAATAAGATTAAAACCAGAAGTATCAAAATGTTCTTTTTTTAAATCAGGATCTCGAAAATCAATTTGACACAGTATTCATGAATAAACATGAAATAAGTGTGATTAATTAACACGGACATTCAAAAACCAAACATTCCAAGTGCCTCACACAAAAAACACCCAACACCTTTTTTCAACTCTGACATAACAAATGAAAACCAAATAGAACGAGTTACATTTTCAATGCCTTTTTTTCCCGGGAAATACATTCATGATTTTACCGCGAACCGAGGCAAGTGGCAATGTAATATTTTTTGCACCCTTCACCTCAGTGCGGCCCTGAACACGGCATGAATTATTTAATGCGGCCCTGTGCTCAGTATTAACATATCATTGTTTTATATTGAATGTTTTGAAGGAAAGATTGAATAGGATTGTAATAGGATAAAATAGTTCAGGTCTTTCGGAGTTTTGTTAAGTCCTTATGGGTCGTGAGAAGCCCAGAAGTCTGACCACCAGTCTTACCAAGGGGTATCGCATTCCCAGTAACTGCGTTGCGGAGGTCAGATAGAGTGTCGCTCCATGTAAAATGCTGGTATTTAGCTGCATCCGGTTAGACTGGAAGCCGACCTCAACATAGTTGGGAAAAGGCTAGGCAGATGATGATGTCCGTTTTTCCTAAAAATAGGTGACACCTAAATGTAATGACAAAATATAAACGCAGGTTGAATTTTCAACTGCACTGAACTAAGTGTTGAAAATCCAAGCGTGCACGTTTATTTAGGCATTACATTTAGGTGTCAGAATACTAAGCATTTCTATTGAAAAATATAATATAAAAGATACTTGTCTTTTTGAGATTTGTCAGATGAGAAGAAACTGTAAAATGCTGGTATTTAGCTGCCTCCGGTTAGACTGGAATCCGACCCCAACATAGTTGGAAAAGGTCAGTCGCACTGGACCTACAATCTTTTGTTCGTTTCTTGAGCGAGTAAATCGTCGATAGCCAGCTAGTCGCTTCCTCGTCGGCAGTGGGATAGGTGGCGAAATCGACGAAACGCACTACGCAGCAAGTCAAACTTTGCAGTGCAGTGAGCTGCATAGAACTGTACTGCAGTGTAGGCGACGACGCCATACCTCAAAAAAGGAGAAATTTCCATCCAACAAAAACAGCCCACACTTTTAGCTCCATAAAAGCTAACAAATAAACCCAATTCCCCACGCTTCAAGAAGCAATTTTAAAGCCAGTTATCATTAGATCTAAGTCCAGAAACTTTACGGTTTCTAATTACAAGCCGACGCCGGTTAGTTCCGCCTTATCTACGCAGGCGGGCTTAAATAGTGAGGTAATGGAAGGCTGCACTTACCTGTGTTTAGGTTTAGTTTTAAATGTTTTTAGTTTAATGGTGTTTTTGGTTTAGTGGCGGTGAGGAAATAACTGTAGGAGTGGAATGGGTGGATATTTTGGTATGATTTGTACCCCTACCAGGGATGAATAGAACGTTATTTGTGGTGCATGGAGTAATGAGTAATCAACTCAGCCTATCGCAGTCCACGGTTGGACATAGGCCTCTCAGGCTGCGCCACAACACCCTGTTCCTCGTCTTCCTTGAGGAACTTCTCGAGATGATGTGTCGGAACACGCACCACGAACGACTTGAAGTTCGTGTTGTGACTCGGCTCCAACTTTTCGACCCTCAAAGTCCAGTTGGTCTTCACACGCTTCTTGTAATACCCGAAGGGTTGTAGGCAGGGGTGTACCTGATAGTACACCCACATTTCGTTCGCCAGTAATTATGAAGTCCCATGTAATAGGAGACAAATCTATTGCCATCACCCGGGCACAACCCAGACTCCGGGTTGCTACTCAGAAATGACATAACCCAAAAAGCTTTTAACCCTTAAATGCATGATTTATTATATCGTATTGCAAAAAATGCTCTTGTATAAGGTATCTACAATGTGTAACGTTAAATGCGCAAAACCTGAAAATAGTTTGATCAGAATAACGAGTAGAATTAATTGAACCACTTTTTAATATAGGTCCCATTTTTCAAAAAATCATCATTAAAAACGTTGCCTTGTCTATTTATTAATAGGTCAAGCAAGCTAATGTGAGCACTGCGCAGCGGCCCGGTGACGACTCCTCCCTCGATAAAGCGTCGTCGCAGACGCAAGAAATGATCAGAATGGCCACTAAAATTAAAACAGCACATAAAACCTTTACAATTTTTTTAATGACTTATTTTCTCTCTGAAATAGGTCAATTGAATTAAAAATCAGTTGGGGTGTCTAAAGTTTTGCGCATTTAACGTTACACGATGTATAGAATTTAGAAAAAAAAAATAATTATAATAATATTAATATTCATAGAGTATATTTATATTGTTTCGACAAAAAGAGGTGCGTTCAGAAACTCACAGCTATGACATTCTTAAAAAAAAAAAAATACGTACTTTGTTGCCATATGGCAACATTATGCATTTAAGGGCTAAAATAACAACAGCACCAAATCACCTGCACGACTCATATACTTGCGTATAACAAATAACCAAGTTTTTTGACTCTATCACTTCGTGGGGCGTACGGGGAGGGGGAATTCAGGGGGTGAAAGGGGGGATAATAAAAACTTTTAAATTAATGCGACTTGTTTGTTGGCGGTGCTCTTTGCTTTTAATAATTGCACCGTGTGGGGGTATGTAGATTGTATATCTAAGGTACTAATTTACGTAAATTATCGAGTCGGTGAATTTTAGTTTTTTTTGAGTTCAATGGTCTGCTGACCAATGGTAAACTGATGATTATTTATCACATTATTGTGGGCCCGTTTCGTTTCAGCCAGCCGTTATCTCAGTATTTAACCCGTTTCTAGACATCGTTTTTCATACAGGTCTTTGATGCGTAGTTCGCATGTAGCCATGTTGATACCACCACGCATCGTTTCTTTGGGCTTCTCCAACCCTCTGATGCAAAGTGTGAACGGCTTTTCGTTACAGCCAGCCACCATTTCAGTAGTCACCCCGTTTCTAGCCGTGAATCCATAATCCATACAACTCTTTGATGCCTAATTAGCATGTGGCGTTGTGGATTCCGCTACACTTCGTTTCTTCGGTGTTCTCTAACTCCTAAAGCCATCCACATTCATACTTAAAACTTTACTCACGATATGTGCCTCATTCAAATTCAAAATATTTTATTTCACATAAACCTACATGGCCCGTTATGAAACGTTAGAAGCTAGGTGCACGGTTTCAATTGGTCGTTTCGTTTTCGTTGTGCCGTTTTTTTTTTAGTTGTTTCGAAGAACAGAAAACAGGCACTGTTATTAAAATGATTGGCTTTTACAATGTATTCAAATTACACTGTTAATAGGGGAGGACAATGTAGGCCTTTCAACAAGCCCTAAGTACCTACTTTAAAAAAAAACAGTCAACAAATCAAAGCTCATATGAGTCTCCAAGACCAGCAACGTCCTCACATTCACAAAATACAACGTGTAACGTTAAATGCGCAAAACCTGAAAATAGTTTGATCAGAATAACAAGCAGAATTAATTGAACGACTTTTTAATATAGGTCCCATTTTTCAAAAAATCTTCATTAAAAACGTTGCCGTGTCTATTTATTAATAGGTCAAGCAAGCCAATGTCAGCGCGGCGCAGCGGCCTGGTGACGACTACTCCCTTGATAAAGGTCGTCGCAGACGCAAGAAACGATCAGAATGGCCAGTAAAATTAAAACAGCACATAAAACCTTTACAATTTTTTTTATGACTTATTTTCTCTGTGAAATAGGTCAATTGAATTAAAAATCAGTTGGGGTGTCTGAGGTTTTGCGCATTTAACGCACCTTAAGATGAACAAACAGAATAACCGTGGATGAGAGTTGCCTGAAACCGAGTTGGATGGCGAGCAATAGCAGAAGCCTATGTCCAGCAGTAGACTGCTGTAAGCTGGATGATGACTACGCAAGGCAAGATCCAGATCAAAGTTTTACCACTGACGTACGTCCTTCTGTACCTATGTTTATATTTATTATTTTACCCCTAAAACTGCTGTTAACCATAGTCTAACACTAAACGTGATAAAATTTCCTGCATACGTTTATACAGTAATAAAAGTTCGTCGGAAATTCATTCAACATTTTACGAGTGCCGTAAATCTATTTATTTTATGGCTTGTATTTCATACCTCTCTTTATGATATATTATATCTAAACGGAGTAATATTTAATGGGACGATAAACCCTTTATTGGTGTTGAACTGAAAATTAAAATATGTATGGAATGAATAATTATTTCCAGGACAGCTTGCTAAGGGTTTGTAATAGTTCAGTTGAAATTCATATTTTGCCCCTATTTCCCCGCGCCATGAATCGCTCTAACTCGCTCACACTGTCAAACTGATTTAGTTAGGGTGAACTACATTATTGATAGACGTAGGTAAATCGAAGAAAATTGTATGCAATCGTGTATTCGTAACACACAGTACTTAGTAGTAGCCCTCGTCTTTACTGCTTATAAATTTCAAAGTGAATACTGCAGTACTGCTGAAACTACAGACATTCATGCTAAGACAGTTTTCGCAATCTGAGGAAGTATAGGCCCTTCCGTGCCTAGGAAAACACGTTGAACTGTTGGACCCGGCTGTCATTCATGGATCGTTGACAGTATTTACGGGAACTCAGAACCCTGAAAGTCTGACAAGCAGTGTTTCCAAGGGGTATTGTATTACCCAGTAACTGGTAACTGGTTTTGACATGCATGAAGAAGCCTCCTCGTGTAGCGCAGTTTGTTCCGCCACTTACTCAACTGAAACGAGCGCTTCCGCATCCTGGACAGTCACCCCCAACACCTTATTTGACTGGCCAATTCTTCCCTTGCGGTGTTAAGGCCCGCCTGGTTTGTGACCACCCTTCCACTGGAGGCCGGCGTCAAGCTGCCTGCTGTGTTTCGTCGGTGATACACAAATAGTGGCAGTAAAACATCGCTAATATGCTAATAAACCATCAAAAATACCAGCTTTTAACGTTTATTTCTTAATAATTAACAGACGCTAAACATAACCTTTAATCCTCAAAAGTAACACATTAACCCCAAATCATTTACAAGAAAACCCTCAAAAACGCGTAGTTATTAACCACTTAATTCTTACAATAGGGTTAATATTAAACAGAGGGAAAAAAGATTAAAAAACACGTTTATAGCTAAATAAAAAGGTCTATAGGGAATACAATTTGCGGGCCATTGTTTTAATTGCTATGTAGATTAAAAGGAAATATATTTCGAAGAAATTTTGCTGGATATTTTTGGGTTAGTTTGTTCATGAGAGAGGCAATACAATACAAGATTGATTTGACAAGTGGATTTGTACAATAACACTTTTGTAAATATTAACGTCTTCAATAGCCCATTATGAAAATTCAAAGGACTTATGTTCAAAACTTCAAAATGAATACATACATAGAAGTAATCTTCAAATTATTGTTTTAAATCTGTCCTGATGGTATACTTTTTATTTGTCATCTTTTTATTTTGTTATTCTCTTACTTTTATGATTTTAATGAGGTTGGGTTTTCCTATTTGACTACTCTGAGAAGAAAGGCCAAAACAGACTCAGAGGTCACAGTCGCTTTTAAAGTCCAGTAGAATGGTAACAATAGAAAAAGTAATTTTGTGTCATTAGTGCCAGCTGAACATTTAACCGACTTGGGAATCGTACTCAGGACCTCATGCTCAAGAGTAGCACTTGCTTCCAATAGACGAACGTGGTAGTACTTCTTACATGTCATCTTAAATGAGATCGACACCTTCTAAGAATGTGTTCTACATATTATAATTAGAATAGCACACGACAAACACCAAAATATACCCTTAATCCCCTCACACAAACAGTAATAACATTTTAAATTATACAAAATTATCACTAAACGCTCCTAGCGAGGCGACGCGATAAAACGGAATTAGCATACAAATAAGGGAAATATTATTCCCCGTGTATTTATAACGTGGAGGAGTGCTTGTTTTACAAAAGTGTGCTTTTTTAACCTGTGTGTTTTTTTTGGAGAGCAAGTCACGTTGGAGCATTTTTGTAGAACATGTGCGTTTGTTTTTTTTTTTTTTTTGAGCAATGTGCAAATAATTTCGTGGGGCTTGAGGCATAGTAATAACAGCCGCACGGGTCGATTGATCAGGTTTACGCTTGCCGTGGTTAGCCCGTTGGTCTCAGCTGTCATTCATGGATCTTTAACAGTCGTTACGGGAAGTAAGAAGCCCCAACCTCTGACAATCTGTCTTACCAAGGAGTATCGTGTTACGCAGTAACTGGGCTGTAGAGGTCAGAGAGGCATTGTAAGATATTCGTATTCAGCTATGCAGCTGAATACTGGAAGCTGACGTTAGCCTAGTTGGGAAAAAGCTGGACAGAGTGAAGTCATTAGGCCATACAGAACCTGGCGATTCACCTTGCGAGTAGCGAAGTGAAAAGAATGCTCTAGAATTTTTGCAACTGGCCGCACTGCGCCCTTGTCAGTGCGTATGTAGCCTAGGGGAATAAAAATGGTACATATAGTGCACCAATCAGCTGTTGCGTCAAACAAAGCCATACATCACAATCAGCTTGGAACAGACTCATACAAGATCGAAGGAGCAGTCTCAAGAAAATTACTTTATATTTTTACTAAAGAAAACTCAATATATGAAGAAGGCGCGAGCAAACAGGGATAAATCAAATATATGACGGCACTTGACGGATGATCCGCGCTGCGGAACAGGTATTGGGTTCCGGATTTAAATATCGTTATAGTATCATCATCCCTTTATTTAGGAAATGTTTGCGGAACCCTGAAATAAAGTGAAGGAGATTGTTGCTTTTTTATTTAGTGATGCAGTAAGGAAAGTTCTAATAGTCAGAAGCCCAAAAGTCTGGCAATCATTCTTATCAAGGGGTATTGTGTTACCTGGTAACTAGGTTGCGGAGGTCAGATAGACCCAATGTATAATACTGGTATTCAGCTGCATTTGGTTAGACTGGAAGCCGACCCCAACATAGTTGGGAAAAGTTTAGGTATTTGGTTGCAGTAAGGAAACTTTCAAGTGATGAGGAATGGATGGGAAAACAAAAAAAAAATCAGACTTTTCTTGACACAAATTGACCGGCTTTTTCCCATTTATGAGTGGTAAAATTCAACTACAGTAGAGTGTTGCTCAGCATGAAAACCATGGCATCAGGCGCTCAGAAAAGCGAAGAGCTATTAAGTACCCCTACTACCTCAAAGGTACTGGAACAAACTTTGTATTATTGAGCTAGACACTAGAACAAACCAGACATCGCCTAGAGTGAAAACCGCGGTACCAGGCGCTCAGAAAAGCGAAGAGAACGTACCTAGACCACGTACCTATAGTATATCGGAGGAGTATTGTGGGACTCGATTCTCACAATGTTTGAACAGCAAACATTACAGAGTACTGGCGTGAGGAAATTACAGTGAAGAGTGTTTTAAACTGTGTGTTTATAAGGGCTTAAATAGTTTGTTTTGTAACGAAAGAAAGTTTGTATTCCAGTTTTTTGTAGCTCTAGTGAAGAATAAATTATTCTAAATTACTTTTTAAGTGTTAAGAAAATTCTTTAAATCTATAGCAAGATGTTCTCAACATATTATTGTATGAACCTCAAGCACATGCGCCTTCACCAAAACTCACGTGTATTGTCTATGATCTTGGTGAGACCATTAAATTGTGACGTAAAGTGAGCTGTCAATAGTAGCACCCTCTAGCATATTGTGGAACGACAGCTCACTTCAAGCTCACTTTACCTATGTTTTCACGGTGAGATTTTTACAGAATAGACCGGCTGTCCTGATATCAAACAATGGACAAAATTGTCAAACTTTTAAGTTTTATTTGTTGAATACGAGGCTTTTGGCATCGTTATTTTAGTTTTTGTATTTTTATTTTGTAATGTGCAGTCGTGCACCCTTTGTTGTCATGTGTGGAATAAACAATTTGTCTTTCTTTGTGCTTCACGCATTTCTGACTCTCAGATCAATATGCTTACTTTTAATCCAATCTATGTTAAAAGAATGCGGTGCTGACACCTGTCAGCCCACGGCATCCAATGCTGACAGGTGACCTCTCCAATTGCACGCCATTCAGCTCAATTCTCGGCAACTCTCATCCATCTGCTAAATACATGATTGTTAAGAAAATACAAGGTGCCAATATACAAAAAACAACATATTTTCTATAATTAAAGTAACTCTTACACTATCACATACATACGTTACGTTACGTGTATATATTTGTTCGTTACTTTCGTACTTTCTTCTTCGAAAAAGTATCCATTAATGTTTTTTTCACTATCCACCCACTGAGGTTACAGAGAAACGCAATCATAAACTGCAATCCTAAACTATGTGAAGTTTAGAAGAAATAAATCACAGCCGGTAGATTCTGTAAAACTCTCACCATGAAAACTTGCGTGGAGTGAGCTGTCAGTGTCATCCCGCTGATGCTAGGGATTGACTAAGCAAACATTTACAATCATAATCGAGATTTTAATAATATTTTTTTATAATAACTACATTGATCATTTTATATAATTTCAAAGTAGTATTTTAGTTGTCAAAACATAACAATTTGTGGGAATTTAAAATAAAATAGCAAAACAGAAACTTAGAATATCAACTTTGTTTTTTTTTTCCCTCATTTTTTCCTAGATTAAAACCCCACAAAATAGTATAGTTTTTACAATTAAAATACTGGCTTTGAAATTATATAAAGTTATCAATAGAATTAGCAAAAAAAATAAAATATTAAAATCTCGATTAGGTATGATTGTAAATGTATGCTTGGTCAATCCCTATTATCAGGTTGGATGACACTGACAGCTCACTTCACCCAAGTTTTCACGGTGAGATGGTTACAGAATCGCACTGCAGCTTTAACAAACTTCCGGGAAAATCTCCATCGACCACATCACTATGGAAATTCAATGAAATTCGTTTTCCGTCAATCCTGGCTGGCATGACCAATTGGAACCTAATATTATAATATTTTGGCTGGGTTCTACGGAATTGGCGGGTCGACGGAGGTGATACGATGTTCGTCAGTTTTGGAGAGACTTTTTTGGAGATTTAAACTGTTTAGCTGGTATACGAGGGTAGGTTTGCATGATAATATATGGGTTAGTTTGCGTTTTTCATTTTGCGTGAATATTATTTTTATGATGAAGTATCGTAGGCATAATTATATCATATTGATTGCATATTTTTCACCAACTTTGCTTTAAGTGCAAATAAATATATTTTACGCTGGAAGGGCACGCCTTACAACGAGATAAGTGACCTTGTTTGTTATGTAAGGTGCGGTCAGTACTCACAACTAAAACCTACTTAGACAAAATATAATATACAACCTACAATTTCGTTCATTAAAAATGATTATACCAAATAAAAAAGAAAAACGCCAGGTTTCTTTAAATATTGTAAAATCTTGCGAATACACACTAAAATACGAAAGTAATTATTAATCGAACACTTCACCAACATAATCATCTGCCCAGCCTTATCCCAACTACTTATGTGGGGGTCGGCTTCCAGTCTAACCGGATGCAGCTGAATACCAGTATTATACATGGAGCGACTGCCTATCTGACCTCCACAACCCAGTTACTCAGTAATACGATACCCCTTGGTAACACTGGTTGTCAGTCTTTCTGGCTCCTGACGACGTGCAATGCGATTCTGTAACCATATCACCGTGAAAATGTAAGCGAGGTGAGCGTAGAGTGAGCTGTCAGTGTCATCCCTCCTGAGACTAGGGATTGACCAAGCATACATTTACAATCATAATCGAGATTTTAATAATATTTTTTATGCTAATTCTATTGATAACTTTATATAATTTCAAAGCTAGTATTTTAATTGTCAAAATATTATTATTTTGAGGGGTTTTAAAATAATATAGCAAAACAGAAACTCAGTCAGAATCTCAATGTTTTTTTTTATTTTTTTTTATTCCAGATTAGTCCTGACGAGTCCAGTAGAATTATCATAAAAAATATTATTACAATCTCGATTATGATTGTAAATGTTTGCTTTGTCAATCCCTAGCATCAGTGGGATGACAATGACAGCTCACTCCACGCAAGTTTTCTCGGTGAGATTTTTACAGAATCGACCGGCTGTAACGATTGAAATTAATAACCCTGCATAAATCCAGGGAAATAAAAAATCACAAATAGTAAATTGATATTTGGTACACAAAAATATTAGTTATACTGCAACATTTTTATAAAATTCGAAGTACATTTTTACACCATAACCAATATTTATTATTTTATTCTACGTCTATTTTATTTTACCAAACAGCATTCGACATTTTAGTCTTCTTCAAAATAAACAGAATTCGTATTTTTATAACAACCACTAAAAACTACAAAGTCCTTATAAAAATACAAAGCAATGTTTGTTACACTTGTAAAAATAGCAACCACTTTACTATGTGGTAGTACAATCGTATTGTGCTATAATCAGTACAAGCTTGTGTCAACAGCGGTACCTACAGTTGTCTATACCTCTATTTTGTGTCGGATATAATCTCCGTTCGCTGTTTAGTTTCCAAATGTCACAACAAATATGACTTTTTGGAAAAATAACTTTAATACCAACAAAAAACGCCACAGTTCAGTTTGCGCTACGACTTCAAAAAATTTTATGACTTTTTCAATAGTACTCAGTCATTCTAAAACAGTACTCAGTCATTCTAAAATCAATCTGATATATAAAGATAAAAGTTTTGTATAAGCATAAAATTGGTATTTGTTTAGGACAAAAATACATCAATTGAAACGAAGGATTTGTTATTCAAATCCTTCGTTTCAATTGATGTAATTTGATAACTTGATAGATTATTAATCGGAAAGTTATTCAATTATCATTTCTGTTACTATAAAACATAGTTGTAATATGAACATTCGTCATCATTTTATCAAAGTAAAAAACAGAAGGAATATAGATCTAAATATATACAACGTGTAACGTTAAATGCGCAAAACCTGAAAATAGTTTGATCAGAATAAAGAGCAGAATTAATTGAACCACTTTTTAATATAGGTCACATTTTTCAAAAAATCTTCATTAAAAATGTTGCCGTGTCTATTTATTAATAGGTCAGGCAAGCCAATGTCAGCGCGGCGCAGCGGCCCGGTGACGACTCCTCCCTCGATAAAACGTCGTCGCAGACGCAAGAAACAATCAGAATGGCCAGTAAAACTAAAACAGCACATAAAACCTTTACAATTTTTTTAATGACTTATTTTCTCTCTGAAATAGGTCAATTGAATTAAAAATCAGTTGGGGTGTCTGAGGTTTTGCGCATTTAACGTTACACGTTGTAGAACTAGTCCACAATTTCGCATGAATCATCATTATGCCAAGCTTTTTCCCAACTATGTTGGGCTTAGCTTCCAGTCTAACCGGATGTAGCTGAATACCAGTATTACTATATCAGTATTATTAATACAGTTTCGCATGAATCATCATCTGCCTAGCCTTTTCCCAAATATGTTGGGTTCGGCTTCCAGTCTAACCGGATACAGCTGAATACCAGTATTTTACATGAAGCAACTGCCTATCTGACCTCCACAACCCAGTTACTGGGTAATACGATACCCCTTGGTAAGACTAGTTGTCAGACTTTCGGACTACTGACGACCCGTAACGACTGTCAAAGATCCACGAATGACAGCCAGGACCAACGGCTTAACGTGCTTTCCGAGGCACGGAGCGGTCTTGGTATGTGAAGATGGTCACCCATCCACGGACCAACCGCGGCAAGCGTAGCTTAACCTGATCGATCGAACTGTGCGGCTGTTATTACTTAGCCGCAAGCCCCTAAAAATACACAAAATGATGGGATTGGGCGAAAATAACAAAGGATTATATTGGTATACTGAGATTTATTTATAGTCTATTCAGCACAGAAAAACAGTTGACACAAGCAGAGAGTATTATACGACCAAAAAGAATGACATAATAAAAGCATAGACAGTAACTCCAACTAGTGAGCTATTTAGATAACTATGACAATTTACATTGTTTGGTTTATACTAGTTCTAACACCTGCCCTTAAACTAAACAATCTGTAATCCAAGATTTATTACACAATTAAAATGTTTATCTTTACTTAAACATTTAGTTAGGACATCTGCTGGCATATTTTCAGTAGATAAGTATTTTAACATTATAATATTATCTTCTACAACTTGTCGCACAAAATGATGTTTAATATCAATGTGTTTGCTACGGCTATGATTAACATGACTTTTACAAATGTTTTGTGCTGACTGACTGTCATTGAACAAAGTTACTGAGAAATGTTTACCTAAACATTCATAAAGAAAGCTTCTAAGAAATTTAGCCTCCTTTGCTCCTTCACACAATGCCATATATTCAGCTTCGGTGCTTGATAGAGCCACAGTTCTTTGTTTTCGGCTTTCCCATGACACTGCTGAATTTCCCAATTTAAATACATAACCAGTATATGAGCGACGGTCTAGCTGATTAGAAGCCGCATCTACATATCCTGTAACACTTAATGAGGATTTTTCATATACTATGTTATAATTAATAGTCCCTTTTAAATATCGCATTACACGTTTGGCTGCTTTCCAGTGTGTATCAGAATGACAATTATTAAATTGGCTGAGTAGGCTTGCTGCATGCATAATATCTGGTCTAGTACAAACGGCTATGTACATAATACATCCCACTAGACTTCTATACTTGGAATCCATATCAGTTTGGTCTCCTTTCTCAAGCTTTATGCCACATTCCAGAGGTGTACTTACAGGCTTACAATCAGTCATATTAAATTGATCTAATACCTTCTGTATATAGTTTTTCTGATCCAATGTAATTTGATTTTGCCTTTGATTTAATCTCATTCCTAATACATGTGTAGCTCGCCCAAGATCTTTTGTTTCAAACCTTTTCATCAGTTTCTCCTTGAGTGCTTTCTTTTCTGGTGTATCTTTACTTATAATTAAAATGTCATCGACATACAAAGCTAATATAATTATATTTCCTGAGTTGTCAGATTTAATGTAAACACAAGGCTCACTGAGTGTTTTTCTAAACTGAAAATCTGTCAAGGCATTATCTATCTTGTCGTACCATGCCTTTGAGGCTTGCTTAAGCCCATATATAGCTTTATGGAGTTTAAATACATGGTTTTCTTTACCATTTATCTTGTATCCATTTGGCTGCTCCATGTAAACAGTCTCTTGCAAATCACCGTTTAAGAATGCTGTCTTTACATCCATGTGATCAATGTGTAAGTTTAGATTTACTGCCAGGGCAATCAATGTACGTATAGTAGAATATCGTACCACAGGTGAGTAGGTTTCCTTGTAGTCAATCCCGTATTCCTGGGTATAACCTTTTGCTACAAGGCGTGCTTTATACCGAAGTAACTGACCTTCTGGTCCTAGCTTCTTCTTGAAAATCCACTTACAGCGCACAGCCTTCTTTCCTTCAGGCAGTAATGTCAAACTCCAAGCCTTATTTTTCTCAAATGATTTATATTCATCTTCAATAGCTTCCCTCCAGTGTTCCTTTTCAGGTCCTGATAATGCTTCCTCAATTGTCTGTGGTTCTCCATCATGAGTTGTTGCTGTCATTGCTATTACAGCATTCACATTTTCATCAATGGCTTCATAATAACTAGAATTCTGATCTTGAGTCATGTCTGGATTCCATGTGACATCATTGGGGTCATCAACAGAGCTGGAGTCAGAAACAGTTGAAATAGTTGTGATCGAGTCAGATAACTCTATAGTAGGCAAGGGATCAACATTGTTATCATCATTTGTTCTCACAACATTTTCTATTCCATCATTAAAATTTATTTCACAATCAGTAGTAATGTTATTCTGATTTATTTTTAAGTCTTTATACATCTTTCCTTCCAAGAAGCACACATCTCTAGATTTAATGCATTTGGAGAGATTTTGAGGATCAATTAGTCTGTATCCTTTTGACTCATTACAATATCCTACAAAAATGTACTGTTTACTCTTTGCATCTAGTTTCTTACGCCTCTCATCAGGGATCATTGCATAAGCAACACAGCCAAATATTCTCAAAATTGATAAATCAACTTTACAACCAGACCATTTTTCTTCTGGTGTGGTTCCTCTTACCGCTTTACTTGGTGATTTATTCTTGATAAAGATTGCTGTATTCAAAGCCTCAGCCCAGAATCTGTGGTCCATACCTGCATCTTGTAGCATACATCGTCCGGCCTCCATAATCGTGCGATTTGCCCTTTCCGCAACTCCGTTCTGTTGTGGAGAGTAGGGTACAGTCGTCTGGTGCACAATGCCATGCTCTTGAAGGAATGTCTGGAAATGTTTATTCACATATTCACGACCATTGTCTGTTCTTATAATCTTTATTTTCAAATTAGTTTGATTTTCAACAAAACTTTTAAAGATCTTGAATACAGATAGAACTTCATCTTTACTTTTAATAAAATAACCAAATGTCATCCTAGTATAGTCATCTATAAATGTTAATAGATACTTGGCACCACTAAATGAGGAAACTGACATAGGCCCACATAAATCAGAATGTATGAGACCTAATTTCTCAGTGGCTCGACTATAGGATTGTTTTGGGAATGGTATTCTGCTCTGCTTCCCTTCAATACATGCCGCACAGGGATTAATTTTACTATAAGTGTAATTAATTCCACTTGCCATCCCTTGCTTCAGTAAATCCATACTTCGCTTGTTCAGGTGTCCGAGTCTCCGATGCCAAATCTCCTGTGATTGATTTGCTTCACACAAATTCACAGCTTCTGCGCGTTTCCCATCCATGGACTGGATCTGTGGCTCCACCAAAGCCACTGTTTGACATGTCGCAGCCAGCTCATGACCATTTGTTGATTGTTGACTCACTGTGTCCAGTTCATAGACACCATTCACCTTTGTAGCACTTGCAACTGGCATTTTTCCGCAATAAACATTACACTTTTCAGTGTCAAAATGAACTTCAAGTCCCTTAGAAGCTATTTTGCCTACGGAAATAAGGTTTGTTGACAGTCCTGGCACAAAAATAACCTCATTTAATTTTGTAACTTGAGATTGTCCTTTCAACAATAATTCCACTTCACCATGACCTTCACTATGCATTTTCTGATTATTAGCAACTGTAACTAACCGCGGAGTGTCCACAACATAATTTTTCAATAGATTTTTGTTGTTAGTCATGTGACAAGTAGCGCCGGAGTCGACATACCAGGCATTCGAATCAATGTTCACAGCTAGTGCTGTCAATAATGTTCCGTTCCAAGCTTTCTCACACTTTTCACTTTCACCCCGTTTATTAATATTTTTATTGTTATTTTTAGTTGGACAGTTTTTAGCAAAGTGATTTGGTTTCTTGCAAATGAAGCACTTTGAATGTTTGTTGACACTTTTTGTGGAAGACTTGTTTGTAAACATCGCACCTTCACTCTTGTCAAAGTCTCTACGTAAATTTTCTTGTAATAATTTACTTTTCACTGTTTCACTGCACAATTTAATGTTCGAATTTTCTAAAGCCATGATAAGCGGATCATAGTCTGAAGGTAAACCGCTTAGCATTAACACTGACAGAAAATCATCTTCTAATGGAGCGTTTATATCTCGTAATTGTTGATCCAAGTCCGTGATTCTCAAGATATACGCTTCCATGTCACTAAATTGTTCCAATTTTAATCCAAATAACGTGCGTAAGAGTCCAAGACGACGACACAGACCCCTGTCTTCATAGGCTGTCTTTAGGTTGTTCCATGCCTCGTAACCAGTGGCAGAATTTCTAACGTGGGAAAAAGACGAGGGTTGAACCATCAAACATATCTTTGCGAGTGCCCGTAGTTGTTTGCGGTTGTCATTGACCTTGGGAACACCCGGTGCAGATTCTTCGATGCAATCCCATAAATCTTCATGGACTAAATACATCCGCATCATAAACTTCCAGTTTCCGTAGTTAGATATTCCACTGAGCTTTTCGAAATTGACTGTAATTCCGGAACTTGTTGCTGTTGAAGATAATGGCGCTGGTACTGGCACCTTGTCCTCACGAGACATCGCGTCTTTCTTGAATGTTACGATTTTTAGAAAATCAATTTTTATGCACACTTATTTATCGCGTATCCTGGGCCCATAACCTGATGGGATTGGGCGAAAATAACAAAGGATTATATTGGTATACTGAGATTTATTTATAGTCTATTCAGCACAGAAAAACAGTTGACACAAGCAGAGAGTATTATACGACCAAAAAGAATGACATAATAAAAGCATAGACAGTAACTCCAACTAGTGAGCTATTTAGATAAATATGACAATTTACATTGTTTGGTTTATACTAGTTCTAACACAAAATCGTAAACAATAATTCATTTAATAAAACTATAGAAATGTTATGAGAATATACTTACATATATTTTTTTTTTACTTCAAGTTTACTTCACCTAAATTTTCACGGTGAGTTTTTTACAGAATAGACTGGCTTGTATTTTAATGTATTTTTAAACATGTGCGAAACAATAATAATCAATTTCCTTTTAAAAACGTATCTTCACTAAAAGCAACAAGCTAAACTTGTTTACATACATATTGTATGCACAACATTTTTATTCAAGCGTCGCTAGTCGGTGCACGCACCTACACCGCATGCACTGCCGGCCGACCGGACACAGAATACGTAATGCAGCTGTCAGTCGACCAGGGTAGTGCTAGTAACGTAGATACCGTCCGACCAAAGTTTGGTTTAAGTTTTGATCCAAAAATCGGTTTCGGCCATAGTTTTGGTTTCGGCTAAAAGTGGCCGAGTGGCTCGATCGAAACTTGGCTTCATAAGCTGCTGGTTTTTATAGGATACGAACGACTGACAGAAAGAGACACGGTGTAGAATCTAGTACCTAATAGGTAGTAGTACCTAGTATGTATACAACGTGTAACGTTAAATGCGCAAAACCTGAAAATAGTTTGGTCAGAATAACGGGCAGAATTAAATGAACCACTTTTTAATATAGGTCACATTTTTCAAAAAATCTTCATTAAAAACGTTGCCGTGTCTATTTATTAATAGGTCACGCAAGCCAATGTCAGCGCGGCGCAGCGGCCCGGTGACGACTCCTCACTCGGTAAAGCGTCGTCGCAGACGCAAGAAACGATCAGAATGGCCAGTAAAACTAAAACAGCACATAAAACCTTTACATTTTTTTTATGACTTATTTTCTCTCTGAAATAGGTCAATTGAATTAAAAATCAGTTGGGGTGTCCGAGGTTTTGCGCATTTAACATTACACGTGTATAACCCCTCCTATTACTAAATTGTACGCCCGTCCGTTTTCACCCGTTGGTACGCACAGCGACATATAAAGCTATACATTTCCCGTATAAACTGACTTATCGGTCTACGAAAAGCCTGTAGCGTTATCTACAACGCCAAATTCAAGCTACGCGTCATATATGACGTCACGCAAAATCCTGCATCTCGCAAGCAGAGTTTACCGCGCAGCTAGCATACGAGTACAGCATGTTTTTTTACCGCCTCCAAATTTTTTCAGGATGTTCTACCCATGAATATGACCAACTTTCACTAAGGAACTAACTCTGAGATCACGAAAATAAAATCAGCTGTTATATATTGGGTGGTTGCATTAATTCCCGCTGTTCACATATAGATGTGGGTAGCAATTTTTAAAACGAACTATAATTACTGTGACTTATACATTTTTGAAGCTTGAAGGTATGTTAATAAAATCCAGTTGACAGTCGGCATTTTTATATTCATTAAGTGATATTTAACGTACAGTGAAAAATGGATCGCGATAAGTTGTTTTTCCGATGTGTACTTCTCCATTATTTCGATTTGAAAAAAAGTTCGGCTGAAGCTCACCGATTACTCGCGGAAACTTATGGGGAATCTGCTCCATCCGAAACAGTATGCAGAGATTGGTTTAGAAGGTTTAAAAGCGGTGATTGTGATGTTTATGACAAAGAACGGCCAGGCCAACCGAAAAAATTTGAAGATGAAGAATTAAAATCGTTATTGGACGATAATCCCGCCCAATCGCTTAGAGAATTAGCTCAACAACTTGGAGTCGATAAATCGACTGTATCGCGACGTTTGCATGCCATTGGGAAGATACAAAAAGTAGGAAAATGGCTGCCACATCGATTGACTGACAGTGCTATTGCGAATCGGCTAAACATCTGCGTTTCATTACTTGCAAAGCAAAGAAAGAAGAGTTTCTTATGGCGTATTGTGACCGGAGATGAAAAATGGATCTATTTTGATAATCCAAAACGAAAAAAATCATGGGTTGATCCTGGCCAACCAACAACATCGACTCCAAAGCGGAACATTCACGCTAATAAGACAATGCTCTGTATTTCGTGGGATATGGAAGGAGTTATCTATTACGAGTTGTTAAAGCCGAATGAAACAATCACCGCTGAGCGTTATGAACAGCAGTTGGAGAATTTGTACAAAAATTTGATGAAAAATAGACCATCAATAGCATCGAATCGACGAAAAGTCATTTTTCTTCATGATAACGCTCGGCCTCATGTTGCTTTGAAGGTCAAACAAAAACTGATGGAGTTTGAATGGGAAATCCTCCCCCACCCAGCGTATTCTCCAGACCTGGCTCCATCAGAATATCATCTGTTTCGGTCGATGCAGCATGATTTAGAAGACAGGCATTTTAAAAATTATAACGAAGTCCAAAAATGGATTGCTGATTGGATAGCCTCAAAGGATAGAGCTTTCTTCCGCCGCGGAATTCAATTGTTGCCAGAAAAGTGGGAGAAGGTTGTAGCTGCCGAAGGCGCATATTTTGATTAAAATCATTAAAATTTTCATCATAGAAATAAACGTTTAAAAAACTTAAAAATCAGCGACTTTTAATGCAACCACCCAATACATTTTCGTCAAGCAGGTACTGAACTTTTGTATTAAACAGCTGATTTTGTTTTCGTGATTTTAGAGTTTGTCCTACAGTGAAAGTTGTTCATATTCATGAGTAGAGCACCCTGAAAAAATTTTGAGCTTTTTAAAAAAACATGCAGTATACGACGGCCCGACATGAATCATCGGGGAGGTGCCCGCTAGACAGGACACACGCCAGACACTACAACATTCATGTATACCTATATATTAATAGAACTATGCGTACAATAACAATAGCCAGAATACTCAAAAATCCTCACACCATTCCAAAAAAAAAGCAATAAAAAAATATATTTTTGTTTTCTCTCAAAAACAAAATGCAAAAATAAATCTTTTATGCGGGGACGGCGCCAGCTACACGCAACAAGAGTGCAACAGCTCAGAATGTATGATGCGACCGTCGCTTTCGACCAGTGTGGCTACACCTTTATGCCGACGACAATACTGAGTAGGGTCTTAAGTGAATAATCGTTTTGTAGAAATTGGTTTTTGTGAGAAAATTGTGGAATGAGATGTAATTTACTAGACGTGGTACGAATTTGATGGTTCATTTGGTGGGAATTTAACTATATTGGTTAAAGGACCGGGGATAGTTTTTGATTTTTATTTATTTTAAGCCACCCTCCTCTCTAAACTCGGTTAAGGTCTCCCTTTCTCCTCTCTGTCTTGAGCTTGTGTGGACCAATCCTGTCTGTAGGCGTCAAGCCAATACGACTTACCTGGTTTGACATGCGGCAAACGCGTCCAACCCAGTCTCACTTGCGCTTGGCTGCTTTTTGGATTTCGTCTGCAATTTCTGTTTTGGAGCGCAACACCTTATTCTCAACACGGTCTGTTGATCTGACTTCAAATAATTATTATTTACAGTATATTTTTAGCATCCTTTGGACCATTAATAAATCTAGGCTTTCCCAATTTGCGTTTAATTCCAGTTGAACATGTTTGTGCTACAAAATCACAGAACAAAAACTCAAAAAACTTTAAAAAAAAAGTCATTAAAACAAAAACAAAATCTCAGTACAGTATTAAGACCGGGAAACACTACGGGCTTATTATTTCGAAGCGAATGGAGAATAACAAGCTAAACTACAAATGAAACAGCATTAACATTGGCGCATGACAAAATCGATTTTCTGTGAAAAACAGCACAGATTCCGATTCCTTTTACTCATCTTTCTGATGTTCCCTAATCGCCTGTTACAATATCAACGTGAAAAAGATGAAACCGTTTATTCAGTATTCAATTCGCATAAACGATACGGTGATCCCCTGCCGCTTTCCCTTCCAACTGAATGGTAATCAACTTCACCGCTCTTCATTTTTTTCAGATCCACCATTAAACGTTCAAATAACCGTAACTCATTTTCCTGCTAACCTCCTTACCTTTTAATATTTCTGAATACAGAATATACGCGTACAGCATTATTCATGTAATCCGTCAGGGTATCGTACAATCGGACAGTTGGCGAGAGTGGCGCGGACAAAGACGCTACGAAATGGAATTTTCAAGTAGAAGCACTTGTGAGCGCGAATGTACCGCAGCAGATGGATTACTGTGGAATTGTTGTAAGATCTTACAGTTTAAAGTAGTTCGGGTCATAACCCATACCATAGTGTAGGATTTTGATTTGAGTGTAGGTTACAAGAAATGTGTATTCGCTATTTCATTAAAAATCGAGTAAAACTACGGTGTACAAAATCAATAAAAGGAATTTTAAAATAAAAAGTAAGTATTTTGGAAAATTTTCAGGCACACACAAATTTTGGATTTTCTGTAGTGCGTAAATGTTGCAAAGGTGCGCCTTTTGTTAGTATTACTTCTTTGAAGGAATACGTATAAATAAAATTTACCCTGTATGTACGAACATCTATGTAGCTAGATGTACAGACGCCAGCACATCAAGCTACTACAATCTGTCAAATTTATTTAGTAGATTTTCAACTTTATCGCTAAAGCATAAGA
Organism: Eremobia ochroleuca; assembly: GCA_949629135.1. Classification (NCBI taxonomy): domain Eukaryota; kingdom Metazoa; phylum Arthropoda; class Insecta; order Lepidoptera; family Noctuidae; genus Eremobia; species Eremobia ochroleuca. The sequence continues at coordinate 6,958,041 of OX451410.1, forward strand.
TTCAAAGTTTATTGGGAAATTTTGACAGCTTCGGGTAGCTTGATGTGCTGGCGTCTATACATACAGGGTGAACTGTGAACCTACATGTATAAAATGTGTGGAATATTTCATACTTAATTCAATTGACGGTTTAAAAAATCACTTTTATTTTTCAGTTAAAATTTTCTTGAATCTGAATCTTATTATGAAATTATCTTCTTCCACTATTGTATAAGATACAAGCCAAGCTGTTGCGTAAATCTGTCTCTACCTATTTCACGGCGGATTGTCACCCTATACCCTAAAATAAAGATGGCGTACACATACATCGCAAGGGATACAGGAACATCGCAGCTTGTGGTGCGATAATTTCATTTAGCGAATGATTGTTCTACACGCGTTGTATCGGGCTATAAAACACGCGTTTTTGAGCCCAATTACAGTGGCTAAAATGGTGCAATGGTTAAACAGGGTTGCACATCGACGTGTATACTGTAACCATGAATTCAGCACATGATTCTGAGCCGTTGACATTTTTGGTTATCAAAAAAATCAGCTGTTTCGTAGAAAACTACGCTGCCAAAATGTATGGAACATTTTTTTTTTAAAGTAACTGACGAAATATTTCAACGCAGAGGGGTTCAGTATCACATACATGTAATTATAAATCCAACATTAATGATGTAACTAATATTTTTGTAAAAATATAATTTAAAAGAGTGTCCATGGAGTTTCTTGCCCGTTCTTCTCCATAGGTACCTACTACGATTTGGAATGGGTCACTAGCTTCATATTTTCTGATTGACCGACTGCATGATAGTTCAAAAGTGCCTGCAAATGGTTTCATTGAAGTAAGGAATTTCATGCGCACGAAGCCACGGGCAGGAGGCAGTGAAGATTTAAAGATTGAAGAGCTAACAATATTATTATTTGCTCACAAGGAAACCTCGCGAGGTGTCCCTCACCGATTTAGTTGCGGCTTTACTATAATAATAAAATTATGAAAAATACCTTTATTCACACGTTTATAAGACTTAAAATATTGGTTCTATTAAAAAATAATAAATAGTTTATGGGTTATGAATTTTTTGTTATTTTTAATAAAAAAAAATTGTATATCCACAATTCTTATAAATATGTGAATAAAGGTATTTTTCATAATTTTGTATGCTCTTTTTAATGGTTAAAGTCATTTTGGAAAAAAAAATATTAGAAATATGTGAAAACTGCAAACCATCATTTTGGGGTACGAACTTTGAGGGTGATTTTCACCCCTTTAAAACGTTTGTTAACAAAAAAGAAAAAATACGTATCTCATCATTTTTCATGTAGATTATTATAGTAAAGCCGCAACTAAATCGGTGAGGGACACCTCGCGAGGTTTCCTTGTCAGTAGGTTATAGAAACAAAATAATTAATTTTCAGTCTGTTGTTTCATAAGTCAGAATTTAGCCGGTATTATTTGGATTTAAGGTTGATTAATACTCGGGAATCGAGAGCCGATTCCCGGCCACCGTAAGCGCGGGTATGCGGACGGCGGGCAATGAGCAGTTCGCGGTCCGGTAAGGACCAGGCCCGGGTGGACGGCGCGTTGTGTTCCACGCGCGCCTCAAAGAGATGTCAGCACTAACTGACGGGGTCCGCTAGGGCCGATGCCTACCAGGGTCGCGGGTTGTTCGAAAGAGTTACCGTGGCAGAGGCAATTGAAAAAACACGGGTGGGTTTTAGTCAGTAAAAGTCTGACACGCCCTCCCGCTCCACCCAGAGCGGGAGAAGTTGTTTTATAATTTCCCACCCCAAAACAAAAAAGGTTCATTAATACCCATTATTAGGTAGTAAGGCATAAAGGAATATTTATCAAGCAGTAATATAGCATAGGAATAACCGTATAAAAAAAAATAAAAAAACAAATAACCGACATCCAAAAAACACTACTAAGCGAAAAATAACTTTGATTTCGGAAGTCGGTGTCTTTGGTTTTGTGTTTTCGGTTTCTGCTATCGACATCGGAAAAGTAAATTATTTTTAACGTAGTAGTATTATTTTTGGAAGACGGTTGTCTTTTTTTTCCTTTTTTTCTCAGGCTACAAAAAAGTTTTTATTTGGCTGTTTTTAGTTTTTACCTCGTAAAAATACCTATAAACTATACCTATAGTAATATATTTGAAGAGTTCCCTCGATTTCTCCAGGATCCTATGATCAGATTCAAACCTGATGACAATGAGAACACCTGGAAAGTATACCCTTTCAATCAAAACAGCACTTTACCGAATCGTTCCAGCCGTTTTCGAGTAATCGGGGAACATAAAAAAAGTTTCCAACGAACGGAGAACCTCCTCCTTTTTTGAAGTCGAAAAAAAATTATAGCGTAGCATTTCCTTTCCACGATAAGTAGGTATGTAAATCCACCACCATGTAAAGAGGTACTGTTGTTTGTTTGTAGTTTCACTCCCAACTCAGTTCTGATGGATGGAAGGCCCGAATGTAAATCAAAGTTCAACTGCGAAACCCTTTTTTACTTAACGATGGGGCGGGTAAGCTAGTTTCTCATATTTATTACGATGTTTTTATATGCCTAGGGTTATTTAGCGTGATAGTTTGGAAACTATGATTTATTTAGACAGAATTTGGGTTGAAAATAAACAGCGATTAATGTGAATGAAGCAATTAGGTTTATGTTTAATGTTTGAAAGCCAATTCAATTAATAAAAGTTTTGCACCACTTGGAAACTTATGCGTCATCAGCTCATTGTTAAAAAAAACCGGTCATCGACGAGGCCTATATTCATCAGAGAATTTTAGCACTGCGGTGTAGAATATTGCAGTCTTAGGTCATCGCCATCTCTTGACCGATAGTGGAACTAATGTAATTTTTGTTGACGATTTCTGAAAAGTGTGCTCTTTAGAGACAAAGTTTTATTTTTCCTGTAATTTTTATATAAACTTCTATCACATATAATAATTTCAGATTTTTCTCCATGCAAACTTCGGGGATAAGGGAGGAACGGTATTTTTTTTACATTTTTCTTCAAAAGTCGAAAACTATGCGGCCTAAAAAAAATGTTTGAGAATGTGCAAACAGCGTTCTTTAATTACACCTACATATTTTTATTTCTTTCTTTTTTGCAAAATAGTTGGGCAAACGTCATCTAAAACTGTTCCAAATTTCAAGTTGATAGAATTCTTCGTTCTTGATATCCAGCTGTGACAGTTCGACGGACAGAACGTTTAAGAACACGTCATTTTTATCATTATTATGAAAAAAAAAAAAAAAAGATTTACATATATTTCGCTACTTGTTTTTTACCACGATGATGCACGCCCTGTGCGTAAAGTACTAGACTCATAATAAATTGATATATGTTCACTATAAAGGATTTCCAAAAGAATATTTTCTGATGTTATTTATTATTTCTTTGTTGCTTTAGTTATGTCCACTGCAGGGCAAACGCCTCCCTTTCTCCTTTCCACTCCTCTCTGTGTTGAGCTAGTGTTGAAAACAACGGGAACCAGGTGATGTAGGCGGGGGTGATGGTGTTCCCGTGACGAAAGAGCCAGAACCAAACCAGCTAAAACAAAAAACCAGTTAAAACCAGCTAGGCAGAGGTAAAACAGTACTGGCGGTCGATTCTGTTAGAATCTCACCGTGAGAAGTTAGGTGAAGTGAGCATTCATTCCATCGGATGCTAGACATTGACACTAACGACTGCTCACTTTAAGCTCACTTCACGCGAGTTATCACGGTGAGATTTTTACAGAATAGCACTACTGTATTAGTATTGTCTATGCAGGCATACGATTAATACACACAATACACAGACATGACACATGTAAATCAGTTACAAGTATGTTCAACTTACGCACTAAAACACTAACTTTATGACTGTCACTATTTGGAGCGTGGCACGGTAGTAGGCCGAGACTTTGGAGATGTTTATTCACTGGAGGATAGCTCGCTACTAAGGCCCGGCGCACATTCGCGGCACGGCACGTCAGGGGATCCTTCGGCATCCCTACTTGTGAGCGCTCACTGGCGGTAACAATGCCGTGGCATCCATAAGTATGCCGTGACGTCCTAAAGCATACCAAAACGTCCTTAGGCATGCCCAGGCGTCCTTGCTAATGATGCTACGCGCGGGGCCGTGGGGTTCGGGCGGGTGCTGTCTTGCCGCGGTATCCCGAAGACTGCCAAAGCGTTCCAAGGGATGCCGAAGCGTTCCGAAGGCTGCCGACACGGCATACCTAAGCATGCCGCAGTATTGTTTTTGTACGTACGACCGCTAACATTGAAATTTCAACTTTATTTTCATATAATCATGTTACATTTTTATTCGTCGCCTAAAAATACCTTACCATGCCGTGGCGCCAATGGGCGCCGCGCCTAACTCGGTATATCAAAAGACGGTCTTTTTATACAATCGGAGTGTAGAAAAACTATTGAATAATTATTCATAGTGGAAAATCCCATATGCACCATAGCTTCACAACAATGAAAGTACTTTCGCAGCTGCAATTTTGAGCGTGGGAAACAAGTGCGATATTCGGTTGAAACTTGCGCCTGACAGGTTTGCTTATTGAAAATGCGAGTATTTTGGGGTATTAACCAGGTTTAATAATAAAAAATAGAGCTCTTACTACTGTGCTTCGCCTATAGCTAGTGTGGGCCAATCCCGTCTGTAGGCTTCAAGCTCGTCCCGTCATCTCCAAGGTCTGCCTCGATGTTACCATTCGTTTTCTGAGACGGCATACGTTTTCCCACGTGGTAGTAGATTTGACCCCTGACTCGTTCGACAACCGTTTTTAAATAAAGCCGCTGTTTTCGAGGCCACTCAAGTAGGCCCAGATAGCGTACGTTGCGTACTGCGACAGAGGAAATTAAAGCAATGTCGCGTTGTTTACTTTTATTACCTTACAAGAATTTGAAGTAGGAAGGGAGGGAGGGAAGAAGTGCGGATTCTTCGAGGGCAGAGTACGGAAAAGGTTTGTTTAAGCCGTGCTCGAACCGTAGCAGAGATTGAGGCACAAATATGAATATCTTCCTTTTCTTATGCTTTTCCAACATTTTGTAGCACTCTCAGTGAACCAGTTGGTTGTAAAATAGGTGTGGTTAGTTAGTTTACAATAATTACAAATAAACAATTGGTTGATGGGATGACAGACGTTGTCCTATCCAAATTCTGAGAAAAGAAATTCCTGTTCATTCTGAAAAAAACGACGTTCAGTTTTTCACGAAGTTGACCATTTTCCTGGAGACATTTCTATTTTTTTTTTTTTTTATATAGGTAACCTTAATTCGGACTCATTATTCGGAATCATTTTGAAGTAAAAAATAGCCAATCCGGTCCATCCGTTCTCAAGTGTTGCACTTACAAACGATCAGCATTTCGTTTTTATTTATATATTTTTCTTGCTGTACATTTTTTTAAAGACCTGTGAAGGTGGATCAAAACTTATTAAAAAATTATAGTTAGTCTCCTAAGACCGTTTTTCTGTACCTACAATGGTTAAGGTACCTGTCCTTACTGCCCTGTCTCAAAAATCCTCAGCTATCTATGTATGTATGTACATTAGAAAAATACACTGAGGCCGCAAAGAAAGCGTGTCGGTTATAAAAATGAGAAAACTTTTAAAATCTTTGAAAAATCCATTTAAAATAAAAACCAAATGAAAATTTATTTCATTATAAATATAGGAAGAAATAAAACCTTTTTATTTTTTTTATGGTGATTGTATTAAAAATCATGAATAAAAATAAAGACGTTTTTTTTTTAATTTGATTAACTTTGAAACCATTTGTTTTACTTATGTTTCTGTTTATAAATATGTTATTCCTAGTGCAGTAATATCAGTAGCATTATTCTGATCAAATTCAATTAAAATGCGCAACTACACTAGGTACACTTTTCAGGGATTCCTGAATAGTGTACCAGAATTCTGAAAATGATTGAAAACGGGCGCAGTCAGCATTATACAGCGAGAACGGTTGATGTGTCGCTTTGAACCATTCAAAGAGTGCTCCAGCGATTTGAAGAGACTGGATCCAATATTCTCAGACTAAGAACAGGCAAAAGAAAATAATTTGAAGCTTAACTACATATATTATCGGCTTACATTTTTTGCAGATCCCACCTCTTCCAGCCCCTAACCTATCTTGAAAATGTATGACAAATGATTCCGCATAATCTTCTCACCTCTCCGCCTAAGCTTGTAGGCTGATCCTGCATCCGGGTACACATGTCGTACCAGCCGACTGCTGGGGTAAAGTATTTATTACACGCATATATAAACAGACAAGAATAAACACAGCAGAATATGTAATAGGTACAAAGGTTATGCTTATTTCATAAGAAATCTCTTCCATCATACCTGCAATAGGACAATAGACAGAGTGCAGACAGCGTGCGAAAGAGTAAAGGAGACAAAAAATAATACATAAAATCGTAAACAATTATTCACTTAATAAAACAAAACAAATTCTACGAGAATAAACTCACATACATACATATACTTCTAAAGTAAATATCACTAGAATGTTAATAATTATAACGTAATTATACAGCGTGTAACGGAAAGGGGGTATCAACCCTGAAGGAGGTGAATGTGCTCATGAAACTCAACAACTTTCCCCAAAGAACATAGGTCGAAATATGAAAAAAAAATTTGGCCCTCCCATAGTAAATCAATCAGCTGGTAGTCAGTTTTGTAAGGGAGGGCCAAATTTTTTTTTCATATTTCGACCTGTGTTCTTTGGGGAAAGTTGTTGAGTTTCATGAGCACATTCACCTCCTTCAGGGTTGATACCCCCCTTCCGTTACACGCTGTATACACAATTATGATGAAGTGGAAAGATAGTGTTCTTTTACACTTCTTTTAAAAACCGTTGTAGTTACCTGGTGAATAAATAAATAAACATGATGTCTGTGTGCAGTTGTCGATCCCCTTAACTACAGTCCATCTGCTTATCCCATCAACTGAATGCATTGGCAACTAAAACTCCAAATATTTATTTGCAGATGAATCACTACATAGTACAAAGTCGCCTCCAGCTGTCTGTCTGTCCCTATGTATGGTTAGATCTTTAAAACTACGCAACGGATTTTGATGAGGGTTTTTTTAATAGATAGAGTGATTCAAGAGGAAGGTTTATATGTATAATACATGCATAATATAGTAGAGAAACAATGATAATTTTAGAGGTTTCTAATGTGATGTCGTAAATAAACACATTTTTTGCGCTTACATTGCAAACGCTGGCTGAACCCCACGAGATAGATCAAAATAATGTACTACAGTACAGTAAAACGGGGTGAATAGGAATGCAGGGGTGAATCGGGACGAAACTTTAAAATGGATTTTAACATTGAAATAATATCGTTTTTTGCCAAAAGGTCTCTTAATGTGTTTACTATATTATAGTTGACGATTAAGTGTAATTGTTGGCTACAAACTATATTACATCAACGTTAAAATCCATTTAAAAGTTTCATCCCGATTCACCCCTCGGTTCCTATTCACCCCATTTTACGGTACACCTTAAAAACTTCTACAAAAAAGTCCGCGATACTATATGACTATCTCTTAGGGATAACCTACAATAACCATTTTTTATCCTATACTTTTTACGAGAAATAATGGCTCTAAAATTATCAGTGTTTCTCCATTGTACCCGTGCGAAGCCGGGGCGAGTCGCTAGTAGAGAATAAAACAAAATGAAGTGATCTAACCAACAAGTAACACAGCAATCACCTACTGTCATAGACAACAAAAATAACGAACAATTTTTCTCTATTATTTTTCCTCTCACACAAAATTAATCATCTATCTACGAAACACGTAACAATGCCTATTATTCTCTATATTATTGGGATCACGGCCTAAGATTCCAGAGATCCTTGACTACCCAGATTGTGGTTACAGGATAGCTTTATTAGCAGCCAGATGTTTCCAGAATGTAGACCCTGGCTCTATTGCTAAACCACGGGCCTTACGTCGAAGGGGCGCGTTCGGAATTCTTATGAACCGTTCTGAGATAATATTCGGTTTTTTGGAGCATTTATACCGTTTATGTAATGGTTTGTTTTTTATTTATTTATTTTATTATTTATGTATACACATTAAAATACATATGGATATGACATAATTATAAATTGAATACAAAGGTACTGCTCATTTCTTAAGAAATTTCTTCCAGCAGACCTGCGAAAGGATAAGTAAAAAAGAAATGTAGACAATAGTGTGCGAGAACATGGAGAGAAAAATATGAATGTGTGAAGTCTAAAACTAACATATTAAATAACATATATAATGCGAAAATTAACATAAGTGTACTTAAATAAATACATCATGCTGAAATATATAAACATAATTATGACACACATATGAAATACTCACAGTACAGAGGAAAGGTAATGCTCTTTTAATAGACATTTAAATGGAGAAATTGTTTTTAAACCACGAATGCTAGGCGGAAGTGAGTTCCACAATCTTACAGGATGGACAGAGAAGGAATAAGAATAGTAGCTTGTTTTATGAGGACGAGATTTAAGGAGGGATCTCAGGTGTGATCTACACGGTGTGGCGCTAGAGGTTTTTGGTATTTTACACAATGGTTTTTGATGCAATTTTTTGCGTCATTTAGAGCATTTATTGCGGAAGGTTTATGTGTATAATAGATTTAAGACATTTCTCTATTACACCCATACGATACTGGGGTGAGTCATTAAAATAAGGGCTAGTTAAAGTAATGAAAATATATGTGCACCCCTACGTCAAACACCAAAAGAATCTCATCATCATCTGCCTAGCCTTTTCCCAACTATGTTGGGGTCGGCTTCCAGTCTAACCGGATGCAGCCGAATACCAGAATTTTACATGGAGCGACTGCCTATCTGACCTCCACAACCCAGTAACTGGGTAATACGATACCCCTAAGTAAGACTGGTTGTCAGACTTTCGGGCTTCTGACTACCCGTAACGACTGTCAAAAATCTATGAATGATAGCCGGGACCAACGGCTTAACGTGCTTTCCGAGGCACGGAGGGGTCTCGGTATGTAAAGATGGTCACCCGTCCACAGACCAACCGCGGCAAGCGTTGCTTATTCAGATCGATCGTCCTGTGAGGCTGTTATTATTTAGCCACGGGCCACTCACCCTCCCACCCTCAAACACCAAAAGAATGTAAAAAGATAATAACGTCGTACTTACACCTCTGTCCAACTCTTCGGGGAATGCAAGCGTTATGTTATTTGAAACACAAACCGCCCCATTTATAGCTCTATTTGCATACAAAGTAATGAAAGTCAACATTTAAACTTTAAATGTAACCGTTACACTTAACTGAAGGTCTAACGTTAATGATAGTTACAAAGTCGTGGCATAGTTCACTTTACTATTACTTAATTGCTGTGTTGTTACTTAGATGTAACTTGGGTTTCTTTGTAGTTTAGTTTGGATGTACTGGTTTAGTGTTAACTGTGACTGGAAAAGTCATTAGTAGAATTCTAGATTGTTATAATGATAGGCTTAAGTAATTGGTATTTGTTTTGGAAAAGTCTACTGGTTGACATTTACAAATGGGCCACACAATTCACAGATACAGTATCTTTATGTCACAAAGCGGCGCGCGCTTTACTTGTGGTAACTTAGTGCACAAAGAAGCTGTGAATGTGTGCGTGAGTACGAGTAGCGTCAGCACATTAAACACACACTTCCGACTTCGCCATTTTCTCGGACGTACCAAGGGTTCCTGCGCTTACACACATATTCACAGCGTGCTTGTACACTTGGTGACCACAAGTAAAGCGTGTGTCATTTCATCATAATCACCCTATAAGTTCCCACTGCTGGGACACAGGCCTCCTCTAACTGAGAGGAGTGGGCCGTAATCCACCACGCGGGCCCCGTGCGGGTTGGTAGATGTCACATGTCTTCAAATTTTTGATTCTAGGACATGTCGTTTTTTGAGATAAATATTTTTTAATATTTAATATTATTAATATTAATATTAATAATATTTTTTTTTAATATTAATAATATTTTTTTTTTTTTAATATTAATAATATACTATACATAAAACAAGGCAGCTGCAGGTACAATTTATTTAGGTGGGGGTACTACGATAAGCCACCGTGCGACTGTGGAGCCACGTCGCAAACGATGCCACATCTCTTGTCGTGCTCTTTTTGCCATGACACCTGCACTACGGAAGACCTTTGAAAAAAAAAAAATACTTCGCACAGAACTGATAGTGGGCGTACCATACGGCCAAAACTGTAGACTAATGGCGCGATTGAACACCATAACAGCTTTTTAAAATTTATCTTTCTTTGAAAAATGTTTTACTATTTCGGGCAGAAAAAAATTTTACAAAAAAATCCCTGGAACATATTGACTGTACAGACGCTGCAGCACATCAAGCTACCCGAAACTGTCAAATTTTCCCAATAAACTTTAAACCTTATGTTTGGCGATAAAGTTGAAAATCTATTAAAGAAATTTGACAAATTGTAGTAGTTTGATGTGCTGTCGTCTGTAGATGGGTGAGATATAGATTTATTTAATCTATTTATATTTTATTTATCTCTATTTCATCTTAAGAGGCTTATTCCTGCTCGTCTGTACAGCCTGTAAACATTTTCCGATATCGCTAAATAAACTCCAATATTTCAACTACAAAATTCCAACAAAAGAATGAACGTTTTCAGACATTTTTTTTTTTGCTAAAATAACCCAAGCTATTATCCAAACAAAATCGTGTGATAATCTGACCTAAGCCCTAACATATTTCAGCCGGTCAATCATTCCAACAATATGAATATTGTCGCCAGCGTATAGGCCGCTTTAGGAACCTGTCCCACATCCGAAGAGGAAGCGACTATCTGTCGACGATTTTATTTATTATTTATTTATTAAAGGCAAACCAACAGCTTCTGTATACAGCATTTCATAAGAATAATAATAGTAACAAAAACATCAGACTTATACAGTCGCCAATAATAGGTCGACCAAGATTCTAAGAGAGTAAAATAACACTTAATTATTATTAGCTATTAAAATCTTGATAAAGGAATTATGACATAAAATTACAAATTATCAAATTAAAGTTAAAAAGAAAACGTAACGAAATTACAAGTAAGTAACAAAAAAACAAAACCTATTAAAGGTACAAATATTGGGAACAGTGGGAGCTAATGAGATCTAGATTTTGAATTTTCACGCTCAAGAAACGCGAAAAAGATTGTAGGTCCAATCATCCCGTGTATGTAAAAGAAATTCATAATCATCGTCATCATCGACCTGAAAGAAAGAAAAGAAAGAAAGAATAAATGTTTATTCTGCACAAACAAAACGCAGGTTTTTCGATTCAGGGATCCGCTTGTGAAATAATGTATAGCAGAACATTATTTTCAATTACAATGTTAAGTTTGTTCTTGGGATAAATTCATTCCAACTACGGAACCCTTCATTGTGCGCACTTGGCTGGTTTTTTTGCTAGCTCGACTCGCTTCTCGTTAATCGCGGGCGCTGGGGCAGGTGCCTTATGTTATGTTTTTAAAACATTTTCATAGGCGTCAGGGTCTCTCTCTACACTCGGCCGATAGGCGTCCGACACGACATCCGAAACAAATGCTATGCGCATACATTATTATGTACTGATAGGCTTAAGGGCGGTAAAATGGCGCTATGAATATGTTGCTGGGTTATATTAGGATAAAAGTGAAGTGCTGTTGTATAAGCGGTATTGTTTAGATACTTTAACGTTGCTTGTTGTAAGAAAGAAAAATGAGTTTATTGACATTACAGCAAAATAAATATACCTTAAAACTATAAGTCTGCATTTTTATTATTATTTATTTTATTCAGATAACAGAGATCCATTGGGTTAGTAACAATAGTCTTAACCTATGTTAGTACTTAACTAATAATACAGAAAATGTACAGGTGACAAGTGACCTCGCCTTTATACAGTACTTTTTTTTTACTTGTGCATAAACTTTTAATAAATAAATAAATACGAGTATACGCTTTAAAACTATAAAAACAGAAAAACAAAACAAAAAAAATATATATTCATGTAAAATTAATTTGGTGTAGGACTTCCCCGTTGGTCTAGCGGTCGTGAGGGCAACTTCTGAGCATGAAGTACCTACTGGGTTCGATTCCTGGGCCAGGCAAAGTGTTATTGATATTTTCCATCTGAAATTTTTTAGTAGTCTGGATTTGTGTCGGGTTGATGGTAATAGCTTCTTCTAACTTTTTCAATAATGCTAGTCATTCTGAATTCAACTTGATTGCCATTAAAATAAAGTTGATATTTGTTTAACTTGAAATAGCATCAATGGAAACATTTGAATAGAGCTTAGGTACACTTCTGCCTATAAAGCCTAACTATTCGAGGAATACAGCCGGTCGATTCTGGAAAAATCTCACCGTGACAACTAAGGTGAAGTGAGCTTAGAGTGAGCTGTGAGTCATGCCGATGCTAGGCATTGACACTGCTGACGACTCACTCCACGCTCACTTCACCCAAGTTTTCATGGTGAGATGGTTACAGAATCGCACGGCAGCATGTCGATTCTGTAAAAATCTCACCGCGAAAACTTGCGTGGAGTGAGCTGTCAGTGTCATCCTACTGATGCAAGGGATTGACTAAGCAAACATTTACAATCATAATCGAGATTTTAATAATATTTTTTAAATGCTAATTCTGTTGATCATTTTAAATAATTTCAAAGCTAGTATTTTAGTTGTGAAAACATTACTGTTTTTGGGGTTTTAAAATAAAATAGCAGAACAGAAACTTAGTCAGATTATCATTTTTTTTCCTAGACTAGTCCTTATAAGGACTAGTCTTTCTTTCTTTTTTGCCTAGATTTAAACCCCACAAAATAGTAATGTTTTGACAAATAAAATACTACCTTTTAAATTATTTTTTAGAAGAGACCTTCCAAATCGACTAACAATAGTTTCCTCATTTCTGCACAAAATATTACTCCTAGCGGTGCTTCTGCAGCATTTTAAAGCCGCTGCCAAACCCATGCCGATAGGCTTCCAATCATGAATACGGTTGGTAACAACAAAACTGCGTTGCGGGCGCATCGTCGCTCAGTCGCGCGTCGCGGGTGTGTCGCCGGCTTTATTGCGGTAAAAAGCATCGCGACTGGCGAATGGAGTGTTGAGTTTGTGGTAAAAGGGAGTAAAAAAACATGACGATTCGACGATTGTGTCTGTGAGTTTGTGGGGCGAGGACATTAAAAATTTGTACAAAAATAGGTAGGTACCAGCCGGCCGATTCTGTAAAAATCTCACCGTGAAGTCATAAGTGAAGTGAGCACTTAATAGTGTTAATCCCTACCATTAGGGAATGACAGAGCTCACTTTCCGCTCACTTCACCTAAGTTCTCACGGTGAGATTTTCACAGAATAGCACTGCAGTTAGCCCATTACGGTCGGGCTACGGCTCCGCACTGCTACGTTGCTGCTACACTGCTGCTACGCCACTGCTACACAGAAGAAAGTTTGATTGATCAAGTTGACCATAATTATGGTGTGGAAAGTTATTGGTTTAAATTCACATAATGTTGTTAACATTATGTGAATTTTTAACCCAAATCACAGTGTCGTGAGAAAGGAGTTGTGGTAACCTTTTTTTTTGCCGGTTTGGAAAATCCTCATGGATGTCCTCCGCCCTGCGGCGGGTGGTAGGATTTGTCAGACTCTTACTGACTAAAAACCACCCCGGTTTTCCATCTCATACCTACGCTGGGGTTCGTTGGAACGTAAGATTCACAGGGGGGGGGGGGGGGGTTGACTCCCCCCGCGATGTCTAAGAGGGGCGTGCGTGGAGTATTACGCACCGCCACCTCAGGTCCTAATGTGTGGGGGCTGATGGACGTCCCCGAGTCCGTCGCCCCTGGACCCATAGAGGGCGTTATCTGCTCTCCGCCGACGCCCGGTGCGCCTGCTGCAGGCCGGGTGAGTGGACGAGATTTCTCTCTCACTTTCCGCAGCCTCCTTCTGCGAGACGACTATTTCACAGAAGGAAACCACCGCGTCCCAGGACTCTTCGCTGCCGACCATCGACTCCACTACGGCCGGCAGCGACAAGTCACTGCCTATTTCTGAGATGAGGGCACGGCGCGGCTCCTCCCAAGCGGCACACTCAGCCAGCTTAGGCCGCACCGTGTCCTCCCGGCAGTCGACGCAGTGGTGACACCAGGCGTCTGGCTCTCTGTTTGTGCCACACAGGTACTTCCCGAAGCAACCATGCCCCGAGAGCACCTGCGTCACCTGAAACGACAGGGAGTAGTGCCTCCTCACGAGCCAGCTATCGAGTACTGGCCGGACTGCCTCGATGGTGATAAGGCCGGCGGTAGGCCGTGAAAACCTATCCAGCCATTCCGCCACCAGGACCTCGCGAAGTTGAGACCGACGCAATTTCAAGCGTCGCTGCATCTTTCACTCGCTCCGCGCCCTCGCTTCCTCGTGCCACCGATACAATGACCATAACTTTAGTTCACTGGAGGTGCTGGTTCTAACTTGAAACCCAGACTAAAGTCAAGAGACATATCTTCTTCATCTTCTTAGCGTGCTGATGGCAATCTAAATGGACTCGGCGCAAAATTGGGCTAGGTGTTTGACGCCATCACCAGCGTCCACCAGTTCTTGTAACGTGCAGTTGACTGGACACGTAGGGCATGATAAAAAGTGTCGCATAGTTTGTGGTACAGCACCACATTTACACTCCAAGGCGGAGTCGTCTATGAATCTCCACCTGAACATGAACAGGTTTTCCTTGCTTCGGCCAGCCTGGGTCCGGAGTCTTAAGGACTTCTAAGTTACCCAAGGCAACTCATGTCCAGGTGGGAGATCTAGAAGAGACACATTACATTGCACAAGGGAAGCTTCGTTGACTCAGACGCTTCGATTTATTGACCGATTTTTTAATTTTATCAAGTACTAAGTGCTTATTAGACAAAAAGACAAAAAAAAGACATGGTAGAAGACGTGGTGGAAGACAATGAAGACATCCACACACTGTCTTTCCATACCTATTAACAGTGTAATTTGATAATTTGATAATTTTAAAGCCAATCATTTTTAAAAGAGTAGGTAACCATGGAGTTTCTCGTAGGCACTTCTCTATAAGAAACAACGAATTGGAACCTGTTTCTGACATTTCATAAGTGCCCATCTAGATTTATGTAAAAAAAAATATATTTATAGCACTGTGTGACCTAAGCCCTCAATTAAGTCACGCTTTTCAGTGCCTTAGTAGTCCATTTTTAGACAGAAAAGTGTGACTTTAGTCCGGGTTTAGGTGACACGAGCGTTAAAATAGTATACATCTCATCTGCCTAGCCTTTTCACAACTATGCTGGGGTCGGCTTCCAGTCTAACCGGTTGCAGCTGAATACCAGTATTTTACGTAGAGCGACTGCCTATCTGACCTCCACAGCCCAGTTACTGGGTAATACGATACCCCTTGGTAAGACTGGTTGTCAGAATTTCGGGCTACTGACGACCCGTAACGACTGTCAAAGATCCATGAATGATAGCCGGGACCAACGGCTCAACGTGCTTTCCGAGGCACGGAGGGACCTTGGTATGTGAGGATGGTCACCCATCTACGGACCAACCGCGGCAAGCGTAGCTCAGCCTGATCGATCGACCCGTGAGGCTGTTATTACTTAGCTACAAACCCCTCGATAAAGTAGTATACGATTATATGTGTAATAATGCTAAAGTGGTCTCTTAATGCACGGCATTTAGCGTTTAATTTAACGACGGGCAATAGACAACTTAACTCACACGTAATGTACAGCAATCAAGCTACTACAATCTGTCAAATTTCTTTAATAGATTTTCAACTTTATCGTTAAAGCATAAGGTTCAAAGTGGGTTAGGTAAATTTGACAGTTTCGGGTAGCTTGATGTGCTGGCGTCTGTACTACTTGAATTTCAAAGCAGATATTGCAAATGCCGAACTAATCACCTCTGCTTACCTCAGAGAATACAGGCGTTTATATTAATTTCACGAAACTGCGGTTTCGCAAAATAACCTCAATTTTCACGCCGAAAAAAGAATCGAGCGTCGCGCATTGTGTTGCGCGCATTGTGGTGTGTTTCCAGCCTATTGTGTTTTTAATCTTAAAATATGCACGCAGACAAATAATTGAGGATTAATGGTTGATGAAGAGTTATAGGTTATGAGGGCGTGTCGGGGCGAGTCGATGCGAGTCGGGGGCGAGTCAGGGGGAAGTACAAAGGTTGAGTTTTGTAGTATCATGAAAGTAATGGGACTTGATGATAAGTGTAATAACGTAGAGGTTATAGACAACATTTTAAAATGACCTGTTGGTATCTGGATGACAGTTTATCACAAATTTGATTGCAAAATAAATAAATAAAAACTTTTTTACGAAAAAAGGGCTTCCAAAAAAACACTAAAATGTCAAAATAACTTAAATTTTGTCGGTGGCAAACAACTAAAATACAGATGTAAAGACAATGACTTCTGAAATTATTTTTTCACTTTGTAGTGTTGTTTTGGAAGTCGACTGTTTTTTTTTTTTTTTTTTTTAAAAAGTTTGTGTCAAGTTGTAAAACCCGTGCGAAGCATGGCGCGTCGCTATTAGTAACCATAATAATATCATACGATACATACCAGCCATCGATAAATACTTACTTGACACCCGTAACTTACATACAACGTAGTACGTGTTTAGCGAATTTGATCTGTATTAGCTACTAGATTTGTTGCAATGATAGGTGCAAGGAACGCGTTCTCTCGACGGCCAGACTGTAACTACGAGTACTACTTCTCTGTATAAAAAATACGCGTTTGGTGTGCAGGTAAATAATAACTGACTGATAATAATAATTATCTTACAGCTCTGATCTCCAAACTAAAGGTTTCATAACCTAAATACACAAAGGAAGTCTGCTAACTAGCATTTTCGTGGGATGAAACTGTTAGAACATCTCATGATCCGTTAAAATTAATGCCTTGAACAATAACTAGAAGATATTACAAGATTTTGTGCTGAGATATTTTGATGTAAATGATTCAGAAAATATTTGATATTTCAACATTCTACATTTATATTGTTGATGGGCAAAATGACAATTATAATAATAAAACGTTCCTATGATACAATTTTTAGAAGTAGGTCAAGGAAATCAAAGTCTTTTACAGATTTTTATGGACAAAATTAAACGAAATCAAAGAAATATTTAATGGTGTTCTAGTTTTCCACAACTTTTCAGGATAAAAATTTCAGTATTTATATTCTGGCACACACAAACTTGGTGTAAGTATTATAGCAATATTTTACTAACTATTTACTTAGGTACTCACTATAATATCAATAAAGACTTATTGAAGACAACTTTTTGGTATAGAAGCTCGAAGCGAACAAAATTAGAAACTAGGCGATGCTCCAAACATCATGTTTCGTTAAATAACCAGTGCTTTTACGACAACTGTGAAATGAGGCACTTTTAAACTTCACTACTACACTGTTACAAAAATTATTTGAGCCAAATCACAATCTTTCAATTTTATATCTAGTATTTAAAATTATTACAAATCTGATTAATATTTGGAAATCATGACGCACTCTTAAATCTACCACCGTGCCAGATTTTGACAAAATATTCAAAAAAAAAAAGGAAATACATCAGCAAAAAAAAAAACCGTATAAAATCAAACGAAAATAAACAATATAAATTAATGATAGGTAGCCGAAACAAAACAGAGGGTCCCAGCGTAGATGGTGAAGCGGCGGTCGCAAATGAATGAAAAAATAAACCAAACTCGAATTTATTCGAAAACAATAAAACAATGATAAATGCGTGGAATCTGCAGGCGACGCAATTTATGGAGTATTTCCTCATAACCCCATGGATTAAATAGGCTTTGTCGGTGCTATGGTAACGTGGGTAGGTTGACAAATAGTAAAATGGGAGCAAGTATATTTGGATTATAAACGATAGGTACGTACAAAATAATTTCCAGTGAGGAATACAACATAGACGTAGGCACTCGTGGTTAAATATCGAAATAAACATAAAATTTCAACCCAATCGGTTCAGCCGTTTAGAAGTTATGTGAAAAAGATAAGTACTGAAGGATAATTCATACTAGCCATTGTCCTATTACCCGTTTTCCCGTAGGAATGAAGCATTTTTCCGCTGTAAAAAGTAGCTTATGTTCATCAGGGATAATGTCGGCTTCTAATGGTACCTAAAACAATTTTTTAAATCGGTCTATTAGTTTCGGAGCCTATTCAATACAAACAAACTTTGGGGATCTCTTTGTAAATAAAACGAATGTAATCAGAAATAATTGGAATATATATTGTCATTAAACATCGCCTTATATTACCGTGGTGTATCATACAAGTAGTGCTGGTACTGAGAAGCTAACCAGGTCGAGGTGGACCAATAGGCGCGATCCAGGTTGGGCTCTCGCCGAGGATGACGTAGGTTAGCGAGGTTAGCGCGCGCGCACGGCACGACATATAAATACGGACAGCGCCGCTTCAAACTTAGTCCGCCCCGACCCTTGCTCGAGCCAGCCCGCGCCGCTGAGCCTGTAGTTCAAAATTCGCCCCTAAATAATTCCGATCCAGCCTGTCCCTTGCTGCCCTCTCCCAGCGACGCCCTAAGCCGAGGTCCGTACCCCACAGGGGGTGCCCTTAGCGTGTAGTCGCTTAGTTTTTAAGTTTTTAAGCCCTGGCTGGAGGCCTTAATTTATTGAGGCATCCACAGGCAAGCCCGGTTAAGCAGTCGACAACCTCATAGGTTGAACTGCGAGATGCCATTCCAAAAAAAAAAAAAAAAAAAAATTCAAACTTAGTCAGTGCCCGATAGTCTTCGACGCAGAGATGTTGACGCTCCTCGATACGATCGCCAGTGCAGGCGCAGGCCGTCGGAGGTGTCGCATTGTTTGGAGCGGTGGCGGCGTGCGCGCGCCGCGCGCCCTGGCGGTCGCTCAGTGCGCTGCGCGCTGTGACGGTGGTCGGACGTGTGATGTGCTTGTATGATACACTTGTATGATTTTAGGTAGGTCACTACATTATTCCCCCCTCAGCGAAGCGTACAGGAGGTTTTGACGTCCTGCCGGATTTAGTGACGTAGCTGAAGGTGGCAGGTGCTTCATCTGCTCGCTCCTCATTACACTGGAATGCAGGCTTCAGCCGATCGATGGATATATTAGATCTTCTATTCTCCAACTGTACGGTGAAGTACTTATCTGTGCGATCGATGACGCGATATGGACCGTTATAGGTAGGTGTTAACGGTTTACGCACGGCGTCGTTGCGAACGTAAACATGTGTTGATTTATACAGATCGCCGTGAATGAAAACAGCTGCGCTTTTGTTAGCTTCGCGCTGCACCTGTGCCTTTTTCAATGCTTCGCTAAGATGATTCATGAACTGCGATGACGTGTTGCATGTTGTGGTTGTTTCACCGTAGAATTCACCGGGCAGGCGTAGTGTTCTCCCGAGTAATAATTCCGCAGTACTGGCGCCGATGTCTGTCTTGTATGCGGCGCGAAGACCCAGAAGCACAGTGGGCAACTCGTACGTCCAGTTCGTTGTATTTAATCTTGCGGTGAGTGATGCTTTGAGCGTGCGGTGCCAGCGTTCCACTAAACCGTTCGATTGGGGGTGGTACGCCGTAGTTCGTACGTGCTGGATTCCCATGCGATGCATCAGCTTGTTGAATAATTCGGATTCGAACTGTCTGCCTTGGTCTGTTGTTATGGTCGCGGGACAACCGAATCTTGCAATCCATGTTTCATACAACGTATTTGCGACTTTTTCTGCCGTTATGTCCTCGATCGGTTGAGCCTCTGGCCACTTCGTTGCTCTGTCGATCATGGTAAGTATATAACGACAGTTGTTTGACGTTGGTAAAGGACCGACTAAGTCAATGTGGAGATGACTTAAGCGGTCTACTGGCATGAAACTGGATATCGGTGCCTTGGTGTGGCGCTGAACTTTCACTCGCTGGCATTGATCGCACGCTCTTGCCCAGTCTGTGACGTCTTTCTTCATGGTCAACCAGAAATAACGTGTAGTAATTAATCTTCTCGTCGCTCTTACGCCGGGGTGATTAAGGTCGTGTATTGCTTGATAAGCTTGCTTCCTGTATTGTGGCGGTAAGAACGGGCGAGGACACTTTGTTGACATCTCGCATATGACTTGGGTAGTTGATCTGGGCAGTGCTATTCGCTTGAATTTGTACTTGTCGCTTTTCATGAGTTGCTTGAGTTCTTCATCCTGCTTTTGAGACTTTGCTAACTCATCGTAATTTATCGGAGTTGGACATGAGATTGTGTCCACTCGAGACATGGCGTCAGCGACACAGTTATCCTTGCCCGATACGTGCTTGATATCGGTGACAAACTGGCTGATATATTCTAAATATCTTGTGCGCCTCGGAGTTTCATCTTTGTAGTTCGCTCGCAGTGCATTGGTGAGGGGCTTGTGATCCGTCAATATGGTGACGTCACGGCCTTCTATCATCCGGCGAAAGTGACGTACTGCCAGGTATATAGACGTAAGCTCCCTGTCATACGTGCTGTATTTCCTTTGTGCGTCGTCGAACTTCTTGGAATAAAAGCCGAGCGGTCTCCAACGGCCTTGACTTTTTTGTTGAAGTACCGCCCCCGCACAGGTGTCAGATGCGTCGGTCATAAGCACGAAGGGTAGTGTTGACGATGGGTATGACAGCAATACGGCACTGGTGATGTCGTCTTTGCATTTCTCAAACGCCTGAATCGCTGTCTCGCTCCACCTAATCTTCGTCTTGTCGTTTTTCTTCGAATCTTTCAGGTAAACATTGAGCTCTTTCTGATACTCGGCGGCATGTGGAATATTCTCACGATAAAAGTTTATCATTCCGAGGAATCGACGTAATTGCTGGACTGTTTCTGGGCGAGGGTATGATTTTATGGCTTCGACCTTCTCGTCAGTTGGCTTAATTCCCTCGGTGGTTATGGTGTAGCCCAAAAAGTTGAGTGTTTGTTGCCCAAATGTACACTTAGCTACATTTAGTTGCAACCCATGGTCGTTGAGCCTCTTGAATACCTCTTCCAGTTCTCTTCGGTGCTGTTCTTTAGTTTCAGAGGCCAGTAAAATGTCGTCGACGAATGGAAACACAGGGAGTCCCCGTAGAACATTATCTATGTGACGTTGAAACGTTTGCCCAGCGTTGCGCAAACCGAAACACATCCTCGGAAATTCGAATAACCCGAATGGTGTGATGACGGCAGTCTTCTGTATGTCCTCTTCGCGAGTCCTCACTTGATAATAGGCCTTTTTCATGTCGATTATGGAGAAGTATTTCTTCCCTAGCAAGTTGTAGGTAAAATCATGCAGTCTTGGGACGGGGTAACGGTCAGGCACGGTCACTGCGTTGAGACGGCGATAATCTCCACAGACTCTGTATTTGCCATCCTTTTTGAGGACAAGATGTATTGGGCTGGCCCAAGGACTCTTCGACGGCCGACAAATACCTTGCTCAATCATCACGTCAAATTCTGCCTTGGCTGCCTTGTACTTGTGTGGAGGCAGCGGGCGTGATTTCGCATATAATGGCGGGCCGGTAGTCTGTATGTGGTGTTCCACTTCACTGTGACAGAGCTTCAAGTTTGGTCGGGTGATGTCCGGGTACTTTGCGAGCAGATCGTGATATGGCTGCTGGTCATCCACGGTGTTGATGCTGGAGTCTGAGGTAGACGTTACGCAGCCGACAACAGACAGGCCTGTTTTTTTGTCTATTAACCTTCGTCCGTGTATATCTACCGTGAGCTGGTGCTTATGTAGGAAGTCGGCCCCCAATATCGGTCTGGTCACTTCGGCGACGACGAAATTGCACATATACGGTCGACGTAATCCGATATTCAACGTCATAGTGCGTTCCCCATAGGAGGGTATTCGTGAACCGTTGGCGGCGTAGAGATATTCGGTCGGCGCCGATTTTTCTCTGCGTACCCTCTTGACAGGTAATACTGAGACGTTCGCGCCAGTGTCGATGAGGAAATGCAGACCAGTTTCCAACTCTTTTATGAACAGACGGTGTCGGGCTATGTCGTTGACTTCGGCTCCCGTCGTAGCCGAAGTCGAGACTAGTTTTCCTGGCTGGTGTTCGTCTTGCTCGCAAAGTTACATGGCCTCCGACAGCGAAACGCCTCCTTGCCGAACTTGCGATGGAAATAGCAAATCGATGTGTCACGATTCGCGGACTTGGAACGAGATCTTGAACGGTATCTGCCTCGCTGCGGCCCCCGGTGGTAGTTACGCGATCTGTCCATTTTCAATGCTGCGACCTCTTTTGTAAGTGCCTCGATCATATTCAAAATTCGATCGTTAGGCGATGTTGTCGACGATTGTGCCGCGGTGCTAGCATGACTGCAGGAACACACAGAATTGGCCTCTTTCGTCTGCTCACTCATTTTGTCTGCCATCGCCGCCAACGAGTCTAATTTTGATTCCTCGCTGACCGCCAATACGGCTCTCGTCGAAGAGGGTAGGTGGCTCATCCATAACATTCGGAGGGTTTCATCGGGCATCTTGTCACGAGCCAGATCACGCATACGCCGCAGCAGCTGGGAAGGACGCTGGTCGCCTAGTTCAACCTCGTTTAGCAATTTTTGTAGTTGCTTATTCTCTGACTCCTCGTAGACGGATAATAATCGGGTCTTTAGCGCTTCAAATCTACCCGTCCTAGCCGATGATAATATGATGTCGCTAATTTGTTCAACATCCACCTTGTCGAGTTGTGCCACAGCAAGTCCAAACTTCGCTTCTTCGCTGAGCTTTTGGTTCGACACCATGGTTTCAAATTGCGCGAACCATAATCTGGGCTTGTCTCGCCAGAATGGAGGGATCCGAGACTTGACGGAGATCATCTCTATATCTTCATCCGACAACGTGGTTCGCGGCTCCTGACTTGCGCTCTCCATAGCTTTGCTGAATCACGTCGGGGTCACCAATTTGGGGATCTCTTTGTAAATAAAACGAATGTAATCAGAAATAATTGGAATATATATTGTCATTAAACATCGCCTTATATTACCGTGGTGTATCACAAGTAGTGCTGGTACTGAGAAGCTAACCAGGTCGAGGTGGACCAATAGGCGCGATCCAGGTTGGGCTCTCGCCGAGGATGACGTAGGTTAGCGAGGTTAGCGCGCGCGCACGGCACGACATATAAATACGGACAGCGCCGCTTCAAACTTAGTCAGTGCCCGATAGTCTTCGACGCAGAGATGTTGACGCTCCTCGATACGATCGCCAGTGCAGGCGCAGGCCGTCGGAGGTGTCGCATTGTTCGGAGCGGTGGCGGCGTGCGCGCGCCGCGCGCCCTGGCGGTCGCTCAGTGCGCTGCGCGCTGTGACGGTGGTCGGACGTGTGATGTGCTTGTATGATACACTTGTATGATTTTAGGTAGGTCACTACAAAACAATCAAATCTTGCCGCTTTATAATATTAGTGTAGATTAGGTATTCATTGTTATTTAGGTACATATAATATTATGTTAATCCTTATAGAAGTGTATTAAATTCATGGCAATTTTATCGAACACACAAAAAGTAATCTGCAATCACATAGTATTGACAGACGGAGGACATACGGGATGTTTAATGACGATGAACTATGTAGAACATCCATATAGCACTCTGTTTAGTCAATGGAGTGTCCATCGAAGTTCTAATTAATAAGTAATTAGTCACACCATTAGTGCCGAGCTGTTGATAAACTTTATGAACAGTACATACAAATATATTACACAACATATTATTACTAGCCCTTTGCAACCCGGAGTAAAAAAAATCGCATCGATCAAAGTAAAAACTTAGTAATCGCTTGGGAAGTGTTCAGATGTCTTGGAAAAAATACTTAAAAAATCTCATAGAAGCTAGTCTCAAGCAATCAGACCCTAACATACGTGAGGTTTAGGAATAATTTGCAAGTAGCACGATCGTGAGTATATGTGCGAAGGCGTTGGGATTAAAAAACGCAGCCATCCCTCATCCGGGTTTCGACGTACTGGCAGGACCAAACGTGCGCGCAGAGTGCAAAACTATTTTTTTGTTGAGACAAAACAATAGTTAAGAATGAGTTCTTAGATAGAGCCATGATAGATCAACGCCAGTTGCATCCGCTAAAGTTGTTTACATCTTTGCTCAGACTTTTGTAAAGTCGAAACTCACGATCACTTTAACTCGGTTGAATAGAGCTATAGGAAAAAGTCAGGGGATGAAGTTAGTGTAGGTCATAATCATTATAGTAGTGACATAGTATAAATTATATCAGAAATTACTACGTAAAAGTAAAAATCAAAAGGCAATTATTCAAATTAGACTAAGAATCAGCACTTTTCAAACGACACAATTACAAAAGACCGTCCCCCAAAACGTCCCTCTTCTCCACTTCCTAGAGCTTTAGCTGGAAAAAAGAAGTGGCGCAACAAACTCCGCAGCAGCACAGCTGTCTGTTCAGTTAGAAAAACTTGATTATTCACAATATTAGGTATGTAGCCCAGCGTCTGGATTTGTACCTGCATGATTGCAACTGACTCGCCCCCTATCACATGGGACTTGAACAGCTGGTAAAATATGGGTGTACTACAGGAACAACTCTGCCTTACCTTTCGTGGATCATAGCCGTGATATATGTTACAATAATATTGTAAACAAAATTAAATTGCACGCTTGCTTTCAGGCAGGCAGATTGACGTTTAGGTTTTCAGATCTCACCATTGTAATTCCTGTTTATTTCTAGAAAATAAACATTTGGTTGTCAGCTATCAAAACGGTTATGGAGAACATCCTGAGGAAACCGGCATGTCCTAGAACTAAAAATTCGACGACATAGTGTCATCTACCAACCCGCACTGGGCTCGCGTGATGGATTACAGCCCATTCCTTCTCGAAAAGAGGAGCCGCTCGTGTATTGGAGCACCACACTTAAATACATGAGCGACAAGTTGTTGACGGCAACCTTCTGTCGATCGTGTGTATGAGTACCAAATGAGGCTTTAGTCAGACTCCCCACTAAGCCTTGTAGTTTATAGCAACCACAGTCCCAAACAGTTAATTACCAAAAAGAATTCTAAAATTAAAATTTAACCAAAACCAGCTATCCAGACATTCCAGATTTGTTTGAGGGGCCAAACTCAGTTGCAGTCTCCCAATGATATACTGGCTGGAACTTTCTGGTCCAAGAGTTATAATTTCAGCTCCTTGGACATCTGCCAAGTTCCTAATGTAAAAAGCGGCGTAATGGCTTCAAGGCGCTGCTCTGTACATCTTTATTGAGTCGGAATTTAAGAGAAAATTAGTTTTATACAAACTTAATGTAAGGTAGTATTGTATGGTTGTGTTGAAATTGAAATCGTGTATCTTCTTTTTTTTTTTCTTATTGCTTATTTGTTAGTTCGGACTTTGTGTGGGTCCATCTTCAATTAGGAAGTGGATATTTTCAATTTGATTCATTTTTCGAGCTGCATAGTTACTAGTTTTACAGTGATGCAACTTTTAAAGAAAATTTAAAGTAATTGCGAAAATCTGCTTCTTTGGAGGGTCAAAGACGAAATTGCACTATTTGCATCCGCGTGTGTTGTGTAGAAACTAGTTTAGCATACGTCTGTAGAAGTCACCGGAACGTTGCGGTCGCTTTATCGGTTGAAAAACCTTCTCACTTCATACATAAAGGCAATGCTTGTACAGTCCCTATTATTTCCCATAATTGACTATGGTGATGTGTGTTACTATGACCTGAATGCAGATCTCCTCAATAAACTTGACCGTCTTCTCAATAACTGAATTCGATTAGTTTTCAATCTTTGTAAGTATGACCATGTATCCGAGCACCGGCTTCTTTTAAAATGGTTACCTATTCGCCAGCGCAGAGAGTTAAGGGCTCTGTCTACGTTGTTCTCTATTCTCAACAAACCTACTGCTCCTTCTTACATGACTTCCCAAATTCAATATTTATGCTATGCTCATGCTAAAAATCTTCTTTCCACCAACAATCGTCTTCTACGATATCCTTCTCACCGTTCTAGCTTCATTCATTCTTCCTTTTTTGTCCAGGCGGTCTTTCTTTGGAATGCGCTCCCTCTGAACGTCAGGACGGCAACCATTCAGTTATCTTTTAAAGTGAAGGCACGTGAACATATCCGTCAGAAGTTGGCCGTAATTTAATGTGTAAATTTATCTCAGAATTTACAATTTTTACAGGAGGACGTTTTAAAGGTTTACCGCCAATTTAAAACCAACCAATACGCCATCTAGCGGGGTTTTGTCGAACTACGTTCTTTTTTCACTATTTAAGAGAAAATTTTTGAGATGCTAAACATTTCTGTATACTTAACTCAATTTTGTATTTTTTTTTGGATGTACACTTTTAATGCGAAGAGACGATTTGTAACCAAAACCCCTTCCGATATGTAATATCCCGTGGTATCCTAACTATAACGAACTGGGTAAATTGTTTGTTTCAAATAACATTATAAATGAGCTTCTTGCTCATTAAGTAGATATACGGTCTAATTAGGAATTCGCACGTAATTCCAGGTGTGTCCATGAGGTGGGAATTAAATTAATGTTACCTACATTACCGTTTCGCTTGTGAGTTTTGAAGGATCTACGTTCATTACTCAATCGTCTTCTCCAATGTCCCACTCACCGCACAAACTTCATTCACTCTTCCTTCTTCGTTCAGTCTATCTCTCTGTGGAATGCGCTCCCCCAGGAAATCAGGATGATAACCAACCGATTATCCTTTAAAGTTAAGGTTCGCGAGCACATTCGCAAGAAGCTGGCAGTTTCATCACAACGCTAATATTTTCTCATTGTTTGTCTTATTTCGTTTTAGTATATTCATGTGTTTATTTATATTTATTTGTGCTTATATTTATATGTAATTCGGTATAATATATACCTAATAATTATACAAGAAAAATATTTATAGTTTTAATAGGTTTATGCGTATCTTTATAATATTTAAAATATTTATTCCTCAATTTTCATGATTGCACCTACTACTGTTTGTCTCTGCATCACCCAAAGGTTGACTGGTAGAAAATGCCTATGGCATTAAGTCCGCCTCTGTACATTTATGTGCTTGAAGTATTAAATAAATAAATACCTACATGGAATAGTCTACTCGATGGAAAGACCAATTTTTTTTTATAAATGTGTTGACCACCACACGATATCGTTTCATCACACGATATCGTTTCATCATCTGCCTAGCCTTTTCCCAACTATGTTGGGGTCGGCTTCCAGTCTAACCGGATGCAGCTGCATACCAGTATTTTTTTTTACCACTTGATATAGTTTACTAACACTTATTATAAACTCACACAAAACAACACAAACATAAACACTAACTTAACTATAAATGTAAAAGTGTGGCGAAAGTCTTGTCCTTGTATGTATAGAATTTGCATAGATAGACGACTTTAGATGCAGCGGGCCAAGTCGATCTGTACTGCAGTGCTATTTTGTAAAAATCTCACCGTGAGAACTTAGGTGCAGTGAGCGGGAAGTGAGCTGTCATTAGGGATTAACACTATTGACAGTGCTCACTTTAAGCTCACTTCACTTATGATTTCACGGTGAGATTTTTACAGAATCAACCGGCTGTTGTGATTTCATCAAAAGCTCGAAAATTTTCAGGAACGTTTCACCTTTTTGGTGCTTCTTCATCAGCCTACAGCAGTCCACTGCTGAACATAGCCTTCTCCTATTGCTCGCCATTCAACTCGATTTTTGGCAACACTCATCTAGCTCAGAATATATCTGTGTTGAAAATTATACTTTGCAAATCCATATCAAGTTTTGTATGGTAAAGTGCCGTTCATCAATGGTAATATTTGAACCACGAAAGCAGTTCTTACTGCTACGAAACAAAGTCTATGTCAAAAAACGTGTTACCATAGTAGTTTAGTCGATTGTTCGTCTAAAATTAACGACGGTTTTAACAATGTCGAATAGCGTAGGCTTCTTCCATTATTTCTCCCAAAAATAGCCCATATTTTCGTCTCTTTATATGTCAATTGAAAATGCGAATATGAGGCAAACCAAATAAAATAGAACCCATATTTTCACAAAGTCACAGTGCCACTTAAACACGTTGGGGGCTTGGGGGCCTTTTGTACCCCAAAGACGGTGTTTAGAAACAAATTCACCCTTTGATTTTTTTTGAATATTTTATACTTTTTCCCTCAACTACGGAAGCCTTCGGGCGGAATCTTTTGGCAATATTGTTTATATTGTTTATTTTGTTTCTTTTTTGGGATCGAAATAAATTATTCTGTGTGTTTTAGAACTGGGTAAGTGTGAGATGTTGGAATATTTTTAAGGGATAAAAAGAAGTACTTGAGTAGTATGATATGAATACCGGTGAGTGATAATTTTAAGAGCAGTGGTAGATCAGTGCTAACGACCGTGACTTAAGAGTTGTAGGTCCTAAGTTCGAACCCAGAAACGCACATTACATTATGTAAATTACTTCATCACCACTGTTCTCAAAACGGTGACAGCAAATATCGTGAGGAAACCGGCATGTCGTGGAACCAAACATTCGAAGATATGTATGACATCTATCAACCCGCACTGGGCCCGCGAGGTGGATTACGGCCCAATCCCTCTCACCGAGAGGAGGCCTGTGTCGCAGCAGTGGGAACGTTATAGGCTAATTATGATGCTGACATATTTTACAAAAAAAAAAAAATATGATGGTAACTCTTGTCCTCGATCTCTCCTGGAGGAAAGCGATGGATGAGGTATATGATGGAACGAACAATCAATATAAGATGCCTATTCACTCTTGCACTATTTGCAGCCTGACGGGTTATAAGGGAACACAGACGCTGTCGGAGAGTTCCACGCTTTGACCGTGGGCGCATAATACAACGTGTAACGTTAAATGCGCAAAACCTGAAAATAGTTTGATCAGAATAACGAGCAGAATCAATTGAACCACTTTTTAATATAGGTCACATTTTTCAAAAAATCTTCATTAAAAACGTTGCCGTGTCTATTTATTAATAGGTCAAGCAAGCCAATGTCAGCGCGGCGCAGCGGCCCGGTGACGACTCCTCCCTCGATAAAGCGTCGTCGCAGACGCAAGAAACGATAGGAATGACCAGTAAAACTAAAACAGCATATAAAATCTTTACAATTTTTTTAATGACTTATTTTCTCTCTGAAATAGTTCAATTGAATTAAAAATCAGTTGGGGTGTCTGAGGTTTTGCGCATTTAACGTTACACGTTGTATATGTGAAGTGAAAGCGCTGAGTAGGACCAGTCCACTGACCTCCATAAATACAAGTACGCTGGACGTACGATACCCTTTGAAATGACAGCTCTTTAGTGTGCCTATTTGAAGCGCCCCCAATGCGTGGGAAGAGAACTAAATCTGACGTAACTTGCAAATGGCCGCTGTCTCGTTTGGATTGTCTCCCGTGTTTTTAAAGTGTTTTTGGAGGTTTAACGCGATTAAGCTCCTTTGTTGTGTCGTATTAATTTAGTTGATACATAAATAAGAGGTGAGGTTATATCTGTATCTATCGGAAACATAGAAATAGTATTACCTGATGGTCGAAAATGCATTTTATCGATGTATTTTATCTCATTGTCCCATCTCTATTATTAGTTCCGTTCCCACCCACTCTTGTGATCAGCGCCAAAATGGCGAAAATCAAATCGCCTCACTATGGCCCGGTTTATCTTATGATAAGCCGGGTCATAGTGAGGCGATTTGATTTTCGCCATTTTGGCGCGCGATTTAGTACGCTGGACCTATGTCCAGCGTACTTGTATATATGGAGGTCAGTGGACCAGTCGGTTTATCGACCAAGTACGGATGGTACTCTGCAGTACGTCTGGTACTCGTAGTCTAGTAGTGAATGGTAGAATAAGGTTGTGGAGCTCCTGCGCACACTCTTCAAAGTACAGTCTGAAGAAGACCGACAAGCAAGCAATATTACGCCGATGAGCCAGGCTGTAAAGTCTAGCCTCCAGCGCCTCTTCACTTATGTGCCTGTTTGCTCTGAGTTCCACCGAGTTAAGTGGTTCAGTTTTTAATATCTACTAATTCCAGTACAAAATGGTTTCCTTTTCAATGTTTAACTAAAAATATCTGCCTTGCAGATCATCTATTTCCCAGAGATAATTAATTAAACATCCATAATAATTAAAACTTACGAAGGCTTAGTAAAAGTCCTCGTCATGTATTGAAATATAATGAGAATTATAATATTAATCTTAATACTTCTGGCCTCAAAAAATATTAAATTAAATAAAATATAATTTGTTAATTCGCAGACATTCAGCGGGACGGATATTGGCACTGGGAAATCAAAGGAACAAAGTGAGGGGACCGTAATAATCTTATTATGAGGATTCCGGGAAGATTATCACTCTGAATTCTCGTTATTAAAAGGTATGGAATATTGTCATTTAAATATCTTGTTTTAGCATAGATTTTTAAGACTTAGGCAAAGATTGACGATTTTTATATAGAGCTTGTCATATCTACTGTCGCGCCATGAAAATGGCGGCCACACATGAGACCTATATAAATCGATAGCTGTCATCATCTTTCTTTCTTTCTTTACATCAATGAAAACAAAAAACGTAACAAGACCAATCACGTAGTGCCACGTTTCCGAGTTATTATTAACGTTCAAAGTTGATCACGTGTCTTAATCATAATAAGTAGGTCTCCGGCGTGGCTGCTATTTTCAAAATGGCGTGGATGCTATTTTCAAAATGGCGTGACTGCTATTTTCAAAATGGCGCGACAGTAGGTCGTGCCTTAGCTTACCTAGATATCTTCCTGTAGTTATAGTTTGATAGTTGTGTGATAAAAGCAGAAATAATGCTAGGCCAAAGCACGTGCTAAGTATGTAATGTTAATTTATCTTCGTATATTCACAGTGAAAAATCGGTCATCAGCTTAAGTACTATTATTTGTATGCTCGGTGCACGATAGAATCTGTTTTACCGACTCTGTATTGTCTCGATGTCAAAGTCACAGAATGACACTGTTAAAAATGTGACACTGACAATGAAGAATAAAATAGTTTTTTTTTTTTTATATCCACAACTTTTTATGATTACATTACAGGGCAAGTCGACTGTAGTTTAGTTAATCAGCGTGTAAGCTTACGCGCTCTAGTCCGTCAGCGCCACCTCTGACTTTGGTGACTGGTTAAACTATTCACCATGACAAGAGTTATTTTGAGCTGATAATTAAGGGGATAACTTTGAAATAGTGTTCTTAGTATTTTACAGTGATCAAACGTTTTCTTACTTAACTTAGCTCCACAGCGAAGTCTTTCTATTGGGTGATAGAATGACTCAAAGAAATTGATTTTATACAGATTAAAATAAATTCTCCATTCTAACGTTCCGCCAAAATCCAGCAGACACACATAAAATAAACGCACCCACTATACAATTACCCAAACTAAGTTTATAAACACATGCGCGAGGCACCCGAAA
Source organism: Eremobia ochroleuca (assembly GCA_949629135.1). Taxonomy (NCBI): domain Eukaryota; kingdom Metazoa; phylum Arthropoda; class Insecta; order Lepidoptera; family Noctuidae; genus Eremobia; species Eremobia ochroleuca. The sequence goes on from OX451410.1 coordinate 6,989,561, forward strand.
ATTAAACCACGCCTGATTCCAGCGAGGAATTTAATCATAAGATGAATGGGAACAACGGAATAGTTTCCAGCAGACATTAACTTTGTATAATGTGAGAATTTAGTTTAGAGCGTAGATTTGAAGTGTTATAGTCTTAATGGTAATTGATATAGCTCGGTTTTGGAGTCTCTATCAGCCGCAGTTGGTATCGTCTAAGTATAATTGGCACAGATCACTTCGGGACTCATGGCTAAATAATAACAACCGCGCGGGCCGATCGGTGGTTGAACTACGCTTGCTGCGGTCTGTTCGTGATATCGAGACACCTCCATGCGTCGGAAAACACGATAAACCGTTGGTCTCGGTTGTCATTCGTAGAACTTAGACAGTCGTTTGGGGTAGTTAGAAGCCCAAATGTCTGAGAACCAGACTTCAGCGAAGAACTGGGTTGCGGAGGTCAAATAAACAGTCGCTGTACTGGTATTCAGCTGCATCCGAATAGACTGGAAACCGACGCCAACATAGCTTGGAAAAGGCTAGGCAGATGATGAAGTCAGTCGGTTAAAGTTCGGCATTTATCAAAATGAGTCGCTTTATAGTTGAACAGCGCATTGAAATGATTAAAGTGTATTATCAAAAAAATTCGATCAAAGAAGCCTTGTCCATATTGAAAAACCCTTTGAAACGTCGACAATTTTATTGCGATTGTGAGTTCATTACTCAATTAGGGTGCAGCACACTAGCACAATCTCCATAAATCTACAATCCACCAGCAAAGCTTCAATAAATAGTACTATTCAAAACGTTTCCAAGTAATATTATTTCAAGTTAAACAAACATCAACTTTATTTGAGTAGTAATTAAGTTGATTTCAGAATGACTATCATTATTTAAAAAGTCTTAAAAGTGTTTGAAGTTGTATCGTAAACTGAACTTTATTGTGTGGGAATTAAAGCTATATTTCCAATAACTCGTATTTGTTTACATGTTTGGCAAGTAAATCGCGAACGCAGATTAAGTATACATAACATCACGCCTGCTTTGCCCAAGGGTTTACGTAGAGGTGCACCTGTTACAGTGCATCCACAATTCGCTAGATATGTTTAAGTCCCATGTAACAGGAGACGAGTATATTGCCACCAACCGGGCACAAATGCAGACTATGGGCTGATACTTGGAAAAGCCCAATGACACATTGCTCGACCTGAGGATCGAAACCAGAGTCTCATGCTCAGCTGTAGAGCTTATGGCCACTAGACCAACGAGTCGGTAAGTGTATCTACAACGTGTAACGTTAAACGCGCAAAACCTCAGACACCCCAACTGATTTTTAATTCAATTGACCTATTTCAGAGAGAAAATAAGTCATTAAAAAAATTGTAAACGTTTTATGTGCTGTTTTAGTTTTACTCGCCATTCTGATCGTTTCTTGCGTCGTCGCAGACGCAAGAAACGATCAGAATAGCATATACTCGTATACAACGGCCCGACATGAATCATTGGGCAGTTGCCCGCCAGACACAACACCCGTCTGGTCGGAGGATCCTCCCTTTTCTATGGAGGATGAGTGAACTTTACACCCTGTTCCTTGTACCTCTATAATAAACTATTTCTCTATTTAAATGTCGATTAAAGGAGCATTACCTTTCCTCTGTACTGTGAGTATTTCTATATATACATATGTGTATATATACAACGTGTAACGTTAAACGCGCAAAACCTCAGACACCCCAACTGATTTTTAATTCAATTGACCTATTTCAGAGAGAAAATAAGTCATTAAAAAATTGTAAACGTTTTATGTGCTGTTTTAGTTTTACTCGCCATTCTGATCGTTTCTTGCGTCTGCGACGACGCAAGAAACGATCAGAATAGCATATACTCGTATACAACGGCCCGACATGAATCATTGGGCAGTTGCCCGCCAGACACAACACCCGTCTGGTCGGAGGATCCTCCCTTTTCTATGGAGGATGAGTGAACTTTACACCCTGTTCCTTGTACCTCTATAATAAACTATTTCTCTATTTAAATGTCGATTAAAGGAGCATTACCTTTCCTCTGTACTGTGAGTATTTCTATATATACATATGTGTATATATACAACGTGTAACGTTAAACGCGCAAAACCTCAGACACCCCAACTGATTTTTAATTCAATTGACCTATTTCAGAGAGAAAATAAGTCATTAAAAAATTGTAAACGTTTTATGTGCTGTTTTAGTTTTACTCGCCATTCTGATCGTTTCTTGCGTCTGCGACGACGCAAGAAACGATCAGAATAGCATATACTCGTATACAACGGCCCGACATGAATCATTGGGCAGTTGCCCGCCAGACACAACACCCGTCTGGTCGGAGGATCCTCCCTTTTCTATGGAGGATGAGTGAACTTTACACCCTGTTCCTTGTACCTCTATAATAAACTATTTCTCTATTTAAATGTCGATTAAAGGAGCATTACCTTTCCTCTGTACTGTGAGTATTACTATATATACATATGTGTATATATACAACGTGTAACGTTAAACGCGCAAAACCTCAGACACCCCAACTGATTTTTAATTCAATTGACCTATTTCAGAGAGAAAATAAGTCATTAAAAAATTGTAAACGTTTTATGTGCTGTTTTAGTTTTACTCGCCATTCTGATCGTTTCTTGCGTCTGCGACGACGCAAGAAACGATCAGAATAGCATATACTCGTATACAACGGCCCGACATGAATCATTGGGCAGTTGCCCGCCAGACACAACACCCGTCTGGTCGGAGGATCCTCCCTTTTCTATGGAGGATGAGTGAACTTCACACCCTGTTCCTTGTACCTCTATAATAAACTATTTCTCTATTTAAATGTTGATTAAAGGAGCATTACCTTTCCTCTGTACTGTGAGTATTTCTATATATACATATGTGTATATATACAACGTGTAACGTTAAATGCGCTAAACCTCACACACCCCAACTGATTTTTAATTCAATTGACCTATTTCAGAGAGAAAATAAGTCATTAAAAAAATTGTAAACGTTTTATGTACTGTTTTAGTTTTACTGGCCATTCTGATCGTTTCTTGCGTCTGCGACGACGCTTAACCGAGGGAGGAGTCGTCACCGGGCCGCTGCGCCGCGCTGACATTGGCTTGCTTGACCTATTAATAAATAGACACGGCAAAGTTTTTAATGAAGATTTTTTGAAAAATGTGACCTATATTAAAAAGTGGTTCAATTAATTCTGCTCGTTATTCTTATCAAACTATCACACGTCTTATCAAGCTGTTACACGTTGTATAAAGGACAATGACCAAATCACTATGGGAAGTGGTGCATTTGATTTTATACCGCGGCCATCTTTGAAACATTAGTCGGTAAATGATAAGTATGTATATCACAAAAATGTATTGATAAACGATTCCCGCACGGAACAAATATTTGTATGACCTACAAGTAGTTGTTCCGGGTCTGGCTGTTTGTGTATGTGAGTTTAAATATTTGTAAACGCACCCACAGTACAGGAGAAATTCCTAGTGTGGCGCATCGTAGTGTGGGGCAGTCTTTTTTTTTTTAAGTAATAAGAAAGAAAGAAATAATTTTTATGTAAGAAATAATGACCATCCATTTCATTGTGTGTTATTTCTATCCACCCACGGTTGTCTGGAAGAGATCGCTTTAAGCAATAAGACCGCCCATTGTGACACTTTTAACTAAGTTGACTTAGTAAAAAAAATATTTTATTATTTATTAAAATTTATATATTTATTTTATATACTTTATTTATTTTATTAAAATTTATTTTATTTTTTTATTATACATATAACTCGGTTCAGAGTGATGTTAGGTTTTGTTGCCGCATAACAACTTTTTTCGTCATATTATTTTCCATCTAATTAATAACGTTTGATTCAACCATCTCAGCCTATCGCAGTCCACTGTTGGACATAGGCCTCTCCCAGACTGCGCCACAACACCCTGTCCTCCGCCTTCCGCATCCAGTCTACCCCAGCCACCTTCTTTAGGTCGTCCGTCTATCTAGCTGGGAGGCGTCCCACACTACGCTTGCCGATACGCGGTCTCCACTCCAGGACTCGTCTACTCCGCCGGCCATCGGCCCTTCGACAGACATGGCCAGCCCACTGCCACTTCAGTTTGCTTACTCTGCAAGCTATGTCGGTAACTCCGGTTCTTTTCCGGATAATTTAATTCCTGATTTTATCCTAACGTTTGATTGTATAGCCATTTTTGGTCATTGGCTTTAACAAACATATCGTTTCGATAGTTCTCATTGTCAATGCATCTCATGCAACTGTGTTGGACAACCTCTCCCAAGGGACAGAACAATTCCAGTGTCGAGTTTACAATCTGCATTCGTTGGTACACTATTATGTAGAATCATGTAGATACAATTCTGTTGCTTTGTTGTTAGGTCAATAGAGTTACAACTGAGTTTAGTTGTTAAGTCAGAAGTTGACTTAAAGTACATTTTAACAAGGTTAGACATTATGTAAGACTGGTGGGAGTATGACTTTATGTGTTCCATCTCAGTAATCAAGTTCAATAATACCATTCATCATGCATTGACGTCGCATGGTTAAGCTACACTTGCCGCGGTCGATTCATGGATGGGTCCTTCCATTATACAAGCTGTAACTTAAATAAAGCACAACCTCTTAAGGGGTAATTGTACTCATCATTATGAACAACTTTTACTATGGGACAAAACCTGAAATCGCGCAAAAAAAAAAATCAGTTATTCTCTACATTACACATAACTCGTCAAAATGTAGGGAACAGTTGATTTTTTTTTGCGATTTCAGGTTTGGTCCCATAGTAAAAGTTGTTCATAATGATGAGTACAATGACCACTTATGATGTTGTGCGTTATTTAATTTACAGCTTGTATATCGAGACGCCTCCATGCCTCGGAAAGCACATTAAGCCATTGGTCCCGGCTGTCATTCGTGTATCTGTTACAGTCGTTACGGCTTATAGAAAAAAAAAAGAAAATACTTTTATTTGCGGTAAACATGACGCACAGAACAAACACAGACATAAAAAAGAACAAGTAGTCAAAAACCCAAAAGTCTGACAACCAGTCTTGCCCAAGGAGTATCGTTTTACAGTAACTAGATTGTGAAGGTCAGATAGACATTGGCTCCATGTAAAGTACTGGTATTCAGCTGCATCCGGTCAGACTGGAAGCTGACCCCAATATCTTTGCCAAAAGGCTGATAAGGTTTTATTCTTATTCTATTTCAGTGGTATAGGGCGCATAGTGTAGGTCTTTTGTCTTCAAAAAAAATCTTTTTCTAAATTTCCATCAACTAAATAGTCGTTGCCAAAATCGAAACTTAAAAGAATACTCATAATAAAAGAGGTAGAAACACCAATTCTCATCACATTCGGGAAAACGGAAACGATTTTCCAGAAAACAAATTTTCTTAAACCCAAATTACAGTCAGTCACCCTCGTCTGTTTATTTACGTTTCATCTGAGCGTGGAGTTAAACAAATATTGCTAAGCATGATATTATTTACTTTAGCTGATTTGTTTGCACATCACCCGTATGTATTATGAGCGATTGCTTTCCTAATATTTGCTTATAAAAATTGATTTTGTTTTTCGATATTCAGACTTGCGTACCCGTCCGTCCGTCCGTCTGTCACAGGGCTGTACCTTTTGAACCGTTATAGGTAGACACTTGAAATTTTCAGTGTATGTGAACAATAATAGCTGCTATAACAAACCTAAAACAAAAATAAAGTTAAATATTGAAGCGGGTCACCATAAATCAAATCTTTAAAAAAATGTAGTGTGAAATATTGTACGGTGGTATGGAACCCTTCAGATGCATGTCCGACTCGCACTTGGCCACTTTTACGGAATGAGTGGTTACAGCGTATTTATCAGGCTTTTCAACAATGAGTACGCTTTTACACATAGTACATTGCAAACTTACGTCTAAGCGCATCATTACTTATAGAAAACCACAGCATCACTACATAGTATAAAACAAAGTCGCTTCCCTGTCTGTCTGTCCCTATATATGCTTAGATCTTTAAAACTACGCAACGGATTTTGATGCGGTTTTTTTTAATAGATAGAGTAATTCAAGAGGAAGGTTTATATGTGTAATACATGTATAATATAGTAGAGAAACACTGATAATTTTAGAGGTTTCTAATGTAATGTCGCAAATAAACACATTTTTTTGCGCTTACATTGTAAACGCTGGCTGAACCCGTCGAGATAGATCAAAATAATGTACTACAGTATTGTACACCTTAAAAAGATCTACAAAAAAGTCCGCGATGGTATATGTCTATCTCTTAGGGATAACCCACAATAACCATTTTTTATCCTATACTTTTTACGAGAAATAATGGCTCTAAAATTATCAGTGTTTCTCCATTGCACCCGTGCGAAGCCGGGGCGGGTCGCTAGTGTACTATATTATTTAACTAGTTGCACCTCGCGGTTTCACCCGCGTAAGTTTCGATTCCGTAAGAATATCGGGTTAAAAAGTAAGAGCTTTAAGTAACAGCTATCAAACTATCAAGTTTCATCGCAATCGGTTCATTAGTTTTTGCGTGAAGAAGTAACAAACGTATTATACGAGTATATTGCCCGGTGCGCTGCGGGGGTATACCGGCCACTTTTGTTTATATTGACATTAATTTAAAATTCGTAATATCTTTTGAATGGAATGACCGATTTGAATAATTCAAAAAGTAATCTACAAGTATTGAAACATTCTTGAATATGATTTATTAGAATTAGGGTTAATACAAAGGTATGGATAACATAGTCTGATTTTGGTCGGCATTTCTATCGATTTTTTAAATGTAAAAAAGTAGTTATGGTGACATAACTGCGGAGTTGGATGTTATGGTATCCCGAAGTTTTTTGTAGATATTGATGTGTTCTTTAATATTGTAGAACATTTTTTTGTTCATATCAGGTATCATCAATATTTTCCGCAGCGCATGCGATAAAAAACATTTTATGGCAAATTTTTTTACACCTTGGGTTACATTATGGAAGTTTTAGTAGGGACCCCTAATTTTTTTCAAAGAAATAAATATAGCCTATAATACTCAAGGATGGTGTAGCATTCTAGAGGTGAAAAAAAATTTGAAATCAGTTGAGGAGTTTGAGAGTTTTTGAGTTTATTCGTTACAAACATACATACATTCAGACACAAATCTTTCCTCTTTATAATAGTAATGTAGATGTAGATTTAGATTAAAACAAGTTTGAAAAAATAGTCTGTTTCATGCTACGAATATAAAATTAGTTGTTCATATTTAATAAAAAGAGAAAACTAGTTTAAAAGAATATATTTTCATTGAGATTTGGAGTGTTGTCATTAAAATTTGATAGCATTATTTATTTATTTTTGCTTATTATTTATGAATTCACACTTGTTAATGTAGAAAAATAAAATCTTTTGAAACTCTTAGACTCATAATTAAAAAGAATATAAAAAATAGTAACTAACAACGCAGACTGCATCAAAGCAACTCCTAGCCCGAATCCCGCATATTTAAAATACAAACCAAAACCCGAGATTTTCAAGCAAAATAAACTCGCACGAAATAATATTTTCATCTTAAAACGTCAGGTACAACATTTTATAGCAGCATCACACGCAAATTGACGTTGAATTTCAAGCGTGTTCAAAAACTTACGTCAACCTGTGCTGACGGTGAAATGAAAAAGTTACAAAGGGTGTAAGTGCAACGAGTTGCCGCCGCGTCAGTCAAACCTGACGACCGATTGTTGGTGCACCCACCCCACGAATACATAAATTAAGCGAGAAGTTTAAATTTGAGATTATTTTTTTAAGTGAAAACTTCTTTAGGCGGACTTTGCCCTTTTTGTGAACAAAACTGAACCGTCTCGTTCGGGTCGGTGACGCTGAATCGGGTATTTTCTGCTCCAGTCGGCCGGTGATGCTGAATCGCGTATACTCGGCTGCAGTCATAAGTTTTCACATCTATCATGTGGTCATAAGCACACTACCTCATTTTTTTTACACGTTTTATTATTTTCCCATAAAACTAACAAACAATGTAATAAAATCTTGGAAGTTAGTTTTAACCTAATATTAACTGTCATATAGAAATGAAACTTTGTATGTATACGTAATTCGGATGACAACACTATAATTTCGTATCTTGGAGGTGATCTGATGATTGAGCCAGAACTTAGATTGTGGAACTCTGCAGTGACTACTAGTAAACCCCTCGTGTTTGGGCTCATATGATTTGTTTTGAAGAGTCCAATCGATTGGGTTTCGTAACGACGGTCTGATGATGGAGCCAGGAGTTGGATTGTGGAACTCTGCAGAGACTACTAGCGTGTTTGGGCTCAAATGATTTGTTTTGAAGAGTCCAATTGATTGGGTTTGGTAACGACGGTCTGATGATGGAGCCAGGAGGTGGATATTGGAATTTTTCAATGGCTATCAGTAAACACCTCGAGTTTGAAGTCGTATATGTTGTATCGGACGCATCGGCCGAATAACATTCAGGAAGCTAGTTGAACGGTGCCAATTAGTAAAAACGTTAGGATATTAACTGAAATGCTAATTGAGCTAGGTGGTTGAGACGTATATATAACACAGCACAACGCTTGTAATTCCCGAAGAGTTAGGCTGAAGTACCTACACCTACATATACATAACATAACACAATGCTTAAAGAATGAAATGAATGAATGTTTAACACGTTCACGCCGGCGCGCATGAGTACCACCGGTGGTACGCGCCGGCGTGAACGTGTTAAAGAAGGTGACTGAGGTAGACTGGATGCGGAAGGCGGAGGACAGGGTGTTGTGACGCAGTCTGGGAGAGGCCTATGTCCAGCAGTGGACTGCGATAGGCTGAGTTGATTGAATGAACACAATGCATGTAATTACCGAAGGGTTAGAGAGATGTGTGCTTTTAGTTCACCTACATTTTGCCAGCTATGTTTGAGTTCCATGTATAAGAGTGCGAGCTTATTGCCGAATCAATAAATCAGGCACAAATCCAGACCCCGGGCTGCAAATGAGTAATTCCTAATGGTAAGACCCAATAGAGCGCAGTGGTGGCCCCCTCTCACAGAGAGGAGGCCTGTGTCCCAGTAGTGGGAACATTATAGGCTAAGTATGTAAGACCCAATAGCACCTTTTAATCATGATCTGGCAGTTTGAGTAACTTATGCGGCCTACCCAAATGTCCTTTCATTGGTATTGTTCGCCGAATCGTGAGGCTCCTCAAGCTCTGAGTTGAGCTGCATGATTCTCGACAAATGCGTGCACTGATTGGACAGGTCCGCTCAATCTGTGTGGTTCTTTACTCAAAAGACCATTTCAGACACCAATCTACATGGTCTTCACATGATCTGACCAAGATTATGTCTGGACTTTAAAAGAGACTGTGACCTCTGAGTTTGTTTCGGCCTTTCTTCTCAGAGAAGTCAGATAGGAAACGCCGACCTCATCTAATTTAAAAAAAATGTGATTGACATGTAAAAGTGTTTGTACAAACCTACTTACAGAAAATAAATCATTTATCACCTTGCCCAATATGGGAATCGAACCCAAGACCTCATGGTCAGCAATAGTGCTTGCGACGACTAGATCAACGAGGCAGTCTTGTATTATAACGTTTAGCATAATCAGTCTTTGATGTTGCCACTACTGGGACACAGGTCGCCACTATGTATACCGTTTTAAGGGAGTGGGCTATTATCCACCACACCGGCCCAGTACGGGTTGGTGGATGTCATCTGTCTTCGAATTTTTGGTTCTAGGACAGGCCGGTTTCCTCATGATTTTTTACCTTCACCGTTTTGAGAGCAGCGGTGATGAAATTATATACACAAACTAAGGCGCCTGACTGAGTTTGAACCTAAGATCTGCAACTCGTAAGTCAAGGTTACCACTGAGCCACCAGTGACGTATGTCCAGACGACAGCAGTAGTGCTGTCGTCTGGACATACGTCAGTGGTGGCTAAAAAAAACACCAACCACCGATGGGAAAATTTAAAAATTTTGGGTATCTTGTAGAACCTATCCGAAACTTTCAAATTTTCGCAATCAACCTTGAACCTTAAACTTTAGCGATAAAGTTGAAAATCTCTTAAAGAAATTTGACAGATTGTAGTAGCTTGATGTACTGGCGTCTGTACCTATAACGTGCCATAATTCATAATCTAACATCATAATACAAACCAGTCTTGCCAGAAGGTTACTTTTGTTTAGGTGATTTTTGAACTGCATTGGTTACTTTTAAGTTACATTAATAAAAAGGTTACTTTAGTTAATTCTACAAATTCCGAAAAATCACCTAAAGTAACCTTTTTATTAATGCAACCTAAAAGTAACCAATGCAGTTCAAAAATCACCTAAACAAAAGTAACCTTCTGGCAAGACTGATACAAACAGTCTGCCTACTAGTCAGGTATTTTCCTGTAATGTAGCTAAGGCGTGAATTTTTGTTTCTCTCACTGGAGATTTCTGAATATTTAATTTGCTAAAAAGCTTTGACGTTTTTGCTTCAGATTTTAATAAATGGGACTGGCAAGACTAGTTTTTTTTAATAATGATTATTAATATTAAGGCGACAGCGTCTGGGTAGTCCCCGAAAGTTCAAATTTTCTTACGGTTTTTTGCAATTTGAAGATCAGTATCAGTAGTGCTACTCTGTAATAATCTCACCGTGATAACTCGGGTGAAGTGAGCCTGAAGTGATGAAAAAAAAAAGATATCATTAGTGTCAATTCTTAACATCAGATTGAATGAAAACTCACTTCACCCAACTTCTCACGATGAGATTCTAACAAAATCGACCGGCAGGTTATATATTGATCTAAATATGGTTTGCGGTCGTACCACATATATCTTATTTATTGAAATATAGTCATAAAAATAATCAATACGTCTCTCTAAGCTCACATTACCCTATTGAATGACTATTTCATGAAATCATGTCATTTGAGGCCAATCACACTAATATTATAAAAGCGAAAGTTTGTGAGTGTGTCTGTGTGTGTGTGTGTGTGTTTGTATGTTTCTTACTTCTTCGCGCTCAAACGGCTGGACCAATTTTGATGAAATTTGGCACACAGATAGTTTATAACCGGGAATAACACATATAATACTTTTTATCCCGATATTCTTACGGGATCGAGATATGCGGGTGAAAACGGGGGGCGCAGCTAGTTCTAACATAAAGAGTTGTATTGCTGATTCTAACGATTATGATTCTGTAAAGCCAAAAACGTAAGAAAATTTTAATTTCGCGGACGACCTTAGCGCACCCTCCTCAAGCCAGTGACTACTTCTCCATCAGACAAGTGTTAGGAAAAAAATCTTGGTTCCGATATTATGATTTGTCTTCTCGTCAAACAATTCAATGAAAAAATGTTTGATTTCAAAATATTTTCACAAATATAACCGCACGCCTTTATTCCTCGACAGATTTGCCAGAGATGTACAGACGCCAGCACATCAAGCTACCTAAAGCTGTCAAATTTTCCCAACCAACTTTGAAACTAATACTTTAGCGATAAAGTTGAAAATCTATTAAAGAAATTTGACAGATTGTAGTAGCTTGATGTGCTGGCGTCTGTACATTGAGTACTCGTACACCCACCTTTAAATGATAAATAATTTTATTTCTGTAAATACGTTTGCACAAACACTTTTACACGTCAAAAAAACTAGATGAGGTCGCATTTCCTATCTGGCTACTTTGAGAAAAAAGCCAAAACAAACTCAGAGGTCACACGTGTCTTTAACACATTGAACGCCATGGTGGTCACCAGTGAGCAACAGCAATTATTTTGTTAATTCTTTGGATAAATAACGAATTACAGACGAAATTCGTACTTAATTAGAGCGAGTCATACGTATAATGCGGTCTGCCGGGACGTCGACATCGATGTTTTCAGTACCAGCATCTCAAAATTAAAAAGGACTCTTTGTGATTTCTTTTTTGATCAGGTAAACTTATAAAATCTATCGGCTTGCGTGGTCGAGAAAGAGATCGCAGAGATGTGTTTCGGACAGAGTAGATTGTTATCTAGTAACAATTTACTCTGTTTGAAACACATTTTTACCTTTTTACATTACTTATGTTTCTACGCAAAATGTCTACCTTCCAAAATATATTTTTTTTTTTTTTGTAACATGCTATCTGTGAAAACTTGTAATTGGCCTTATTTCTGTTACTCTTAATCGTGCAAAAGTTTTTAGCTGTAAGTTTTCCAAAAACTGTAAAATAAAATAAAATAAATAAATAAATAAATAGTAATAATAAATAATTATTTAGACTATTTTGAACCGTATGAGCCGGTAAAATATAATGTGTAAAATTTGTCAAAATTGCGAATCGGCGTCAGCCCAGATGGAAAGTATAGTGTGGTCACCGGTGACCACCACAGCGTTCAATGTGTTAAAGTCCAGACATAATCTTGGTCAGATCATATCGATGCCTTAGTTCACAATTGCGCTAACTATGAAATTGACATTTTTGAGGAGCTTTAAAGTTTTTTCAAGTTTAGACAAGAACAGTACAAAAACCAAGTAAAATACCAAAAAAATATGCATCTATTCACAAGACGAGACGGAATAACGGTATTTCGATACGCGGAATTGAAATAGTATGAAGTTTAGTGTCTTTGGCATTAAAAAAGTGGAAATTGAAAATTTTGTAGTTAGTGCAATTGTGAATGAAGGCATCGATATTTAGACCATGTAGATTGGTGTCTGAAATTGTCTTTTGAGGAAAGAACCAAAAGATTGAGTGGACCTAGTCAGTGCACGCATTTGTCAGTTCAGTAAAGTATATTTTGCAAGTTATGTTTAGGGTCCATGTACGGTTATGGAATGACTTGCCCGTGTCAATAAGGCGTGCTCAATCTTTGTCCACTTTTAAAATTATGATAAAAAGCACTTCCTCTCTCCTTAAACAGCATAATTATAATTTCTTTACTCCTGTTAAATGTCTATTATTATATAGGGTGACTGGTAATTAGTGGCCAATACTTAAACACATGATTCTACTCATGACAACAAACAAGTTTTATAATGGGACAAAAAGTGAAATGACGAAAAAAATCAGCTGTTCCCTACATTTTGACGACTCGTACGAACATAAATGTAAGGAACAGCTGATTTTTTTTTTCGCGATTTCAGATTTTGTCCGATAGTAAAAGTTGTTTGTAATGATGACTAGAATCATGTGTTTAAGTATCGGTCACTAATTACCAGTCACCCTATATATTATATTTATTTATATTAGTATAATATACTTTTTGTATGTATTCGTTGCATTGTGTAAATACAGCATAGACTAACTACAGTATTTGTCTCCTTCCCCTTTTTCAATCCATCCAAAGGTTACCTTTAAAAGATCGCTCTTAGCGATAAGACCGCCCATTGTAAAATGTCTATATTTATATCTGTCATTTATATGGTGTGCATAATAAAGAGTATTCTATTCTATTCTAAATGTTTTCATTAGGATTAAAAGCTTTATATCAATTTCCTTTAAGAGCTATTTAACACCACATCCATAAACTTTCTACATGAGTGAGCGGAACTCTTTAGTAAATAGAAACGTCACGGATTCGAATTGGAGTTGCCAACAAAAAAAAATGTGAATCGACGCGTTAGCGGGGAATGAATGTACTGACATCACAGTGCTCAGCGCAGAGTAGTGTTACTTTTTTGAGTGTTTTAATATCTGGTTGAAGGATTTGCGAATAAATCATCACTTTTGTTAAACAACTTTACTGGAAGGCCCACATAGATGACCTAAGCAAGAAAATAAATAAATCAGTAAACGCACTTTTCCAAATTGCTTGCAAAATAAATATAGATGCGCTACTAGTTTCATATCACTGCTTACTAGCCTCAATTTTGAGTTGGTATTATTTTTTGGGCTATTCTACTTAAAGAGATATCGTTTTTAAGGCACAAAAAGGATGCATAAGATCAATATGTGGTCTGAACATTGATGATAGCTGTGTACCATTCTTTAAATCGCTGAAAATACTTACCATCAAGATATATTTTTGAAATTAGTGTTTTCGTCAAAACAAACATGAGGTTATTCGAAGAAGTGTCAACGTTACGAGGTGTTGCAATTCGTAACCAATACGCAAACTCTTTAAGCAATCAGCCGCTTAAAACTGCCATGTTGCGAAAGAGCGTTTTGGGCGTGGCACCCCCACCAAATAGGTAGTAATATTTTGACAACTAAAATACTAGTTTTGAAATTATATAAAATGATCCAGAATGCTGGGCTGTGAAAAAGATGGATGAAAAACGATTGCATGTAGCGGAGATGAGAATATTGAGATGGATGTGTGGAGTGACAAGAATGGATAAAGTAAGGAATGAGTATATTAGAGGAAGTTTAAAAGTGGCGACTGTTACAGAAAAATTGAAAGGAAGTCGTTTGTCTTGGTATGGACACATTAATGAGGAGGGATGAAACGCATGTAACGAAAAGAGTGATGAATATGAATGTAGATGGATTTAGAGGGAGAGGAAGGCCAAAGAAAAGATGGATGGACGGTGTGAGGAATGATATGAAAGAGAAAGGAGTAAATGATGCCATGACGTCTAACAGGGAAGAATGGAAGAAGAAAACGTGTTGCGCCGACCCCAAATAAAATGGGACAAGGGCAGGAAGAAGAAGAAGAATAGAATTAGCATAAAAAATATTATTAAAATCTCGATTATGATTGTAAATGTTTGCTTAGTCAATCCCTAGCATCAGTGGGATGACATTGACAGCTCACTCCACGCAAGTTTTACCGGTGAGATTTTTACAGAATCGACCGGCTGGACGCCACCTACTGTCTTTACATATTTCTTGTGCTTCGTTTAAGTTCGTAGACCTGCCGGTAGATTCTGTAAAAATCTCACCGTGAAATCATAAGTGAAGTGAGCACTTAATAGTGTTAATCCCTAGCGAATGACAGCTCACTCCACGCTCACTTCACCCAAGCATTCACGGTGAGACGGTTACAGAATCGCACGGCTGGTTATACTCGCATGCTGGTGACGAGTACCACGCAACTGACCTTTCTGAAGAACATCACCAATAAGATTAATATTTATTTATTTATTCTCACACTGGAACGCCATTCAGCAATTACATCAACGGAGCAAAAAATCACTTCATGTGCTTTTTTGCTCCGTTGATGTTTCTATCCATCCTGTGCGCGGTGGACATCGAACGGGCGGCGATGGATCACGTACGCTCACGCATCCTCAAGAAATTTCTCCATAGCCCCATCACTCCTTCCATATTACGCACATTATTTGCGAATTTATGAAACACAATGAATTTTCCAAAATAAATACAATAAAATTGAAAAAAACTGAGTTTTTTAAGGTGGAACTCACATCTGTCTTGTAAATCGCCACCTTCATTACCCACCATTTGTTAGTCGCCTTCCATTCATCCTCTCACTAACAACATGACAAAGCTATCTAAGCACTCTTTTAAATGTTTGTTTCTACTTCTTTCAAACCGCATCGTTGCCTTATCACATCATTCATAGTTACACCATACATGATTTCCAAGGTCGAACGCGTCTCTATAATGTCTTTTTCATTGTATCTTCATGCGAACACAGTCTTTTTCAGAACTCCCCTAGAAGCAAAATAATACTCCTTTTGTCCACATTTTATTTAGTCCGTATTCCAAAACACAATTTCTAAAGAAAAACTTCTAACTCCATTTGGCTAACTGAGAATTTCTCCGAGCACTTGTTTTTGGGCATCGAAAATTCGGGATTCCTTTCAGACATTTAAAGTTCTTGATGTAGTTAATTTAAAGTTCTTTCTGGAATAAAGTTCGACAGTTTGGAATTAAATTGAAAGTCCCTAAAGTGTCTCCAACGGAGGGATAAATACATTTTATTTAGGGTTATTTTAGAAGAAAATACAAACCGATTTATTGGCAAAGTTTCAAGTTACGTTTATGGTCGAACGGAGACAATTTCATCGATACTAATATTATTATTTTCATAAAGGTGAAAGCGGCTCTGCCTATCTATTTGTTACCTATTCACGCCTAAACCACTGAACCAATCGGTATGAAATTTGACTGATAGGTAAATTGCGACCTGGAAAAGGACAAATGCTGCTTACATTCTGATTATTTGTAAAAAATGATGAAATACAATAAAAACGTAGACGAGGTCGTAAAAGACGCAGCGTTTGGTTTAAAATAAAAAGAACTAATTAATTTCTGTCTTATCTCGTTGGGCTATTAATCGCAAGTGTCAGCGCATCACATATGCGCGTGACTAACTGAGGGGACGGCCCGGGGCGTCGGGCTACCGAACCCAGTACGCGACGGCCGCTGCGTGCCCTCCACACCACTCAGCTCACAGACGCACTCCGCTACGGGCATTTCATTGTTAATTATGTTATTACAGCTATTTTAATACAGTATACTACTTTTATTACAAAGTCCCGATTGAGCCCAATCACAAGTATGACTCCTGAGCATGGGATTCGGAGTTTGATGCCCGGATTGAGCAAAAATGTTAGGCCCGGTATACACACTGACGGCATGGCACGGCAGGGGATCCTTCGGCATCCCTATACGTAAGCGCACACTGGCGGTAACAATGCCGTGACATTCTAAAGTATGCCGCGACGTCCTTACGCATGCCAAAGCGTCCTTAGGCGTGCCGAGGCGTCGTTTCTAATAAAGCTACACGCAGGTGCGGGGTTCGGGCAGGCGCTGTGTTGCCGCGGTATCCCGAAGACTGCCAAAGTGTTCCGAGGGATGCCGAAGCGTTCTGAAGGTTGCCAAAACGACATACCTAAGCATACCGCGGTATTGTTTTTATACTTACGACCGTTAACATTGAAATTTTAACTTTATTTCCATATATTTAATTTATATTTTTATTCGTCGCCTAAAAATACCTTGCCATACGGTGCCATCAGAGAGCGACGGGCCTTAACCCTTAAATGCATCGTGATGGAAATGTCCATCAACCGATCCAATGCCATATTTTCGTTTGCACAGACCACGGGGATTCCCCAATTGTTAGAGATATTCAAATCATTTTGTTCCCAGTTTACATAAAGATATAATTTTCCAACAGGCTATTTAAAAAAAAAATATTATTATGAATATATTTTTTTCAATATTTTTTCTTACTATTGAGGTAATGTTACGTCCAAATAAATTTAATTTGCTTAAAAAGTAATAATCATGCAATTAAGGGTTAAGTAGTTTGTTAAATTAGAAATTACTCACTAGCAGATCAGCCGTGCGATTCTGTAACCATCTCACTGTGAAAGCTTGGGTGAAGTGAGCGTGGAGTGAGCTGTCATTCGCTAGGGATTAACACTATTAAGTGCTCACTTCAATTATGATTTCACGGTAAGATTTTTACAGAATCGACTGGCTGATTCTGGATCTTTGGCCAGATAATGACTAAGGGTTCGCACGTTTTTAAAATAATGTAGTTATAATTGACACCTCTGCCTACCCCGTTATGGATTACAAACATGATGAAGATATCGTTATGTTTATAATCTAAGAATGATCATTACACCTCATTTCAAAGTCATGGCTTGCAATCAGTTCAGGCAGCATTTGATTCATCATTTCAGTAGTGAATTAGTTATTTGACATCGGTATTAGGTAATAAGGTAATCTGCAATCATGCCAGTAATCTAGATAGTTCTAGTTATGGGTATTATGTCAGTTAGTAATCTGATGTCTTATTAAATTGTTAGTAGATTCGTTTTAAAATTTACATAATCAGCATTTAATGTTCCCACTGCTGGGACAGGCCTCCTCTCGATGAGAGGTCGTGGGCCATAATCCACCACGCGGGCCCAGTGCGGGTTGGTATATGTCACATATCTTCGTATCTTTTTCTAACGACGTTTTCCGTTTTGAGAGCAGTATCGAAGAATTAATTTACACAAGGTAAAGCTCCTGTCTGGGTTCGAACACACCTATCACTGCGCCAATACTGGCTTTTCAATGCATCAATCATTTTACAATTCATTATTTTATGCTGCGTTTTTTGGTGAAACGAAACGCAATCCCGCGACACGCGACGCCATCGATAATCCCGGTAGTGATATTAAATAAATGTCAAACAAAAATATTATCCTTTGTATATGAAGTAGTTAGAGTTTCATCTAATGTGTTCTCCATGTTCAATTAGGCGTGGATTATCGGGTGGGAAGGCAGTATTTCAATGAAATAACCCTTGTTACAATCACTTCAATTATAACTCTCGATAACTCAATCAACACTACACAAAATTATTATAGATCACTTGGATTAAGATGCACTCAAAATATAACGAGCACGTGGTTGCATGCGCACACCGCGATCCAAACTCAACTGCTTCTTTTACAAGATGGCTGCCTCTCCAGTGCTCGGTGTTCATCTTTGACGTTGACATTTACATAAGAAATCAATTGACAGTCTAGAAAAACGGAGGCGCCGATATATACAACGTGCAACGTTAAATGCGCAAAACCTGAAAATAGTTTGATCAGAATAACGAGCACAATTAAATGATCCACTTTTTAATATAGGTCACAATTTTCAAAAAATCTTCATTAAAAACGTTGCCGTGTCTATTTATCAATAATATAATATAATATAATCTTTATTGGAACAAAAATACATTTTACAATTTGATTGCGTACGTAAATAGCTGCATTAGTTAGAAACTGTGTCGCAGCTATTAACGCCAACCTCCAAGAAGGAGACGACAGAGTTCCAGATCCAAGAGGTAAGAAAAACAGATGTTGTTAAAAAAAAAAAAATAATAATAATATCAAATATTAACACAAAAAAAAAAAACAAACCAGTAAACTATTTAAACCCATAAAAATTATAAAAAAATAAAGTTAAATAGTAACAAAAAAAAAAAAAAGACAAATAGTAAAAATTAAAAAATAGTTAAAATTTAAAATAAGTAAGTGCATAATGTTGTGCATGTGGGAGTGTTGTATGTGAGTGTTAGTGGATGTCTGTGGGGTGTAAGTGTAGAGTGTGCCTGTGGGAACTCCCCACGATCACACTCTACGTGTATTTGGTGTGCATGTCTACGGAAGAAAGATATTCAGGGTTTGACAAATTCTTCCAATTCTTCGTACGTGAGAGTATGAAGCCATTTATCAGTAATTATTTTGCACTCCCGTAGAGTACATGGGTAAATGGCAAGAACTTTATTTATTTTATTATAAAGCACGGGACTGCAGAAAATGAACTGCCGGCGGACAATTTCCAATTTAACACCTGATGTCGAGCAGACTCTATCATTTCTACGTTTTTGTCTTCTATACTCAGGGTCAAAAGACAGGTTTGAGTGTTTCCGCAACACTGTACTTAGCACAAAAGAGTGCCTTACGGTAGGTAGCTTCCATAGCGTGTACAGTTCGCTGGTAGGGAAGCGATATGGTTTGAAGGCCATTACCTTAAGGACAGCCCTCTGCGCCCTTTCCAAACGCAGTAGAAGACACTTACCGGCACCACCCCAGACCGAAATACAGTAAGTTAACACGGAATGAGCAAGAGCAAAGTACACAGTTCTCAGGGTGGAGATATTGGCGGAGGTCCTTAGATTTTTAAAAACAAAAATTAATTTTCTTACTCTAGAGACCAGTGAATTGATTTGCTCACACCATGTCAACGTGCCATCGACCCAGACTCCAAGATATTTTATTGAGTCCGTACGCATAACTTCAGGACAGCCACAGGTGGCAGTTCTCATTGTACGGCACGCATGAGCTGTCAGACGGAAGGGTGGAGCCGGCTGTGACGCTTTCCTTGGACTAAAAGTGATAAATCTGGTTTTATCCAAGTTGAGGGTGAGCAAATTCTGTGTGAGCCACCTCATAGTAACTCGCAAGGCTGACTCTGCCCGAAGCTGAGCTTCGTTCCAGTCACTGCCATGAACCAAGATAACAGTGTCATCGGCGTAAGCAATCACTTTGGAGTTTCTTAGTTCCAGTTTACAGAGCTCGTTTATGTAAACCAGGAAAAGGGTAGGTCCTAACACACTACCTTGAGGAACTCCGTAGGTGAGGAATGCTTCCTTACTGGTGTGTTTGTCTATCTTGATTATTTGCGTGCGACAACTAAGGTAACTCTTAAACAAACTAAGTGGTAGGCCTCTTACACCAATCCTTTCTAGTTTACTGAGGAGAAGGGGTACAGAAACAGTGTCAAAAGCTTTAGAAAGATCAAGGAAGATTGCTATAGATTTATCTTTGTTATTTAGATTTTGAGCTACTGAACCTATCAATTCTAATATGGCATCCTCTGTGTTTTTGCCTGATCTGAATCCATATTGGTTATTTGCGAGTATATTTTGTGAGCTAAGGTAATCCAGCAGACGTTTGTTTAGCACTTTTTCGAGAAGCTTAGACAGAATTGATAATACAGATATGGGTCTGTAGTTGTTGACACTGTTTCTGTCTCCACTCTTGTGAATTGGGTGCACAACGGCCTTTTTGAACACCGATGGGAATACTCCAGATGTAAGGGCTAGATTGAATACGTGGCAGATAACTGGGACAAGGGTGCTTCTAGCACTGTAAATTACAGTTGCGGGTATACCATCCCAACCCGTAGCACTAGTTAGTCGTAGGCCACGAATAAGATAATCTACCTCTTCGTTGTCCGTGCCAAAAATAGCCATCGAGTTAGGGTGGACATCCAAAGAGGACGAGTCAGCAGTGTTGGTAGAGTTGTAGTTTGGTCAACGTTTGCGAAAAAGTCATTGACAGAATCAAGTGATCGGGTTGGATCTGGAGTTATAGATAGCAACTCACTGGCAGAGTTTGTACTTTTCCGAAGATTGGAGATAGTTCGAATGAGATTCCAAGTAGCTTTTGGGTTCTTGCGATGTTTTTCAAATTCAAGTCGTTCATATTCTCGTTTTAACTTTTTTAATAGATTGTTGCAAAAGTTTTTATAACGATTATAGGTGATTTTCAGCGTATTATTGTCAGCATCCCTCCTCATTTTGCGATACATGTTGTCTCGGTTTCGAATACAACTAAGGAGGCCAGGTGTGATCCACGGCTTAATGATGCGTTTTCGGTTCGGGACAACAGAATCACGACTATTTTTACCAACAACTGAGGAAACAAGGTTGACCAGGATGGATGCAGCAGTTTCAGCATCTTGACAACTCATAACAGGAGTAAAATCAACTTTCTCAAGAGCCACTACGCAAGCATTAATGTCTACGCGATGCTGATGGGAAGGTGACTTAGGGATATCTAATTTCAGATCACAAAAAACTACAACAGGAGCATGGTCAGTAATTAGAGAGTCAAGAACTAAGGTAATAGCTGGTTTATTTGATTTTAGCATAACGTGGTCAATGCAACTATCGTTGCGTGTCGGGAAGACATGAGCAGGCAACATGCCATGTGACGCAACAGCATTAATGTACATGTCGGAGTTCGAATCTATCCAATTTGGGGCTATGTTTATATTGATATCTCCTACCAAAATAACGGTTCTGAAAGAATTTAGTGAGTTAAGGATGACATCTAGACTGGTAATAAAATGTTGAATATTTCTATTAGAGGGTGATCTATAGACAGCGATAAGCGCCACCTCATTTTTAAATTTGAATATAAGACAATTTGCATCGGCGATTAAAGGCTTTTCTAAAAGGAACTGTAACTCTACTCTAGTATACACCACAACTCCATCATTTTGGTTTGTGTGATCAGAGTGATTAGATACAAAACCCGGTATTGAGGGAAGATGAGGGCATTTACGTAACCAGCATTCCGATAAGACCAATACGTCAAATTGTGTCTTTATTCGATGCAGCAATATCAGGAGGTTGGTAAAATTTGCAGTGTTGCCGATGCTTCTGATGTTAACGTGAAACATTTTTAAACCTTGATTTACGTTATGTAGGTATGAGTCAACTTGTTCCGGGGAGCATTGATGTGATGCTGAGGCTGAGAGGTGTTCTAAATCATCTATTATTTTAACATTGTCATTCATAATCAAGTCTGAGGACAAACAGGTGATTTGTCTTAATGTACATACGTAACATAGCATAATCCGAAACGACTGTATATTGTACAGGAGATACCAAAGTATTCCATTTGTCGTAGAATTTGAGCAGAGCAAATCTTCCGTTGTGAGTAAAGCGAGTGTAAGTGGTTATGTGTGTATATAGTGATATGACAAGGATAATATAACGTTAGTGACGTATTTACTAATATTAGAACATGCACAAAAATTAATAATAAGGTTTTTATATTTTTAAATCTTCGAAAAAATAATTCTTTGTAGTAAGTTAGGGCAATAATATAAGGGTGAATCAAAACGACCTTACTACGACATACTACAATTAATCTATAGATACCTAGTCATTTTTTTGGAAGGTCTGACTCATCCCTGATCATGATATGTTGGGCTCCATCCTTTTCTCGGACAAAAATTTTGCCATTCTTAATCCAGCAGTACTGGTACTTATTAGTGCTTGCAAAGTCACGGGCCAGGAAAAACAAGCGTTTCATTTTTGGTGAAAGATTTTCGGACACAAATATAGGTTTAGCAGGGCCGCTAATTTTCAGATGCTCAGTGGTTAATCTATTATTTTCCTTGTTGAACTTTTTATACATTTGAATAAACTTTTCTTTTCGTAAGTTGCTCGTAAAGTCCACGACGATAGTCCTGGTGTCGGAGTCTTTGGATCCTATACGGAAAACATCCTTTATCTCGAGAGGCTGAATGAGGACATTAAGGGTTGACCCTATTTTAACTACGGTATTTAGTAAGCCTTCTTTGGATTCTGATTTACTAATAGGTATATTCCTAATTTCCACGCAGGACGATCTCGCACCACGTTCCAGGTTCTCCAGTTTATCTTCTAGAGTTTTCAAATACGCTACGTTGTTTTGTCGTTCAGTTTCAAGCTGTGATTCCATGTTTTGTAATTTAATTTTAAGGTCGTCATAGTTTTGCGACAGAAAGTTAACCGTCGATTGTATACTGGAATTTTGAATTTTAATTTCCTCAACGGACGCACATAATTGCTCAAATTTACTGTTTTGTTGTTCCTTGAACTCGAGAATCATGGTTTTCATTTCTGACATGAATGAAGATAGGTCGATATCCTGGCAAATCGCTGTTTCAGTGCATTTACGTTTGCTACTACGGTGAGTAACATTCAAGAATTCACTATCAATGCTGACTAACTGATCAGTCTTCGTGATATCAGGTTCAGAGGAGCTGTGATGCAACGGAGTCTTTAGCGGCGCCAGGAGTGCCGAAGTAGGTGTTGGAGTAGGTGGTGGCGATCTGTTTATCGGCATATTGTCTAATTAAACAATTACACGCGGGGGTTTCGAGGAGAGGGCACTGCTTTATAGTATTTCAAACTGCGTAAAACGGAACGTAATATGTGCACAGTTATGCTTTTTCTTCGTAAATACTGTCGGGTCTCTTAGGTATGTACTAGTAATTTGATGTAGTGCCTGATATTTTTTTTTTTTTTTTTTATAGTTTCAAGTCTCTCCACTCCACTCCACTCCACTCCAACTATTTCAATCAATATTTACAATATGAATAAACGTATTCCAAACTCTTAAGTACCAGGCGCGCATAGCAGGCGACAGTACGGTAGCGGCGACGTCACCTTCAGGGGCGTAGCTAATTACTGTCTGTTAAAGATGGTGGTGCGTGTACCTTTTGTCCTTCGCTGGTGGGCGGAGAGTTGTGTGAGCGAGGCAGCACTATGTCCTGCCCAGGAGGTCGTGCGCAGGAAGGCGGAGCCAGCAGGTCTTCAAGATGGCTGATTAAATGCTTGGAGAATGGTGTTGCTCCTATAACTTATGCACTCCTATTTTTATGCACGGATTTTTATGAATTTAATTTTGATTTAAAACTAATTAATAAAACTGCGTGGATTTATGAGACGTGTGCTCGTCAACGAGGTCCGGGAGGAAGGGGAATCAATAGGTCAAGCAACCCAATATCAGCGCGGCGCAGCGGCCCGGTGACGACTCCTCCCTCGATAAAGCATCGTCGCAGACGCAAGAAACGATCAGAATGGCCAGTAAAACTAAAACAGCACATAAAACCTTTAAAATTTTTTTAATGACTTATTTTCTCTGTGAAATAGGTTAATTGAATTAAAAATCAGTTGGGGTGTCTGAGGTTTTGCGCATTTAACGTTACACGTTGTATATTATTATTTTATCACCTCTCAAATCAGTGAAGGAAAACACAGTGTCTCTCCTTCCCTTTTCAATCCATCCAAAGGTTGTCTTTAAAAGATCGCTCTTAGCGATAAGACCGCCCATTGTGTCACCCTTTGTAAAATTTCTATATTTATGTCTGTAATCTATATGGTGTACATAATAAAGAGTATTCTATTCTATTCTATAGTGTGGAAACCGCCATGTCCTAGAAAAAAACATTCAAAGACACGTGACACCTACCAACCCGCACTGAGCCCGCGTGGTCCGGTCAGTCGCTGTCACCGAGACGGAGGCTTTGTCCCAGCAGTGACAACAACATAATAGGCTGACTATGAAACATCTTATTTGCAAAGTTGTTATTGTAATTGCTGTTTCTGTAGTTGCTTATTTTATTTAGGGCTTAAAACACCGTCTATTTTTCGAATTGTATTAATTGAGTTCATACAGACAGGTTTATAAGCGTATTATTTACATGATAATAATACAGCAAGATGTTAAAATAAGCTTTTGCTATGTGTGTATTTAAACGCTTTTAATATATTTGCGAGTTGTATAGGAATATATAATTACTGATGTGTGATGTATTTTTACAGAAAAAGATAAATACTATGGCTCCTACGCCGTAGCTGTCATGATGCTACGCTCTCGTAGCAGATATTCGTAGCACTCCCTCGAGCTACGCGCCGAATACTTTTCAAGAAATTGTTTGTTTATTAAATTACAATTATGTCGTGTATGTAGAACCAGAGGGGCAATTCTCGTAATTTAAAAAAAGTTCACAGTCTGGTCTCAGCCTAAATCTGTCAAAAATACCTTTAATTTCCCTACATTTTTCACAGGTTTTTGACATCGATTGTCGCTAACATGAGATTGCTATTGAGATTCACCATGGGAATGGTCTTCGGGATGAGGCTGGCATAGGAGCGTGCGGATTGGCACACGAAAAGAGAGGCCTTTACTTTACCCAACAGATGACGATGATGTCACGTATGTGGGACACAGGGTTCTTCTAATAAAATATCGCAGTATTTTTAACTATCGTCTTTTTATTTTTCCTTCGTAACACGTCTTAAGTCTAAGTCAGACAGACACAGAGAGTCAGTCAGTCGGACAGGCATGTTGGTCTAGTGGTCAGTGGCCCTGACTGCTATGCCCAAGGTCGTGGGTTCGATTCCCACGTAGGACAAATGTTTGTGTGATGAGCACGATCATTTGTTCTTTGTCTGGGTGTAATTTATCTATAATATGTATGTATTTAGAAATATGTATATACATATGTATGTTTATCAGTTGTCTAGTACTCATAGCACAAGCTCTGCTTAGTTTGGGACTAGATGGCGTTGTGTGAAAGTTGTGAAATATTATTATTATTAAGTCCACCTAATCTGACGTCGCTCCTTTCTCCCTTCCCTCGTCTATCGCTCTCTCACTCACACACAGCACTCTCTACCTTACTTCCGCTTGCGTTCCATTTCCCACACGTATTTTAATGGTTGCTTTTGATGTGCGATTTTTATCATGAAATAATCCATTTTTCTTGTGACATTTTAAGTGGAAAATTCCAGTCCTAGGTTCTCTTCTTAAATAACAAAGCCTAAGCTGTTACTAAAATAAGAATCCACGTATTACCAAAACTAAATCACCAGTTTGACAGTTTAATAAGAAAAATGGATGGTCCCATTCAATCTTACCAATCCCAATACATTTAAAAGCATGAGAATGACAAATGTGCGTCCATCAAAACTTTTTGAGTTGTCAATTGCGTACATTTGTTTCATCCCCCTTTTACCCCCTTTCATCCCTCTTCTTATAACTTTGTTACAATGTAAGGGTACAATGTGCGGCGTAAATTACTTGGTATTTGTCATCAGATGGGTTTTTTAGGAATATTATGTTGAAGTGATGTTATTTTTGGAATCGAATAGTGTAAAGATTTGGGTTAACATCCAGTCTCGCTAGAAATAATTTGAGACTATTTGTGGGTCTTCTGAGCTCTCGGAGACGCGTATTTTTTTACCCTTTTTTATGAAGTAAATAGTTTTTTTTTTGATCGAGGATGGCTTCATTGTTATATTTTTGTGGCGGGTAAACGAGGTTGCTGTTTTTTTTTATCACAGTTTTTTAGGGATAGTAGCAGGTAAGAGTTAGATAATCAAGTATACCAATATTTGATAAAACAGTCATGTCATGTGACGCAAATGTTAAGTACATAGTTTGAACCATGTCATTCTGCCTAGCCTTTTCCCAACTATGTTGGGGTCGACTTCTAGTCTAACCGGATGCAGCTGAATACCAGTATTTTACATGGAGCGACTGCCTATCTGACCTCCGCAACCCAGTAACTGGGTAATACGATACCCCTAGGTAAGACTGGTTGTCAGACTTTCGGGCTTCTGACTACCCGTAACGACTGTCAAAGATCTACGAATGACAGCCGGGACCAAGGGCTTAACGTGCTTTTGGGTCTCGGTATGTAAATATGTTCACTCATCCCCAGACCAACCGCGGCACGCGTAGCTTAACCTGATCGATCGACCTGTGCGGCTGTTATTATTTATTCACGAGCCCCTCAGTTAAGCATGTAGAGCACAAATAGTAAGCAAACGTCGTGATCAATGCTCGTTGATGGTTTATATAGGGTGACTGGTAATTAGTGATCGATACTTAAACACATGATTCTACTCAGGACAACAAACAACTTTTACTATCCAACCAAATGCGAAATCGTGAAAAAAAAAATCAGCTGTTCCCTACATTTATGTTCGTACGAGTCGTCAAAATGTAGGGAACAGCTGATTTTTTTTCGCGATTTCAGGTTTGGTCCCATAGTAAAGTTGTTTGTTGTCATGAGTAGAATCATGTGTTTAAGTATCGATCTCTAATTACCAGTCACCCTATAGTAGTAATTGTCCATCTTCTACGAGTATCCTACGCTGCATGCCCTGTCACGTGTGCACGTGATGATCTTGTGACAGCGTTAGCAAGCGGAGTTCGTGCAGCTGGATTTTGGGCCAAAGATATTTGAACTTATTGTCATCGATACGCCAAGAAGAGGTAGCAGTTTGCTTTGTTTATCCATGAATAATATTTGCCTTGCATTGGCAGACGTCGTATTTAAACACCGAACATCAGTGAAATCAATGTTTAGTAACTTGAGTTACCACAAGCATGATAAATGTCACAGGAGACATTTTTCTACGAAGCACCCGGAAAAAGCGCGGTAACAAAACTACTGTCACAAATGTCAATGTCATTGTGACGGATGCGTTCCGTATGCTACATTATTAAGTAAACTGTCGTTCACAAACACAACACGTCGCAAACCTGCAGACTGTTATTAGGTTTTTTTTTTCTTATGAGGTGCCCTGCAAATTTTAAATACCATTTATCTACATATATTCCAATAATAAAGCTGAAGAGATTGTTTTTTTTTTTTTGAACGCGCTTTTCTCTGGAACTGTAAGTCGGGCTTGTTTTTTTCTGCACTTTATGGCCCAATTCTTTATGGAAAAGGGACAGGCTGTTTAAAATCACCTAGTATGTACTATGAGCTGAGCAAAGAGAAAGAAAGCCAGAAAGAACAGCTAAACTTGAACTAAGTAATAGCGTGGGTAGGTGATACGGGGTGGATCAGGGAACAAGAAATTACTCGCGGGCGAAGTCACGTGCAGAAACTAGTTTGTACGCCAGCACATCAAGCTACCCGAAACTGTCAAATTTTCCCGATCAACTTTGAACCTCATGTTTTAGCGATAAAATTGAAAATCTACTAAAGAAATTTGACAAGATTTTAGTAGCTTGATGTGCTGGCGCCTGTACAATAAAATAGAAAATCGTTCATTCTAAGTAAACGAAATTGTCATAAACATGCCAATAATATTAAATAAAAGCCCTAAAAAGCAAATCCGATTATGCCAAAAGTCACACAAAATAGTAAAAGAAAAACAAGTGACAGTTGAATTTATTTCTTCTAACAAGATTTTTTTTTTCATTCAATTTTCATAAAAAACAAAATCTCTAGTCTTTGCCTCGTGTCTAGTCTGGAACATATTTCCAATAATGCTACAAGACAGAAATCAAATAACATTTTTGTTTATTGATTATAGTTTCTGCCCGTGACTTTGTGCGCGTGATATTTCGGCCATCTTAGATCATCTATCCTCATAGCAAGGTGAGTATCGATATTTATGCGTTATCAAATAAAAAAGAGAAATTGATGAGTTTTCTTTGGGTCATCAACCGCGGGTAGTGTGGACACTTGAAATATCACTTTAAAAAAATTGTTTTCTTTGTTTAAACTTCACAGAAGTGATGAGTATCGACACGAAAAAATAAATAAAAAATAAAACAAATTTTCTCAACTCATACTTCAAGTCCCTAACTCCAACCACAACCAGCGGTCGTCGACCCCGAAAAATCATCATTTTTTATTTTGTCGTACATCAGCGGAGTTTCGATATCAAATTGAATTTGAACCCTGTAGATATGGGTAGACAACTTAGCACTGTGCAAAAGGTTGCTGTGTCTAGAAAGATCTTTGAATTATTTGCTTCAATAGAAAAACTTCGCCAAGTATATTTACTTGAATAATCTTTGACGTTGACTTTTGAAGTTATTGGAAATATTTTCTTATTTATTTTCTTTCTTCCATTAAAATAGTCTCGTTATTCACGCATTTGGTATTAGCACAACTAGATAATTAGACAAGAAAATATATTGAAGTGAAAACTTCTTTAGCATTGTTGTGATTTGAAACTCAATGAAACGAAAAATGACACTAAAAAGAGATAAACACATACATATGTGAGTATTTCTCAAAATAGTTGTACATTTGTGGAAAAAACATGTCCCAAAAGTTCGAGTCAAAATATTAAAATAAAATGATGAAACTTCTTGCAAGATATTTGCGAAGGGATGAAGAAATATACTCCTGATTAGGATTAGATATCGCAAAGACCGAAAATACTTCATAAAATTGTGTAACGCTTCAAGTTGTCACTATCATGATTTACTTTTCCATACAAAATCTTTTTGTCTCAATGGGTACCAACGACTTTGCCGCTTCAAAAAATACTACTTGACGTATGTCTAACGTTCTAATTTTCTGTAATTAGCACCTTCGTATAATCTAGTTTAAGGTTCAAAGTTGATTGTATCCTGCTTTCTTTAAAATATATTGAGTTTCACGCAATAAACAAAATGTCTCACCTTTTTTACTTTTTAGTCACGTACTCTTTAGTCACGCCATTTCTCAGTAATTTTTTTAATTTCTCAATGAATCTGTAGTATTTTGTACTGGAAACACTAAAAGCGTTCTTATTGGGCGATGGTAAATATCAGCGCCATATATTTTTTCAGTCAAAAACTAGATTCTCTTAGTGCTAAGGTTACTATTTCGTCACAATATTTCATAACAACTTTTTCGTCACGTGTACATCTTTCGTGAGAAATACTCATGTAGGGTTTAACGTGCGAGAGAATGAGATAGAAGGCATTATACAGTGTTTCTTATATTTGTGATCTCCTCTTTGTGCGCTGTCCGTACCCTTTCCCGTCATCATACGTTCGGGAATATTCGTAAGTCTTCGTAGATTGTCGGTACTGCTCTGGGCGCCTTCAAGCAGAAACCTAATAACATTTTTGAAGCTCACCTCTATCGCGTGTGAACTGCACACATGTTTTTTATTTTTTTTATTTATTGGTACTTAGTTTTGTTAATTTTTTGTTAGTTGGTAACAAAAATGCGAGGGGCCCGTGGCTAAATAATAACAGCCGCACAGGTCGATCGAACAGGTTAAGCTACGCTTGCCGCGGTTTGTCTGTGGATGGGTGACCATCTTCACATACCGAGGCCCCTCCGTACCTCGGAAAGCACGTTAAGCCGTTGGTCCCGGCTGTCATTCGTGGATCTTTGACAGTCGTTACGGGTAGCCAGAACATTGAGATGGAATATAACAGGAGATGCCCTGTTATTCTATACACGGTTGTAGGTAGGTGCCAGAGCAGCCATCTTTGTCGCCAAGTTTCGTGGTAGTTCAGCTGTCAAATGGTTGTTTATTTTTTGTATTATTGAGATTTGCGAGAAAATTACGAGGACTTTACCTTTAAAACTGCATGTAAATGTTGAAAAACAGCAATTCAACATGCCTGTGTGTTGTATTGTGAAGTGTGGTGCAAGGAAGAATGAAAATCAACCTCAACTTTCTTTGCACAGGTTAGTAGCCGGTTTTCATGCAATAACACATACAATAATAGACATTCGATGGTATAATTGTAACGCGATCATGAATTTATGGCTAAAGTATTGATATTTGGGTGAATTTCCGTATAACAGACCTTTTTATTATTTTGTTAATTCATTCGTTTGTTTACAATAATATGTCATAATAGAATAGTGTTGTACCGTTGCCTAATAGTTTCCGGAACTAGTTCCTCCGCTGGAACGATATCGGTATATTCTGCTATGTTAACATAAATAGTCCTGCGTCTTATTAGCTCCGATTGACCTTGCTAGGTCCGGCCCGTGGTTCACAGCACCAAAATCAAAATATTTTCTTTCACATAAACCTACATGGGCACTTATGAAACGTCAGAAGCTAGATGCACGGTTCCAAATGGTGGTTTCCTATGCAGAAGAACCAGCGAGAAACTCCACGGTTACTCTTTTAAAAACAATTGGCTTTTACAATGTCTTCTATTTTTTTAAGTACCTGGTACCTGTTGACAGGCCTACACTGTCCTCCCCTACCTATTAACATTGTAAAAGCCAATTATTTTGAGTAACCGTGGAGTTTCTTGCCGACTCTTCTCCATACAAACCACCAATTGGAACCGTGCACATAGCTTCTGACGTTTCCTATTGATTTTAGTTTCATATGCTAATATAATATAGCTATAACCAAAATTATTTATTGATAAAAATACTTGCACTTTTTATAGGTTTATATTATTAATTAAGTTTATATTATTCATTCACCCTAGTGATTATCTTGTTTTTCACTAGGGTCCGCATACCTAACAGAAACTACTGCTCTCTGGCCTTCTAACCCAAAGGTATAATATGCGAAAGCACCTGTTTTTGGGCATATGGATACATATCTCTTCACGCTGTTTTCCTTCACTTTAATACGTAAACGTGATGCAATTAAAAAGTGTTTTTTAATTCTGTGCCGAAAAAACACTTGGCATTAATTTTATTTTCAGGGAAGAAAGTTGATTGCGATAATTTGACAGTTTCGGGTAGCTTGATGTGCTGGCGTCTGTACCTATCGATAAATAGTTCATATGAGTCTTTTACGCATAACAAAAGATTTGAAATAAAGTATTTTCGCATACTGTATTTTCACTGCAGACCCACCGTACCCCTGGCCGTACCCCTGGTGGTACGGTGGGTGTTTTAAAGTTAAACGATACCACCAGGTAATAGTGTTGTAACACTAGTCTGTTAAAACCACTTCTGACAACAACAATTTTATTCATAATTTTTTACAGAACAAATCTTAAATACAATATACCTTTAATCTAAATAGGTAGGTACTTAAAATTAACCCAACTCTATACACTTAAAACATGCATTCTAATACATAAAATAATAACGCAAGACACACATTCGCAACTTTAAAAAGGAAACTTACACATATAACGCAAGACGACAATACAAAATTGAATTAAGAAAACCTAGAACTAACTATGGTAGGAAAAATATACCTACGTTATAGCAAAACTTTATACCTAATGAAATACCTGATGATGTGTTAAACAGTAACCGATGGTATACATTAAAAAAGCCCAAGAAGAATACGTTAGAACTAGGTACTAACACCAAATGTCACCTAACCTTTTAATTATGGCGTTTTGCAGGTGAAACGGTATGTGATCACAGAGACTGTATGTCTACGTACGCAATTTTTCTAATGCGTTACCAATTGAAATTTCTTTATTTATAATTTGTAACTGTACGTCTCTGATGAAGTCATCATTGATCCTTTCTTCTCTTTTTTGGAATCATCTCCAATGTATGGATATGCTCCAATACTTTGAGCAATCGCATCAATGTAACAGTATTCTTGTTGACACGTTTATTAATTTGGGAGTGAAACATTTCTAAAATGTTGGTCGTTCTATGGCGTTCACCAAATACGCTTATTACATGAAATGAATGCGTCTTAAACCAATATTGTTCTAAGTATTGTATAAATCTTTCCATTTGTACTATCCCAGAGGACTCGGATTTCACATGGTCAAAGCCGTGTTGAATCTCGGAGTCAGGAAGAAGTGGCAAGGCACTTGCCGGGGCAACTATTCTTCGTCCTGGTTTATTTTTCGTACATCCAAAAGACTTCCCAATTATGTACAAATGCAATTAGGCAATTATGCATCAATTATGTACCTACCTAACTAATGAATGAGTCATTAATATGCGAGATAACTGTTTATCATTTTCTGTCCATCTAGTATCTTCATCAGCACAGCACTACGTTCACTTCATACAGTGGTATCGATCGTTTAACTTTAAAAAACCCACCGTACCACCAGGGGTACGGCCAGGGGTACGGTGGGTCTGCAGTGTGTATTTTTATGCAAAATTATAAAGTATGTTTATCGAAAATAAACTAGGATACGTTACTATAAAGTAGGCAACCTTAGTTAGAACGGACTATAAGTTAGTATACTATATTATGATCCAAACGTGATAACTAGTACGACTCGTATTTAGTATCGATACTCGTTATAGTAACACCAATGTTCCTTGATTGATACAACCCTAGCAATGGCAGCCATTTTTTGAGACAATATGAGTTGTAGGTAGGCACCCTTTTTTCGTAGGTATTTCCAGTCCATATATATATGTCTATGAGCCAGAAGCCCGAACGTCTGACAACCAGTCTTACCAAGAAGTATCGTATTACCCAGTAACTGCGTTGTGGAGGTCAGATAGGCAGTCGCTCCATGTAAAAATACTGGTATTCAGCTGCATCCGGTTAGACTGGAAGCTGACCCCAACATAGTTGGGAAAAGGCTTGGCAGATGATGATGGTAACAAAAATGCGCAACGTGAAAATTTTTCCTCATCGTAAGAACACCATTTGATAGTTTGATGATAGTTGTTGGTTAAAAAGATAAGTCTAGATACCACCTTGGACTCATCATAATCTGCTTTTGATGTTCACACTGCTGGAAACAGGTCTCCTCTCGGTAAGAGAGAGTGGGCCGTATTCCACAACGCGGGCCCAGTGCGGGTTGGTAGACGTCGCATGTCTTCGAATTTTTGGTTCTAGGACAATGCTGGTTTCCTCACGAATGTTTTCCTTCACCGTTTTGAGAGCAGCCGATCGATTCTGTAAAAATCTTACCGTGTAATCACAAGTGACCACTTAATAGTGTTAATCCCTAGCATTAGGGAATGACAGAGCTCACTTCCCGCTCAATTCACCTAAGTTCTCACGGTGAGATTTTTACAGAATAGCATTGATGTGGTCATAAAATGATTTTCACAAAGAAAAGCGCCTGTCTGGCCGGCTTGAACCTACAACCTATGAAAGTCGTGGCAGATACCACTAGGCCACTTCTGCTCTGCTATATTGGACCAGAAAAGATAAAATTCTTAATACACACATCAACACGGTCTAGGAATATTTTTAAAAAAGCGAATTACTATCAATTGTTAATTATTTATATGACATGTATATATTTAAAAGATACGTTATTTAATATTCTACCATTTTTTAATAATGGTTAAGGTACTTACATTAAAATTTCAGGATTTTATGTAAAAAAAATGAAGCATAGACGGAAACCGTACATGAATTAACTTTTAATTTGTGAGTAAAAACTGAAAAAAATAGAAGAATCATTTAATTTGTGTTTATAAACTTGAAGTTAGTAGTCTGAGAAAGCGCCCATGATGTTCATAACACATCGGCAACGATTCGGCAAGCTCAGAACAAGGTTGTCAATGTCTTGCTGCGGAATATTGTCCCATGTCCTTCTGAGGTGCGCAAAAAGTTGATCTTCTGTAGCCAGATTTTCAGGAACTTCCTTCAGAGCTCTTCTTTGTAGCATATCCCACGCATGCTCAATGGGATTTAGATCTGGCGATTGAGCAGGCCAGTCTAAGGCCCTAACATTGTGTGTATGTAACCAAGCTGCTACCGTTCTCGCCGTGTGTGCCCGGGCATTGTCGTGCATGAGCAGGAAATCTTGCCCCATTTGTGTTCTGTGGGGCAAGATTACAGGCCCCAGCACCTGTTGGACGTATCGTTCTGCCGTCATATTGCCCCGCACCCAAACGAAATCCGTCCGTCCTCCAAGACGAATTCCTGCCCAAACCATAATTGTTCCTCCTTGGTATGGGTGAACTTCCTGAGGGTTCTGGAGACGGCTCCATCGTCCAGGAACTCGCCAAACACGCGTCCTTCGTGAATCTGGATGGAAGCCGAACCTGGATTCATCCGTGAACAGCACATTGGACCATTGCTCACGGCCCCAGTCCACGTGCTTCCGAACCCATTCTAATCGTCGTCCACGATTGCCTCTCCGTAAAGGTGGGACCCGGAGTGGTCTACGAGAGCGTAGATTGCTTTCATGCAGTCGCCTTCTTACAGTTTGGTCACTCACAAGCACTTGGTGTTCCACTCGCAGCCTTTGAACCAATTGAGTCGCCGTTGCATTTGGTTGAGCTCGCGCAGTAATTTGCAAAAATTGGTCTTGTCTGGGGGTAGTGATGCGACTTGGCCCCCGGTGCCTGTCCGCTACTTCACCTGTGGCACGATAGCGTGTCCACAATCTTGAAATTACATTTTGGTGGGTCCCTATGGCCTCAGTAACATAACGCTGAACAGACCCAGCTTCCAGCATTCCCACAGCTCATTCTCCGCCCTCGTCAAATGTCGGCATTGCATGGCTACAATACCTCAATTTTAACTTTATCTTTCGTTTAAAAATGAAAAAAAACTGTAACTAAACGTAATTCGTATTGTTTTCTAAATTTCGCACAAATGAAAATTCCCTCTCCTACACATCAAGACATTTTTATGCCACCGAAACAAAAGAATTTTCAAAAATTTGAATTTGGAATTAGTCTGAGATAAATTACAAACAAATCGGTGTATAAAAGATTCCAATGCGGCCAGTACTTTTCGAGTTATTTCATTGAGTATGAAATATCCCTAGACCGTGTTGATTTGTGTATTTGCACGATCTGACCTGGACATAACCTACATATCGTTGTGACCTGGACATAACCTTGCCCATTTCAAAATACAAAAAGAATTTAGCCACCGCAAAGTAACTAAGTAAATAGTATGTTATCTGAAATGTCAATGAATTATAATTAAACTAAACAATTGGAATATTAGTGCTCAATCTTGACATGTTAATTTTTAATCATTACTATTTTTCCTCAAATTCATTCAATTTTATAATTCACAATTTTTATTTTTATCCTGCCTACACCATTTATATATGAATGTTCAATCTTGACATGTTAATTTTATATTTTTTTCCCTTCTAATTTTATAATTTGTATTCATAGTTTATTTTCTCTGTTTTTATCGTGTTACACCTAGTTATATGTGCATGCTGTGGTCTCCTGTAATTGAAGGAGCACACGTAAAAGAAACTTTTTATTATTGTAAATTTCTATTGTTTATGTGTATCCTTTGTTGGAGATCCTAAATAATAAATCTCTAAAATTAGGAAACAAGGTTTAGTCCACACAGCATGTTCCAATTAACAATACGAGTATTTTATTTGACCTCAGCCGTGCGATTCTGTAACCATCTCACTGTGAAAGCTTGGGTGAAGTGAGCGTGGAGTGAACTGTCATTCGCTAGGGATTAACACTATTAAGTGCTCATTTCATTTATGATTTCACGGTGAAATTTTTACAGAATCAACCGGCTGATACCAACAAAATGTATCCTTAAAGCCAATAGATTGAAACAATTCCCTCTTAACATAGTAAATAACCGAAATAATTATAGGTTTAAGCAATCGATCTGTATCCAACAATAAATGATGGATGGTTCCCTGGGTAGCAGTAGATAGTTCCACAAGATGCGGCAGTCAGTAACTCAACCCATAATGAGTGACATGATTTTAGGATGATAAATATATTCCCAAAGTGGCCATAAATTGAGATCGGTATTTATTTGCGAGATATTTCGGCTTGGCATTGGGTTTAGGGATTTTGAGAAAGAACCGATAGATCATTGTAATTTATATTATCATAAAATATTATTATTTACCTATTTGAATACCATATGCCTAATGCTAATACCATAATGTTCCCACTGCTGGGACACACGCCTTCTCTCGGTGAGAGGGAGTGGGCCGTAATCCACCACGCGGGTCCAGTGCGGGTTGGTAGATATCACATATCTTCGAATTTTTGGTTTTAGGACATGCCGGTGTCCTCACGATAATCAATCAATCAATCAACTCAGCCTATCGCAGTCCACTGCTGGACATAGGCCTCTCCCAGACTGCGCCACAACACCCTGTCCTCCGCCTTCCGCATCCAGTCTACCCCAGCCACCTTCTTTAGGTTTCCGTCCATCTAGCTGGGGGGCGTCCCACACTACGCTTGCCGATACGCGGTCTCCACCTCACGATAATGTCTTCACGGTTTTGAGAGCAGTGGTGATGAAGTAATTTTCACATAGTAAAGAACTACATACCCATTTCGCTCTTTAGCCACGTGTATAAGTTGTTTCCAAGAGTCGTCATGAATCATCTAGCGCGAAGACTCGACGAGTTTCAGCCACCGGAGCAAGCCGGGTTTCGAAGAGGATTTAGAACCATAGACCACATCCACACTATTGACGACTCACTCCACGCTCACTTCACAAAAGTTTTCACGGTGAGATGGTTACATAATCGCACTGCTGATCTTAATTTGTACGATACATCGCACGGTCACTTGTATGTGGCTCTGTCACGGGTTAGCAATCCTAGGAGCCTGAATGCTTTCATCCCCGATGTCCATACACGTCAAATATTGTATACAGAGAAGCATTAATGTAAAGTAAATTTTTAGCTACCCAAACGACGGTATAAGTAATTCAAAATATGCTGCCCGAAAAGTCTATTCCACGCGGACGAAGTCGCGGGCACAGCTAGTATAATAATAAAGCGGAATCAAACCTGTATATCATCATAATCGGACACCAAATGCTTGGACAGGTCCTGCACATAAGGCCCCAGCTTGGGATGAAGAAGAGTATAAACGTCCCCTATGTTTTGCCTGTGTGGACTATGATAAAGCTTTTGACACTATCGAGATCTGGTCAGTTTTGGAGTCTGCAGCGATGCCAAGTCAACTGGCGATACATCCAAGTGCTGAGATGTCTTTATGAAAACGCGACAATGGCCGTCCAAACTCAGGACCAGCGAACTGAACATATCCCCCTGCGACGGGGGGTGAGACAAGGGGACGTAATTTCCCCGAAGTTGTTTAACGCATTGCAGGATATGTTTAAGACGCTAAACTGGGAAGGACGCAGCATTAATATCAACGGCGAGTACATTTCACACTTGAGATTTGCAGATGACATCGTCATATTGGCTGAATCGGTGCAGGATTTGCAGCAGATGCTGGACGGCCTCGTTGATTCTTCTGTACGCATTGGTCTCCGGATAAATGTGGGCAAAACCCAGGTTATATTCAGCGAAAACTTTACCCGGGGACCGATTGCTGTCAATGGAGATGCTCTTAAAGTTGTTGAATAATACTTTTGCCTCGTGCAAATTCTGCAGTTTGGTAAAAATAACTTTGAGAGGGATGCTAACAGAAGAATTCAGTTGGGCTGGGCAGCGTTTGGGATGCTTCGTCGAGTCTTCTCATCACGTATTCCAACGAACCTTAAGACTAAGTTCTTCAATTAGTGCGTCCTTCCATATGTTTGGAGTCTCTCTGAGGTATCGAATCCGCAACAAGGTGATCCGGCAGCGAACCAAAGTTGTCGAGATAGATCAAAGAATAAGCAAGCTAAAGTGGCAATGGGCCGGCTATATTACAAATACCGAACGATCTTTATCACAAAATGGTAAAACATATTCATCAAAAACAATAACCTTGGTGTGTCCTGTTTAAACAATTTGTATTAAAAAGACGAACAAACTTGTGAAGCAAAGCGAATATCCCACTAAAGCTCTTTGTGCCCTGATGCACTGTATTCTCACAGAACAGTGCAGAAGGTCGGCTTCATACAATGAGCGGAAACTGGCGCACGCACACATAGACATGTACGTATCTTAAACAAAGGCATGTATTTAACGCGGCGACAGATTAATCTGAATTTGGGATTAAAAAATAATTAAAGACGGTAGCAAAAATAGTAGGTTGGCAGCTACTGACGGCGGATGAAAAGTAGAAAATGGGTATTCTTAAATTAAACAACAAGGTTGTATATCAAGTACACTAATTATTATCTTTAATAATAATAAGGTGTAGT
Source organism: Eremobia ochroleuca (assembly GCA_949629135.1). Classification (NCBI taxonomy): domain Eukaryota; kingdom Metazoa; phylum Arthropoda; class Insecta; order Lepidoptera; family Noctuidae; genus Eremobia; species Eremobia ochroleuca. Next base: position 7,028,232 of record OX451410.1, read on the forward strand.
CGACGGAGCCCCGCTTAGCGGGGCCCCTATTTCTGTCTGCAGGGTTTAAAGGAACCTAACACGAAGCGGATGACGGGGGCTCGTTCGCTCGCTCCGCTCGCTCACTTGAGCCCCCGTCATCCCCTTCGAACCTAACCTGTCCGTGTCGGGGTACCCCAAGTCACGAGTTCGCTTCGCTCGCTCTTGCATCCTAAGTTCTGAAGTTCAATCTTGTGGTTTTCTGGGAATGAGTCTTCAGAGATGCCTATAGTTGCCTATAATACAGTTTGTTATCCCACAGCTAATATTAGTCGCCATGTCATTATTTTTAGTAGCAAATAGATAGTCGCCCTTTTAAGTTGTTAGTCGCCTGGAAAATAATATTCCTTAAACAAATGCCAGTCGCGAGTGCTCTTGCACCAGCTGTAAATCTAGCGTGTCTATAGACTTGTGTACCTCAGTGGACGGTTGGGAACGAAACCAAGGAGGACCTACCGAGATTCCGAGACACAGTGGAGTCAGAATCAGCGGTCACCCATTCATGGACTGACCTCAGCAAGCATCGCTTAACCTTGCTCGATTGACACGTGCAACGCTCACTTAGCCGCGAGCTCTCCCGCGCGCGCACACATCAACGCATACGTACGGCGATTTCATCTGAAAGTCAGACGCGAGTGCGTGTACTCACTGTACGAGTGCGTTTGCTCTCGTTGCATGGAGCTGACTTTCTGCACCTATCTATTCTGTGATATTACAGAATGACAAGACCATTGCGAAATGCCATCGTCGTTGAAGTAACAAGTGCTTAGTTTACCCTCTAAACGGAACCGACAAGTGGGTGGAGATAGAGTTGACTGGATGTGGCAGTGAAAGAAACAGATTTTTCGCTAAATAATAATTATTTAGTTTTTCCATATCTTGATTGATGGATAGATAAATCTTAGACAAAGTGACATTCTATCTAAGCGATAACAATTATGGTAAAGTTAAAAATATATGGGACTGACATAGGCAATATGTAAGAAGAAGTTCGTTGAATCATCCCAGCGCTGATTTACCGGATTTGTTTTCTAATATCGTTATTTCTCCTGATAAAGTTTGTTTTATTTAAATGTAATCTTCTTCGAGTTATCTATCCCTTTTGTTACACTCGCCATGTTTTGTCTCTGCATCAGCCTAAGGTTGAATGGTAGAAAATGCCTCAGGCGTCAAGTCCACCTTCTTACAGTATTTTATTAAGTGCTCACTTCACTTATGATTTCACGGTGAGATTTTTACAGAATCGACCGACAGGACAAAAATAACAAGAATATGGGAACATATACAAACAACATCACACTCATGTCCTCCGAAAGGGGATATTTGGAGTGTAGAGTACTTTACTTAACTCATTGTGTATGGAACACAATAAGTAAAGTAAAATACAAAAAGTACCAGAAAATATTTACCCATAAACCATCCAGCCGATTCCAGCAGTTCTATAAATTCTAGAATATAAGCGTTTTAAAAATAAAATTTTCTTTGTAGTCTCCGAGAGGCTTTAGACAATAGAAAGCACCGAGCAATGCCAGTGAGGCACTTTGTGGAAAAAGGCTTTAGTAGCTACTCTCTCACTGTTCTGTATTGGATAGTTACGTGGAATTGAGGCCACGAGAGCCAGAGTGGTCTAACTGTCATTTTTCAATAATGATTACAGATTTGAAAAAAACTGCTCTAAACGCTAAAAGTCACAGCGCCACAGTGGCCTGAACATTAAAAAATAAAAATAAAACATTTGAAGAGGTTTGGGCAGCAAAGAATGATAAAATAGATTTATAACCAAAGTTACAATTATTTGAAGTCAGGGCTTCTGTTTTCTCTTTACTACTAAAACCTTGTGATGGAAATTTCCATCAACCAATTCAATGCCATATTTTCGTTTCCACAGAGCACGGCGATTCCTCAATTGTAAGGGATATTCAACTATACATTTTTCTAAATGTAATGTTAACCTTTGCCTCAACAAAAAAAATCATTGTTTCAACAAATACCATGAGTGAGTTTATTATCTCACTGCACATATTGTCCCCAGTAGGTTCTGATTACATAAAGATGTAAATTTCCACAAACCATTTTAAAAAAAAGTATTTTTATGAATTTATTTTTTTCAAATATTTTTTCCGTACTATAGAGCTAATCTTACATACAAATCAATTTAATTTGCTTAAAAAGTAAAAATCTTGCATTTAAGGTTTAAGTAGTTAGGCCACTCTAACTCTCATGGCCTTGGTTTGCCTTTAATAAATAAATAAATCTATCAATTATAGTGTCTATTATTAAAAATCACGAGATTTATTTTACCGAAAGTCGTAAAAGCGATTTGTTGGTTTTCCGATTTTCATACGCTCGAAGAATTAAATGGTCGATGGGTTCTCGGTCCGAAAAACGACATTCCGATTTTCAATACATCGAATAAACTGCTAAAATTAGGATTGTGATTCTAATTTAATTAGTATAATATTAAGTTACGCATATAAATTCAAACGTCTACTTTGTTATTAATATTTGTGTATTAATATTATTACTTTTTGTGATTTCTTCTTCTCCTTATACAACGTGTAACGTTAAATGCGCAAAACCTGAAAATAGTTTGATCAGAATAACGAGCAGAATTAATTGAACCACTTTTTAATATAGGTAAAATTTTTCAAAAAATCTTCATTAAAAACGTTGCCGTGTCTATTAATAAATATAATATATAGGTCAAGCAAGCAACCCAATATCAACGCAGTGCAGAGCGGCCCGGTGACGAGTCCTCCCTCGATAAAGCGTCGTCGCAGACGCAAGAAACGATCAGAATGGCCAGTAAAACTAAAACAGCACATAAAACCTTTACAATTTTTTTAATGACTTATTTTCTCTCTGAAATAGGTCAATCAAATTAATAATCAGTTGGGATGTCTGAGGTTTTGCGCATTTAACGTTACACGTTGTATAAAAATGTGTAGGGGGTACGGCTGCTGCTTGTGGTGACTGGTGGTCGCGCTGATCATGGTGTTATTTATTTTAACATTTATGTACACACATATATAAACAGACAGCTATGTGAAAAGAACCCAGCATTGCATAAATATGTAAGCGGTCACGCCCTTTATACCTGGAGGCTTTTGTATAGGTCGTAAGTCTTAGTTTTCATTTTTTTGCTTGAGTACGTATAGTTTTTATTGTATTTGTTGGTATAATATTGGCGTGGCTAGCTGACATATGGCAAATAATTTAATTTAATGTTTTGTGTCTTGTTATGTTAATAACTTTGCATGCCTAGTATTGTATACAATAAAGTATTTTCTAACTGGACAGACAGCTGTGCTGCTAGGGAGTTTGTTGCGCCATTTTTTCTCCCCAGCGAAAGCACTAGGAAGCGGTGAAGGGCGGGCGTTTTGGGGGACAAATTTCAAATTGTCAAATTTCTTTAAAAGATTTTGTCAAAATACAAAAGACAGCTTTTTTGCACTTTTTGGACTTATTGAATGTCAAAATATGACATTCAAAAAGTGCTAATTCTCAGCCTAGTTTGAATAAATTACTTTTTATTTTGTAATACCCTAAAATTCAATTCATTATCAAACAAGTCAAAACTGTATAACTTTTCATCGGTTATGTGATGGATCGTTCTCGGTGATATTAATGTTACCGCTGCCTCTAGAAAATGTGATTGGTACAGAGCATATAATGACGGCAGATGAGGCAGTATTTTTTGTCAGTATGCCAGTAAAATTATTCAGCTGATTTACATCCTATGCTAGAGCACACGTGGCCCAGTAGAAACGGCCGTGACTTACGAGATGTAGGTCGTAGATTCGAACCCTGACAGGCGCTTTACTTTTTGTATTTTATTTCATCACCACTGAAAAGAAAGAAATAAAGAAAGAAAGAAACAACGTTTATTCTGCACAAACAAAACGCACGTTACAAATAAAAAACAAAATAATAATGAAAAAAAAAAAAAAAAAAAAAATGAAAAGACAAAATATACAACGTAGCCAAAAGCCTCGTACTCAAGCGCTTGATGTTGTTGTCACTGCTCTCAAAACTCAAAACGGTGAAGGAAAACGTCGTGAGGAACAAAAAAATCGAAGATATGTGACATCCACCAAGCCTTACTGGGCCTGAGTGGTGGATTACGGCCCGCGCCCTCTCACTTAGAAGAGGCATGTGTCCCACCGTCCGTCGCCCCCCACACATCAGGACCCGAGGCGGCGGCGCGTAGTGTTCCACGCGCGCCCCTCTCGGCGGGGGAGTTTAACACCTCACTCCCCCCCCCCTGACACGAGGAGGCCCGCAGGTGCGGGCCAGCAGCAGCCGGGGGTTGCGGAAGTATCGTTCGTTCCCGCGACCCCCGGCGTAGGTGAGAGAGGGAACACCGGGGTGGTTTTTAGTCAGTAAGAGTCTGACAGACCCCGCCGCCCACCCCAGGGCGGCGGACATCCATGAGGATTTTCCACCCCGAAACGGAAAAAAAAGGCATGTGTCCCACCAGTGGGAAAATTATAGGCTGATTATGCTATAATAGGCTTTGCTTTGTGTCATGCTGCAAGGTCTTTGTAGATAAAATGATCCGGGTGTGTTAAGCTACAACTCATCATCTGCCTAGCCTTTTCCCAACTATGTTGGGGTCGGCTTCCAGTCTAACCGGATGCAGCTAAATATCAGTATTTTACATGGAGCGACTGCCTATCTGACCTCCACAACCCAGTTACTGGGTAATACGATACCCCTACGTAAGACTGGTTGTCAGACTTTCGGGCTATTGTTGCTTTTATGGTTCCGTACGTCTTGACGAAAACGGAATCCTTATAGGATCACTGGTCTGTCTATGTGTCTGTTATCGTATCTAGCTAATTTTCTCCGAATCTAATGGAGCGATTGTTTGTTATAGTTTGAAAGACATCGTTTCACATTGTCTGTGTAGTCATATCTACTAAATAAGACCGAATTTGGATAGAATTATTATATCTGGCAGATTAGTTAACCGGGACTTACCTTCGCGTGTTGAAAAAGGCCATTTTAGACACTTTAATCAGTTTGGCAAACCTTGTTGTGGGACTCAAACTGGGCTCAACTTCTTGACAATATTCATAAATGTAAACAAAAATGTGCTGTACATGTATGTTTACTTTGACTCCGTAGGCAGTAGTAACCGGTATTCACTTTATCCTATCAAAACAAAAACTTTATTTTTAGAAGCCCTCTTTTTCTTATAAATTGTGGCATAAGCCCCAGGTGTCTTATAGGTAGCAATCGATCATCCTCATAAGGTAACAAATGCCAACATAGACGAATCAATAGGCGCTTGGAACGACGCGACGCTACAATGGATTGTCCTAAGTGTATTGGCGTTTTAGTCATATTGAGTAGAATTATTATGGTTTTTTTAATGTTTATGCATAAACTATGTCGTATGGTTATACAGGGTTTGACTACCGAGATAATGACTACGAGTAATAGCGAAGTATGGAAGAAAAAGAACACGTTGCGCTGATCCCAAATAAATTGAAATAAGAGCAGAAGAGAATGAATTATTTGTGATTTAATTTTTTCTCAAGTAAACTAATTGCAATAAAAATTTACGCTCACATTTTTACATATAATGTTTTACTCAAAAAACTGTCTACTTATATGATCTTTTCTATCTGTCATCATCTGCCTAGCCTTTTCCCAACTATGTTGGAGTCGGCTTCCAGTGTAACCGGATGCAGCTGAATACTAGTATTTTACATGGAGCGACTGCCTATCTGACCTCTACAACCCAGTTACTGGGCAATACGATACCCCTAGGTAAGACGGGTTGTCAGACTTTCGGGATTCTGATGACCCGTAACGACTGTCAAAGATCTGAACGAATGACAGCCGGGACCAACGGCTTAACGTGCTTTCCGAGGCACGGAGGGGTGATGATGATATTTTCTATCTGTGAAAACTTCTAATTGGCCTTATTTTTGTTACTCTCAATCGTGCAAAAGTGTTTGGCTGTAAGTTTTCCAAAAACTGTAAAATAAAATAAAACGAATGAATTGTGTCGTTGGTTTAGTGGCAGCAAATGTTGCTACTGAGCATGAGTTCAAAGGCTAGTTGCACGATCTGGCTACATAACGTAGAAAGAGTTGCTGGGTGGTGAGAAGGTAAGAATATAACATAAACCAGCAAATTAATTCGATAAGGTATCACTCGATATACATTTCACTCAATTTTTGACCGTATTTCTTCTTAGATTGTAAATGTTTGCTTGGTCAATCCCTAGCATCAGTGGGATGTCAGTGACAGCTCACTCCATGCAAGTTTTCACGGTGAGATTTTGACAGAACCGGCTGACACAGACAGATAGACAGCTGGTGATATGGTGGGGGTGACAGACATCTTTACCTGTCGCTTTGGGAGACACAAACTTTGTGTTTTTTTTTTTTTTTTTCTTTTTTCTTTGAATTAAAAATCCAACCCAAGTCTTTACGCTTAGCAGTCGCGGTTACAACCACTAGGCCGACGTGGCAGTCAACACAGGATGGAAAAATATCTACGAAACTCTGCACCAAATATCAATATAAGACGAAATTCGTACTTAATTAGAGCGAGTCATACGTATAATGCGGTCTGCCGGGACGTCGACATCGATGTTTTCAGTACCAGCATCTCAAAATTAAAAAGGACTCTTTGTGATTTCTTTTTTGATCAGGTAAACTTATAAAATCTATCGGCTTGCGTGGTCGAGAAAGAGATCGCAGAGATGTGTTTCGGACAGAGTAGATTGTTATCTAGTAACAATTTACTCTGTTTGAAACACATTTTTACCTTTTTACATTACTTATGTTTCTACGCAAAATGTCTACCTTCAAAAATTTTTTTTTTTTTTTTTGTTGTAACATGCTATCTGTGAAAACTTGTAATTGGCCTTATTTCTGTTACTCTTAATCGTGCAAAAGTTTTTAGCTGTAAGTTTTCCAAAAACTGTAAAATAAAATAAAATAAAATAAATCATCAATACTCCTGAAAACACCTATTTTCCTACAAAACACAATAAAATATCAACAGAAGTGTTCTACTTCCTGAAACTCCATACAATCTATAAAATTACGAGCGATCTTGCAAGGGTTGGGGGCGTTTTGTATGCAAAGAAATAAGGAAATCCTTTTGAAGGTGGATGCTCAACTAATACGAGTTGTATCCCTATACAGTAACGAGATCGTGAATAAAGCTTATACATATATTTGTAACGAGTATTTGGGAATATTTTTATACTGGAACAATATTTATTTTGATGGATTGTTGCCTTTAGTTGCCGGGAAGACATTACTTACAAACTGAATAAGTTAAAAAGGTTTAAATATAAACAAGAACCTCCAAGTTCTTGTCTAATGTAAACTAATGTCATGGAAATCACCTATCAGCCGTGCGATTCTGTGAGCATCTCACCGTGAAAACTTGGTTGAAGTGAGCGTGGAGTGAGTCGTCAATAGTGTCAATCCCTAGCATCTGCATGACTCACAGCTCACTCTACGCTCTCTTCACCTTAGTTATCACGATGAGATTTTTCCAGAATCGACCGCCAGTACCCCAATTGTGTAACTCATTGCTTTGTATGTTTGAAAAATTCGTATGCTCATTGCGCTATTCACAGGTGTTCTTTTTACAACAACCAGACTCATCATCATCTGCCTAGCCTTTTCCCAGCTATGTTGGGGTCGGCTTCCAGTCTAACCAGATGCAGCTGAATACCAGTATTTTACATGGAGTGACTGCCTATCTGACCTCCACAACCCAGTTACTGGGTAGTGCGATACCCCTGGGTAAGACTGGTTGTCAGACTTTCGGGCTTCTGACTACCCGTAACGACTGTCAAAGATCTACGAATGACAGCCGGGACCAACGGCTTAACGTGATTTGCGAGGCACGGAGGGGTCTCGGTATGTAAAGATGGTCACCCATCCATAGACCAACCGTAGCAAGCATAGCTTAACCTGATCGATCGACCTGTGCGGCTGTTATTATTTAGCCATGGGCCCCTCTCAACAACCAGACTATTGTTTATATATTTAAAAAACCGGTCAAGTGAGAGTAGGAATTGCGCACCGAGGATTTCGTACGTAGGTATGTAAATAGTTTATCATAGGAATCATGTCTCGAATATTTTTCCCGTCGTATTTGTCCCGTCCTTTCGGATTTTTTCCTTTATTTGTGCTACATGACATAGCTTTTGCCAAATTTCGTGATTCTAGGTCAACGGGAAGTATATATAATATGCGAATATAAACGGAACATAAACGCCCTTATCTTTTGATTGCGTTGATTTAGAAATTTTGTCTTTTCACTGCTTCAAGGGATTGTAGCATTGAGTGTTTGATATTAATTTCATTAATTCATTCATTCATTCATTCTTCATTCATTCTTTATTCATTCTTCATGACTCCACACGTTCCTGAGAAAAAGGTTAAAATGTTCTTGACAGACGGACAGACAGACGGACCACGAAGTGAACTTATAAGTGATCCGTTATTCCTTTTGAGGTACGGAACCCTAAAAATCAACCTAAGTCGCATTCTGTGGTACAGTACGAGCACGATGATAATGGTAGACCTACAAGCTGTCGAATCGGGCAAGGTTTGCTTAACCACCAGCGTTGGTGGTTAAGCAGGGCTAGGTAACCGCTCGCTCGCACAGAGTGGGGACTCTGTCCGCCCACCAAGTGACCCCAGGGAAGACGGTAGCACAGTGCTCACGCAATGCCGTTCATAGCGAGGCTCAACGGAGGCCCCTTTACAGTCTCCCCAGGGATGTGCCTTACAGGCGTTGCACAGGGGGGGTTCCGGAATTGGTCTTTTAAGAGGAACCGGGACCACCCCTATGTGCTAATGGCGATCACCGGGGTGGTTTTAGTGAGGTAAAAATCCCACACTCCCCGACCTCCGTCTCCAGAGGTCGGGTGCCTTTTGAAGGTTTCCCCCCGAAAACAAAAAAAAAAAAAAAAGGTAACAAGGTAACCGCTTGCTAAATCACCCACTGCTAATTCCCAGGTTTTGCTCATTTTGAGCTGAAGATTATCTTCACTTGCAGGACGCAACCACGCTGTTTGTTGGAATGAATGGCATTAATTATACCTTCATTCATGGCTTCGCAAAAAACAAACGACATCTCATCATAAACACAATTCAATAAATCTGCCTAACCTTTTTCCAACTATGTTGAGGTCGGCTTCCGGACTGTACTGCGTATCTGACCTCCACAGCCTTTTACTAGGTAAGACTGGTTGTAGATCTACGAAACATGCTTAAGCACGATCAATTTTCAGCTATGAATTCAGTAGCTTTTAATCCTCCAACACCATTTAACCCCTGTCTTTGAGCAAGAAGAATAAAATCCATACACTTCGGCACCCTCTTTGTTCGAAGTTTCCGCAGAGTTATGTCTGTTTACTTAGGACCCGGTTGTTCTTTACAGATCAATGGGAATGCTGGGGTGTATAAACATCGAAGTTTTCACCCCGACTGGAGTTCTGTAGCTCGATCGACGACATCATGAATTTATGACATATATTATTTTGAGACCGACGGTCGTCTTTGATCGACTGCGATCTGGTTGGACCCATCCATACTAATTTAATAATCACCTAAAATATTTCAGAAATGAATAATACCCAAAGAAACACGGCTTTTATCGAATGTATGCCGGAGGGGGGGGGGGGGGGGGATACACGGCAACGGGTTGCCCCGCGCCCCGTGTATGCTAAACGATTAAAGCGCTAACCGCCACTGGACGAAAGATCGCGAGTCCGTATGCCACGCTTGTGACTCGTTCATAAAAGTTTCATTGTTTTTATATCTTTACTTATTAGTGCTCCTTATACTGTGTTTCACAATTATTATAAAATAATGACTTTCCTACACCAATTTTTTTTATTTTTTTATTATTCAAAACATTTTCAAGACTTATAAAAATAAACTTTAACATACCTCACAAACCATCACGGGTTTAACAGAGGTATGCCAGATACGGCAACTCGGTGCCACAATGATATTGATTCTACATTTAACAGAATTAAGGCAATAGTATGTTAGATATTGATATTGGTACCAAAAAGACACTTCCTAGACTGTACAACAGTCCAGAAAGTATCTCTTTAGCACCTTCGAGCAATTCTTCACATTTAATTTGTCGCAGATTTCTGACGGTAAGTCATTGAAAGGGCGCGCAATTATTCCTCAAATATGCTCCAGTAAAATTGTATTTTGATCTTGAAAATGATAGAGCCTTTTTGTATTTCAAAACTTCGGTCATAGAAGATATGATGATATTATACCTCCTTACAAAATCCATGTCAGAAACTTTTAACAACAAAAATTTTAGAAAAGATAGTTCTGTCACGAAAAAAACGTCAAATCAAAGAAGTAACTTATAAACACAAAACTATGAAATAAATTAATTAAAAAAAAACCGGACCAAAATGCATCTTAGTCAGTGCAAACATAACATAAATTGTTTAGATAATATTAATGGAAAACTTCTTGGTATCTGATATAACGTTGAGTACCAGGAAAATATAAAATTTTAAGAGGAAGTAAATATGGGAATGATAAATAGTAAAGACTTTAGAAAGATAGATGAAGCTACCAGTAACTCCAGGTAAATATTATGATTACAACTCTAGTCAATTCACATGACTGTTAATGTCATGTTTGTGCCCACAGAAATGGAAAATCTTTTCATAAATAATTTGTCTTCCATGGACATGTTCCCTCTAATAAAGTATCCATCGTATCGCAAAACCCCAAGACTGCTAGTCCTCCCAAAACACGCAGAGGTTGTTATTGTCATTTATAAACTACAATTTGTAATTCAGCAGAAAATTTATTCAGGACATTATTTGTTTATTACTTCTAATGCAACAACTTTGATATTTCTTCACGTGATATTCTGGACAGGTCCCCTCAATCTGTGTGGTTCTTTCCTCAAAAAACCATCTCAGACATCTATATGGTCTGACCAAGATTATATAATATCTGGACTTTAAAAGAGACTGTGCCCTCTGAGTTTGTTTCGGCCTTTCTTCTCTCTCAGAGTAGTCAGATAAGAAACGTCGAACTAATCTAGTTTTTAAAATATTTTGTTAACGTGCAAATTGCTTGCTACCTACTTACTGAAATAAAATCATTTATCATTTACTTATTTATTAAAATATTATTGCCAGCCAACAATGTTTTTCAGCTGTGGCCAGTATTTCTTTATGTCTCCAACAATGCTACAAGCGAAATTCCTCTTGTGGCCTCTCTCCGATTCTTAATAAGGCTTTTTTTTATATTCTGTTGCAGTTTATCCAATTTACGTTACGTTATAACTGAAAAACCAAAATGGAAAGTTTTTAAAAAGAAAGAGTGAGTAGTCATATTTTTTCTGTAATTGTAAAAACAATACAGGATGCGACGAAATGTGATATATACATACATACAGCTCTGCCTAACCCTTCAGGGAAACAGGTAGGACTTTATGTATGATTGCGAAGAATAAATATGAGAAGAAATTTAATCCAAGTTCGAATCGAAGAATCACCATCCGTAATGTCGATTGTTCGTGCTAATTCGGAAACACGAATATTTTCAAAGCGCAAACATTTTCTGGTTTACCTGTATATTCTGTTGCGCCTGATATTTTAAAAAGATGTTTTTTTTTTATCAGAGTGGTGCCTTTGCTACAATATCGTCCTGCGAAGGGATGTCCTTGCGGCAATGATGGTCCCTGTAAAAAAACGGTGACTCCAAAGGGAGTCACTATACACTATCCTCAAAAGTAAGATATGGTTATGCCATTATTTTTTTGTTCTGCTAATGCTAATGTTCAGCACGTCGATTCTGTAAAAATCTCACAATGAAAACTTGCGTGGAGTGAGCTGTCAGTGTCATCCCACTGATGCTAGGGACTGACCAAGTAAACATTTATAACCATAATCGAGATTTTAATAATATTTTTTATGCTAATTCTATTCATCATTTTATATAATTTCAAAACTAGTATTTTAGTTGTCAACACTTTACTATTTTGTGGGTTTTTAAAATAAAATAGTAAAACAGAAACTTAGTCAGAATATCAACTTTGTTTTTCTTTTTGTTCCTAGATTAATAGTCCACAAAATAGTCTGTATAATAGACTCAACAAGATACTAAGCCTCTATAGTGTAAGCTATAAAAGATAATATAATACAATGTTGTCATATAATAAAATTTCTCAAACATAATATAAATTCTACCCGAATTACAGCTAAACGATTCTACATGAATATGTGCCTTAATTAAGTGCCTCTATGAAAAACCAGAAAAAAAATATTATAGTGGCGTAACAAACGGGTCGTTTCCCTTAAAACTCGTTGCGATATAAATCAACCTAAGTCAAATGTAAAACCTAATTCATTTATAATCCTCCCCGAATTAGTTTTTACACGTGTCCAATTTAAAGTTTTTGGTCATTTAAATTCAAGGATTTGTGTGAGAGCTGCTCTAGATACTACGACTATGTATATTGTAAAGATGAATTTTATCCTGTTTCTATGAATAGATACTTTTATTTAGAGAAAAAAGCAACCGAGTAAGAAACCGATTGACGTTTTCGAATAAAATTTAATTTGATAAATGAACTTTTAGTTTTCTATTAATTCAATTCAATTTTATTCGAAAACATTAATCGGTGTCTTACTAAACTTCAACTATATCCGACGACCCTGGTTACTTATATCCTTTGGTGACTGTACTTTCGGCACCTGTCCCACAATCCACGATTAGCGAGAAGCGAGTACGGCTAGCAACTAAAAACGGGATGCCAGTGCGCGACGGCGACGAGCGATTACTTGCTGGCATGCTTCTGTATCGAGCGTGAGTCTCTCAGCGAGTATTCTGCCCGCCAAACGAGCGTCGCTGAGCGAGTACTCTCTTTGTTGGATCTTGTTGCTGCGACAAATGAGTACTTGTTATTTGTGTGAACTGTCAGCGATCAAGAATGCTATGTATCGAGCGTCAGTCTCTCAGCGAGTATTCTGCCCGCCAATCGAGCGTCGCTGAGCGAGTATTCTCTTTGTTAGCTCTTGTCGCTGCGACTCGTTGGAGGTGTGAACAGTCAGCGATCAAATATGCTATTTATATTTATGTGTATCTATTTTACTTACACGGGACCTAAAATATTGTATGCGTTTCTTGAGCGACAAAATCGCCGCTCAATAAACGCAGACCGCGAAGTCGCTTCCTCATATAAACTTATTGCTTTGAAATTGATGTAATACTCCACGTTTTTCACAACACCTAATGCATCGTATTTTATGATAAGTTAATAAGGTTTTCCTATGCTTGTTTTAGAGCGTTTAATATTCATCGGACTGTTTAATTTTTCAGGAAGAAAAAATTCGGCTCTTTAGGCACGTACAAGCCGCCTAAAATTCAGAAGAGTTATTTCAGCAGGTGTGTATTATTTAATGCAACTTCATAACCTTGTGACTTTAGAAGTAGCTTTATTATTATTTAAAATACTTGCGTTTTGTAATGAAAAGTTAATACTGAATTCTTTATTGCATTCCACAATGTAATGTGGCTTAGGTGGTAAATATTTGCCAAAAGAAAGAATCATGGACCCTGTCGGGCACAGCAAAATAAAGATATGTGGAGAAGAGGACTTATCATTTATGCATCTTATAATATAACTATTTCATTTATAATTAATAATAATAAAACTATTTTTTTTAATCGTAATTTAGAATAGAATAGAATAGAATACTCTTTATTATGTACACCATATAGATTACAGACATAAATATAGAAATTTTACAGAGGGTGACACAATGGGCGGTCTTATCGCTAAGAGCGATCTTTTAAAGACAACCTTTGGATGGATTGAAAAGGGAAGGAGAGACAAGTATTGTAGGTAGTCTGTGTTGTACTATTTACACGATAACTTACTTGGTAATTTACGTTGAAATACATAGATATACAAATACAGAATCATTCTTTGCGCTTAATTAGACTTCAACTGTAGTCATAGAGCTGGCACATACAAGACGTTGAGTGTCAGAGCTTTGGTCTTTTTGGACTTGTACAGTCGAACAAGCTGTCTGGTATACAGGCAAGAATATTCATCACACTGCCAGCATTCATTTATATTGTGAGCGTTATCTTTTTAAACTTACTTATACTCTATTTATTATAACATTAGAAAAATACAGAAACCCTTTCGTTATTTCGATACAAACGTAAAATAAACTCTGTTATTTCACAAAAAAATTAAAGCAATGCATTCTATTGACCATTTAATTTAAAAAATAACTCTTAAAGTGCAGTAATTTCAGCAATATTACGCAATAACTGTCGTTATTTTGCCGTTATTTGTTTAATGCTATAATAAATGGAGTACAGCTACTTCTTAGTAAAAAATTGCATTCTCAAAAATTGTTTAAAAGTATTTCGACGGTAGAAATTTCAAATTAACAGGACAGGGATTTGTAAATGTCTTTTACGACATTTAAAATTTGCATGTTAGCTGCCTGTATACCAAAAAGCTTATTCGACTGTACTCCACGATTTGTTTAACTTTATTTAAATTCATGAATACAAAAACCCAGCGAAAACGTAACTTATAATCCTTAGAAAACGCCCTCTATGTGCCTCTTTCGTCTTAGAATCTTGATTGGAATGTTGAGCACTAATTCACCTATGTTTCTTTTGTACGCAGATTAGCGTGGAAGTCTCTTTCCAGTGCTTTACCATTCCAAACAAGAATCAACACGAACATAAGCCTACCGGTACTACCTATTTATAAAGTCACGAATGCGATCAATGCTGTAAAGTCAATGAGACAAAATTTACCTTCAATACGTAGCAAATTTAAGAGTTTAAAGTCGTTGAAGCCGAAGAAGAAGGCTAAAAGGGTATCCAGCGCGGATTTCATGTGCATGCCGTTCTCGTAATAAGGTTAGTGCCAGCTCAATCGAAAGTTAAAAGGTTACCCCCTCAGCTTTGGTTTCCTAAAAAACGACACAATAACGGCTGTCTGAATGCAAAGCAATTTTTAACACCTTAATGTCAAAGAGCAGTGGTAGTCTAGTGGTAACGGCCCCACCTAGCACCCAGTCAGGCGCTTTTCTTTGTGTAAATAATATTATCACTCCTGCTCTCAAAACGTTGAAGGAGGGAGGAAACCGACAAATCCTAGAACCAAAATTTCGAAGACATGTGACATCTATCAACAAGTCCATGTAACGCAGCATAGGACTCACAAACAGCCAACGATTGAACGGGTAATCCCTTGAAAGGTGTCAACTTGTTCAAAACAGACAGAGTTCTGCTCTTAGCTCTTAGTTTCATAAATAAGGTTTCTGAATGTGGTAATCTTATATTATATTACAGAATAGCAAAGTAAAGTAACTAATAAATAATACAAATTCTAGGATTTTTATCAGAATTTTGTGACGTTCTACAACGTGTAACGTTAAATGCGCAAAACCTGAAAATAGTTTGATCAGAATAACGAGCAGAATTAATTGAACCACTTTTTAATATAGGTTACATTTTTCAAAAAATCTTCATTAAAAACGTTGCCGTGTCTATTTATTAATGGGTCCAGACGCAAGAAACGATCAGAATGGCCAGTAAAACTAAAACAGCACATAAAACCTTTAAAAAAATTTTAAGGACTTATTTTCTCTCTGAAATAAGTCAATTGAGTTAAAAAGCAGTTGGGGTGTCTGAGGTTTTGCGCATTTAAAGTTACACATTGTATATGTAAAATTTAAATTAAGTACCTATGTTTAAAATAAAATCAATTTCTTTGCTATTTCAGTAAGTCATGTCAGTTACGTTTGCGATTGGTTTGAGCGCTGATGGCCGCCCTTTTCAACGGTGGCGCGGCGGTGGTACAACGTCCACGGTGGTAACCACAGCGGGTCTTCGACAACGGGCGTTTTCCCAATAGTGCTGGTGACGACACGATAAAGACGGAAGCAAAATTGTATGAATTTCTAAGTAGGTATGCGTTTTTCCACTAGCCGGCGACGGAGACAACTGCAACTAATACATTTTGCCTCAGTCTTTGTCGGGCTGTTACGTTAATGCCAGTATCGACGTCGTACCAGCCAATGGAAAAACGCCCAACAGACCGTTTATTAGCGATCCGCTCAATATGACACTGGGAGTTCATCTGTGGTGGCCTAAGACAGGCTAAGGCTGACCCTGGACGATCAATTTCATTGCACAACATGCCGTGAGCCCGATGGGATTACCCATCGGATAAAATGACGAAACTACCTACAAACTTTCATCCCCTATTCAACGCCTTTAGGCGTGAATTTTAAAAAATCCTATCTTTTTTCTAACCCTCGTCATATAAGAAACTATTGTGGAACATCTCATGCTTCTAGACCCATCAGTTAGGCTCTACGTTGACTGTCAGAGAATGACATGAGTGAATTTAAGATTTTTACTGAGTTGATATTGATAGGTTGTAATTGATCGTTAAGGGTGCAGTTTATCTGGGTGTTACTAATATTACACAATATTATTCGGTCTAAGGCCCGCTTAATGCACAACTTATAATTTTGTACCTTATGCAAAGCAACGTTACCCAAATACCATGATTATGGGTTAAGTTCAATTTGTAAAAATAAAAATATTATTAACGATTTTAATTTTCTTTTGTTACAGCGTCGCCCCAAGACCTGTATACAAAGTAAAAATTATTCGGCAAAAGAAATTATTTCCTACATGGAGATTGGACCAGATATCGTGTAATTCCCCATTTTGCAGGTATTATCTATTACTTTTAACATAAGAACAGTTAACCCCAAGACAGTACTAAAACAGGCCTTAAGCTGGTCTTGCGTAGTACGGAATTTCAAAACAATAAGAGACCAGCTTATACTGGTTTGTTTTCATTGACGTATTGCCTGTAACCGTACAATCGATTTACGAAAACTTTAATCGTACTCGGAACCTTTTCATTTATACTTTAATATTATAAATAAGAAAGCAACTATGTCGGTATGTTACTATTTCATGCCTAAACCACTGAACAGATAAAGATACAATTTGGCAAGGAGATAGATGGTATCCTGGAGAAGGACAAATGCTACTTTTTGTCTGGGCAGCACATTCTGTGGGATAATTTTCGACAACCACGGGGGCGGTACCGTGGTTCGGACATTGTTAGCTAGCATTATATTAAACATATGACGACCCCTAAAACATGACTAGATATGTATTGTATATTATTGATTTTTTATGTGACAAAGACCATAAGTGATCTACGTTTTCGTAAGATCAAGAACGCGTCTCAACATTCCTATTTATACTTTACAAGCCATGCGCCCACCCAATGAGTTTTCCCATCGGAAGTTCAGGCTGTGTGTTGTCTGTGAGAAAGTAAAAGAGAATAAAAATATGTAGTTGATTACAACGAAATAAGTGTCGAGGCTCTTAAGTTGGATTATCTCCATGATTGACGGAATGTTGGCATGAATAATAATGCGTTTGGCCATTTTCAGGAAATACAGTCGCTGCTCTGTCGCCGAAAAATCTACATGGAAAGCCAGAGAGTTAGTGTCAACCGAATTTTTGTCACATAGTAGCGTTGCTGGGTTCCGACTTGAAGGGTATGGATGCTTGGCATAATTTGTTAATAAAAGGCACATGACGCCGGCGTAGCATAGGACGCCTCCCGGCTAGACGGACTGACAACCTTAGGAAAGTGGCAGGGACAGACTGGATGTGGAATGCGGAAGAAAAGGTGAGGAGGAAAAGGAAAAAGGTGGAAGGTGTAGAGGCCTATGTCCAGCAGTGGACTGCGATAGGCTGAGTTGATTAAGGTACAGGAGACGTTTCAGCTTTATTTTACAAAACTTTTTGCTATCAACAATTTTGCCATTATTACAGCGGAAGCCGACCCGACCATAGTTGGGCTATGTTGAGGTCGGCTTCTACTGTAACCGGATGTAGCTGAATACTTGTATTTTACACAGAGTGTCTATCTGATCTCTACAATCCAGTTAATGGGTTACACGATACGCAAATCTGTGAGGTTCTTTCCTCAAAAGACGATCTCATGATGATTGAGTCACGTGATCAACTTTGAACGATAATATCTCGGAAACGTGATATGATACTTTACGGGGGTTTGGTCTTATTATGATTTCTGTTTGCATTGACATCCGCTATCCATTTATTTAGGTCTGATGTGTGGGCGCCATTTTCAAAATGGCACGAAAGTAAGTACGCCAGGCCCCAAAAAATCTTCAATGCCATTTTCCGGTGAAAAATTAACTAACTTATCAAATGATGTTTCTGTAAATAGTTTGTGTAAATTGATTTTCAGAAGTCTTCTAAACATTCGATTACTTTTCAGACCCGTCGCACCCTCCCCCCTGTCCCGGCCGTCAGCTTCGTCGACCTCTGTTGTGATTCAAGAGTCCGTTTCCCCATTGAATATGTAATATTATCATTATCATGTATCATAATATTATAAGTTACTTTGATAATTCGTTTTGTTTGATTGCATGGTGAAATCATGAATTGGGAATATAAAGGGCCTGATCCCGTAGCACGCTCTTGTTGGCTTTACGGTAAAGTTTGCTGGTGTATCATTGCTAAACCAATTTTAAGGCGACAAGTCAGGTTCACGACTCCTTAGCCTTCTTTCTTAGGTTTCAAATTAGGTACGGCGTGCTTCACAACGTAGAAATAATAACGATATTATTATAATTATACAGGGTGACATACGTCATAACCGACGAAAAATTTCTACACTAGGGGGTCTGGAATCATGTTCTGAATGCATGGTTACGGTTTACGCGTCGATGACCTTCCATCCTGTATATGTACAGTCACCAAAGGAGATAAGTAACCATGGTCATCGGATACAGTTGAAGTTCAGTAAGGAACTGATGGATGTTTTCGAATGAAATTTAATTTAAATAATAGAAAACAAACAGTTTATTTATCAAATTAAATTTCATTCGGAAATATACATCAGTTTCTTACTAAACTTCAACTATATCCGACGACCCTAGTTACTTATCTCTTTTGGTGACTGTACTGTCGAACTAAGAGATTTGTTTATAGCTACCTAACTTGAATGTTAAAGTGGTCAAGTCTCTCTTGTAATAGAGTCTTAAGCATAATATTTTATTCAAAATAAAATGAATTTTGGCTGTGTGCCAAATTCTTTGTTCAACTGTACTTTATGTGATCACCAATCCGATTCCTACACTTGGTGATTATGACAAAACAACGCTTTATTGTATGCAAAAAGAAAGAAATAACTCCGATAAGAGCCATAAAAAAACAGCCCATCAAAAAAAATAAAATCTTTCCGTGAATATCTAGGTGAAACAAGCTATCAATAATGACAATGCCATCTGGTGGAATTACAGCTCACTTCATCAAAGTTTTCACGTTGAGATTTTTACAGAATAGACCGGCTATATTTATCAAATGATTCTCCGGCAAATCCTTAAGCCATGTTATTTTAATCATCAAATAAGCACAACAACCACAGGAAATAATAAACCCAAATCCGGAAAAATACAATACTAAAGCTGCCCACAAAACCCAAAGAGCTAAGGCAATTTGTTCCATAATCTGTTACAATGAGATACCCACAATACGTAGCTGATGTCTTTGACATGGGTTCTGACACCATGATAGAATCTAAAGCACCGTTCACTGCCACGAGCGATGCTACTTGCGACGCGACTTGCAAAGTCAAAGTATTTTATTTTTATTTTTAACCAGCACTTTGCTTGCGACTTTGTCCGCGTATATTTGGTACTTTAAAATTTTCGAAAATGTGTTTTAGGCTACTCCTTACCTATTTATTTAATTAATAATTATTTACTATATACAACGTGTAACGTTAAATGCGCAAAACCTGAAAATAGTTTTGATCAGAATAACAAGCAGAATTAATTGAACCACTTTTTAATATATGTAGGTATTTTTCAAAAAATCTTCATTCAAAACGTTGCCGTGTCTATTTATTAATAGGTAAGCAACACAATGTCAGTGCGGTGCAGCGGCCCGGTGACGACTCCTCCCTCGATAAAGCGTCGTCACAGACGCAAGAAACGATCAGAATGGCCAGTAAAACTAAAACAGCACATAAAACCTTTACAATTTTTTAATGACTTATTTTCACGCTAAAATAGGTCAATTGAATTAAAAATCACTTGGGGTGTCTGAGGATTTTCGCATTTGACATTACACATTGTATATACGCAAATACTCCAATCTCTTTGGAACTTATATGTTCGAGCCTTTGGGGTTGAAACACTAGGGCCATGGGGTCCGAGTGCCAACCTAGTATTTCGAGACATCGCGTATTCCCGCGACGACCGCTTTTTATTAGGACGCGGGGTCCAGCCATGTCCTATCCGAAAGCGAATGTCGTACGAGTACGCGATCGTCGTGCTTGCAGACAGGGTCCCAAGGATATTGACGCGCAAACTATTACGATGAATTCAGTACATGATTCAAGACCCAACACCCACCCATCACGATTTTCATCCTTTGAAATTTGTCGTTCGATTTTTATTTTAATCAGCTGTTCCTTACGTTTTGTAGGTATTGCAGTTTTGTAAAAAACAGCATCTTTTAAGGGTTCCGTACCAAAATAGTAAAAAGGAACCCTTATGGTGCGACTCAGTATGTCTGTCTGTCCGTCTGACACAGCTGGATATCTCAAGAACTACTCATGCTATCAACTTCTAAATTTGGAATAGTTTTAGATGACGTTTGTCCAACTATTTTGCAAATAAGAAAGAAATAGAAATACATATATATTTTTTGGCTGAACGGGAGTCTTAGCCATTTGAAGTGGGGCTACTAGGGCCATGTAGGGTATCATTTAAGAGTACGCTGTTTGCACATTCTCAAACATTTTTTCTTTTTTTTAGGCCTCATAGTTTTCGACTTTTGATGAAAAATGTAAAAAAAAAATACCGTTACCCTTATCCCTGGAGTTTGCATAGCGAAAAATCTGAAATAATTCTATATGATATAAGCATATATAAAGATTACAGGAAAAATAAAACTATGTCTCCAAATAGCACACTTTTCAGAAATCATCAACAAAAATAATATTAGTTCCACTATCGGTAAATTTGCAATTTTCTACACCGCAGTGTTAAAATTCTTTGACGAACATAGGTCTCGCTGATGAAAATTTAATATATGTTGGTACGGAACCCTCTGTGCGTGAGGCCGACTCGCTCTTGACCGTTTTTATTTTATATGCATGCACAATGACGTACTTGCGCAATCAGTCAAGTAGCATTTGTACAATCATTTATATAAACAATCGCAACAATCTCGTGCTCGAGCGACAGTTGCTTTTGGTTAGGACACAGGGTCACCAGGCGGTCTATTTTGTAAAAAATCTCACCGTGATAACTTAGGGGAAGTGAGATTGGAATGAGCTGTCATTCCACCTGTTGCTAGGGATTGACACTATTGACAGCTCACTTTAAGCTCACTTCACGGTGAGATTTCTACCGTACCGAATACTCGTAGATCTGAAGGCCAATTCCTGTAATTAAAAACGTACAAAATGTAATCGCAATCTCATCTCAGCAACAAACATTGTCAAAAACTTTTTAAAAAATATTTTTGACAGATTGAGGGATCAGACTGTGAATGTTCGTCATTTCGTCGTCAATCCGTCCGACTTGCTCCACAAGTCGCGTCAAAATGACTCGTGGCATGCTCTTTTTTTTTTTTTTTTTTTGTAATGGCGTCTCGCGGTTCAACCTAGGAGGTTAACGTCTGCTTAACTGGACTTGCCTGTGGATGCCTCAATAAATTAAGGCCCCACTCAGGGCTTAAAAAACTTAAAAACAAAGCGCGTGTAGTCGCTTTGTTATTAAGTTAAGGGCACCCCCTGTGGGGTACAAACCTTGGCTTGGAGAGGGCAGTAAGGGACAGACTGGGTCGGAATTACGTAGCAGGCTCTAAATAACTTCATTCATTGGTTTTCTCCGCAGTCGCAAGACGCCTGTCGCTTGAGCGCGTAGCCCGTGGCCACGGGGTAACAGGGGATGATTTATATCTCACAAGGATTCTCCTAGTGCAGTTATTTTTGTTAAGGATTTCGGATTTGCTGAGAATTGAGGTCGAATTCCGTATGGATGCAGATCTTTGGTGATGATTAATGTTAACAGCTGTTGATTGAGTTATGGAACATTATTTAGTGTGTTCAGCAGATTTTTATATCTTAAGTGCAAAACGGATGAAATAAGAAAAGGCAGAGAATTCCTTGTTGCATTTATTTTTGTAAGACGATTTACAGATTAAATCCGCCTATGTAAGTACTTCATGTCGATTCTGTAAAAAATCTCACCGTGAAAACTTGCGTGGAGTGAGCTGTCAGTGTCATTCCACAGATTCTAGGGATTGACTAAGCAAACATTTACAATCATAATCGAGATTTTAATAATATTTTTTATGCTAATTCTATTGATTATACAGTGTGTCCGGACATGGACTAGCGATATTCTAAATACTTAAATATAAGCTATTTTAAAGTACAATTACACTATAGGCTTAGGTCCAATATACTTCCCCGCTATGTGGCAGCCATTTTGTTTTTTTTGTTGAAGTATGCTCTATGCGAGTACAAAAAAAATCATATATCTCAAAGTTTTAGTCATACTGAGATAAAAATAGGCTTATTCGAAAGGCAATAATATTGTCTACCGTCTGCACTACAAAGCAATATGTTCACAATTCCATAACTTTTGAAAAAAAATGTGAAAGTCGAAAAAAAAAACAAAAAATTATGCAATTCAACCAATAATTGTTAATTACTACAAAAACAACCCCGAGAGCTTTTTTATTTTTTATACTAGATCGACAGTTTTTGAGCTAAGCTACAATACAACATAAAATTCACAACTGTATGTCTAATACTTTAAGAGTTATTGTTGTATGAACATAGCGTATGCGCAAGCACAAAAGGCCTTTGTCGGAACCCTAAACAGGAAATCATTAAAAAAACATAACATTCATATTGAATTTTATTTAATGTTTTTTCCAATATTAAATGAAGATTAAAATATCTAAAGCAGTTGCTCAAAGTGGCCACCTCCAGCTTGTAGACACACTACGGCTCTCTGTGCCACCTGGGTTGATGAGCGCCTAATTAAATCCAAATCGGATCTAATTTCTTCGGCGGCTGCCATAATTTTTGCGACGAGTTCTTCCCTGGTATTTGGAACTATAGCGTATACTTTTTGTTTCATATGACCCCACAAAAAATAATCCAAGGGTGTCAAATCGGGTGAGCGAGGCGGCCACGCTACTACACCACCACGACCGATCCACGGCTGTAGATTATTATTTAAATATTCTCTCACTGCTCGAGAAAAATGCGCGGGTGCACCATCGAGCTGGAACCACATACGCCGACGGTATGATAGAGGTAGGTCCATGAGGCTGTCCGCAAACTGTGTCTGTAAGAATTCTAAAAATCTAGCGCCGTTTAATGTAGGTGGCAATTCCAATGGCCCTATCAGCCTATCGTTGATTATGCCGGCCCACACATTTACTGAGAATTCATGTTGAAATGAGCTTGGGCGCACCGCCCTTGGATTTGCGGAGCACCAGAGATGGTCGTTTCTGTGGTTTGTAATCCCAGCTCTTGTAAATTTGGCTTCATCAGTCCACAGTATTCTTTGTAAAAAATTACGGTTCTGTCTCAAATTTCTATTTATCCACGAACAAAACACAGATCTCGCAGCAAAATCTGGTTCGATCACGTCTTGAACCCGTCGAAAATGATAAGGGTGTAACCCTTCTCTTTTCAAAATTCTCCATACATGCCACTTAGACATTCGAAGTTGCACTGAAATCCGTCTAACGCTTAGTCTAGGATCATTGGTTATTAGTCTAAGCACTTCTTCTTCATCTTCGGGCGATACCAAGCGATTGCGTTCATTAACAGCTCTTTGAATACCTCTTTCCGCTAATCTTGAATGCACGTCGATAAAAGTTTGGCGACTCGGTGTAGGCCTGTTAGGGTACCTTCGTCGATATTCTTGTACAGCCAAATTTGCACTTCCATTGCAAAAGCCATACACAAAGTGTATGTCAGCAATATGTTGCGATGAATATTGACGCTGTGCCATACTTTATCACACTTTTAAATACAAAACACTAACGCAGCACGTAAACAGCACGGACGGTAAGTGAAAGTAGCGATAGCGATCACAACGCAGGGCGAGGGACAACTAAACTAACCCAACTAATAATTTGTCCTTAAAACTGATTTTGTTTCAGGTAGTGGACTAATACGTTCTATCTCGCTTACTCACGGTAGTAACGAACAGTATTTCTCGCCTGCTCTCAGATGGAATACAGTGAATGCCATAAATGACACTCTGGCGGTTAACAAAGACGTTTTGTGCTTGCGCATACGCTATGTTCAAACAACAATAACTCTTAAAGTATTAAACATACAGTTGTGAATTTTATGTTGCATTGTAGCGTAGCTCAAAAACTGTCGATCTAGTATAAAAAATAAAAAAGTTCTCGGGGTTGTTTTTGTAGTAATTAACCATTATTGGTTGAATTGCATAATTTTTTGATTTTTTTTTCGACTTTCACATTTTTTTTCAAAAGTTATGGAATTGTGAACACATTGCTTTGTAATGCAGACGGTAGACAATATTATTGCCTTCCGAATAAGCCTATTTTTATCTCAGTATGACTAAAACTTTGAGATATATGATTTTTTTTGTACTCGCATAGAGCATATTTCAACAAAAAAAACAAAATGGCTGCCACATAGCGGGGAAGTGTATTGGACCCAAGCCTATAGTGTAATAGTACTTTAAAATAGCTTATATTTAAGTATTTAGAATATCGCTAGTCCATGTCCGGACACACTGTATAATTTCAAAACTAGTATTTTAGCTGTAAAAACATTAGTATTTTGTGGGGTTTTAAAATAAAATAGAAAAACAGAAACTTAGGCATTTTCTTTTTTTTCTACATTACTTCTGCCCAGCCTTTCCAAACTCTGTTAGGGTTGGCTTCCAGCCTAACCGGATGCAGCTGAATACCCGTATTTTACATGGAGCGACTGCCTATCTGACCTCCAAAACCCAGTTACTGGGTAATACGATACCCCTTGGCAAGACTGGTTGTCAGACTTTCGGGCTCCCGTAACGACTCTCAAAGATCCACGAATGACAGCCGGGACCAACGGCTTAACGTGCTTTCCGAGGCAAGGAGGGGTCTTGGTATGTGAAAATGGTCACACATCCACGGACCAACCGCGGCAAGCATAGCTTAACCTGATCGATCTACCCGTGCTACTGTTATTACTTAGCCACAAACCCCTCACCAGCGTACAACATTAAACATTAAATATTTGTTTTAAATATCTTGTATGGAAATAGGGGTCCCCCTTTAATTTATAACTGTATTTTACGTTTATTTGTTGTTAACCCTTATTCAAATAAAGGTATATATATTACCACATCGTGTTTTTTTAAATAATGCACTCTAACTTTTAATACGGTAACACTAAAGGTATAAATATCACATATTTATAATCTATAATAATTTGTTTATCTATTTTATTTCATTTGACAACCTGTCAACGTCATTTGTCACTGTAAGGTAATGTCAAAGTTGACTCAACGGTTTTGTTGTGAAAAAAGTCGAGTTTTTGGCGGGTGTTTTCAGAAATTTTAAAAGTTTGTTCAAGAAAAAATCTGGTAAGTACTTTTTCGACGCAAATTCCAAAACTATATCATATTTTGACTAATATCACGTGTTAGCAGCATTTGCAATTGACTTATTCATATAATTTAGATGTTTCAAATATGTGGTAAATATCTGACCCTTGTCCGATCCCACTTTGAAAAATATCAGATTATCTATATAAAAATTATATTATAAGATTTATAGATTGTAAGAATACCATTAATATCAGCAATACTATAAGATAGGTAATATGCAATACTAATAAAAGATTATTAAAAAAATAAAATGTTTCATTTCCAAAATATAAAATAACTATTATAAGTAGAACCAAGAGGAAGTCACTAGTCAAGAAACGAAAATTAAACCGTAACGGACAATGGTAACAATTTCACCACCAACATCAAAAATTTTGTAGTCATGAACGGATAATGGTAAATTATTTACCACCAGAAAAACTACCCCATCCCCTATTCTTTTTTAAATTTTGTTTTAAAATATGAAATCAGTGACCCTCAATTACCTAAAATACAATGCAACCTTTAAAAAAAAATGCATACCGGCTCGCGTTTGTTTAAGGGTTAAAGCGGCTCTAGTAGTACACACTGTATAAATTTCAAATGTCTACCTATACCTAGCGGTTCAAAAGATACAGCCCTGGGTCAGACAGAGATGGACGGACGGACGAATCTACGGATGGTTGCATTGACGGACGGACGGACGGACATATAGCAGAGCCTTAAAAAAATAAAATAAAGTTGACCGTGCGAACGGGTACGGAACCCTAAAAAAAGAATATTTTCACGCGTTTTATCAGACTAACCAAACTCAACGAAAATTATATTTACCAGATAGCTAATATCTAAGTTTTAAGTACTTAATGTAACTTCCGACCAAGGCAGACAATTAAATCTAAAGTTTATAGGTTACTTTCGAACTAATAAGTAAGTTTTAATTGATTTCATGTTTATACGAAAAAGCTTTCAGTGGTAAGAATATAAGTTCAAGGTTTGTTTTTTTTAAGTTGACTGCCAAACAACAGACACAATAGAAAATCTAATGCTGAAAAATTCCGGGTGGCAAAACTCACACGCTTCGCCTGACTTGGGAATCAAACTCCATGCTCTGTAGTCGAGAGCACAAGGCAGACATCGGTGTCTTTATCTACCTGTCTATACTAATAACAAAGCTGAAGATTTCAATAAGAATCAAATATAAACCGGACTTCAGTAAAAAAAAGTACGCATGTATCATTATAAAAAAAATAATAATATATTCTATTTTTCTACATAATCTCCCCTTCTATTAACACATTTTTCCCAGCGCAGGGGAAGTTTCTTGATGCCATTATCGAAGAAAGTAGTCGGTCGTGCCTTTAGCCAATTGCACACAAATGATTCCACTATCTGGTCAGTGTGAAAACGGCGTCTTCCACTTGAATTTTTTTTTTTTTTTTTTTTCACCAGTCTTAGTAATAGGGTCCCGTTTTACCCTTTGAGTACGGAACCCTAAAAATCAGAAAGAACGATAGCCGAAAATAAAGTTATAGCAGGCGATGCGATACGACGGTTTGGTCGGGGAACAATAAACACGCGGACAAAATCGCAGGCTAATAACTAGATAATCAGAGAAACAAGTTCAGAATCGCACCGCAGTTTCGTGTTTGTACGAAACTGCGGTACGATTCTGTAACCATCTCACCTTTAAAACTTACGTGAAGTGAGCGCGGAGTGAGCTGTCAATGTCATCCCACCTGATACTAGGGATTGACCAAGCATACATTTACGATCATAAACGAGATTTTAATTATACTTTTATGTTTGATAATTTTATATAATTTCACAGCTAGTATTTTAGTTCCCAAATCATTATTTTTGTGGGATTTTAATGTAGTAGAAAAAGAATTGCCCTTATATATTAAGTGCTAGTCTAGGAAAAAAAAAACAAAATTGATATTCTGACTAAGTTTCTGTTTTGCTATTTTATTTTAAAACCCCAACAAGATAGTAACAGTAATAGTAGTGTTTTGACAACTAAAATACTAGTTTTTAAATTATATAAAATGTTCAATAGAATTAGTGTAAAAAAATATTATTAAAGTCTCGCTTATGATTGTAAATATTTGCTTAGTCAATCCCTAGCATCTGTGGGATGACACTGACAGCTCACTCCACGCAAGTTTTCACGGTGAGATTTTTACAGAATCGACATGCTGTTTCCGTGGGTCTCAGGTTAGCGGTATGGTACTAATTAACCCCCAATTCTGAAGTACTAAATGAGCCAAATGATCGCATAAACACCAAGGCAACGATTTAAGTTGGCTCATATTATCCCGTCACAGAAAGGAGGCCTATCTGTTAGAAATGGAAACGTTGAAACATCTGACATCTGTCAATCAGGACGACACATCAAAATTTTCCGTTTTTACAATTTGTATGCATTTATTTTGAAAAATTAATTGCGTCTCAAAAAATCGGAAAGAATGTGCGCAATTTGGATGGAGTAATGGCACTATTGAGCTGACGCTGTGTGAGCGTGCGTGTTCCATCGCCGCGCCGCCCGTTTGATGTCCACCGCGCACAGGATGGATGGGAAGCAGCACATTAAGTATTTTTTTGCTCCGTTGGTGTAATTGCGGTATGGCGTTCCAGTAGGAGGATAAATAAATAAATAAATAAACGTTATAGGCTTATTATGCTTACGTTATGTATTTAATCGAACCTCTTATAGTTCCCGTTTTGCGCTCCTTAAAATATTATTGAACACTCTAATATAATGATTGCGCCTTTTTTTGTGCTCCTCATAAGGACATCCCATTTTAGGGTCATATGAATACTAATAATAACTGCGACCTGAAAGTAGCGCTTGTCGGCCGCTGCCACGGTTGGTCAAAGTTCCAACTTTTTTTTTTTTTTTCGGTGTGGAAAATCCTCATGGATGTCCGTCGCCCTAGGGCGGGCGGCGGGGTCTGTCAGACTTTTACTGACTAAAAACCACCTGGCTCTTCGCTGCCGACCATAGACTCGACCACGGCCGGCAGCGACAGGTCACCGCCTACTCCTGAGATGAGGGCACGGCGCGGCTCCTCCCAAGCGACACACTGCCAGCGTATGCCGCGCCGTGTCCTCCCGGCAGTCGACGCAGTGGTGACACCGGGCGTCCGGCTCCCTGTTTATGCGAAAGTTCCAACCTAACCTAACCCCTTTGGTCGGGGTACCATAAATAATAAATAAATAAATAAATCCCTGGACATTTCACACAGCACCATTTGTCCCAAGCTAAGCAACCTAATGCTTGTGTTATGGTAACAAGATGGCTGATAAACTACTTACCACCACAGCATAGCTAAGACTACGACCAACTGTGAGAAAAGGCCACAAAGATAAAAAAGCGGCACATTTATTAAACAAAAAAAAAAGGTGTATCATTAGAAGCCCAAAATTATTTTTTGACGCGCATTTTAAAAATGTTCACATTTTTTCTAAAATAATACGTCATTCCCTAAATATAACTTATTTTCTTCAATCATCATATAAAATTACAAATTTTTTGATGCCCTTTGATTATTTTCCCTCTTTTTTATATACTTGTACATATTATTCTTATTTTAAGCTTTTTAAATTATGTAAACACTTAGTAAAGATTGAAAATTTTAAGCTACTCGAAACTGTCAGATTTTCCCAATCAAGTTTAAACCTTATGGTTTAGCGATAAAGTTGAAAATCTATTAAAGAAATCAAACAGATTGTAGTAGCTTGATGTGCTGGCGTCTGTACAAGTAACAATTGGCTCAAATAATAATATTTCGTGCTCGCAATACACCGTTGTATAGTGTTGGGCCTGGCCCTCACCCGGCGCACTAGGAAGGTGCATCTTTTTCGCATCGCAGCGAAGAAGCAATTGACACGAGCTTCAGCAAAAATCCCTGACGCGCTACAGAAGTGGAACAGCATCAATCCCCATCATAATATCCACAGCCGTACGATTTTGTAACCATCTCACCATGAAAGCTTGGGTGAAGTGAGCGTGGAGTGAGCTATCATTCGCTAGGGATTAACACTGTTAAGTGCTCACTTCACTTATGATTTCACGGTGAGATTTTTACAGAATCGACCGGCTATGTCCAATATTTTTATGTTGATGTGTCATTATGTCATTGTATGCCTTATGAGACGAACTAACTACAAACATTTGTTTGTTACAACGTTTTGAAATTAATGCCCTTCAACCCTAAGTTACACGGCTTTACTCCAGTAATCAAAAATTACTATTTTATATTAATATTTATGAATAAAATAAATTACAAAAGTCTTCGGGACGCAGGTTTCCTCTCTGTGAGAGGGAATGAAATGTAATCCACCACGCGGGCCCGGTGCGGGTCGGCGGATGTCACATGTCTTAGAATTTTTGGTGCTAGGACGTACCGATTTTCTCACGATGTTTTATTTCACCATTTTGAGAGCACAGATATAAATAATCAGCAGCTTTTAGTGTTTCCCCTACTGGGTCACAGGCCTCTTCTCTGTGAGAGGGAGTGGGCCGTAATCCACCACTTGAGAGCACGTGTTAATGAAATAATACACAAAGTAAAGTGCCTGTTTGAATTCGAACCCACGACCTACAATTCGTAAGTCGCGGCTGTTACAACTTGGCCACCACTCCTCCCTTCAATAAAAATTACTATTTACACAATCTTAACGAACAAAATAATTTTAAAAAGTCTCTGGTCTTGTCATTTCACGGGAAAGGGCTCTGACCTGACAAGGACCAAAGATCTCACTATATTAAATACTGAAACAAATAAGGCTTCACAATTTTAAAAACCGGCCAAGTGCGTGTCGTACCACGCACATTGCAGGGTTCCGTAATTGGAATGAATTATCCTAAGAACAAACTTAACATTGTAGTTGAAAATCCTGTTCTCCCATACATTGCAACTGCAAATTTAAGTTGGTCGACTATTACTCGTAAACTTGTGAAGCCTACTTGACTGTTATAGTTTTACTTTTAATTTCGTTATAATATATAAATACTACTACCGTGAATTTCTTCACATATCCAACTGCAACCATCTAGCTGGCATGGGACGACACTTGACTCTAACAAAAATCAGCACTTTATAGCTTAAAATTTCACAAACGGATCCCTGAATTGAAAAATAGTTTTCACAAACCCGAAATATTTTTGAAAGACCTATCCAACAATACCCCACACTATGGGGAAGACGAGAAAAAAACATCCCCAATTTACGTGTAGGGGAGGTACCATAAAACAAAAATGATTGTACCATTTTGTCGGCGTGATTAATATGTATATGTATGACAAATTATAGCTGTCTAGTACTAAGAGTCTCTGAGCTAAGCTGCGGACGGATGGATATAAGGGTTTCTTGTTGACTACGGAACCCTATAAACTAACTTCCTTCGAAATAAAATACACAAAACCGTCTTCCCGGGTCCCTACAAAGTTAAGGAGAGAAATAAAAAACGTTCGTGTACTGTTAATTTTTTGTTCCCACTTCATTTGCAGAGGTGTTTTAAGGGGGATGCGATAGGTAAAAAATTCAAATTATCTAACATTATTTTGAAATTTGCAGATTAGTGCCAGGTTGTATGTTGATTCAAATATGATTCGCGGCCGTAACAGATATGACTTTACAGAATTATCTTTCTTTGTATAATAATTATATAAAAACGGCTCGACCGATTGTGATGAAATTTTGTAAAGTTATGTGCGCGCCGGAGCGTGAGGGGCCGGTGGCTAAATAATAACAGTCACACAGGTCAATCGATCAGGTTAAGCTACACTTGCCGCGGTTGGTCTGTGGATGGGTGGATGGATCTTTACATACCGAGACCCCTCCGTGCCTAGGAAAGCACGTTAAGCCTTTGGTCCCGGCTGTCATTCGTGTATCTTTGACAGTCGTTACGGGTAGTCAGAAGCCCGAAAGTCTGACAACCAGTCTTACCAAGGGTTATCGTATTACCCAGTAACTGGATTGTGGTGGACACCAATATACTCGTAGTTGGGAAAAGGCTAGGCAGATGATGTATGCCGGAGACTTCTCCAGCACTGACCTTCTCCAGTTCTTAACAAAAATAGGCATTGCAACGCATGTCACGCCGCCGGGCCAATACCCGGCATACGTTACAGTGCCGTATAATCCTATTGATTGATATTTCATGAAAATAATAGTCAATAGAATCATAATATGAACATATAGGGTTGTATTGATGATTTTCATCATCATTTCGGCTTTCGTTTCGGTATGTAAAGATGGTCACACATCCACAGACCCACCGCGGCAAGCGTAGCTTAACCTGATAGATCGACCTGTGCCACTGTTATTATTTAGCCACGGGCCCCTCTATATTGATCCTCCCCTCTGTATTGATGATTTTAATGATTATACATTTGTAAATAGATACTTGTTCAACATACATCCTGATAATAACCTGCAAATTGCAAAAAACGTAAGAAAATTCGAATTCCGCGGGCTATCCTGTAGCTTCCCCCTTTAACAAATTCTTCGTTGCGCTACTACAAACCCTTGTCGGCTTAATGAGCCAACCCTATTGTGCTTTGGATACATTTGTCGAAATGTTATTTTTATTTAGAACCTAGTTTTTTCTTCGAGTTGAGGGTATTAGGGGTTTTTCACGTTCCGTTTCTGTTTATCTGTGTGAATTATTTTATTTGATTTATTTATTTATTCAGTAGTACACATACATTTTAAACGCTTAAGTTGGTGCCAACGTAAACTCATTAGAGTTTTAACGTGCACCAAGAATGAAATAGTACATATTTGTTTATTTTGTAGGGTTTCGCACCCAACGTCGTACGTCTGTTCACCCATCCATCCCACCATCCGTTTGACACAGGGCTGTGCATCTTTTGAACTGTAATAGGTAAACACTTGAAATTTTCACAGAGTGTGTACTACTTTGGTCGCGAAACAAAATGACAATTAAAGGGGATCCCATACAAGAAACATGTTAAAGAAATCATCATCATCTGCCTAGCCTTTTCCCAACTATGTTGGGGTCAGCTTCCAGTCTAACCAGATGCAGCTGAATACCAGTATTTTACATGGAGCGACTGCCTATATGACCTCTACAACCCAGTTACTGGGTAATACGATACTCCTTAGTAAGACTGGTTGTCAGACTTTCGGGCTTCTGACTACCCGTAACGACTGTCAAAGATCTACGTATGACAGCCGGGACCAACGGCTTAACGTGCTTTCCGAGGCACGGAGGGGTCTCGGTATGTGAAGATGGTCACCCATCCTCAGACCAACCGCGGCAACCGTAGCTTAACCTGTTCGATCGACCTGTGCGGCTGTTATTATTTAGCCATATAGTGTTAAATATTGTACGGTAGTACGGCACACTTCGTGTGCCAGTTTGACTCGTACTTGGCCGCTTTTTAGTAATAAGTTGAGCTAAGGTGATATGATAAAATGTCAGACAGACTGATGTGATTACCTTGTTTCAGATGTGAATGTAAGACGAGATTTTTCTACATTTTCTGTTAATAAAGCCTTTCAATTACATTAGCGGATTTATGAAGGTTATTTGCGGTCTATATTATATTTCTTAAAGTCCACAGCTCAAGCAAGGGGAAATGTATGCAATCCATAAATACAGAAAAATATTATTAAGAGCAAAACCGCCAAATAAAAACACATTTTTGTGTGGTCCCCTTAAATTTTTAACTTTATTTTATTTTTGTTATTTTTTGTTATAGTGGTCATATTGCACACTCTCTGAAAATTTTAAAAAGATACAGCCCGGTGACAGAGGGACGGACGGACAGAGGAGTCTTAGTAATAGGGTTCCGTTTCCACCCTTTGGGAACGGAACCTTAAAAAAACCGATGAAGGGGGAATCGGACTTGCGCACCGAGAGTTCCGTACAAAGTAAGTATGAAGGCAAAAAATCTTTTTTTTTTTGTAGTGTAACTACAAATTTACGGTTTTCGGATTTTTTCCCTTTCTTTTGCTACATGAAATTGCTTTTGCCAAATTTCATGATTCTAGGTCAACAGGAAGTACCCTATAGGTTTTGATTCCCTTGCGAGTGTCAAAATATGCGGCTAAAACAAAACATAAACGCCCGTATCTTTTGATTACGTTAACTTAGAAGTTTGATTTTTCACTGCTTCAAAGGATTGTAGTCTTAATTTGATATTAATTTCAAGTAATAGTTCCACGCATTTCTGAAAAAAAAGGGGTTTTGACAGATGGAGAGACAGACGGACAACGAAGTGATCTTATAAGGGTTCCGTTTTTTCTTTTAAGGTACGGAACCCTAAAAGCATAGAATTGCGAAAAGTGGCAGAAGTGATGTCCAAAGTAGTTAGAAAATAAGCTTTAAATAATAATTCCAGGGGAAAACTGCTAATCTATGTTCCAATAAACTAAATTGTCCCTAAGTATCAAATATGTTGGTTAAGTTTTCACAAGAGGTGCTCGTTATTCACGATAAAGGTTGACTTAGGGATTAATAAGTAAATTATGAGTTTATTTTGTGAGGTATACCGGTATGAGGTTAAATACCTATTGAAGAATGGATTAATTACATACCTACGGTAAGTTTGGGATTTGTATAACTACTTCATTCGGATAGCATGAATATTTTGTGATCCATAATCAATTAGCCTACAAAGTTCCCACTGCTGGAACGTAGGCCTACTCCCTGTGTGAGGAAGTGGGCCATAATCCACCACGCGGACCCAGTGCGGGTTTGTGGATGTCACATGTCTTTGAATTTTTGTTTCTAAGACATGCCGGTTTCCTCACGATGTTTTCCTTCGCCGTTTTGAGAGCAGTGTTGTTGAAATTATTTACTCAATGTAAAGCGCTTGAGTGGGTTCGAATCCAGAACCTACAAATCATAAGTCAGGGCCGTTACCACTGGGCCAGCTCGAGAAAGAGGACAATGAAAGTAATATCATTTCCATAATAGCACATGTACGTCTAGCACAATAGTTTCCTGATTACACCCTCTCAGCGATACCATCATCATCTGCCTAGCCTTTTCCCAACTATGTTAGGGTCGGCTTCCAGTCTAACCGGAAGCAGCTGAATACAACAGTATTTTACATGAAGCGACTGCCTATCTGACCTCCACAACCCAGTTACTGGGTAATACGATACCCCTTGGTAAGACTGGTTGTCAGACTTTCGGGCTACTGACGACCCGTAACGACTGTCAAAGATCCACGAATGACAGCCGGGACCAACGGCTTAACGTGCTTTCCAAGGCACGAAGGGGTCTTGGTATGTAAAGATGGTCACCTATCCATGGACCCAGTGCGGGTTGGTGGATGTCACACGTCTTCGAATTTTTGTGTAGGATATGCCGGTTTCTTCACTATGTTTCCCTTCACGGTTTTGAGAGCAGTGGTGTTGAAATTATATACTCAATGTAAAGCGCTTGAGTAGGTTTGAACCCAGAACCTACAACTCGTAAGTCAAGGCCGTTGAACTAGGTCACCGCTGCTCGAGAAAGAGGACGATGAAAGTACTATCATTTCAATAATAGCACATGTACGCTTAGCACAATAATTTCCTGATTACCCCCTCTCAGCGATAAACATTAATCATTTATACCAGGAAAACGTACTTAAAACCATAAATTTCGACCAAGCCTCAACTCTTGCGCCGTTCCTGTCAAACTAAAGCCATATTATGGCAGTAAGTTTAAGTTTTATGCCGCTACAAACAAGCAGTCTGAGTAACATAGGGGGCAAAAGTTTGACGAACTCTACTTTGGTTTTCTTGAGCAAAGTTCCGTATGAAAAGTGATGAATGCTGAATATTTTTATTAATGTTTCAAAGGGGGTTAAAGGATTTGGGTATGGATTTGTTTTTTTTTTGTTTTTTTATTGGTTGTGGAGGTCAGATAGGCAGTCGCTCCATGTAAAATACTAGTATTCAGCTGCATTTGGTTAGACTGAGAGCCGACCCCAACATAATTGGGAAAAGGCTAGGCAGATGATCAGGAGGTTAAAGGATTTATGGTAGATGTTTAATTTATTTTTTAAAGTGAAATTCCTAATTTTATCCTTCAAAGAGACTCCGAGCATAGCTTGCTCCATAGCGCCCTGAGTGACCTTATATTTGTGGACCAGCCCGACCGTCAGTGTCCACGTTTCAGCACCGTATGTCGTTTGTCAGGTTGCCATATGTCAGGGTTTTAAAGTTGAGATAAATAAAAATACAGAATAGAAAGAACGTCGACGCAAAAACTGTTACCATGTATTCAGCACGTGATTCTCGACGTGGCGTAGAAAATTTTCATCGGTTATTAAAAAAAAATCTGCTGTTTTATAGAAAAGTGCAATCCCTACGCAACCAATATGTACAGCAATTTTTTTTTTTTTTCTTATAACTGACGTCAAATTTCTACGCTACGATCTAGAATCATGGTTACATTTTGTGAGTCGATGCCCTCTGTGCCACCCTGTATTTTTATTTGATCTCAATTATAAAATAACTAGCAGCGCCCCATGGTTTCACCCGCATAAGTGTCAATGTGTGTGTATGTGTAGTTTTATGTGAAAGTAAACCATAAATTAAAGGAAGTACTTTATGCGTACCGTCCAGAGTTCCGACTATTGCATGTATAGAATATATTTGTCTAAACTAGGGGGAAGTCCCGTAACGCCGGACGGCACCTAACGCCGGACACTCTTATTATCTCGACAAGTTAGAATGTGAACGATTCAAACACGTGTGAAAGAGGCGTGGGGGGGCATAGCGGTACAGAGTCACATGACGCAGTTTGTTAGTGACGCTGTAGGTAACAGCAGGAGCGGTCGGTTTTTCTTTTGGCGGAAAAATACTGCGTCATATAAGATCAAGTTGAGTGTTTCAGCTACATTTTGGTGTTTTATGTCTTTATGGTATTTGTTAATTAAGATACGGTTCCATTATTATTCGTAGTCTATATTTTTATTTAATGATTTTCAAAACGGATTACGTATAGATTACGTAATTGTGGTACTATCCTGTCCCCTGGTACCGGACAAAAAGTTGTCCCTTAACGTCGGACAGTGAAAAAAATTATTTTTCTCGTAAATAATTGGATTTATTGTAAGTAGTAATTTTTGTACGTTATTTCAGAGGATAAAAGAACAGAGAAACGTTGCAATGGAGGAGAAGAAAAAGAAAGGAAAATGGGACCAAAAAAGTTTACAAACTGCGATAGATAAAATTTTGTCCAAAGAACTGAGTTTGGGAGTAGCTTCATTGCGTTACAACATCCCAAAAAGTACTCTACATGATAAGGTATCGGCATTGAAACGTGGAGAAGAAGTGACGTTGCAACCAAAGATCGGTAGATTCACTAACACCTTCTCACCCGAGTACGAACAAGTTTTAGTGAATCACGTAAATTACTAGATACAGTGCTCCAGCTGCCATGGGTGGGCTCATGAAGAATGTGCAGCCATTCCTGAGTCTTCAGACGACTACATATGTGATCGATGCCAGATATTTTAAAAACGTCCGGTGCTAGGAATTCGAACTGAAGTCCGTCCGGTACTAGGTGCCACTTCAAGCAATTGCATTTTTTTACACCAATGTTTAATTTTTGTTTTTGAATAAGATTATGCAGAAGTTGCATTTTTGTTAATTTGTGTTCATTCTACAGTTAGTCAACTTAACTAATTAATAAATAAAATTACATTTTTCGAAACAGTTTTTATTTTATTTCCTGAAAACCTTAGGTGTCCGCCACTAGGGGACTTCCCCCTACACTTAAAGAGTCTGCAATTCTCATTTGTGAATCACAACAGCATGTATATCTTTAGGAATACTTGGTAACGACACGTAGCGTTGTTGGTAACGTTTGTTTTTTATTAAACAATAAACGGAAAAAGGTCTACATGTCGAATACCTATGTTTTATACCCCAGGCGCAGACGAACAGTTCTGTCGGCGAATCGTTCGCCGTTGAAACGTTCTATCGGTGAAATAATGAAAAGTGAATCGTTCTGTCGGCGAAACGTTCGTCATTGAAACGTTCTATCGGTGAAAAAATTAAAAGGGAATCGTTCTGTCGGTGAACCGTTCAACGGCGAAACGAATGTCGGAGAAATGTTTTAGAATCGTGTGGTGTGTGTGTGAATGGGAATAACGGGATAAAAAGTATCCTATGTGTTAATCTTGGTTATAAACTATCTGTGTGCCAAACATCCACATTGGTCCAGCCGTTTATGCGTCAAGAAGTACCAAACGTAAAAACACACTCACAAACTTTCGCCTTTATATGTGATGACCACAAAATACATTAATAAATCAACGAAGACTTAGACTCAAAGATTCTAAAATGGTATTCAAAATTCAAAATCAAACCGGGACACCTGAAAGGCAAAGTGGTTTATTCAAAAATACTTACTTTTGTTCAAAGACTTTGAATTTCAAAGTTTTTGATTGTTTGTTTAACAACGTAAACAAGCCGGATTGGGAAGTTTAAAGGGCTCATTGGTAATATTGTATCGTTTATTTTTCTTTGTTATTTAATACAAAAGTCAAGACGGCGTTTAGTTTTCTTCTTGAAAAGTTTTTCTGAAACCCTAAACTGATTAACCTTAACTTTGTGAGCTTAATATTTAATAAGGTCCTTTGGTGGGGCCTGGCCTTTTTAATGTGATGGAAATTAGTTTCTCTTTTACATATTAATAACTAGGTTCTGCTTGCGACGTTCGCGTGTAATTTCTTGTTCCCCCGACCCACTCTCATCATATCACCTCATCATATCATATCACCTTCCCGCGTGTTAACGCACACGTTAACACCTCCGAAACACACATGCATCATCGAGCAGAGGCGAGCGGGCGGCGTGGTACGCGGACGGCTCGCGCGCCCTCCAACACTCCTTTTAACAACGCGACCACGATCGCATGACTTTTATTAAATTAAATATTGACCGTTGTAAAGACAATATAACCTTGAAATACAGTCCACTTCTTTAATTTCACCTGGGCCTATCTACCGCGCTATAACTCTATTTTCGCTTATCGTTCTTTCTGACTTTTTTTCATTTTGATCAGCTTTTAACGGTCATAGCGTGATGTTCAATCTACATAATCTAATAAAGCCTTCCTCAAGAATCGGGCTATGAAAAGCAAAAATATTTTTTCAAACCCGACTAGTTCTAGTTCCAGATATTACCTACATACAAACTTACTAACAATCAAATGTTTCCTCAATGTAATATTAGTATAGAAATATTAATAATAATATTATTATTATTGGAATCCTGGGTTCGATTCCCGGGTCGGGTAAAGTGTTATTGAGTTTTTCTATTAGGAATTTCTTAGTAACAGCCCGCGGTTTGGAAGTTGGCGGTGTGATACCCCTGTGCTTAGGAAAGCACGTTAACCCATTCCCTGTCCCATGAATCACATATGATTCATGTTCATTGTTTAACTATTGTGTCTACTTTGTGGACAGGGAACCTGTTAAGCCGTTGGTTCTGCGCCTGATCTCTCTCCGGTCGTGTCGGATTGCCGTCCCATTGGACTATGAGAATAAGGGAAGAGGGAGTGCACCTGTGTCTGCGCGCACACTTATGCACTATAATATCTCCCGCTCCGAAGGCAAGTCTCCGTTGAGATTGGCCGCCGTGGCCGAAATACGGTCTGGAGGACTATACAACAAGTAACGTTAAATGCGCAAAACCTCAGACACCCCAACTGATTTTTAATTCAATTGACCTATTTCAGAAAATAAGTCATTAAAAAAAATTTAAAGGTTTTATGTGCTGTTTTAGTTTTACTGGCCATTCTGATCGTTTCTTGCGTCTGCGACGACGCTTCACCGAGGGAGGAGTCGTCGTCGGGCCGCTGTGTCGCGCTGACATTGGCTTACTTGACCTATTAATAAATAGACACGGCAACGTTTTTAATGAAGATTTTTTAAAAAATGTGACCTGTATTAAAAAGTGGTTCAATTAATTATGCTCATTATTCTGCTCAAACTATTTTCAGGTTTTGCGCATTTAACGTTACACGTTGTATATACAACATTATTTTTAGTATCCTGCAAACCTAAATATAGTTTTTTCAGAATAAGTAACTGAATCAGTTCCAATAGTTTTTACACTATGTTATATTTTGTCCCAAAAATATTTTAAAATGGTAACAAGTTGGATACCGAGCGACACTAAGTACATATCCGCCATCATATGCGCACAACACAGGTCGGCCGGTGGCGCGTGTTAAGTGGTAACCAACTTTTTGTACGGACAATCAGCTAAAATAACAAGCTTATAACTTCGTGATTTTTCATGATACAGTTTTGAAATTTTGTACATAGATTTATTACATAAAAATACTAGACATGTGTTTCGGGTTTGCCATATACTAAAAATAATGTTGTATATATATAGTATAGAAAAATCTGACTCTCTAGAAAAACTGACCGTCATTAGAAATATTATTGAAGTTAGTTTGTGATTAAATGTAAGGATGCTAGTTACGTATATGATGCCGCGGCACTGCGGTTGGTCCGTGGATGGGTGACCATCTTCACATACCGAGACCCCTCCGTGCCTCGGAAAGCACGTTAAGCCGTTGGTCCCGGCTCGTCAGTCGGTTCGTCAGTAGCCCGAAAGTCTGACAAACAATCTTACCTAGGGGTGTCGTATTACCCAGTAACTGGGTTGTGGAGGTCAGATAGGGAGTCGCTCCACGTAAAATACTGGTATTCATAGCCTCGCACAGCTACTGGTTTGATTATTTTAAACATTCAGAGTGATTATTTCAAACATTTGTGCAAGAAGATCTAAAAGCGATATCTCGGAAACGTGACACTTTACAGGGTTTGCTCTTTGTTTTCTGCGATTTATATAGGATTTATATGTGACCTCCATTAAAAAAAAAAAAATGGCGGATACGCAGGTATGCCACGGACCTTCAAAACCCAGAGCCTAGATAGACAGGTCATGTTTGGAGTCATACCTACAGTTGACGGCACGGTTGGCGCAGTGGTTAAGCGATTGACTGCTGCGCTGCGTGTCGCGGGTTCGATTCCCGCACGGAACAAATATTTGTATGACCTACATGTATTTGTTCCGAGTCTGGGTGTTTTTCTATCTATAATATGTATGTATTTACAAAAAAAAAAAAAAAAAAAAAAAAAAAAAAAAAAAAAAAAAAAAAAAAAAAAAAAAAAAAAATTATATAAGTAGTTTATCAGCCATCTTGTTACCATAACACAAGCATTAGGTTGCTTAGCTTGGGACAAACGGTGCTGTGTGAAATGTCCAGGGATTTATTATTATTATTATTATTATAGTTATTGTTATACGGGTACATAAAGTACTTCCTATAGAATGGGGATGAAACTGCTAGCTAAAGCTAGTCAATTATGGACATCATCCGTGCGATTCTGTAACTATCTCACCGTGTCACCGTGAAAGCTTGGGTGAAGTGAGCGTGGAGTGAGCTGTCATTCGCTAGGGATTAACACTATTAAGTGCTCACTTCACTTATGATTTCACGGTGAGATTTTTACAGAATCGACCGGCTGGTCTGAGATTCTTTAGCATTTGCTTGTTAAACGACTTCAAAAAAGGACGACGTTCACGTTCGGCCGTATGCTTTTTTTTTTTTTAATTACAGGGAAGTGAGGAAAATGATCGACAGGATTAACGTTCTTATGTTTTCATGTTTGCTGACTCCGGATAGTAAATAAAATCCCCGGGTTTCGCACACCATAGCGAAATTACTTTACGTGTATTACCACTTTATAGGCTTGGTTTTAGCTAAAGTTTTCTTAGTGGATATCGTGCTTGAATAAGGACAAATTATTAAGAAACTTACTAAGTTGGTAGTTGCATGAAGTAAGTGTTGTGACGCGATGGCTTACAAACCTAATTCCTTACCATCACGTAAACATTGATTTTTAATTTGCTACTATACTAAAATTACTTTAATGGCGTGACGATTAGCACTTGTTCCTAACCGATTGGACGGAGAAAACACAACAAGAAGAGGTGGGAAAATATAGGCTAACAGAAAAAAAAAAATAATGCTATGAGTGACCTTTTTACGTTAACACGACATTTTAAGTATATTTTAGCTGTCATTTTTGTCTAGCAAGTTAAATATCCGCAGTGCGATTCTATAACCATCGCACCGTGATTACTTAGGTGAAGTGAGCGTAGAGTGAGCTGTCAGTGTCATCCCACCTGATACTAGGGATTGACCTAGCATACATTTACAATCATAATCGAGATTTTAATAATATTTTTGATGCTAATTCTATTGAATATTTTGTATAATTTCAAGGATAGTATTTTAGTTGTCAACACATTACTATTTTTTTAAAAAAAACCACATTGAAATTTTATGTTTCTGTTTTGCTATTTTATTTTAAAAGCCCACAAAATAGTAATGTTTTGACCAACAAAATACTAGCTTTGAAATAATATAAAATGATCAATAGAAATATCATATAAAATATTATTAAAATCTCGATTATGATTGTAAATGTATGGTTTGTCAATGCCCAGCATCAGTGGGATGACACTGACAGCTCACTCCACGCAAGTTTTCACGGTGAGATTTTACAGAATCGTCCGGCAGCTTTTGTATTTACAGACTGATAGGTGGTCATGATAAGTAATATATTGAGAAGTCATTTCAATATCATATTTTTTGTGTATTTTTGTGTGTTGTGTGCAGTCGCTCCATGTAGAATACTCAGCTGTTTCCGGTTAGACTGGAAGCCGACCCCAACATTGTTTATAATAAGTTACAAAATTTAATTATAGTAATGAATTAGTTATATGTTAGGATAAGAACTTAGATATGTACACTATTGCAATAGTTTCCCTGTAAGGATAGATGTAATTTGGAAAAAAAAAAAAAAATAAATAAAACATAGTTGGGAAAAAGCTAGGCAGATGATGTATTATTGTGTAAGAGAATCAGTGACGACTAAGAGGCTAGAAGGAAAGAAAAATACATGCTGAATTATTAACCTTCAATGATCCCAATGCTGGGACACTGCCTCCTCTCTGTGAGAGAGAGTGGGCCGTAATTCACCACGCGGGCCCCGTGTGGGTTATAATTTATTTTTGGTTCTGGGACATGCCGGTTGCCTCGCGTGGTTTTGTTCACCGTTTTGAGGGAAGTGGTGATGAAATAATTTACACAAAGTAAAGCGTCTGTCATTTAAGAAAATGACGTCATGTCAAAAAATAGGCGAAAGTTTGTGAGTTTGTGTGTGTGTGTGTGTGTATGTTTGTTACTTCTTTACGCTTAAGCGGCTGGACCAATTTTGATGAAATTTGGCACACAGATAGTTTATAACCGGGATTAACACATAGAATACCTTTTGTCCCGATATTCATAGGGATCGAGACTTATGCGGGTGAAACCGCGGGGCGCAGCTAGTAACTATATATAATAAAAAACTAACAGGATATAAATCTGATCTCAATCTAGTAGAAAATAAGATAGATAAAAAAAAAAAACACAAAAACCAAGGTACCTTGATTGTTTTTTTTATTTTTATGAAATAACTCTTTCTAATATTTTTATAGTTGCAGCCAAAGCTACTGCTTTAGATGAGTTATAACAAAAACAGTAGTAATTAAAGATAATGATGTCAAACCAGAAAGTTGTAAAAAGTATATAAAAAACTTACAAACGTTACTCGGGAAGTTTTCCTTTGACTTTACCATGCTTTAATTACTTTGAGAGTTTATACTTACGAGTATATTTTTTGCTGCAGTTTAACTCCTTGCATACTTACTTTATTAAAACTTTGACTCTAATTCCATACGTTGCTTTGCTGGTGGATAGGGGGACAAAGTCTTTGATGGTATAGAGGTGTGAGGAACGGAGTGTAAAGTTCACTCATCGTCCGGAGAAAGGTCCTTAACTCAACTCAACTCAACTCAAAGCATTTATTTC
Organism: Eremobia ochroleuca; assembly: GCA_949629135.1. Taxonomy (NCBI): domain Eukaryota; kingdom Metazoa; phylum Arthropoda; class Insecta; order Lepidoptera; family Noctuidae; genus Eremobia; species Eremobia ochroleuca. The sequence goes on from OX451410.1 coordinate 7,071,898, forward strand.
ACATAAACCAATTACAGGCACTTTTGAATTGTCAAGGGGTCGGTCAGTCAGAAAGATGAAGCTAGTTGCCCATTCCAAAGCGTAGTAGGTACTTATGGAGAAAAACGGACAAGAAACTCCACGGAGACTCTGTAGACCAGGTGTCGTGTCCGGTGGGCAACTGTCCTGAGATTGATGTCGGGACGTTATATATATGCTAGTTGCGCGGTAAACTCTGCTTGTGCGCAGGATTTTGCGTGATGTCAGTACGACGCGTAGTTCATAGGTGGCGATGTAGATGCCGCCACAATGCTATTCTTATAATCCACGATTTCATCAACAGTTTTCATTGTTGCCAAGGGATGTGGATCATATCTTGTTTCGTATCAGGGGTAACCCTACCCCCGATTAACTAACTTTTTCAGAACAGTAAAAACACATCGGGAGTTTTAGCGATAACATTCAAAATGCACTACAGAAATTTGACAGATTGTGGTAGCGTGATATGCTGGCGTCTATACCAAATTAAATGACAAATTAACTAAAAAGTTAGTTAAAAAAAAAAAAAAACACAAATAAAAAAACGTACACTTAGTCGTCCCATTCGTTAAATAATTTCCAACCTTCTCGCTGGCGAAGCCTCGGCCAAAAGCTAGTGTATGTGTATATAACAGTAAGTCATAAGTGAAGGTTATTTTAACGCATCTCCCAATTATTCTAGTTCTATCCTAGACATTTCTAGTAACAAAAGTAATTCAGCCAGACCTTTAAACTTAAGTCTATTCTGTAAAAACCTCACCGTAAAATTTTGTGTGAAATGAGCTTCAAGTGTCATTCCACCCGTGATACTAGGGATTGACACTATTGACAGTTCACTTCCGCTAAGCTTTCACGGTGAGATTTTTACAGAAAAGGACTGCTGTTACACAATATACAGCAAATTAAATAAAACCAATCACCCGCCACCCGATCTTACCTTCAAATACCCGAAACACGTAACTCTACGCAGCCATTCACAAGTTGACACTATAAATCATTACTGGCGCAAGTTTGCACAACTATTTAATAAATTACCCACCGTGGGTTAAGTTTGCAACAGTCGGAGACAGTTACACGTCTTTGGGAAACAATTAGTCAATATTACAAGCTTATGGTTGACCCCTCATTTACATGGGGTGATCGGATACGGGGGTTGGATTTTGTTAAGGAACGTTGCGTTTGTAAATCATAAAGCAACAGTGTAATTGAAGTCATAAAGAAAGGAAAAAAAATATATAATATTTATTCCTCAATTTTCATGATTGCACCTACTACTGTTTGTCTCTGCATCACCCAAAGGTTGACTGGTAGAAAATGCCTATGGCATTAAGTCCCCCTCTGTACATTTATGTGCTTGAAGTATTAAATAAATAATAAAAACCGGATGGATTTTTAAATTATATTTTTATTTTCGTGAGCCTATTTTGTGTCTCAGTGCTGGCAAAGGTCTCCGCTTTTTCCTTCCAAACTTCCCTGTCTTGAGCGATCTCTGGCCATGTTGGCCGTGCAAACCTCGTTAGATCGTCACACCACCATCGCCGTGGTCTACCTCGACGATGATGTCCTCCCTCAGGCGTCCAGTGAGTGACGATCTTTGTCCATCTCTCCAGCTACATTCGCGCGACCTGTCCGGCCCACTCCTAGTTCAGCCTGCCTGTTTTTTTCTCTAACATCCGCTACTTGAATTATCTTAAGGCTGTTACTACCTTACCGGTAAAGTATTACATTTACCATATTTAATAACATTCTTACGTTTATTAGATCGCTAAGAAACCGTTCCTTAGTGGGTTGGTGAAAAAATCTGAGACAGATCGTACTAATCGCTTACTATCAATAAATATCGTATCACCTGCCGAAAGTATGTAATTACAAGTTGAATTATCCCCTTACCAAAACTTTCTCCTATAGTCAGTGTTTCGGGTTTCTTGGTCTCTTTAGGCATAGTATTAATATCGAAAGCAAGCCATGCGTTTTAAGCTGTCTGAGAAAGATATAGGAGCTGTTTTGTATAGAGTAGTCAGCTATTTGTTAAGATTCTTGTTTTCAATGTGTTAAGTAAATAAACACTGGGCAGCTTGAGTACTCGTATGTGTGCAGTCAGGCGTGGTGTGATGCGTATGTCTGTGTTCCTTTACCTTTACCTTTAGAATTAAGTACATAATAGTGTTAAGAAAAAGAGCCATGTCCACGAGAACACTGCCCACAAACTGTCCTACAGTTTGGCAGAAGATCTGTGTATCTGTTCACTTCCAAGATTGCGGGAGTGTATCCCGTACTTTCGGCCAAAATTACGGATTTTATCTACAATATAATGACTTGCGGACATAAGATTAGTTCGGTTTCCGATCTAAGAATCAATGACAACACGATTTGACAGTTGTCCCTAATAGCCAATGTGTTTTTGCCTGTCCAGAGCATTCACTGACTCCATAATGCCCTGAAAGTTAGGCAGACCTTCGGTCTGGGATGCAACATGTGTCGACACCCTTGCGCCATTCCATCTTCCTAGCACGGCGGGCTGTGCTGGGGCGGCTGCTGCAGGTGCAGAAAACCTTAAACGAGTAAATATTCCACAACCTGATTGGGAGTTATATGTTGGAGCCGTTTGGGGTTGAAACACTAGAGCCATGGGGTCTGAGTGCCCAGTCTGGTTTTTCGAGATATAGCCAAGCGTTTAGTCGACTCTTCACGTGACCAGAGGGCTGGTCTATTTCTTGGCCAAAGAATTAGCATCGCCATACAACGTGGCAATGCTGCCAGCCTTTTGGGCACCGTTCCTGTTGACAGCAATGAAGACAAATTTTTTGATGCCCCTTTTGCTTATTTTCTCATATTATTATTCATTCACATATTATTATTTTAAATGCTAGTTTATATTAAGTATGTAAATATTATCTTTGAACTAATAACAGCCGCACAGTTCGATCGATCAGTTTAAGCTACGCTTGCCACGGTTGGTCTGTGGATGGGTGACCAAATTTACATACCGAGACCCTCCGTGCCTCGGAAAGCACGTTAAGCCGTTTGGTCCCGGCTGTCATTCGTAGATCTTTGACAGTCGTTACGGGTAGTCAGAAGCCCGAAAGTCTGACAACAAGTCTTACCTAGGGGTATCGTATTATCCAGTAACTGGGTTGTAGAGGTCAGATAGGCAGTCGCTCCATGTAAAATACTGGTATTCAGCTGCTTCCGGTTAGACTGGAAGCCGACCCCAACATAGCTAGGAAAAGGCTAGGCAGATGATGATGAGATGACACTTGTTTTAACAGATCAATTACTTTCGGACGGGCCCATATCTTCGTTTACGGTCTTATAGAGTAGACCCCCAGATCCATATGGTCATTATCAATAGTTCCCATCGCAGTTGAAGATTGGGTACAAAAATTGGTTACATAAAAATGTACCAACGGCTACGCTCCAAAAATTAACCCGTAAATCTCTCCCCTACTCGACACTTCTAAGTCCGTCACGTTAAATATCGATCCGTCACGCCTGACGTCCACTTTATTATTTTATCAGGTAAAACTGACTTAATAGCTCATTGTTTATTAACACGTTTTTTTACCCTTTCTTTATGAAGTTAATAGTTTTTTTTTGGTCGAGGAAGGCTTGATTGTAATATTTTTGTGGCGCATAAACGAGGTTACTGTTTTTTTTTTATTTTTATCACAGTTTTTTAGGGATAGTAGCTGGCAAAAGTTAGATAATCCCTTGATTATCTAACTTATACCAATATTTGATAAGACAGTCATATCATGTGACGCAAATGTTAAGCAATTTTGAACCATGTGCGGTGTAAGTATGGCTAATACTTAAGTAGGTAATAGTTGAAAACAATAAATAGGATTTCGTTATTCACATAACACTTTGACAGCGACTCACGAACTCAATATAAATACAATATAATTACGTTTTTTATTTATTTTTCATATTATACAAACATAGATCTAATAGATACAAAAAAAATTATTTGAATAGTCATTTAGGTTATTTTTTTATAGTCGATACTAATATGCCGAAAAACGCCCGCGCACTAGGGGTAGCGGCGCAATAAAACGCCCCGCTGTCAAAGTGATAATATCTCGTCTCCGCTTAGCTTCAGTGGATACGGTTGAACAGAGAGGAGCGGAGACGAGAGGAGATGAGAGCGGCGTGAGGTGAGGGGCACCGCTATTTTCCCCGCGACGCACAACCCGCCCGCTGCGCCTGGGCCACGCTCCACTCTCGCCTAGTATACAGAGCGCCCAGCCAGCCAGTACACATCTCTGTTCCGGTCTAGCCAGTACACATCTCCGCACAGCTTTGGTGGGTAGACCCTAGCTGACCCTAGCTGTCAAGCACCTCCTCTCCTCTCCGCTTCGCACATTTCCGCTCATCTTCACTTTGGTGGAAATGGCCTTATGGTACGGGCAGTGGCACAATCACTTGTCCGTCAGTGTCACGATGAAGATTCTTTTCCGATCGGAACCGACTTGGAGGAGGTTCTCAATTTGCTTAAATATTTTTTATATTTTTTTGATTTATGTTTTTCAACTCAGAATGTCGTTATTTATAAGCTGATTTGAAAAATTATTTGAATGTACAGTATTGTGAAAAATTATAGACTCAAACAGATTTACAATTTTTATTTTAAAATAAGTACCAATGTTTAAATATTGTTTCATTCAATAAATGATACAAAGTCATTACTCTCTTTATATATATATACAGCATCTTTATATTTTTGTGTAATGAAGAGAAAAACCAAATATAAAGAAAATCCATTGATGTTCGTTGTGAAAAATTATAAACTCAGGGTACATAATGCATGTTATATTTGGCTATTATTTTGTCCATTTACCCTTATTTTTAATAACGTCTATTAATCTGTTAGGTACGCTATCTATTAATTTCTTAATTACAGTGGGTGAAATTTCAGACCAAGAAGATTGCAGTTTTTGTTTGAGTGGTTGAATATTATTTATGGGAGGCTTTTCTATATTGTTAACCGACTTCAAAAAAAGGAGGAGGTTATCAATTCGACTGTATTTTTTTTTTTTTTTTTTTTTTTTTTTTTATGTTTGTTACCTCATAATAACCGACTGGGTGAACCGATTTTCATGATTCTTTTTTTATTTGAAAGCTGGTGCTTCCCGTGTGGTCCCATTGTCACCATTTCAATATCTGATGATGGGATCTTGTAGAAATCGGGGGAACTCTTCAATAAATAACAGCAGATTAACCGCGATTATTGCTATAGCATATCTAAGCATTGTTTACACCATCACACAACATAATATCACGCCTGTACTCACTACAAAGGTTATAATTTTTTTTATTATAATAATAATTAATACCAGTAAAACAACCGCGATTGCTGCTATCGCATATGTATGCATTGTTTACGCAATCGCACAACATAACATCACGTCTGTACCCTATAAACGCAGATGCAGCTTCCTGTCACTGATATTTACATAGCAAGTAGTGTTTATATGAATTTGATTGGGGTAGATATAACTAAAAAGTGAAAAATAAAAAAAATTATATAAAAAAAACAACCGACTTCCAAAAAAACACTACAAAGTGAAAAATAATTTTAATTTCGGAAGTCGGTGTCAAAAAACCAAAATGCGGAACCAACGACACCGACTTCCAAAATTAAAATTTTTTTTCACTTTGTAGTGTTTTTTTGGAAGTCGGTTGTTTTTTTTATATAAATTTTTTTAAACTTTCCTTTTTAGAACCCCCCACATATTCTCCGTCGGATTTAAGTCGGGACTACATGCTGGCCATTGTAATGCCGATATATCAAAGTTATGCAACCACTTTTTTGTACTTGCAGCAACATGTATCGGAGCGTTATCCTGTTGAAAAATAATGTTTTCGTCTTCAATCATGGTTATGAAGGGTAAAAGGTAATCGTATAGCAGATCTTGATATTTAGCAGCGTTCATTCGACCACTACAAAACGCCAATTCTGTCTTTAGATGGCCAGTGATGCTGCCCCATACCATGACTGATCCGCTTCCGAATGCTCGACGTGACATTATCTTTGTGTCGTGTCTTAAATCATGATAGTAATATTTGAAACCGTCGGGAACATCAAAATTAAACTTCTTTTCATCACAAAACAGAACATGTTGCCAAAAATCTTTCCCTTTTCTTTTATTTTTCTGTGAATCTAAGTCGGACTGCAATGTGATACTCTTTCAAGGCAGGTTTATTAAGATATTTCCGATATTTCAAATGTCCGGATGCTTTTGCCCACTTCCTAATAAGACTCGGATCACAGTCTAAGTGATATCTGCGCACCAGTGCCGATGATGATGCTCCAGTGTTCGACAATTCCCTCAGAACGGCGCGTTTCACGGTAGATGAAAACTTAGAAGGTCGGCCAGATAGTTTACTTTTTCCATAATTTTCAATATTTCTAGCTTCAAAAATTTCTTTACCACACTATGTGATCTACCAATAATGTTAGTTATTTGTCTTTGTCTTTTACCACAGCTTTTCAAATCGATAATTCTTTGTTTTTCTATATCACTTAATTGTTTACCACGACGTATTATCCAAGGGAATTAAAAAATAATCACCAAATAAAATACAAAGTTGAAAATATAAACTTCTATAATAGCAAATAAAAGTTGCAGGCACTTTCCCCTAATACGTTCTAATTGCGACTGAGTTTATAATTATTCACAGTGCAAGTCGATACGTGTGACAACAATCGTTGCGCTCGACGTCAAGATCACGCAGAGCCAAACGCTATTGTACGTACCACGCATGTAGGCATATTTAGTATTAGATGACTTTGTTTGAGTTACGTTTGTTTAGTTAATTCTATAAAATATTGAAAAAACGATTTGAGTCTATATTTTTTCACAGTACTGTATATACTTTCGGATTGGTCCCTTAGAAACTTCATCAAAATCGGTTCCGGAGTTTGGTTTTGAAAACGAAATTACTGGTAAAAATTCAAGTAAACGAAATTGTTTTTGTATTTATGTTACGCGGTATCTCCGGCAATTGTAAATCGATTTCAAAAGTTATTTCCTTAATGGATAGAGTATGCTTCAGGGTTAATTTCATACAAATTTTATTAACTTTGTTTGAGAAGTTTTTGAGTTAGCTTCAATAATACGTATTTTTGCCACTTAGCTTATACTGATGATGTTATAATAATTTCCTGTCACTGGTATTTACATAGCAAGTACCTAGTAGGTACTATACAAATTTGTGTGAGGTAAGTACAACTTAAAACTGAAAAATAAAATCTTTAAAAAAAACAACCGTCTTCCAAAAACACACTACAAAGTGAAAAATAACTTTAATTTTGGAAGTCGGTGGCAAACAACGAAAATGCGAACCCAACGACACCGATTTCCGAAATTAAAGTTATTTTTCACACTGTAGTGTCTTTTTTGGAAGTCAGTTGTTTTTTTTTTTTTGTAAAAGTTTTTTAACATCTTCTGTGGACCTGTAAGCTACAAAAAATAATAAAATCAGTTGAAAATTAATTAAGTATAAAAAACAATAAAAGCTTATGAGAAAATAGAAGGTTGAAGGTTGCTGATAAGGATCAAATCTAGCCAACATAAAACGGCAGGAAAAATCCTTTCGTTGTGTCTCAAAAACACCCTGTACACCTACCACTCTAATAACCGTCAGCCCACGCCAACGAAACTCCATCAATATGGCGGCCGTCTAAAAAACTGCGAAAAACAGCAAAAATGTCCACAAAATGTTCTAAGACGGAACGTGGCAAGCTGTCGGTTTTGACAAATGGACAGAATCTACAAGACCATCGCAAACTGTCCGGGAACGTGTCGGATTTGGGGAAAAAATTGGTTCTTTCTTGTTAGTGAACCATTCCGTTGTTAGTGTTGGGGGGGTAGAAGAAAAAATTTATTGCTTGTTATCTTTTGGATTTTATATATATACATATATATCATACTATTATAATAATAAAGCTGAAGAGTTTGTTTGTTTGTGTTTGAACGCACTAATCTCTGAAACTTCCACAGTCGGATTTGAAAAAAAAAAAAAAAAAACAAAATGTTTGTATTTGACAGCCCAATCCTTGAGGAAGGCTTTAGCCTATTTGAAATCACTTTTAGGAGCCAAGCAAAAAGAGGGAGAGAGAGAAAGAAAGCTAAACTAAAACAAAATAATAGCACAGGCAGGAGATGTGATGTGACGGGGTGGGTCACGGGAAGAAGAAATGTGTGGCGGTATCTACAACGGCACATGCGAACCACGCGTCATACTGACGTCACGCAAAATCCTGCATCTCGCAAGCAGAGTTTACCGCGCAACTAGCATGTATACAACGGCCCGAAATGAATCATCGGGCAGTTGTCCGCCAGACACGACACCCGTCTGGTTGGAATATGAGTGAACTTTGCACCCCGTTCCTCGTACTTCTATAAATGTCACGCGGACGAAGTCGCAGACAGAGGAATTAGCACTTTTATAAGTGCAGTCAAAATGTGAGATCTAAGCCATTCTAATTACTATTTGTGAGTGTATTATGGGGTGACAGAGAAATAATGCATGCTTTATTATCAGCAGATAAAAAGCAATAGAAAACATACCTACTACACTGACCAATCAAATCACAATGATGATGGATTTTGATACCTTATCAATGCCTATTAGAAACATGATTAGAACTTCATATAGCGCAAGTTGTGTCTGCGACTTCGTTCACGTGTGTATCCGAAAATAAATTGGATTCCCGTCCGAAAGTCCCGTCAAAACTAGACCAGCCGTTTCGGAAATTAGCCGGAACAAACAGATAGACAGACAATGAAAATTAAATGTCAAAAATTGTTTTTTTATCATAAATAGGTACAGACGCCAGCCTATCAAGCTACCCGAAATTGTAAAATTTTCCCAATCCACTTTGAACTTAATGCTTTGGCGAAAAAATTGAAAATCTATTAAATACATTTGACAGATTGTAGTAGCGTGATGTGCTGGCGTCTGTACCGTAAATACTTTTATATGCATTTAGTAAAAAGCTGTTACTTTGACATTACAAAGAGACACTTCAATTTTATTTATTGTTATTAAATATAAATCAACCAATCAACTCAGCTTATTGCAGCTCACTGCTGAACACAAGTCTCTCCCAAGCTGCGCCACAAGACCCTATCTTCAGCCTTCTGCAGCCAGTCTGTCCCAGGCACCTTTTTGAGGTCGTCGGTCCATCTAGCTGGGGGATGTCCCACACTACGCTTGCCGATACTCGGTCTTCACGCACCATTTGCGATCATCATTTAGTATGGTTTAACAAATGTCATCGAACACAGGACCAGGACCAGATAAAAAAAAATATTTAACTAATCTTTCTAGGTAGATAACTTAGAAAGATATATATATATTTTTTTATTCTTTGTCCATTCCTGTGAATTATAGAATTCACAGGAATGGACAAAGAATTCTTCACAATAATTGATCTCGAGAAGACTGTTTTGTCTATTGCAACTCTTTGTTTACTTATCTCGCTAAACCAGTTCCCGGAATTTAAGCGATTGAATATATCCTCTTCTGCTTATCTACCAAATAAGATTAATTCACTGAACTAGTCGACAAAAAGTCACTTCACGTCGTATTCTTTGAAGACAATATGAATAGCTACATTCGCAGATAGAGTGGGGACGTTGACAAACGTCGATACGTTTGTCGTCACACGTCAATAAGTAGTCCCTTTATACGTACACTCGGTGTACGGTTCTGGCATTAGGACCACTATAGGAGTAACAGACAGTCCGCTGTGCAGGGCCTGCATGGAGGATGACGAGACAGTGGCACATGTGCTTCTAACCTGCCCGGTGGTCACCACATACAGGGCAAAGTACTTCGATAACCCAGGTACCTTACGTGAGACGGTCAGTAACATCAAGGCGTTGCTGGCCTTCTTTGAGGAGCTGGGGTGGATCAAATGATCGGTTTTCCCAACCGTACGCAAAATACGCGCATTGACGTGGAGTTGCGGACACCAGCCCGTATTATTGGAGATTAAACGAACTTACCTGAAGTGAAGTTCTATCCAAATTATACGAGTTGCTTCGTCCGAAGAGATTAAGATAACAATGTAGTAATACGTCTAGGGTATCGCCTTTCATCCACTAAGTTTGAATATTTTTTTTTTTTTTTTTTTTTTCGGTACTTTGTCTTCCTGATAGTTATGCCTGTACCGCCACTCATTTAGTTGAAAGCCTGGAACCTTTTTTAATATTTCACTTTAGGTATGGGGTTCATAGGGTTGGGAGGGAACTAATCTCTTCGGACGAAGCAACTCGTATAATTTGGATAGAACTTCACTTCAGGTAAGTTCGTTTAATCTCCAATTATACTTCGTTGCTTCGTCCTTCGAGATTAAGATAACAATGTAGATTTTGAAAGATGGTGAAATATTAAAACACTGAATTTTTATACTTAGGTACATGTATATTAATCAAACCTTACAAGTAATAAAGTAATTAAATTGTAGTTTTTCTTTAATTAGGGGTAGATAAATTTAAGTTATTAATTTTAAGTAATTAAATCTAACATCGATCAGAGGTTAGGATTGATAAGGCAAATTGATCAGTTTGTTCACATTGAATGTCTCTATGATAATATCTAGCGAAAACATTGGAGCTACCACTCCACCCAGCTGCTTTTCGTATCGTGTCAATATTGACACCAGCTCTATGAGCAGCTGAGGTGGCTGCGTGTCTGGTGGAGTGGGCAGAAAATACTGAAGTGTCAATTCCGCTAATTGATAATATATCTTTTATCCACCGACTGATGGTATTTGTGGTTACTGATTTATGTGGTTTTTTAATACTTATAAAAAGGCTATTGGCATTGTTTCTCAAATGTTTTGTCCTATCAATATATTCTATAAGAGCCTCAGCGGGACATATTTCCGGTCGATCTTTGTAAAATGGAATATTTAAACAAGGTTGAGATAAACCAGGTCGAGATGTTTTTAACAAATCGTTTATCTTGATCAATATAAGATTATCAGTGACGTTCATATTTTCTAATTTGATTTTGCTAATGGTTTGCACCCTGTGTGCAGTTACAAGTATGAGCAAAGTTACGGCCTTTTTGGTTAAATGTTCGAAACTTAAATTATTATTTGGGTACCATTTTGATAAGAATTCTAAAACTATTGACGGGTCCCAAGTGATATTATATTTTGGGGCTGGAGGACGAAGTCTGTAAAAACCTTTGAATAGCCTAGCAACGCGATCATCAGACCCTACTCTCGATCCTAAGATCAAAGACAGAGCGGAGCGATGACTGTTTAAAGATCCGTATTGTAAGCCGGAATGAAATAACTCAGTGAGAAAATACATAATCATCGGAATTGACGCCTCATGTATTTTGATATTGTGAGTCTTACAAAAGTTTACCCAACGTCGAATGGCAACGTCATATTGTTTTATTGACCTTTCAGATAAAGAAGCTATCATAATATCTAAAGATGATGGTGGTACTCCTCTGTTTCGTAACGCCGTCCTGATAACTTCCCTGCAATCAACGTGAGCTTGGGGACACTGTTGGAAATAGACAATAACACTTTATCAGAGGGTCTAAACTGAACTAATTCTGAACAGAGAAGTTTTTGATAAAGTGGAAACCAGGGTTGCGTGGGCCAAAATGAAACCACAACAATACCCTCCGCCTGGTCGTATATAAGTTTTCTTAATACTTTTAATATAACCGCAAAAGGAGGAAATGCGTAGAAACAAAGATTTGACCAATTTAAAGTAAAAGCATTCACAGCGCATGCTCCTGGGTCTCTATTCCATGAGACGTACTTAACACATTTGTTATTCAACCTTGATGCGAAAAGATCAATTTTTGGTTGCCCAAAGGCTCTCACAATCTTTTCAAAAGCATGATCTTTAATCTCCCATTCGGTATCGGGGTGAGATTTTCTAGACTCAGCATCTGCTATTTCGTTATCTTCCGAGCTTATGTATGAAGCGAATACAAATATACCACGAGCTTCACACCACTGCCACAAAGATTTTGTGATTTCAGTTAAATGTGGAAATCTTACTCCACCCATACGGTTGATATACGAAATAGCAGTTGTGTTGTCAACGCGTAGTAACACCTGACAATTTTTTAATCCTTTTGCGAATGTTTGTAAGCCCAAGAAAGCAGCCAGGAGTTCTAGACAGTTAATATGTTTGTTAGACTCTGTGTTACTCCACTGGCCACTGGCGGTCTCCGCACCGCATGCTGCCCCCCACCCTTTTTTGCTAGCGTCTGAAAATATTTCTAGACAGTAGCTGTCCCGTCTAATAGGATTCACTGCGGTATCAATAGATTTTAACCACCAGGAAAAATCGTCCTGCAAATACTGTGGTAAAGACATGTGGCTATCATAATTACTCGTTTTACACAATGCAAGGTATTTGCATCTTTCCATCTGCTTGGTGTAAAGCCAACCGTACTGAATCGCGGGGCAGGACGAAGTGAGGAGGCCTACCAAGCGAGCAAACTGTCTTATTTTACAACGAGATTTCAATTGAAACGATTGTAACTCTTGTTTAATTAGATTTCGTTTTTCCTTAGGAAGGCTAACATGAAATTCTTTTGTATCTATCACAAAACCAAGGTATTTGCAAATATTACTCGGAATCATACAACTTTTTTTAATGTTAATTATGAATCCTAAGGACTCTAAAATATGTTTTGTCTGTAAAATATTATCTAAGCAATCTTGATAATTATTAGAAATGATACAAATGTCATCTAAGTAGATAGATGACAGATAACCTAATGATCTCAGTAAACAAATTACCGGTTTTAATAGCTTTGTGAACACAAATGGAGCTGTGTTTAAACCAAACGGCAAAACATTGAATTGGTAAATTTGACCCTCGTACCTAAATCGTAGGTACTTTCTATACGTCGGGTGTATAGGTACTAGAAAATACGCATCCTTTAAATCAAAGGTGGCCATGAAACTGTTTCTTGATACTAATTTTAATGTTGTTCTTAGATCTTCAATTTTGAAATGTTCTGTTACGATGTACTTGTTTAGAGACTTTAAGTTTAAAATAAATCTGTTTTTGCCATTGGGTTTTTTAATCAGGAAATAACTAGAAAGAAACTGTCCTTCACATGGTTCACAATGTGAAATAGCACCACTGTTTAGAAGGTCAGTGATGGCCACCTTGTATTTAAAGGACTCACATGAAGTTAATGCAGGTAAACTTGGTTCGTGTAACTGATAGACAGGTTTAGTAAACGGTATCTTGTAACCTCTTATCCACGATAATACAATGAGGTCATTAGTTATCAATTGCCATTGATCATAAAAGTAGGATAACCGACCTGCAAAACGTACCAGGTCTAGCGCCGCGGGGCTTGGCGCTGCTGCAAGCGCGGCTGCTGTCGCGGCTGCTGCTGCACCGGTCGCGGGCGCGGCGCCGGCGCTGTTCTCCTCGCTGTTCCCGCTTGCCACGCTGTCGGGAACGGAGGCGTCTGGTTTAAAGTCTGGACAGGGGCCTGTCTCGGTCTCTGCGCTGGTGCAGGTCTTCGAACCTGTGTGTTTATTTTAATCTCAGCGCCTGATTTTGATATAGCTTTTGCAGCTTTTAGAGTATCGGTCAGATGTTCGCCAAATAGAAACTTATCGATTTCTGTATTGAACAGTTGATCTTTTATATCTTTCTTGATTGTAGAACATATAAAACTGCGCCGTGTCATGGACTCGCTGTGTTGTGAGTCACACATCAGTCGACCGGCTTCGATCAGTAATTTTATTACCGACTGATCTTTATAACCTGCAGAAAAGAGTATGCTTAGGGCTTCACTTATACAAGATATACTTGCTGCGACCTGCACCTGCTTATTCTCTAAAGCTTTGTCTTTTTTTATTAGCATCTCCGATAAGGCGGCCTTTATCTCTGGATTTAACTTGGGTGCATCAATCTTTGTGCAGTTTTTTGGAACCAGATGCTTATCAAGCAGCTCCTTTCTGGCATCCTTGGTCAAGCCTGTTGTTGCGATGTGTTCCCAGCGAGCAGATAACTCGCATCTAATGTCTGGTCCATATTTTTTATCCTTTGATGGAGTTTCGCCCAAGAGATTCAGAATCTCTTCGTCCAGCTCAGGAAGCGTTACTTCAACAGGTAGTTCCGATTCCCCTGCCTGTACTGCTTCTGTAGCAGGAACATCATGTATCGTCGAGGTGGACGTACCCGGTTGTGGCTCATCTGAGTCAATAATCGGAGATGACGCGACATCACCTTGAACTTCCATTTCAGCTGGAATAGAAAATGTACCAAATGTAGGTATCGGATAGAAAATAGCGCGGTGATAGTCCTCAAAACTATCCACAACACCAAGTTTATAATCCATACCGATATTCAGAATTACGAAATCGAGTGATAACATTTTGTTATGTAGGTACGTGAATATGATCACAACTACCAATGTTCCTAGTATACAACTAGTGGTTTTAGAGCGGCGATAGTCCTTAAAACTACCCACAACACTATGTTTTAGTCCGTACGGATATAAAATGCAATTATTATTAAGTAGGTCATTAACTAAAGTGAAGGCAACATTCCTTTCAAATGTACACAATCACTAGTAGTATATAAAACGTAAAAGAGACACCCTTCACTATGAAACAAAAAAAGAGGAAAATAAAGATAACTATCATTTGCTACAAAATTATAAATCCTACAGGAACTACTGCAACAATATAATTAAAAATCTTAAAAATGCTCATGAGAAAAGTATGCTAGACAACTCTAAAGGTGACTCAAAAAAAACTTGGGCGGCAATCAAAACGATATGTGACTTTAAAAGCAAAAATTCAAATAGTTTAAAGTTACTGAATGCACATTCTGACCCGGTGGTATCATTGAATATGGCCAATGAATTCTTCGCTGATGTCGGCACACAACTAGCTGAACAATCATTAACTCAGCTCAACAAAACAGAGTTAGAACTAGCTGATTTGGCAACTGCGCTTGATGACCCTGTTTCATTTTCCGAGTCCTTTTTCATGTCACCAACTGATGCAACTGAAGTTGGTGCCATTATTGCTAACCTCAATAATGATTCCGCTCCTGGCTGGGACGGAATTTCAAATCGCGTACTTAAGCTAGCACAGCATTACCTGGCCAGTCCCATCGCATACCTATGCAACCTAAGTATGTCATCAGGAATAGTTCCAGCCCAATTAAAAATAGCTAATATTTGCCCGATCCACAAAACTGGGGACGCGACAGTTCCATCAAATTACAGACCTATATCTCTTCTCACATCACTATCTAAAATATTGGAGAAATTGGTAAACAAGAGATTGTTAACGTACCTGGAAAAGAAACAACTGCTATCTGCCAATCAATATGGTTTTCGTAATGGCAGATCAACAGAGGATGCAGTCGGTAACTTAGTGGAGCACATTATTGATAGCCTTGGACGTGGAAAGCGTTGTCTGGGCGTCTTTCTTGACCTCGCCAAGGCTTTCGATACAGTATCAAGGCCTATACTTTTAAAGAAAATGGAATGAGCGGGCATCAGAGGCACTGCCTTGAATTGGTTTAGCTCATATCTCACTGAACGCAAACAGAAGATTTACCTGGGAGACTACCAAAGCTCGTTTGCGTATGTGGCATGTGGCGTACCCCAGGGCAGTGTCCTTGGCCCCACTATGTTTCTCATGTACGTTAATGGTCTCTGCTCACTCAATCTAGATAACGCACAAATTTTCTGTTACGCTGATGACACTGCCATAATTTTCCATGGTAACTCCTGGGACGAGTCTTATAGTGCCGCGGAAGCTGGAATGAGGATAGTTGCAAATTGGCTACAACATAACTTACTTACTCTAAATGTAACAAAAACTAAGACAGTAAATTTTTCTGTAAGCATAAAAACAATTGCTCCAAAACATCTCGCACTAAAATTTCATCAATGCCATTTAGGCAGCCTAGGCTGCGACTGTCCTCCTTTTGAACAGGTTGACTATATTAAGTACTTGGGTGTTTTCATCGACGCACACTTGGTATGGAAAAAACAAATAGACTCAGTAAATGGCCGTGTTAGAAAACTCATATACATTTTTAAAAAACTTACATATATAACAGACAAGAACACACTTAAAATGACCTATTTTGCCTTATGCCAGTCAATACTTTCCTACTGCATAATAGTATGGGGCCTCGCTGGTAAAAGCCATCTTATAACTGCCGAACGAGCACAAAGAGCTCTTTTAAAAGTCACTTACCAGCTGAGAATCCGACACCCAACACACCAACTATACCGAGAGACTGCTCTGCTGACGGTGCGCCAGCTGTACATATTGTCAGTAATAATGAAGTTCCACAAAATCGCAGTTGCCGCAGTGGTAGTGGACCAGCGCTCACGGAGACAGCCAAAGTGGAAAAGAACTTCTTATAAGCTTAAATTCGGTGATAAAGCATTTTCTCGAATTGGGCCGCATCTGTATGAGAAGGCCAACAGACTACTGGATATCTTCCCCATGACCAAGTTTGCATGCAAAAGATGCGTTATAAAATGGTTGCTTAGTTTAAATTATATAGAAACAGAGAAAGTAATGACTGCTTCATGAAACACACACACTTGCGGGCGTGCACCCACAAACACCTACCCACCCAAACACATTCACTTACGCATACTCAGACAAATTCTCACACATACATATACTCACACATATACACACACTCACACGTACATATACTCACACATATACATACACTCACACATTTACACACACTCACACATACACAACGTTAGTTACTGCAAGACTTGATTAGACTATTTTTCACACGGTACCTAACCTTTGTAAAATACCTGTCGAAAGAGACTGGATCCTGCGACACAGTGTATCCTAGTGCGGGATCCAGTGCCACACTTCTTATTGTACCATGTTTGTGTAAATAAAGATTATTATTATTATTATTATTATTATATACCCAATGAATTGGGAATCCAAAATTATGTGAAGGTAACATCCCCATAAGATGTACACAACACTATTTAAGATAATATGACATCATGTCAGATTATGATACGGATATAGTCCGAAAAACTATTCACAATATCTTCCGTTTGTAAAAATAACACTTCAGCTTACCTTCATGGTCCGATAGTACCGGCGACATAATAATATTCGTCGACGAGCTACTACTCTCGGAACAACTTCGAACACGCGACCTTCTGTCGCGTTTATTAAGTTTCCTTTCGAGTTTTCGAATCTTCTTTCTTAAATAATCACTGTCGTCGTTTTTGTGACTACGTTTTGGCATCTTTTTGCACAATTCAAATGAAACGAAGAAAATAACGTGGTGATCGGCGACGCACTAAAACGCGAATGAGTGGCGGTACAGGCATAACTATCAGGAAGACAAAGTACCGACAAAAAAAAAAATATTCAAACTTAGTGGATGAAAGGCGATACCCTAGACGTATTACTACATTGTTATCTTAATCTCGAAGGACGAAGCAACGAAGTATAATTACCTATTAGGACCACTATACTATTTTTAAGCACTCTCCTTTCGCAGATATGCTAGAAGAGATTTCTTTTAGATGTACGCATCGCCTTTGTACGTATTTTTGTGTATTTTTTTGTTCCTTTCCTCTTGCCTATTTATATGTGTGTACCTACATAAATTGTTAAATAAAAATATTTAAAAAAAATCACTCGTTAATGCTTGGGTTTGGGTTTATAATATTAGGTCATCCGGAGCAAAGTTGCGCGTCTGTTTGAACATGTCGTAAAATAAATTTGGGTGAGTCGGACTTAGCTCGAGTATTTTTAAATAGCTCATTCAATGTTTTATTCTGTGCGATAATAAACTGTTCGCTATGGCTTCAAGTTCAAAAACGGATATAAAAAAATCCATAAGTGATCGTGAACAACGCGTGTTTTTGACATTTTTATTTCTACAAAATCTCAGTGCTGCCGAAGCTCATCGTCAGTTAGAGAATATTATGGGGCGTAATGCTCTTAGCAAGTGGACGGTGCAGTTCTGGTTCAAACGCTTCAACGAAGGCAATGGCGATGTTGAAGAGCATCGAGGTGGTGACCGAACTTCACAAGAGATTTTGCTGGATCGGATTGATGCAATTCGTTCTGCATTCAGTCAGACGCGTTCTTGGTCTCTCACCGCTCTGTCGGCTAATTTGGAAATTCTGAAGTCAACTCTGCATGAAATTATTACAAAAAAACGAAACATGAAAAAAATAAACGCCAAGTGGGTACCTCACGAACTTGACCCCCGCTAAAAAGAAACACGGCTAGTATATTGTACTAATAATTTAGAATATTATGCTCAACAAAAAAATCGGTTGCAGCACACCGTTGCTATTGATGAAATATGGATAAGTCTTTACCGGCCACTTGAAAAGGATCAAGTGAAACAATGTGTTGGACCTGGAGAAAGACCGGCTAGTGTGACTCGAGTAGATAAACACAGGCCAAAGTATTTATTGGTACTGGCGTTGGACTTTAATGGGATTTGCTATTATGAAGTTTTAGAGAACAATGAAAAAATGGACTCGACTAGATATCTCCAATTCTTAAAAAAAATGTGGTTCAATTGGCACAAAAACAGGAAACACCAGGTATGGCTTCTGGACGACAATGCCAAGTGTCACCGTAGTGCAGCTGTAAACAGTTGGGTTGAGGAGCATCGAGTGAGTCGTTGGTTGCAACCCCCCTATTCACCGGATCTGAGCCCCTGTGATTTTGGTTTTTTTCATCATCTAAAGAAGGCATTAAGTGGGGTGTCATATCCTAACATTCATTCCTTAAAAACTGCAATCCATGATAAAATCAAAATGGGTAAAGAAAATAACAAGTATCTGGCAGTTACGAAACTACCAGAACGGTGGCAGCGTGTTATAAAAGTAGATGGCGAATATTTGTAGTATATGCATTAAACAACGTTAATAAAACAATGAACGCATTTATTTTTATTTCAATTTAAATACGCGCAACTTTGCTCCGGACGACCTAATATAAATACTATTAATATTGGTGAACGTAATATTAGCCTAATTTACTAAAGAATCACTGAAAATAATCCCAAACATATAATAGGTGCTATTACGAAAGATCTTTGCGAGGCTAATGCAACGCAATGAAATCTGATTAAAAAAAAAATTGGCATCATCAATACCTACGACGAAAAAGAAGAACAGCTCCTTCAATCATATTCTGGAACCCAATACTGTCAGACCTGTTGTCTAACCGCGACAACGTTATGGTAAGACAAATCTGGACAGGTTCAATATCGTCTAGCTAAACATTGATGATACAAAACGTGCAATATCCTAATACTGTGTGGAAGCCTTCTCGTCACAGTCATGACGTGCTGCTGTCGACTACCTCAGCTGTTTTGTGCTCTATTTATTTTGGTTTTGTGTTTTATTTATTTTGTTTTTATTTTTATTTAAAAATAATTAAGATTTTGTTACATGCCCGTGTTTCTGTGAAAAATAAATCTACTTTTCTTTCTTTCTTCCCTTCAGTATGTAATTCACAGAAAGATGAAATAATGCAAGATGGTCGACCACTTCAAAAGTTAATTTATTTTATTATTTATGTACACACATTAAAATATATATGGATATGATATAATTATAATTTGAGTACAAAGGTACTGCTTATTTTTTAAGAAAAGTTCTCACATGATATGACCATTCTCAGCTCTGAAACTCCAAAGTTGCGATCTTTGAGGTCGAACTCGTTGACATTGAAGGGAGCCCCACTGACCGCGTAGGCACAATTCCCTAGGGCCCTCTCAGTATTATCATTGTTCCCTCCGAGGCGACTTCAGCGACATTTTCGCGAGTGACACAGAAAGTATTGGCTATACCTTCTCGTCTTCACGATATTTTCATAGGGATTTATGTCTTACATGTATTCTTTATGTTTAGTCCTTTTGGTAAAATGAATGTTTGTGTGATTTTTTATCGGATACTAGCTTCTGTCCGCGGTTTCGTTCGCGTGAAAGTCAAATACGAGTACCTATACCATACAATCATTAGGTATAAGAGTGTAACTTTTTATCCGTGTAAGGTTACACCTATTAGAAACAAATAAACAATATAACATCTTTACTACGATATATTCCAAGGCAGTTATAAACTAGAGCCGTTGCGGGTAGAAACACTAGGGCCATGATGATCCGAGTGCCCACTTGATTTTTCGAGACATCGCCAAGGGCCTGGTCGACACTTCACGTGACCAGAGGGGTGGCCTATTTTTTTGGCCAAAGCATCAGTATCGCGATACAACGTGGCAAAACTGCCAGCCTTTTGGGTATTTTTCCTGTTGACATCGATGCGGACAAAATTGTTAGCGCCTTAAGATCTTTTTCCTTCTTTTCTGATATACATGTAATATTAATATTAATTTAAGTCTGTTAGCTTATATATTATTTTACAATTGATTTAATATACATATTTATTATAATAGTTTAAATTTATACCTAACATTAGTTTTGATGTCTCTTTTATAAAACACCTTGTGTTCGGATTGTTCCGCCTGTAAAGTTAATTTAGCGTAAAGCTATTTCCGTCAAAAACTACGAATCTATGTATTCGGAATTATTTCTCATGAATCTTTGACCCATAAATGTTTGAAGAAGTCATTTTATCCAATGAAATAGTTAGTGGATATCTGCATAATCAGTCTATAATGCGGGACTACTGCTGGGACACAGGCCTCCTCTCGGTGAGAGGGAGTGGCATGTAAACCACCACGCGAGTCCAGTGCGGGTTGGTAGATGTCACATGTTGTCGGATTTATGGTTCTAGAACATGCCGGATTCCTCATGATGTTTTCCTTAATCGTTTAGACAGCAGTGGCGATAAAATAAGTTACATATAGTAAAGCGCTTGTCTAGGTTCAAACCTACGACCACTAGTAAGTCGTGGCCGTTTCCACTGGACACCACGGATCGCCCCCTATCACATGGGATTTGAACGTTGCTGAGGAAATATTGATGTACAGACACCAGCACATCAAGCTACTGCAATCTGTTAAATTTCTTTAATAGATTTTCAGCTTTATCGCCGAAAAATAAGGTTCAAAGTTTATTGGAAAAATAATACCTAATGCTATGTGATTATATCACCCTGCTTCCTTTTACTGAGACAAGCCTAAGTTTATCTATCAGTATTTTGTTACCAAGTCCATTACTTCAAAAATACTTACGAAATAACTGCAAAATGATTTCCCAACAATAATAAAATAGCAACATCCATTTATCTAGGAGCTTGCCACAAAGGCTGTCATACGAAGAACTAAGATTTTCCTGCTCTCTCGGACGTTGAGAGAAAAAGATAACTAGTGACAAGGTGTCCGGACTTTTACTTTACTTTTCACGGGGCTTAGGATCAGGGTAGACGAGTGGGAGTCTTTTGTTTTAATGTTAAAAGTAAAATTAATTTTTTTTTAGATGATTTTGCACACATACATTTTAATCGCAATTCCCGGCTGTCATTCTTGGATCTTTGACAGTCGTTACGGGTCATCAGAAGCCTGAAAGTCTGACCACCAGTCTTACCAAGGTATCGTATTACCCAGCGGCTGGGTTGTGGAGGTCAAATAGGCAGTCGCTACATATAAAATACCGGTATTCAGCTGCATCCTGTTAAACTGGAAGCCGACCCCGACATTCTCGGGAAAAGGCTAGGCAGATGATGTTGATAGCACTATCATTGGTATTTCAAAGGAATTGGTATGTAAAACATGACAGCCTTAAAAGCCTAGCTCTTTTCCCGTAATTAAAAACATTCAAAATCTAGTCGCAATTTCATCTCAGCGACAATGTCAAAAACTTGTCAAAAATGCAGGGAAATTAGAGGTAGGTGTTTTTGACAGATTGAGACAGAGATTTATTTTTATTTTATTTATTTATTGGTTCACCAACGATTGTTTACACTCGTTAAGGGTATAAAAAGCAAGCAAAAACAGATAAACAATAGTGTACAATCACTTACAGGTAAACTTCGCATGCAAAACGAAAGTTGTTTATTTATTTATTTATCCTCCTACTGGAACGCCATACAGCAATTACACCAACGGAGCAAAGAATTACTTATGTGCTGCTTCCCATCCATCCTGTGCGTGGTGGACATCGAATGGGCCGCGGTGGAACACGCACGCTCACACAGCGTTAGCTCAATAGTGCCATTTCTCCATCCAAATCGCGCACATTCCTTGCGATTTTTTTTGAGATACAATAAATTTTTCAAAATAAATACATTAAAATTGTCAAACCGGAAAATTTTGGTGTGTCGTCCTGATTGTATATATATATATATATATACAGCGTGTAACGGAAGGGGGGTATCAACCCTGAAGGAGGTGAATGTGCTCATGAAACTCAACAACTTTCCCCAAAGAACATAGGTCGAAATATGAAAAAAAAATTTGGGCCTCCCTAACAAAACTGACTACCAGCTGATTGATTTACTATGGGAGGGCCAAATTTTTTTTTCATATTTCGACCTATGTTCTTTGGGGAAAGTTGTTGAGTTTCATGAGCACATTCACCTCCTTCAGGGTTGATACCCCCTTTCCGTTACACGCTGTATATCGTTGTACGTACGATAGAGAAAAACAGAGAGACCAGACAGACCGACCAGACTGTGAACGTTCTTAAAATTACGAGAATTGTCCCTCTGGTCAAAGTAAGAAGTTCTCTACTTAACAATCGCCTCTTCAAATAAATCCTCACCACGCTGGTGAACACCTACCTTAACAAAATGGAAGTTTCCCTCAATTAATCGAAGTCGATCCCGTTCCGTCTGCAATTTGAGGCCATTCATCCTTCTGTGCGCCACTCATTAGCTGCACCTTGATTTAAGACCGGAAAGGGGTTAGCAGAGTTCTTAGCTATATTTTATCTGGTCTTAGTTAAACTTTTTTGCAATAATAATCTGAGGAGGGAGGAAATAATCCCTCCCTAACGCGGGTTGAGATACATTTCTATTGAACTAACTGATGTCGGTGTTGCTTGATTCTTTTTCTTATAATATACAGGGTGTCAAGGACATCAACGCGCAAACAGAAACCATGAATCAGCACATATTTCTAGTCAAAGAAATGATTTGTCGGTTACCAAAAAAAAGGACAAAAATTTTTAACGCAGTGTCTAGAACCACATAACTGACGAAAATTTTCTATGCTAGAGGATCTACAATTATATGCTGAATTCCAGCGTGGTTACAATTTGCGTACTGATTAAAATTATATCCAGCCAGTCGATTCTGTAAAAATCTCACCGTGAAATCATAAGTGAAGTGAGCACTTAGTAGTGTTAGTCCCTAGCGAATGGCAGCTCACTCCACGCTCACTTCACCCAAGCTTTCACGGTGAGATGGTTCCAGAATCGCACGGCTGTATTATGTATGTATACATGAAATACTATCTAGTGGTTAAGGCTACGACTACAAGTTACGAGACATTCAATCCGTCAATTAGTCGTATAAACATTAAAAATGATTGTTATATTATATTTTAAATTGTTTGTTTTAGTTTCGTTTAAATAATTTTTACCAAGTTCTTATCAGTGCAACTTACACACACACACACACACACACATACACATTCACATAGTATTTTATTTTTATTTTTGTTAGTGACAAAAATTTTTGTTCATGCAGAGTTTACCTATAAGTGACTGTTACACTTTACTCCGATTTGTTGGTTTTTTTTTTAAATAGCTTATGTTAGTGTATACAATAATTGTTGGTGAACCAAATAAATAAATAAATAAAAAAAAATATACAGGGTTATTTTTCAAAGACCAACCAAATCTACGGATGTGGTACAGACCATCAAACTGAACAATTTTGTCCATGGGACCAACATCGTATTAGCGAATAAAAATTAAGCAAGAATAGAAAATACTTGTTTGAATGCAATACAAATATTAGTTATGTATTTACAAAAGAAATAATCGTACGAGTCAACAGGACAATTTTGTCACCATCAATTACAACGTCAGTTGAAACCAGAATCCTGATTCCCGTTCCATCCATCTGTACCTTACATTTCTTGCAGCACCCCCTTGCAGTGTACCTATAATAAATGACTACCTACCACATGAAATCAGCTTTGCCATTAGTCGCATAGAAACGGTACCCTACTTCCAATTTCCTAAGACCCTGATATTTCAACGTTAACTTTAATGGGACACGCGTCCAAAGTCCTAAGTATTTTTCAAAACTTCGGTTTTAGCACTTTTCTTTTTCGCGCTACCCGAAGTTTGAAATCTAATTAATGGATTTAAGAGAAAAATAAAATTAAATAAACAATAAATCGATACTAAAAGGAAAGTTAGATTCAACACTGAAAACTTTGGAAGTGGCCATTTTGTGGGTTAAGTTATGAGAAATCTTTACAAATAACAGACTTTAAGATAAAATCTTATTGAATAAGAATATCTGAGTGTTTGTTAACTTTGGTAGGTATCACGTTTTATATAGAGTTAAAAATTCACAAGTCGCAAATTCACAGGCAGGGTATTTTAAACTACGATACAGCAATGCTTCGAAGTTACGATACGGGATTTTCCTTGTCAGTATATAAACAAGAAAAATCCCCTATTGTAACGGTTCGTCAAGATTTTCTCTCGTGTAAACGCAAGCTCGAGAGAAGAACTTATCCTTCACCCTAAATGTGTAACACACTAACAATCTCTATTTGAATCATTTTGAAGGATATTGCTAATCCATTCTGCCTTCAATAGCATAGTTACAGTAAGTCGGATTTTTGTCAAAAATGAGTTAGATATACAGCCATGATCACGATAACGAGATCTACATTTTTATCTTACCCGTTCGTTTGAATCGCTTCTTAAACCAAATTTAACAATTAAAAATTTGCAGTAAGTCGAGAATTTTTTTTATATCACAAAGCATTATCGAAACCGTCTAGAGCGTACTTACTGCAACTATGCTATTGACGGCAGCATTGCTTTATTGCATTTTTTTTTGCATTTATTGTCAGTTTGAACTGTCAAAATGTATGCCCATGCTACTGATAGTGTGTTACGTAACTACCCCGCGTGTTAGAGACAAGACAGCTCTAAAAACGGTGAAGGATAACGTCTTGAAGAAACCGGCAAAACCTGGATTCAACCAACCAACTAACCAGTCATGTGACATACATCAACCCACACTGGGCCAGTGTGGTGAATTACTGCCCTCTAACACAGAGAGATATCCCAGAAGTGAGAGTCCCAGAAGTGAGGACATTATAGGCAATTATGTCCTAAGTTCAGGTAGCACGGGCTACCTTTTTTTGGTGCTGAGAGTTGAAAATCCAACAGTTTGTTGTTTTGACGCCCTCGGATGCGCTCTGTTGGATTCTCAATGCTCGGCTCAATACCGAGAGTAAAAAACCAGTGCGCGATAACATCCCGCCGCGATATTTTGATGTCCATGCGAACTTGGGCTAAGTTACCGTCTCTTTGGCGCGGCATATGCTGGCAAAGTGTGCCGCATGGGAGGAGCCGTGCCATGCCCTCATTTCAGGAGTAGGCAGTGACCTGTCACTGCTGGCCGTAGTCGAGTCTATGGTCGGAAGCAGAGAGTCCTGGGACGCGGTGGTTTCCTTCTGCGAAACGGTCGTCTCGCCGAAGGAGGCTGCGGAAAGGGGGAGGGAGATCTTGTCCCCGCCGTCTCGTACCCGGCCTGCAGCAGGCGCACCGGGCGTCGGCGGAGGGCGTATAACACCCTCTTCTAGCCCCCTAAATGGATCCAGGTGTGACGGACTCGGGGACATCCGTCGCCCCCCACGCGCGACTCTCTTAGATGTCGCGGGGAAGTCAAATACCTCACTCCCCCCTCTGACCCGAGGAGTCCCGCTGTGGCGGGCCGGCATCAGCCAGGGGTTGCGGAAGGATCGTACGTTCTCACGACCCCCGGCGATGGTGTGAGATGGAACACGGGTGTGATTATTAGTCAGTAAGAGTCTGACAGACCCCGTCGCGCACCTCGGGGCGGCGGACATCCATGAAGATTTTCCAAACCCGAAACAAAAACAAAAAAAAGTTGCCGTCTCTTTCTTCTAACTTAAGCCAACCCCCACCATGTAGGTCAAGTTGGCTGAAAAGGTTTAAGCGTAGATTTAGCCATCGTCAAGTCTAGGAAATGGAACCAGAGTGTTCAGTGAAAGAATATTTCAGCTTTCAGTGCGGGAAAGGTCGAATTTGGTTGTAAAGTGTCATGGCGACTTGGAGTTGTTGGTTAAAACATTTTAAGTATTACATCTGTAGCTTGTAGTTTCACTTTGCCTACCAGCTGTGATATGTGTGTTTGACGGCTATTTTCAGGTGCGATTACGTAAACAATGCATACATATGCGATAGCAGCAATCGCGGTTATTTTACTGGTATTTATTGAAGAGTTCCGTTGTCTTTCTCTGAAACCAGATCTTTACTTATTCTGAACAAACTATATTCAGGTTTGCAGTATACTAAAAATAATGTTGTATATATAAACATTTGAATTGATAACCTCCTCCTTTTTGAAGTCGGTTAAAAACCATGTTCAAAAAATCAAAGACATGTGACATTTACCAAGCTGTCCTGGGCCCACGTGGCAGATTATAGCCCACTCCCTCTCGAAGAGGGGAAGCCTGTTTCTCAGCAGTGGGAACATTATAGACCGATTGTGATGTTTTATATTGACAGCTTTCGACTTTGCAGATTTTATGTGTAGGCAGTATAGTTGCTCTTCCAAAATATTAGGTGAATCAAATATAAACAGGACTTTTTGTATTACTGGTCGCTGAGTGAAGTGACGCGCTTGGTGCTGTTGTATGTGTTGGGGAGGGGGGGGGAGGGGGGGTATACTGCTCCGGCTCACTTTAGTTTATTGCGCGCCAGTAGCATCATGTATGTGCAGGAGGTATATAAGTCTGTTGAGCAACGACTTATCATAATTTTTTTAACACGGGAAGGCATGAAACCTTCCGAAATTTTGCATCCATTGACTCTACAGTTCGATAAGAATACGCCTTCAAGAACTCAAGTGTAGGAATGGCACAAAAAAAACTTCAAGTGGAGGACGCCGTTTTCACACTGACCAGCTGGTAGTGGAATCATATGTGTGCAATTGGCTAAAGGCACGACCAACTACATTCTTCGATACTGGCATCAAGAAACATCCCCTGCGCTGGGAAAAATGTGTTAATAGAAGGGGAGATTATGTAGAAAAATAAAATGGCCTTATGGCCTAAAACACAGGTTTTTATTAACCTAGCTCAGGCAGGTCGCCACAAGTTATAATGTCAGTACCAACGCACGTTTCATAGAAATTATAAAATACAAATTAAACTAGTTAGTTTTTAAATAAGTATTTAAGTCAATCTGTTAAGAACCTGGTACTACTAAGTATTTATAAGTTTGTAAATTTATTACTTTGTAAAAACCTAAATAAATAAAAAAAACTCAAAAAAACTCAAAATATATTCCTTTTTTTACGAGTATAATAATACGTGCGTACTTTTTTTTACTTAAGTCCGGATTATATTTGATCCACCCACGTAGAATCGTCGTACTACCCTTAAGCCTAAAATAGTTTTCATTGAATTGTACCAATATATCAAAACTTTAACACCTTCCAAAGTATCTAATATCAAAATACCAAAGATTACCTCAATATACCAAATAAAATACCAAAAATTACCTCAGTATGTATTGTAACCATCCTCGGAGCCCTATCCGCCGCTGCGCCTGACAAGTTATTGTCTGATTGTGGCGGCCCTTAGTTGGGGTCAACCGCAAAGCTGACCTGCGATGGACAATGAATAATTGGCACATGGTGTTAGGTGTTTAGTTAATTGGTTAATTAGATAGGTGCGTTGTTTCGTACCGTGTATTGTGCTGAAGATGAGATAACGAAGAATAAAAATGTAATGTATGAATTATTATTTATTTAGTTCTAAAAAACTCTAAAAAACCGATTACAATTAGATTTTAGCCACACAAAAAAAAAACCTCTCAGGGCTTAACTGTGTGCTGGTTTTTTTTGGCTTATACTGTCCCACTGCTGGGCAAAGGCCCCCCCAGGGGGGAAGCCTGTGGGAGGGGTTGTGGCTAAACAGCCGCACGGATCGATCGATCAGGTTATGCTACGCTTGCCGCGGTAGGTCCGTGGACGGGTGACCATCATCACATACCAAGACCCCTCCGTGACTCGGAAAGCACGTTAAGCCGTTGGTCCCGGCTGTCATTCGTAGATCTTTGACAGTCGTTACGGGTAGTCAGAAGCCCGAAAGTCTGACAACCAGACTTACCTAGGGGTGTCGTATTACCCAGTAACTGGGTTGTGGAGGTCAGATAGACAGTCGCTCCATATAAAATACTGGTATTCAGCTGCATCCGGTTAGACTGGAAGCCGACCCGAACATAGATGGGAAAAGGCTAGGCAGATGACCGTTATGTCTTCTTTCGAACATCTCTATCAGACCCAACATAGCATTCAATTCACCTCCTTTCTAGCTATATCATTAGAAACTGACATGCTGTTCATTAATTGTATCTAAAGCTAAACAGAAAACACAATTCACATAGCAACAACAAACTTTTAAACAACCTATAAACATTATATTCACCTTAAATCGAGCGCAACCCGTAAACGAACAGATATATTTTCATTTAAAAGGCTAAAACGAGCTAAGTTCGAGTAAGAAGTTCGTTAACAGACTAATCTCAATGAACACAAATATTCTGTTAGGTAATAACACGGCCAGTTTATTAGGAAACCTTTATAGTTTTATACAAAAGCTGATTTGGAATGGACTTGCTCTGATTGGCTGTGACTGTTATGGAAGCTGTTTGGGAATTTGTATACTTCTAACTACTTGGTTTAACTACTTAAAAAAAAATATATAATTCAATTACAAGGGGCATTTAGATACATATTATTGGAGATCTCCTTTTAAGCAAGGAATTGCTTGTGTTAGGAGTCTCCGCACTTCCACTTTGCACTATGCAATTGAAATGTAGACAGACGTAGATGTATGCAATTGACATGCAAGACTAATAATAAAAATAAAGATAAAAGCGGTAAATAACATTATACAAACGGCACTGCAAAAGAATGAACCTTGTACAGGAAAAAGGCCAAATCGCGCATACAAACGGCAAACTACCTACTATGCTTGAATTATTTTAAGTAGATATTGAAAAAGCAGTGGCCCCGTGGTAACTGCCGTGACTTACGAGTTGTAGGTCATAGGTTCAAGCCAAGACAGGCGCTTTACTCTGTGTAAATTATTTCATCACAACTGCTCTCAACACGATGAAGAAAAACATCGTGAGAAAACCGTCATGTCCTAGAACCAAAAATTCGAAGACATGTGACATGTAGCAACCCGAACTGGGCCCGCGTGGTGGATCACAGCCCACTCCCTCTCGGAGGAGGCCTGTGTCGCAGCAGGGAGAACATTATAGTCTGATGATTATGCACCATGTGGACTCAGTGCGAGTTGGTAGATCTCACATGCCATCGACTTTTTGGTTCTAGGACATGCTGGATTCCTTACGATGTTTTGCTTCACAGTTTTGAGAGCAGTGGCGATGGAATAATTTACACAAAATAAAACGCCTGTCTGGACTCGAACCTGCGACCTGCAATTAGTAAATCACGGCCGTTTACACTGGATGACCACTGCTCTCTGTAAACTACGCTAAATAAAGAGATATTTAAGACGACTTCAACCAGAATCAACCACAGTGAATAAGCGTCCTTGTACCTAATCTGAATAGAAAAGAAATTTAATATCAGATTGAAATTAATATCTTATCTCAAAATCAAAACAAAAACATTTAATAAAAAATTAACACTGTTTAATTTCCTTCAGATAAATATCAATAACAATCCCTCAATATTCCAAAACCTATTATTTTTAATCGATATTCGTTATCCGATACTAACGAAACGCGATATCAATCAGATTAATCGATGATAAATTGTATCGATTTGAATCGATTACACGGTTACGAGTTTGACACCTAATAAACTGTTTGCACCTTAAAGATCGGGAGATAGCGAAGGATCTTATGTTTTCCTTAACAACTTTACACCTTTTACCCGATTCAATAAAAAAAAAATCGTAATAATATATGTGTTATACAATATGGGATCGTGTGTGGCAGCTATTTTTCTCTCATAAAAAAGCAGCCAAGTGCGAGTCAGACTCGCACACGGCATCGTATCTCAAAGCAAAAAACGCCGAAAAAGCAAATTTCTTGTATGGTATTATAAATTATTTAGTTATAATTAAAATAAAATAAAGTGAAAAATTAAAGGGGTCCTAATTTTAAATTTATTTTATTTTAATGATTATTTTATGATTATTTTAGTAGTATTTAACCCTTAAATGCATGATTTATTGTATAGTTTTGCAAAAAATGCTATTCTATACCTAGGTATTTATCTATAGAATTTGGAAAAAATATATATAATAAATATCAATATTCATAGAGTATATATATATTGTTTTGACATAAAGAGGTGCGTTCAGACACTCACAGCTATCACATTCTTAAAAAAATTAAATAACGTACTTTGTTGCCATATGGCAACATTATGCATTTAAGGGTTAAAACTCTATAAATATCTGAAGTATCTAACTACTCATCATCATTTGCCGAGCCTTTTTCCAACTATGTTGGAGTCGGCTTCCAGTCTGACCGGATGCAGCTGAATACCAGTCTTTACTAGTGTTAAAGCATCTACCAAGTATAGTTAAAAAAAAAACATTTTACAAAAAAAAAAAATACCAACCGACTTAAAAAAAAAAACCTTTGTACTCAAATTATTACTATGTCATATCCATATGTTTTTTACTGTGTGTACATAAATAATAAAATAAATAAATTAAAAAAAAACACTGCTAAGTGAAAAATAACTTTAATGTCGGAAGGTCGGTGTCAAAAACGAACTTTTTATTTTTCACAAAAAAAATCACTTAACACTACTTGTTATGTAATTACAGGAAGTCATTAAAACATCATCAATATAAACTAAGTGGAAAAAACCGTCTTATTGATGTTAACTACAAAACTACTCAAGCAAAGTTAATAAAATTTACATGTGACCACACCCGTCTGTATATGACAGAGTTATGCCCGAAAATATTAAATAAAAAAACCTCCTGCTCTTTGAAGTTGGTTAAAAATACAGCCCTGTGACAAACGGACAGACAGTGGAGCTTTAGTGATAGGGTCCCGTTGGCAAGCTTTGGGTACGGAACCCTAAAAAAAAAACAATTACACTTCTGCGGCTAAAAGTAGCCACTGCTCTAAATTGTAACTTAAAACGTTTACTGCCACGTTTAAGTTTACAGTAGTAGGGCGAACAACTAAATATACGAGGCACTTAGGGTCTCGTAAGGTCATAAAAATAATTATTGAGGATAACGTTCGTACTATAACACCAGATGGGTAATGGATAAGCAAGTTAAGGATGTTCTGGGCAATTCTGAGAAAGCCTAACTTTGTCGCATCCAGTGATGTCCTAAAAGTGATTGCGGGTCGACTAGATCACTGCTACTGGCTTCCGAGCAGATCGGCGAATGTCGTGGCGTGGAAACCTACGCCATGCATCGTAAAATTCGCACGACGTCGTATCGTCAAACTTTCATCGCCGACTTTACCCCGTTAAGGAATAAATTTTCATAAACCATTCTTTACTGCTCACTTTCGATAGACAAGAAACCTTTGTCCAAACATGTTTCTAGCGGTTAAGGTTGTACCAATATTGATTGCGGCGCTTACCCGATATAACAAAAATCATCATCTGCCTAGCCTTTTCCCGAATATGTCGGTCGGCTTTCAGTCTAAGCGGATGCAGCTGCCTATATGACCACCACAACCCAGTTACTGGGTAAGACAAAACCCCTTGGTAAGACTGGTTGTCAGACTATCGAGCTTCTGACGCTTTTAAGCTACTGTCAAAGATCCACGAATGACAGCCGCGACCAACGGCTTAACATGCTTTCCGAGGCACGGAGGGTATCTAAAGATGGTCACCCATCCACACACCAACCGCGGCAAGATAAGCTTAACCTGATCAATCGACCCGTGCGGTTGTTATTACTTAGCCAGTAGCCCCGATAAGAAGAATCGTTGATAAAATTCGAAAATTATTGAAATAAATACAACTTACAAATAAAAACAGCTTCCAATAAACAAACGCCCACATAAAATACCTCGGATAGCCGCTGTTGAATTCCTACAAAATAAAGGAATTAAATATTCACGACCTTTAGCATAAAATATCTCGAATGAGATCAATTAAATTTATATTTCATTACACGTTGATATTTCCTTAATTAAATAACTGTTATTTAGATAGGGTTGTACAAATTTAATGATATCATAGCTAAGAATAATATTGCTAGAAGACTGTTAATTGAGACTATGGTTGAAATGTATCTTGGATATAATCCTCAGCTGCTGAAAATAATGCCAACCATCAACATCATCATCTGCCGAGCCTTTTCCAAACTACGTTGGGGTCGGCTTCCAGTCTGACCGGATGCAGCTGAATACCAGTATTTTACATAAAGCGACTGCCTACTTTTTTTTTCTGAGGCACGGAAGGTGCCTCAGAAAATACGTTAAGCCGTTAGTAACGGCTGTCATCCGTGGATCTTTAAGAGTCGTTACGGGTAGTCAGAAGTCCGAAAGTCTGACAACCAGTCTTACCAAGGGGCATCGTATTACCCAGTAACGGGGTTGTGGAGGTCAGATAGGCATTTGCTCCATGTAGAATACTAGTATTCAGCTGCATCCGGTTAGACTGGAAGCCGACCCCAACATATTTAGGAAAAGGCGAGGCAGAGGATGAGGAACATTATCAACAGTTTGTTCAAAATAGACATTTCTGTTTGTTTATTAACTCTACACTAGCAAAAAATTATAATTTATTTTATAGTATTTAAGACCATCTGAGTCTTAAACGTTTATTGTTAATACTGCCCCAGTTTGTGGAGTCCATATTTAAATGTTGTTGTTTAATTGTATAAAGTGGTCTATTTTTGGCCTGTTTTAATTAATTTTGTGAGTACTGAAATATAATTGAGTATTCAAATTAAATTACGGGAATTATATAGAATTGGTAATTGGACAATGAGCTCGGTGTAGGTAATCGTACTGTAGGTATTGCATAGCATTATAAAATGAATTTTTTATATTATGGATTCTTTTCACAGATATCATACTTTCAAAAGTTTTGATACAACTACTCGTATCAGAAATTCTGTTGGTATTCATTACAAATAGTTTTAGCTTGATGGCTGAGTTTGAGCCCAGTAACTTCTGAGTCAGTTAATTTTCCCTCTTAGTTTTATGGAGTTTCATTTTATGTTCACATATTTCGAATACCGCAGCAAACACTATCGAAACTGCAAGTCACGTACTTCAAAGGAGAGCAATTCAAAGCTGTAATTCGATTCAAAATATCAGATAAAAATAGAAAGAAATAGAATATAATATACTTCAGTAAAATTATCA
Source organism: Eremobia ochroleuca (assembly GCA_949629135.1). Taxonomy (NCBI): domain Eukaryota; kingdom Metazoa; phylum Arthropoda; class Insecta; order Lepidoptera; family Noctuidae; genus Eremobia; species Eremobia ochroleuca. The sequence goes on from OX451410.1 coordinate 7,105,446, forward strand.
CTACATAGTATAAAACAAAGTCGCTTCCCTGTCTGTCTGTCCCTATATATGCTTAGATCTTTAAAACTACGCAACGGATTTTGATGCAGTTTTTTTTAATAGATAGAGTAATTCAAGAGGAAGGTTTATATGTATAATACATGCATAATATAGTAGAGAAACACTGATAATTTTACAGGTTTCTAATGTAATGTCGTAAATAAACACATTTTTTTGCGCTTACATTGTAAACGCTGGCTGAACCCGTCGAGATAGATCAAAATAATGTACTACAGTATTGTACACCTTAAAAAGGTCTACAAAAAAATCCGCAATGGTATATGTCTATCTCTTAGGGATAACCCACAATAACCATTTTTTATCCTATACTTTTTACGAGAAATAATGGCTCTAAAATTATCAGTGTTTCTCCATTGCACCCGTGCGAAGCCGGGGCGGGTCGCTAGTATATTATATAATTTTACTGAAGTTAATAATACAAAATATTTTGCATCGAATTACAACTTTGAATTGCTCTCCTTTGAAGTACGTGATTTGCAGTTTCGATAGTTTTTGTTGCGGCAGTCGATTTGTTAATAAATGTGCAGCTGCCTAGTTTGTCTAGTGGTCGCAAGCTGTACTATTAAGGATGAGGGCACTGGGTTCAATTTCCGGATCGAGCAGATAGGGTTTTTTTATCCGGGATTTCTAAGTGGCATCCTGGAGCCTCGATTTGTGGCCAGTTGATGGCAATTGGCTCGCCCCCTATAACATCATCATCTGATCTGCCTCACCTTTTCCAGACTATATTGAGGTCAGCTTCCAGTCTAGCCGGATGCAGCTGACTACCAGTATTTTACATGGAGCGACTGCCTATCTGGCCTCCACAAACCAGTTACTGGGTAATACAATACCCTTCGGTAAGACTGGGTGTCAGATAGTTTTTGTGTATATTCAGATTCGATGTGTGCTGACGTCTAATAGTTATGTTTTAATTGATATGAAAAATAGTTTTAAATCTATAATTATTACCATTGCCACCCTAACTAACCTTTATAAAAGCGATAAAGTTGATCAGTAGATCAACTTTTATAAAGGTTAGTTAGCACATTACGTGACAAATACGGCTAAGGGCGGTGAACTTTATTTCATGTAATTTGGCGAACCGTCGATAGCCGTTGCTTGCCCATAACATTCCTAGGAAGCACATGATCCAGTGTCACATCACGCGACTTCATACGTTCGTAGGTGTCACGGCAAACTCTTTTCGAGTTATCATTAAACACACACATACGCATTGCTTATGCACCAAAACAATACATTCACACCACTGACAGGCGTAGACTGAGCCATACAAGTACAGTGATGTTGATATTTAGTGTCACGGCGTGTGCGCCACCGGCGTGTCGTCGCATTGCTAGGAGTGGTTTGTGATTTTTGCCCCTTTGGCGTCAACGTCTGTGGCCGTATTTGTCGTATCAAAAATTTGAAATATATGTAAGATGGTACGGCTATAGACGGTATGATAAAATGTATGGGATTTTGAAGTGTCATATCATAACATTTGCAAAATAGTCAAGTGTCCTGCAATGTGTTAACTATTTTTTGGCTTTGTAGTAGCAAACGACAGTCCTCAAAAAATGTATACCAATACCACAACCACTGACCGTGTTTTACCTCTCTATCTTACTACAAAAACTCACACTAATCCCACATTTCTACATAAATTACGTCTTCTCACCTCTTCATACAATTGTACGGTATTCGACCGCACTCGGTTTTATCGTTCGATAGATTTTCCGAACGATTTCAGCAAACAATCGTCCGGCGATTTATCGAATAATGTGGGGGAGAGCGTAAGAGTTATCGCTCATTTACTCGTATCGAAACGATATGGGGAACAAGCTCGATTGCGGATTATGTAAGCGAAAATTCATTCATAATTCTTTTGTGGCTGAGGTTTTAAAATTTATGGTTGTCCAGTTATGTGGGGGGTGTTATTTTCTGAGCAAGGCAAGCTGGAAGGAGGAGGACTGGATTTGTTCCATCCAACCGGAAAGAGGACGGACGGCCTCGCAAAGGATCTAAGAAGTGGAGGCCCTTGATTAGGAGTGGGACAGCGCAGCCTAAAAAAAAGGCAAGCTGTTAAAATACTAGCTCTGAAATTATATACAATGATCAATAGAATCAACATAAAAAATATGATTAAAATCTCGATTATGATCGTAAATGTTTGCTTGGTCAATCCCTAGCATCAGTGGGATAACACTGACAGCTCACTCCACGCAAGTTTTCATGGTGAGATTTTTACAGAATCGACCAGCTGATCGGAAGAGAATAAATGGGTAGGTATTTCATAAGTCCGAAGTCGGAATCAGTAATCAGATAAATTAGAAAACTACTTCAGTCGTTATTATAATATTAACCAGTAAAATCGGTATTACTGAACACAGACACGCCAATTTACACTTAAATATCGCGAAAAAATATCGTATATTTCTGCTCACCCAGTGCTCATTTCTGTTCAAATTCTACCAACGTTCACCTTACTTGATATTCAGTACATAAGCAAAAGCCCATTAGGTACAAAACAAGAGATGTAAGATAAGTCACCATTTGAGGATGGTTCAAATCATAACGGAGAGATATCAAGACGTTGACAAACGTGGCGCCTCTGGAGATGTGTGGCACAAAGTAGGGGAGGAAGCGGTTTTTAATTGCATTCAACTGAGTTGAGAATACTAAGAGGGATGTGTGGTGTTACACAAATGGATAGAATAAGAAATCATCCGTGCGATTCTGCAACCATCTCACCGTGAAAACTTGGGTGAAGTGAGCGTAGAGTGAGTCGTCAATAGTGTCAATCCCTAGCATCAGCATGACTCACAGCTCACTCTGAGCTACTTTCTACTCACCTTAGTTATCACGTTGAGATTTTTCCAGAATCGATTGGCTGTACATACGAGTAAAAGGAAGTCTGAAAATGGCACCGGTAACTGAAAATTGGTTGTCATTGTATGGGCATGTGATACGAAAATATGAGGAAAATGTCGTGAAGAAAGTTTTGAGTATGAATGTCGATGGCTATAAGAGTAGGGGAAGACCGAAGAAACGATGGATGGACTGTGTGAATAATGATATGGTTGGAAAGGGGGGATCCTTTCAAGACTTTCCTTTAAGGACTGTGTGAATGATCACATGGTTAGAAAGGGGCTTCTAACCATGTGATCATTCACACAGTCCTTAATAGTCAAACTCAAACTCAAACTCAAAGCATTTATTTCAAGTAAACCAATTATAGGCACTTTTGAATTGTCAAGGGGTCAGTCAGTCAGAAAGATGAAGCTAGTTGCCCATTCCAAAGCGAAGTAGGTACCTGTGGAGAAGAACGGGCAAGAAACTCCACGGACACTCTTTTAAATCATAAAAATTGTTACAACATTTTGGTTACATCATTCAAGTTGAAATTATACATGTGAGAACGATGTAGAAAGACGTGCACGTTAAAAGCGTCAGTACTAAAAAAGATAACAAAAAAAAAACAATAATTCAGAAATTAATATACTTAGATTAAAATTAAAATAAGCCATGGCAGCTAAGAGATGACCAGTCCCTACTGGCGGCGCCCGTTCACGAACATGACGTAGGGATCAGCACCATTTAGCTCAACCATTTTGAAGGGAACTTAATGATCCAACACACACGCCACCACCAGCGAGACATTTGAGTGAGCATGACATACCCTCAGCCGCCATGGCACATTCAAGTCAATGAAAGACGTACCCAGTAAATGTATAGTAGTCGTCATCTCGGTAGACGGGTGAATTAAGAAGTAAGAAAAAGACATGTCAAACAACAAGAAAAACAAACAAATATTTTACTGTTCAAGCAGTACGGTTATGGAATGACTTGCCCGTGTCGGTAAGGCGTGCTCAATCTTTGTCCACTTTTAAAATTATGATAAAAAAGCACTTCCTCTCTCCTTAAACAGCATCATTATGTTTTCTTTACTCCTGTTTCATGTCTATTGTTATATGTATATATTTATTTAGATTAGTATAATATACTTTACGTATGTGTTCATTGTATCGTGTGAATGGCACACTACAGACTACCTACAGCATTTGTCTCTCCTTCCCTTTTCAATCCATCCAAAGGTTGTTTTTAAAAAATCGCTCTTAGCGATAAGACCGCCCTTTATGTCACCCTTTGTAAAATTTCTATATATTTTATATCTGTAATTAATTATATTGTGTACATAATAAAGAGTATTCTATTCTATTCTGAGACATGTTGCGCCGACCCCAAAAATTGGGATAAACGCAGAAGAAAGAGGATGAATGATGATGAATGATAATGAGATATCATTTTAACAGATTGAATAAGATAAATAATACTTTTCCGTTTCTAGTCTACTAATAGCCCAGCGGATCTTGCCACCCATGCACGAGGTTGCGGAATCCGATGATCAATGCCTTCTCCTACTTTGTCCTTCTCATACTTCTGACCTTGTTCATTATTCCTTTTATATTCAGTCCATTCTTCTTTGGAATGCGCTACCTCTTGATATCAGGACGGCCACTAGTCGATATGCATTTAAGCGGAAATTGCAGTTATTTTCAAAATAAATAGCGTAGAGTCATCTCAACACCTCTCTTCTTTGAATTTGTATATATTTATATATTATATATACTTATAAATATTTATATATTATAAATATATATCATAGGAGGGGCTTGTGGCTAAGTAATAACAGCCGCACGGGTCGATCGATTAGGTTAAGCTACGCTTGCCGCGGTTAGTCTGTGGATGGGTGACCATCTTCACATACCAAGACCCCTCCGTGCCTCGGAAAGCACGTTAAGCCGTTGGTCCTGGCTGTCATTCGTCGATCTTTGACAGTCGTTACAGGTCGTCAGTAGCCCGAAAGTCTGACAAACAGTCTTACCAAGGGGTATAGTATTACCCAATAACTGGGTTGTGGAGGTCAGATAGGCAGTCGCTCCACGTAAAATATTGGTATTCAGATGCATCCGGTTAGACTGGAAGTCGACCCCAACATAGTTGGGAAAAGGCTAGGCAGATGATGATGAAATATATATTATAGTAAATCGTATGTATGTGTTTATAACCTATTTACGTACTTGTCTAGTTTTTTATTTTTTTTATTTTATTTTTATGATCGTCGTGTCAACCAAAGCACCTGCCATCTAATCTCTTCACCACCCTTGGTTGACTGGTAGAGAATGCCTAAGGCATTAAGTCCGCCTTTGTACCTTTTGTGCGAGAAGTTTAAATAAATAATAATAACATTCCACAACTTTTCACACAACGCCATCTAGTCCCAAACTAAGCAGAGCTTGTGCTATGAGTACTAGACAACTGATAAACATACATATACAGCGTGTAACGGAAAGGGGGTATCAACCCTGAAGGAGGTGAATGTGCTCATGAAACTCAACAACTTTCCCCAAAGAACATAGGTCGAAATATGAAAAAAAAATTTGGCCCTCCCTTACAAAACTGACTACCAGCTGATTGATTTACTATGGGAGGGCCAAATTTTTTTTTCATATTTCGACCTATGTTCTTTGGGGAAAGTTGTTGTGTTTCATGAGCACATTCACCTCCTTCAGGGTTGATACCCCCTTTCCGTTACACCCTGTATAATTCTAAATACATACATATTATAATAGTACATTATGATATTAGTGCGGTAAGTTGAAAATTACAGCTGAGGCGATATTGCTAGCCCGAGCCGTAGGTGAGGGCTATAAGAAAGCAGAGGCTGTAATTATCAAACCGCACGTATGTCATACGACGTTTTATAACACATTTGTGAGGAAATAAATAAAACGCGGACTTTCTTAAACGAATAAATCTTTAATTACTTGTTAAAACAGTTATTAAAATTCGAACAATTTGTAAGGCACAAAAACAGCCAGTATTACTAATAAAGTAAATTAATACTTTTGTGTTTTTGTTACAGATAAATGGTGGTAATTAATTGTCAAAATTAATTAAATTAAAGAATTAAATATTTATTTATTATATTTTATCTCCCAAAGTTAATTTTGTTCATAAAATGTTGACCACTTTTCTGACATAAAAACTTTGCTAAGATTTAAAAAAGTACCTGTGCGTAATTGTAATGTAAAGCGCACGGCTTATCAAGATGCTCCGTCTAAAACGAACTTTAGACAGAGCATCTTGATAAACCGTGCGCTTTACATTACAATTACGCACAAGTACGTAATGAGATACATTATGATATTGAAATTGGTGCAGTAAGAGACCTTTTACGAGCAAATGTGTTATAAATATAATTACACCCAGACAAAGAACAAATGATCGTGCTCATCACACAAACATTTGTCCTGGGTGGGAATCGAACCCACGACCTTGCGTACCTATAGTAGTCAGGTCCACTGACCACTAGACCAACAGGCCTGCCAAAATAGATAAATAAATAAATGCTGGTGCCTTCTCCGTATGAGAATTGACCTTTGCCCTGCAGAAGGCTGGTTACAGGTATTAATAAATTGAGTATGGTTTTACAAGAAATTATGATAAATTACCCAAAACCAGAATTTATCATTATCTATTACTACTACTCAGATTGTATAAGTTTAAAGACTTTTCAAATGTAATAAGTACTTCTTAAAATCAACTGGTGGGATGTAGGTTTCATTTTAAACTTTTTTATTTCCTTATTAAATAAGGAAATAAAAAACGGTAAAAAGGGTCGAAAAATGCCTTCAACATAAATTTTATCTTAAAGGCATTTTGTACCGTCCCTTTTTGTTATCTTTTATGGTTCCGTAGTCAACAAAGAAGCCTTATAGTTTCGCCATTTCCGTCTGTCCATTCGTCCATCCATCCGCAGCTTAGCTCGTAGACTCTTAGTACTAGAAAGCTATAATTTGGCATGGATATACATATTAATAACGCCGGCAAATTGGGAAAATAAAATCATGAAAAAAAAAAAAATTATCTCTACACGTAAAGTAGGCATTATTTTTTCTGGTCTGTCAAAAATATTGCGGGTTTGTGAAAACTATTTTTCGATTCAGGGAACCTTTTGTGAAATATTAAGCTTGACTGTAACAAAAATTAGCAGTTTAATGCTAATTTTTGTTACAGTCAAGTCTCCCGCCCCCCGCGCCGTCTAAATGGTTGTTTTTGGATATGTGAAAAAAAGTCACGGTAGTAGCATATACAACGGAGTTAAAAGGAAACTATCATAGCTAAGTAAGCTTTATAAGTTTACGAATTTTAGTCGACCAACTTACATTTACAGTTGAAATTATGATTTTCAACTACAATGTTAAGTTTGTTTTTGGGATAAATTAATTCCAACCACGGAACCCTTCATTGTGCGTGGTCCAACACTCACTTGGCTGGTTTTTATTTATAGTGTTTATCAGTGGAAACTTTTAAATGTCCTTCGGTTGCATATTGTTTAAGAACTTTGTATAAAGCTGTAAGTTTCCCAAATATACTCAGCCTATCGCAGTCCACTGCTGGACATAGGCCTCTCCCAGACTGCGCCACAACACCCTGTCCTCCGCCTTCCGCATCCAGTCTACCCCAGCCACCTTCTTTAGGTCGTCCGTCCATCTAGCTGGGGGGCGTCCCACACTACGCTTGCCGATACGCTGTCTCCACTCCAGGACTTGTCTACTCCACCGGCCATCGGCCCTTCGACAGACATGGCCAGCCCACTGCCACTTCAGTTTGCTCACTCAATAGAGAATGCCTGCCTGGGTTAGAACCCACGACCTCGCAAGTCGCGGCTGTTACCACCTACTATCTAATCACTACATAGTATAAAACAAAGTCGCTTCCCTGTCTGTCTGTCCCTATATATGCTTAGATCATTAAAACTACGCTACGGATTTTGATGCGGTTTTTTTTAATAGATAGAGTAATTCAAGAGAAAGGTTTATATGTATAATACATGCATAATATAGTAGAGAAACACTGATCATTTTAGAGGTTTCTAATGTGATGTCGTAAATAAACACATATTTTTGCGCTTACATTGTAAACGCTGGCTGAACCCGTCGAGATAGATCAAAATAATGTACTACAGTATTGTACACCTTAAAAAGGTCTACAAAGTCTGCGATGGTATATGTCTATCTCTTAGGGATAACCCACAATAACCATTTTTGTCCTATACTTTTTACGAAAAAAATATCAGTGTTTCTCCATTGCACCCGTGCGAAGCCGGGGCGGGTCGCTAGTGCTCTATATACTGTTCTATTTCTTAGAGCGACCTAATCTTGATACAGGTTAATGTTCTAACTGCATAATTATTGACAGATTGCCCGACCCATAGCCATCGGGCATCTAATCTGTTTGCTAACTACCAAACTGTTTTCCTTAATTGACTTATGGTGTTAAATACACAATATAGTACAGATAGGTATTGATCCGTTGTGGATTACGTATTGTTTTGGCTTAACTTGGAGTGATTATGGCTTGTTATACTAGGACTGCAATTGCACACTTAAAAAGTTCACTTTTTTAAATACAGGTGAACTTTTCACGTTTAAAAAATCACTCTGTATAATAATATTATACAGAGTGAATTTTAAAACGATAAGAAATATTATAAAATACTTAAAGGAAACTCGAGGCTGATTTTGATAAAAAAAAGAGTATCGTTAGATTTAAAATAAATGTAAGTATTGCCAGTTATCGAAATATCGCAACACCCGTTTTCTTATGAATAAGGTGCACTATTGAATGTAGGTGATTAACGAAAGAAAAAAAAATGTATGTAGTTATATTATAGTTTATATTTTTACTAGCGACCCGCCCCGGCTTCGCACGGGTGCAATGGAGAAACACTGATAATTTTAGAGCCATTATTTCTCGTAAAAAGTATAGGATAATAAATGCTTATTGTGGGTTATCCCTAAGAGATAGACATATACCATCGCGGACTTTTTTGTAGACCTTTTTAAGGTGTACAATACTGTAGTACATTATTTTGATCTATCTCGACGGGTTCAGCCAGCGTTTACAATGTAAGCGCAAAAAAATATGTTTATTTACGACACCACATTAGAAACCTCTAAAATTATCAGTGTTTCTCTACTATATTATGCATGTATTATACATATAAACCTTCCTTTTGAATCACTCTATCTAGTAAAAGAAACCGCATCAAAATCCGTTGCGTAGTTTTTAAGATCTAAGCATATATAGGGACAGACAGACAGGGAAGCGACTTTGTTTTATACTATGTAGTGAAGTATTTTAAATAAACACTATCTCTAATCTCGCTACGTTAAAAAAAGAAAACATTCATTTCAGCCGAAAGACGTGTGGACATGTCCAGCGGTGGACGTCTGTGGACGTCAGTGGACGTGAGCCCCAGGCACCGCCACTTCAACCGTTTTTGTGCTTCCCGCATCCAGCGGATTCCTGCGGCCTTCATAAGGTCATTGCTCCACATTATCGGAGGCCTTCCAACGCTACGTCTTCCGGTACGCGGTCATCACAATTTTTTTTTTATTTCTCCGAAAAAAAGGGTTTGCCTTTTTCTTCAAAAAACAACCTAACTTTTTATTTTATGTTTCCCTCAACATTAAATTAGACAGCCAGCCTATACAGTATTTAACCCAAAACACCAAAACCCAAAAAGTAATACATAATCCTACAATTCTCACTGAAAATATGACTTGTTTGACATGTTAGGGTTGTCCCCAACGACACCAGGGAAGGCTCCAACCCTTTATGTTTTTAGAGATATTTGTCCCCGGGGTACAAAATGGACTTTCGTAAAAGCTATATATTATTATAGTTTGGATGCTTTTGGGCTCAATTGGTAGTTATCTGAGTTTTCTCTTGTGGTGTAAGTGTAGTGTGTTTGAGAAAAGTCCACAAAAATGACGATACAAAAGTACTACACATAACATTGCAAAACATTGCAAAAATCATAATAGAATATGCTTGCAAAAACTTACGATGATGCAAAAATTAGCATACTATTTTGCTCAATTAAAGTAAATAAATTATAGAATAGAATAGAATACTCTTTATTATGTACACCATCTTACCTGCTATCTTCTATCTTCTTATTACCTATTATTTGTAGGAATTTTAGATAATACTTATGTATATAAGCACTTTTAGTGAGATTCCAGAGATACAGGTTTATTCCTAGTTCAGGTAGAATCCAATTATTTCTTACCTACCTCTAGTGTACGGCCCTATTTTGTAAATATTTATGTAAATCAATTATTTCAATAAACATTAAAACAAAACAAAACTTAGAAAGTGCACGCATTTTCAGGATTCAGTAAAGGCGAAAGCGTCAGGAGAGCCCGCGAACATATTTTTTTTCTAAAAATAATCACTACATAGTATAAAACAAAGTCGCTTCCCTGTCTGTCTGTCCCTATATATGCTTAGATCTTTAAAACTACGCAACGGATTTTGATGCGGTTTTTTTAATAGATAGAGTGATTCAAGAGAAAGGTTTATATGTATAATACATGCATAATATAGTAGACAAACACTGATAATTTTAGAGGTTTCTAATGTGATGTCGTAAATAAACACATTTTTTTGAGCTTACATTGTAAACGCTGGCTGAACCCGTCGAGATAGATCAAAATAATGTACTACAGTATTGTACACCTTAAAAAGGTCTACAAAAAAGTCCACAATGGTATATGTCTATCTCTTAGGGATAACCCACAATAACCATTTTTATCCTATATTTTTTACGAAAAAAAATATCAGTTTTTCTCCATTGCACCCGTGCGAAGCCGGGGCGGGTCGCTAGTACTTTATAAACGAATAATAAGACAGTGAAAATATCGATGATTTGTGTTAAAAAAAAATGGATAATTAACGCAACATTTCATCACGCCTCTATTCCCTAGATGTTAAAGCAGAGGTGTATTAATATTATAACCATATTTCAGCAGTTGCGTTTTAGTCCTATGTATACCGACACCCTCAGTTCCACCTCTTCACCGTACAGTGTCTCAATCTAAAGTCATTTATTCAAACTAGGCTGAGAATCAGCACTTTTTGAACGTCAAAATTACAAAAGACAATCACCCAAAACGTCCGCCCTTCACCACTTCCTAGTGCTTTCACTGTCTGGTGCTAATTCGCCTATACCTCGCATGTGCAAACTCATAAGCTAAGGTTGACTGGTAGAAAATGCCTCAGGCATTAAGTCCGCCTTTGTACAGTACTTTTGTTTTACTTGTGCATAAAGTTTTAATAAATAAATAAACAAGCGAGCGCAGCGACCTGGTTGACGTCCACGCAGACTCAATATCGACGTATTTCAGACGTAATTAGTATTAGTATTTAATATAATTATCTAGAATTTAAGTACAGACGCCAGCACATCAAGCTACCCGAAACTGTCAGATTTTCCCAATCAACTTTGCTTTAGTGATGAAGTTGAAAATCTATTAAAGAAATCTGACAGATTGTAGTAGCTTGACGTGCTGGCGTCTGTACAAAAGAACATGTCGACTCGCAACACGTTCACAGATAAAAAAAATAGAAGTTAAACAAAATCGTTCTCGACAGAAGGACAGCTTGCACTGCATTGAGTCTTTAAAATTAAATTTATAAATACAAAGAGCATTTTGCATGTGGTGTTTGTCCGTAATTGGTTGTGCAGTTAGATTTAAGACACAATTACTTGTTTGTTCCTATCTGTATAATATCTGTAGCGACTGTTGGTGAACCTTAATTAAATAAATAAATAAATGTATTATTCCGGTGATTCTATTGCCATCAACTGGCCACAAATCGGGACTCCAAGCAGCTACTGAGAGATTCTAGATTTAAAAACCCCATAACACTGGCAGGTTGAATAAACTACGTGGTTACCCAAATGTCCTTTCATTGGTATTGTCCGTCGAATCGCGAGGCTCCTCAAGTTCTGAGCTGCACGATTTTTGACAAATACGTGCACTGACTGGACAGGTCCGCTCGATATGTAAGGTTATTTGCTCAAAAGACTATTTCAGACACCAATCTACATGGTCTTTACATGATCTGACTAAGATTATGTCTGGACTTTAAAAGAGACTGTGACCTCTGGGTTTGTTTCGGCCTTTCTTCTCAGAATAGCCAGATAGGAAACACCGACCTCATCTAGTTTAAAAAAAAACCGGCCCAGCGCGAGTTGGATTCGCACACGAAGGGTTCCGTACCATTATCTATAAAAACAGCAAAAAAACAATCATGGCTGTTGTATGGGAACCCCCTTAAATGTTTATTTTATTCTGTTTTTTTAGTATTTGTTGTTATAGCGGCAACAGAAATACATCATCTGTGAAAATTTCAACTGTCTAACTATCACGGTTCATGAGATACAGCCTGGTATCAGACAGATGGACGAACGGACGTACGGACAGCGGAGCGGGAGTAATAGGGTTCCGGTTTTACCCTTTGGGTACGGAACCCTAAAAATGATTGACATGTGAAAGTGTTTGTAAAAACCTACTTACAGAAAATAAATAATTTATCTTATACAACGTGTAACGGAAAGGGGGTATCAACCCTGAAGGAGGTGAATGTGCTCATAAAACTCAACAACTTTCCCCAAAGAACATAGGTCGAAATATGAAAAAAAAATTTGGCCCTCCCTTACAAAACTGACTACCAGCTGATTGATTTACTATGGGAGGGCCAAATTTTTTTTTCATATTTCGTCCTATGTTCTTTGGGGAAAGTTGTTGAGTTTCATGAGCACATTCACCTCCTTCAGGGTTGATACCCCCTTTCCGTTACACGTTGTATAAATAATTCCCCACCTGGACCGACCTGAACCCAGGACGTCATGCTCAGTAATAGACCTTGCGACCACTAGATCAACGAGGCAGAATATATCATCGAATCTGTAAAATACCCAAGTAATAAATTTCCAGAATTGATATTGTGAATGAGATTGAACAATAAAATTACGCAGTAAAATATTTTTCCAGAAACAGCTCCATTTTTTTCCACAAAAATTTCCCGTGAAACCTGCAATATTGCCGGTTCCCAATAATCTCTTATTTAAGGGGAATGTGCTAAGGTAGTCAGCGAAAATAACATTTTCTTACATTTTTGCAATTCGCAGTGTCAGGTGGTATGTTGATTAAAATATTATTCGCGAGCGTAACAAATATGTACATAAAGAATGTTAATCATAATTTAGGGATTATACAACACGGGTAATGTTCACGGTAATCCCTACTTGAGCACTACTCCTTCTGGTTCAGGGTTCTGGGGTCAATGAAAATCGGGTTATGTCAACCGAATATATTTCGCGTGATCCCAGAGAGAGAGGACCGTTCGCCCTGACCAGTGCGCAGTAACTGGTCGTCCAAAGCATACCTCACGCGCGCATACAATTTGCTTACCTTTCACTCTGCCTCGCATACATACATGTGTCCCTACAATAAGAATTAGCAATATAGAATTGACCTCGAATTTTATTGAAATAACAATAAGGTAATATGAACAGAACAACCAACAATCGTCTTCTACGATGTCCTTCTCACCGTTCTGGCTTCATTCATTCTTCCTTCTTTGTTCAGGTGGTATTTCTTAGGAATGCGCTTCCTCTGAACATCAGGACGGCAACCAGTGAGGTTATCTTTTAAAGTGAAGACATGTGAACATATCCGTCAGAAGTTGGCCGTAACATCCCAGCGCTGATATGCTGGATTCGTTTTCTCCTCTACCGATCATTTTTCTTTTGACAGTTCATTTTGTTTATTTGTATGTATATACGTATCTATCTATGTATTGTTATTAATTCTTGTATTTTATAGCAATTTCCTAGCTATCTACACCGTATGTTGCACCTGCCATATTTTTCTCTGCATCACCCTAAGGTTGACTGGTAGAAAATGCCTCCGGCATTAAGTCCGCCTTTGTACAGTACTTTTTTTACTTGTGCATAAAGTTTTAATAAATAAATAAATAATTTTATGACAACTAAAATACTAGTTTTGAAATTATTTATTTATAAAAAATGATCAACAGCATTATCGTAAAAAATATGATTAAACTCTCTATTCTGATTGTAAATGTTTGTTTAGTCAATCCCTAGCATCTCTTTCTTTTTTTACTTGTGCATAAAGTTTTAATAAATAAATAAATTTAGAGAATTGTTATGATGATGTTTATGATTATAATTCAACTAGCGACCCGCCCCGGCTTCGCACGGGTGCAATGCTGATCACTACATAGTATAAAACAAAGTCGCTTCCCGCTGTCTGTCTGTCTCTATGTATCCTTAGATCTTGAAAACTACGCTACGGATTTTGGTGCGGTTTTTTTTATAGATAAGAGTGATTCAAGAGGAAGATATATATGTATAATACATGCATAATATAATAGAGAAACACCGATGATATAATTTTAGAGCTATTATTTCTCGTAAAAAGTATAGGATAAAAAATCGTTATTGTGGGTTATCCCTAAGAGATAGACATATATCATTGCGGATTTTTTGTAGACCTTTTTAAGGTGTACAATACTGTAGTACATTATTTTGATCTATCTCGAATAGTTCAGCCAGCGTTTACAATGTAAGCGCAAAAAAATGTGTTTATTTACGACATCACATTAGAAACCTCTAAAATTATCAGTGTTTCTCTACTATATTATGCATGTATTATACATATAAACCTTTCTCTTGAATCACTCTTATCTATAAAAAAAACCGCACCAAAATCCGTAGCGTAGTTTTCAAGATCTAAGCATATATAGGGACAGACAGACAGGGAAGCGACTTTGTTTTATACTATGTAGTGATAAATAATAAAATCTCAATCGCGAATCGTATTTAGATCAACACACAACCGAATGAAAAATGCACTGCTTTCAATAAATCTCTAAACGACTGGTTGACACTTCCCGTGACCCAAGGACTGGCTTTTACCTTGGCCAGGGGACATGTGTTGCCATACAACGCGGCAATGCCGCCAGTCTCTTCGGGTACATTACCAGTCGACAGCAATGCGGACGAAAATTTTGAAGCAAGGTTTTAGTTTTTTTAATAGTTTTAATTGAGATATTTAGAAGGGCCCGTGGCTTAATAATAACAGCCGCACAGGTCGATCGACCAGGTTAAGCTACGCTTGCCGCGGTTGGTCTGTGGATGGGTGACCATCTTTACATACCAAGACCCCTCCGTGTTTCGGAATGCACGTTAAGCCGTTGGTCCCGGCTGTCATTCGTAGATCTTTGACAGTCGTTACGGGTAGAGTCAGAAGCCCGAAAGTCTGACAACCAATCTTACCAAGGGGTATCGTATTACCCAGTAACTGGGTTGTGGAGGTCAGATAGGCAGTCGCTCCATGTAAAATACTGATTCAGCTGTATCCGGTTAGACTGGAAGCCGACCCCAACATAGTTGGGAAAAGGCTAGGCAGATGATGAGTTGGGATATTATATTTGTAATTTACATGCAGCCTGATGTTAACCAGCAAATTGCCAAAAACGTAAGAAAATTCGAATTTGGTGGACTACCCTGACACTTTCGCCTTAAGCCTTTTACAAACTATAATATAAAATAATATTTTATTTTCCGATAGTAATTTATTACTCCGCTATGAATACAGCGCGTAAAAATTGCATTTTTTAACGACGCAGTTGGTATTCAAAATGTTATTATTCAATCGGTTTTCGTTTGTGAAGTAAATTGCACGGAACGGCGGGGTTCAGTCGGCTGAGTACCAGGGTTGGTGGAAATCAAAGAGGTGTATTTGATATCCTAGAATCTTTTACGGAAATATATAGGAAAGGTATGTGTTATATATCTTCTCTTATATGATTCTTCTCTTGTAAAAACTCGAATTGGTACTTGCACAGATTATGCACAATCTGTGCAAGTACCAATTCGAATTTTTCACATTGATACTAGCGTGATATTACTAATATCGTTGAAGGAATAACATCGTGAGTAAACCTAAACTTATAGTGAATATAAGTCTGAAATCGCTAACTCGTCTTGAGCAAGCGTGGTGACGCTTGCTCAAGACGAGTTAGCGATTTATCTCTAGCTTCTGCTGTCATTTCTCCAATCTGCTCTGAATCCCAGCTCCTTCTTCACCGACAAGAACAATGTCATCGGCAAACTGAATGCACCAGGGTGCCTCTTCCTGTATGTCCAACGTAAGAGCGTCCATAATCAACAGGAAGAGGCCTGACTTAAGGCCGATCCTTGGTGCAAGCCTACAGCCACACTGAACTCGTCATTATTGCCAACAGCTGACCGAGACGAGATTGATTGTACATAGCACGAATTAACTCTACATACTTCCCGGGCGTAGTGTGGGACGCCCCCCAGCTAGATGGACGGACGACCTAAAGAAGGTGGCTGGGGTGGACTGGATGCGGAAGGCGGAGGACAGGGTGTTGTGGCGCAGTCTGGGAGAGGCCTATGTCCAGCAGTGGACTGCGATAGGCTGAGTTGATTGATTGATTGACTTCCCGGGCAAACCTTTCTCTTTCAAAGCCCATCCCAGCACATCCCGAGGTAACCTATCAAATCAAATCATATCATACGGTGATTTCTCCAGATCATTGAACGCGATGTGGTTCTTGTGTGCATGTCTGTACTTCTCGCACAATTGGCAGAGTGCAAAAGTGGCGTCCATTTTTTCTCGATAAACACAAACTGTTTTGGGGTAATCTCACTCTCCTCTAGCAGTCTTGTCTCTTTTATTTCTACTATACCTTCATACTATGGGTCATGCGCTTTATCCCTCAGTAGTTGTTGTAATCCTGTACATCACCTTTATTCTTGAAGATGGGCACTAGCGAACTATTGCACCATTCTGGTGGGAAATCCTTCATGCAACAACTTATTGAAGAATAAATTCAGCCATCTTGTTTAAACACTTCTATACTTCTACTGGTATATCATCTGGGCCCACAGCCTTTCCATCCTTCATACCTTGGACTAACTTTCTTACTTCACCCATCCTAATTTCTCTCACCAAACCCATATTTACTTTCACCTCTTTGAACAAAGCATTCCATTTATTTTCTTCGTTCATAAGCTTTTCAAAATAAACTTTCCATCGTTCTTTTATTTCGTCAAGATAGAAAAAAAAGATTAAAAAAAAAAGATAAAAAATATTTGCATACAATAAAAACGAATGCATTATAGTCAAAAGATAAATATTTTTACCTGAGTAAAAATAGCTTGTACGACTGTACAATGTCCTCATGAAGCCACTAAACTTTACGTATGTAAAACTATTACAAACAAAGCAGAAAGAGGTACAAAAAAAGCAATTTCCAGAACGAAAAGCTAACACCAAACATAAGAAGAACTATAAATACACACAACACCAACGTGCATATATAGAAACAAAAATTATAATAAAGGAAATCTCTACAACGTGTAACGTTAAATGCGCAAAAGCTGAAAATAGTTCGATCAGAATAACGAGCAGAATTAATTGAACCACTTTTTAATATAGGTCATATTTTTCAAAAAATCTTCATTAAAAACGTTGCCGTGTCTATTTATTAATAGGTCAAGCAAGCCAATGTCAGCGCGGCGCAGTGGCCCGGTGACGACTCCTCCCTCGATAAAGCGTCGTCGCAGACGCAAGAAACGATCAGAATGGCCAGTAAAACTAAAACATCACATAAAACCTTTACAATTTTTTTAATGACTTATTTACTCCCTGAAATATGTCAATTGAATTAAAAATCATTTGGGGTGTCTGAGGTTTTGCGCATTTAACGTTACACGTTGTATACATCTAACAACAGACATCATTGGAATTTATTGAAATAAATAACCGAAGGAAAACATATTTCAATTTTTCCGTTTTCTGAGGCAAAAATTTCCTGGAGTTGGAAAATGAAATCACTTTATATTCGGGGCTCTGTCTATCTTAGCGTTTTGTCGAATGCCATGCAAAACGATAAAGGGCAAGATGTCCTTTGTATACGTCACGCCATCCACCTTTGTTTTCGTGTGTAGTCTATTACTTACAAGGAAACCTCGCGAGGTGTCCCTCAGAGATTTAGTTGCGGCTTTACTATAATAATCTACATGAAAAATGATTAGATACGTTTTTTTTTCTTTTTTGCTAACAAACGTTTTAAAGGTGTGAAAATCACCCTCAAAGTTCGCAACCCAAAATGACGGTTTGCAGTTTTCACATATATCTAATAAAAAAAAATCCAAAATGACTTTAACCATTAAAAAGAGCATTAAAAATTATGAAAAATACCTTTATTCACATAATTATAAGACTTAAAATTGGTCCCATTAAATAATAATAAATAGTTTATAGGTTATGATTTTTTTGTTATTTTTAGTAAAAAAAAATTGTATATCCACAATTCTTATAAATATTAATTATTCTTAATTTGCTTTTACAGCAGCGTAACATACGATTTTCTGTTGATAAAATAGTTTAAGCTATTGACCGTTGTAGGTTAAAATTAAGAGACACTTGTATCATAACCAATAATGAAACAAAGACCTCATAGCTTTGCTTTTTAGAACCTCCAGTGTGTGGAAGTAGCTATCACAGGTGAAATTATCCAAAGATTCTATTTATATGCTCAGTTTGGCTATAAAAAATGCTGCCATTGGTAAGCATAATTATTCGTTTTCATCAACCGACTTCATAAAAGGAGGTTCTGCATTCGACCCGTATGCATGTTTGTATGTACGCAATTTTCTCAAAAACGAATTATTTTTTTTTATGTTTCATAACGTGATCTACATACTCTCAGGAAGGTTTTATAGTATTATACATCAGGCAACTTTGCTTGGCTGGTTTTTGAGTTAGCACAATAATACGATTTTTTCTACTTAGTTTATACAACGTGTCAACGTTAAATGCGCAAAACCTGAAAATAGTTTGATCAGAATCATGAGCAGAATTAATTGAACCACTTTTTAACATAGGTCATATTTTTCAAAAAATGTTCATTAAAAACGTTGCCGTGTCTGTTTATTAATAGGTCAAGCAAGCCAATGTCAGCGTGGCGCAGCGGTCCGGTGACGACTCCTCCCTCGATAAAGCGTCGTCGCAGACGCAAGAAACGATCAGAATGACCAGTAAAACTAAAACAGCACATAACACCTTTACAATTTTTTTAATGACTTATTTTCTCTCTGAAATAGCTCAATTGAATTAAAAATCAGTTGGGGTGTCTGAGGTTTTGCGCATTTAACGTTACACGTTGTATAGATAATGTTTTAATAACGTGACTTAGGTGCACTAAAAAGTGAAAAATAAAAACTTTTTTTTACAAAAAAAGTTTTTTTTAAGGAACCAAGCATAAACGATATCGATTTAAAAACGGCCGAATAATTTGTTATTGCTGTTTTTTTTTTTTACTGACAGACTTTTGAAACCAGTTCGTAAGACATTATTTTGAGGTCAGTCGGGAACTTAGGACCTACTCTCTAAGTCCGTCAATGAAGATACATGCTCGTCCGAAACTAGCTCAATCCTTTAGAGTGGACCCTACACCCGATTAATTAACATTTTTTGGACGGGGACACATCGGTAGTAGAGGTAACTGTCAAATCGTGGTGTCATTCATTCTTCGGTTGCACCTCAAACTATGTCTGTAGGTCATACGGTGTAGAAGTCACCCGTGACTACGGATTTCATGCTTAGAGAGTAGACGTCCTGACTAGCTAACGTCTTGAATAGTCCAATTTGTACCTATTCGAGCCTAAAATCTCCGTATAGTCTTGAAGATTTTAATAGGTACCTAGCTAAAATGAATAAGCTATGAGCTACTCCAAATAATTGGTTTTAAGAATGACTGTAATAAAAAAATCAGCTCTGACAATATTGCCGTACTTTTCATAATAAATATTCGAGATTGAATCTGAAACAGCGGAGGTAAAATATCACGTTGCATATTTTTCTGATAAATTTATTTTCCACTGAGTTCAATATTTATGTCAATTAGTGGACATTATAATGAATGAATAATATAATTCTCCGTTAATTGATCTTGCAGTTACGCTTTATACGTATTAATAATGGTATATTTTATTTACGGATTGAGGTAATTAAAAACAACTCAAATAATAACGTTAATAGAATACACATTTAACTGTATGTTTTTTAGTAGTACATGTGGTTTGTGTGATTGTGGAAGTGGTTTGAGGAAGAAGGTGTAAAGTTCACTCATTCTCCATAGAAAAGAGGAACCTCCGACCAGACCGGTGCATTGGTGTTGTGTTTGATGGGCAGCTACCCGACGATTGATGTCGGAATGTTGTATACAAACGTGTAACGTTAAATGCGCAAAACCTCAGACACCCCAACTGATTTTTAATTCAATTGACCTATTTCAGACAGAAAATAAGTCATTAAAAAAATTGGAAAGGTTTTATGTGCTGTTTTAGTTTTACTGGCCATTCTGATCGTTTCTTGCATCTGCGACGACGCTTTATCGAGGGAGGAGTCGTCACCGGGCCGCTGCGCCGCGCAGACATTGGGTTGCTTGACCTATTAAGAAATAGACACGGCAGCGTTTTTAATGAAGTTTTTTTGAAAAATATAACCTATATTAAAAAGTGGTTCAATTAATTCTGCTCGTTATCCTGATCAAACTATTTTCAGGTTTTGCGCATTTAACGTTACATGTTGTATATGTGAGTCGCGTGGTAAACTGCTTGCGCAATGCAGGATTTTGCATGATATCAGTGTGATGTGTAGTTCGCATGTGGCGTTGCAGATGCCGCCACAGTAGCACATAGAATTTACTATAGAGAATTCCGCATAAACCTAATTTACTTCAAATTGAAAATGAGAATCTTGTAGAGACCGACAGACTCAACGCTAGCAAATACAGATCAATAATATAACGTAATTTGCATGGTTTTATTCTGAAATATGCAGAGTAACATTTGCCCCAACAAAGCCTCTATTCTGCAAAAGAAATACTCTAATTAACGGGTTTTATGAAATTATTTATTCCGTTAACAGGGAAAGTTACTTTTACAAGGCATCATTTTTTTTTTGCTGCATCAGTATTTTCTATATTATTATATTATAATCCATTAAAAATCTATAAAATATAAAAACTCATTTAAACCAAATGACATGGTTGCCATTACAAACACTCATATATATAAGAAATAAAAATTGTGGTAGGTATATAATGTCAAATAATAAGAAGATTAATATCAAAGAAGTATGTTAAAAATAAATAAAAAATCAACACCCTAATTTGGGAGCAGTTAACAGACCTTTTCATGGGTACTTCTTGAGGTGCTAGGGAAGCCACATGCGCAGAAGTAATTTGCGAAAGTTCCTTGTCTTCAACGTAGTCTGTAATGATAACAATTGAGGAGTGACGGAACAAAAAACGATATTTGCACTTTTTGAAAAAAAAAAGTTACATCAACCTGTAGGCTGGTATGGTTCAAATCATGTTTATTCTTGTAGTAAATAGCCTCTGAAGTCGGAGGTTTGATACAGAGAATGTAATGGAATGTTTTTAAAATGTACAAAGGCAAAGAAATGTCAGGTTTTTAACCTTTTGTGAAAAGTTGGACATATGGAATTATCATTTTTTGTTCCGTCACTCCTCAATTATAGGCTGATATTATAAACACCTTAATTATCTCCAAGCATAAGCTAAATCTGTCACCAACGTAAATCAGTCGACTCGGCGTGGCCTCTCGCAGCGAATTTGTCACGAGCGCCGTTCGCCCGTGATTTCGCACCAATAGGGCTCATTATCGCTTCACTATCACAGTCTGTTAGAAGATGGATTTACGATTTGTTGACTAAGAACAAATTTACGTTTGTAATTTGTAAATAGGGGGTGAGTTACGTTTGCTTTGCGGGGTGTTAATATTGTCGAGTTGAGTAATTTTGGAGCTGTAAAAAAAGTTGTACTTAACAATGTTTCGGAATTTGTACTGAGTGTGTTTTAGGAAATTCCGGTGGCCCTTTTGACTAGCGGGGTACTTGCGTAACACACTATCAGTAGCAATGGGCTTCATTTTGACAGTTCAACAACATTCATTGCGTTATTTACGTTGCTGACCAGACACATTTTTCGACCATATGAAGCAATGAATTAGCAATATCCTTCAAAATTATTCAGTTTGAGACTGTGTGTTGCGTAATTAGTTTGCTCCTTACCAAATAAAATACAAAATAACTTTGTTTTACTTTGTACGCATAGAGCATTCTTATTATTTTTAGTCGATTTAAAAACAAAAAAACCAACCAAGTGCTTGTGGGACTAGACACAATGAAGGGTTTCGTAGTTGGAATGAATTTATCCCAAGAATAAACTTAACATTATAATTGAATATCATGTTCTCTCATACATTGCAACTGCAAATGTAAGCTGATAAATTATTACAACTAGCTTCATCTTTCTAACTGACCGACCCCTTGACAATTCAAAAGTGCCTGTAATTGGTTTACTTGAAATAAATGCTTTGAGTTTGAGTTTGAGTTTGCTCGTAATTTTGTTAAGCCTACTTAGATGTAATAGTTTTTCTTTTAACTTCGTTCAATACTACTATCGATAATTTTTTTCACATATCCTAAAACAACCATTTAGCCCGGGGCGGACACTTGACTCAAAAATTATCATATTTTAAAGCTTAATATTTCACAATCCAGCAATATTTTTGTAAGACCTATCTAACGATACCCCACATCATGGGGTAGACGAGAAAAAAAACATCCGGGGATGTTTTTTCTCGTCCACTTAACGTGTACAGGAGGTCGTCGTCTGCCTAGCCTTTTCCCAGCTATGTTGGGGTCGGCTTCCAGTTTAACCAGATGCAGCTGAATACCAGTATTTTACATGGAGCGACTGCCTATCTTACCTCCACAACCCAGTTACTGGGTAATACGATACCCCTAGGTAAGACTGGTTGTCAGACTTTCGGGCTTCTGACTACCCGTAACGACTGTCAAAGATCTACGAATGACAGCCGGGACCAACGGCTTAACGTGCTATCCGAGGCACGGAGGGGTCTCGGTATGCAAAGATGGTCACCCATCCACAGACCAACCGCGGCAAGCGTAGCTTAACCTGATCGATCGACTTGTGCGGCTGTTGTTATTTAGCCACGGGCCCCTCAAACGTGTACAGGAGGTACCCTACATTTTTTTTTTCATGATTGTATTTTACCTCTTTGTCGGCGAGATTAATTATGTATCCATGCCAAATTATAGCTTTCTAGTACTAAGAGTCTCTGAGCTAAGCTGGGAACTGACGGACGGATGGACGGACGGACCTGGCAAAACTATAAGGGTTCCTTGTTGACTACGGAACCCTAAAAATTAATACTATGGCAGCAGCAGTGGGCAGGGCACATTGCTCGTAGAAGAGATGGCCGTTGAGGCCGAAATGTTCTGGAGTGATGACCGCGTACCGGAAGACGTAGCGTTGGAAGACGTCTCACAAGGTAGATCGACGGCCTTGTAAATGCCGTAGGAATCCGCTGGGTGCGGGAACGGGTCAAAATGGCGTTGGTTGGGGAAGGCCTATCTCCAGCAGCCAACGTCATTCGGCTGAAATGATGATGATGACACCAAGAAAATTTAATTTTCATGGAAATTTTGCAGCTTGAAATCAAATCAAAATCAAAAGTCATTTATTCAAACTAATCAGCACTTTTCGAACGTCAAAATTACAAAAGACAGTCCCCCGAAACGCCCGCCCTTCACCACTTCCTAGTGCTTTCGCTGGGAAGAAGAAGTGGCGCAACAAACTCCCCAGCAGCACAGCTGTCTGTTCAGTTAGAAAATACTTGACTGAATCCAATACAAGGTATGCAAAGCAATTAACATTACAAGACACAGAACGCTAAATAAAATTATTTGCCATATGTCAGCTAGCAACGCCAATATACCAAGAAATACAATAAAAAACTATACGTACTCAAGCAAAAATTAATAAATGGAAATTAAATAAAAGCCTCCAGGTATAAAGGGCGTGACCACTAACATATTTATGCAATGCTGGGTTCTGTTTACATAGCTGTCGCTTGAAGTCACAAATGATAAACTAGGACCATCGAAGGAAACTAAATAAACAAGTTATTAATAATGATAACAATAATAAAACCATGGTCAGCAGTTGAAGCAGTTCACTCGGAAAACCAGCGATTGACCAGTGTCAATCTCTGTTTTAAATGAAGAAATTTTGACGAATCGAGTAATAAAGGCGAATAAGATAAAATGAATATGGAATCATGAATACATTTATTTCTCGCAACTCCAGTTTATTGGAACCGAAACGAGGATCCTTAATTTACTAGATTAAGTACTGGAACCTTTTCAATGAATGTTATTGATACGGTTACACAAGGATCCCTAATAGATTATAGTAATCATTTATTCTGGTTTTTTCTCCACATTATACAGAGCTTTCCTATTCGTTTTAGATCGAATTGTTTTTTTTTTAGAAGCTTCCTTTGTTAGACGGTTTATTTTCTAGATAAAAATGAGAGAGAATTTTTTTGTTTACCGTAGAAAAATATTGTCCGTGGAATAGAAGAAAATATAGTGTAGGTAAGTGTGGGTGTTGAATCTTATAGGTCAAGGATTCAGTAGATGAAGGTTTTTTTTTTCTAATACGAGCATTATAAGCACCCCGCAATTTCATCCGGATAAGTTTTGATCCCCTGAATATATCGGAATAAAAACATAAAAAAAAAAAAAAAAAAAAAAAAAAAATACAGTCGAATTGATAACCTCCTCCTTTTTTTGAAGTCGGTTAAAAAGTACCCTATATGTTAATAATGTTAAGCGATTGATTGCTGCGCTGCATGGCGCGGGTTTGATTCCCGCACGAAACAAATATTAGTATGACCTACAAGTAGTTGATCCGGGTCTGGCTGTTTGTGTATGTGAGTTTAAATGTTTGTGAACGCACACACAATACAGGAGAAATTCCTAGTGTGGGGCAAAGCTTAAAAAAAAATCATGGTTATTAAATATCTGTGTGCCAAATTTTACCGTGAGGAGTGTTTGCGTGAAAGAGTAACAAACATCCATCCAGCAATCCATCCTCACAAACTTTCACGTGTATTTTATTAGTAGGATAATTAAATCATATGATGAGGTATGGTAATCCTAGGTATCTTTACATAATATGTATGTGTAATTGTTGTGATCACGACTCGGTTTAACAAGAAGTTGGTTAAAAATGGTGATGATTTTCAGTGATTGTAGTTATTCAACTACTGTGGAATATTGGGGCTGTAGGGACCTCTGTTGAACACTTTCACTGCCAAGTACATGGATTACTTGCTTACTTTTTGCTTATTTTTGGCAACCCTAGTAACACGAATTTTAAACTTTCGGAGAAACAGACGTTATGGTATGTGTTACTTATCATAATTGGGAGTTTATAAGCTAGGATGGGAAAAAGGGTTCCATTCTCTGATAAAGAGTGAACCATGATTTTCGTCAATTACTACCGGACTGTCTGACGGTGTCCGATGTATTTGTCGGGCACAAATAGTCGGCAGAAAAGACCATGGAGCAGTGAGCAGTCGATACATCCTTGTAAGGTCTTAAAGGCTACAGTGAGTTGATCAAGGCCTCTTCTCACCTGCAATGAGTTAAAGCCTAACGTCCTTAATAGATAACTGGTAGGGTACATGAACGGAAAGGAATGGTAGAGGCATCTTAGTAAATGTTTCTGTATCTTTTCCAGCATCAGTGTTTGGGTCGCGTTATACTGGTGCTAAAAACAGGCACTGGACTCGAATTTACTTCGAACCAGAGCGGTGCACAATAGCCTAACAATATTTGGATTGCAAAAGTCACGAGCACTTCTTAAAACAAATCCCAAGCGCCTGAAGGATTGCTTCAAGCAATCAATCAACTCAGCCTATCGCAGTCCACTGCTGGACATAGGCCTCTCCCAGAACATCCTGTCCTCCGCCTTCTGCATCCAGACTACCCCAGTTACCTTCTTTAGGTCGTCCGTCCATCTAGCTGGGGGAAAGATTCCTTCGCAAGGGTAGAAATGTGATGCCGAAAAGCCAGACAGCGGTCGAAATTTACTCCCAAATCCTTTATGTTGGTGACACGAGTGATTACGTCACCACCCAAACTATAGTCATAACACAAAACAGAACGAACAACTACCAAACAAACAGAACTGGCTAAATGTAAACTCTGCCTAAACCTTCAGTTTTTACAGGCGTGGTGTTATGTTATGTGATCTTGCAAAAATCCAAGAAATCATTCACCAAAAAATCACAAAGTCCAAAAGTTAAGGTACCTGACCACCTGTAGCTCTAGCTTTACCGGCCAACACCCAAATACGACCACGATTTACCCGGATTACGCCGGACAACGCCCGGTTACGGGACTCCGAGCCGTTCATCCGTTTAAGACCGACTCTCGGTCAGATTTACATTGTAAAGAAACTTTGTTTAATTTTTGAAGAGTTCTGATTGATTTAATCTGTCAGTTAAGGAGTTGTTCTGTTGGATTTGTGAGGATTAAGTTGTCAACTCTTTGTCAAAATGGTAATTATGACCAGGATTGACTAAAGGTTAAGTGGTGACGACTGATTTAATTGGCTTTGGTGACGACACGATAAGTTGAAGTATTAATTGGTGAAGCGTGACCTTGAGTTTTTGACATTAACTCAACATCGTAAAGGCGATAGAGGCATAGTACATGAATTAGGTTCTTGATTGTAAATCATCATCATTATCGTAAAATTGGAGAAGAATACCTGGCCGGAATCTGTGTTTCCTGATAGCTGCCGTGCGATTCTGTAACCATCTAACCGTGAAAGCTTGGCTGAAGTGAGTGTGGAGTGAGCTGTCATTCACTAGGGATTAACAATATTAAGTGCTCACTTCACTTATGATTTCACGGTGAGATTTTTACAGAATCGACCGGCTGTAATCTGGAGTGAATAGGTTCCTTGCTCCTTCGTCAACCACATAGTCGCTCACGGTTAGGCAAGATAGTGATCACACATGAATCTATTAATATTGAAAAAATCTTCGTCGATATATTCCGGACGCAGTACCACAGCTAATACCTCTTTGCCTTGTTCATCAAGTCCTTCTAATGCTGTAATTATAACTCAAGATAAAAATTACACACACGTCCACGCCCCATACACACTTATCACACGTCTTTTAACCATTGAGTTCTCTACTAGTGCTGTGCACTTCTGTAAGTGATGTATGTACCTACTCACAATACCTGAAACTGCCGTGCGATTCTGTAACCATCTCACCGTGAAACTTGGGTGAAATGAGCGTGGAGTGCATCGTCAATAGTGTCAATCCCTAGCATCAGCATGACTCACAGCTCACTCTAAGCTCACTTCACCTTGGTTATCACGGTGAGATTTTTCCAGAATCAACCGGCTGTATGTGATTTTTGTTTTTATATGTTTTAGTGAGTAAGTTGTTGAAGTGTCAATAAATTACATACATAAACTCACGCTTTCTACCCATGGTGGTAGGCAGGAACTACAAAACGTGACCAAATCCTTTGTTTACAAAACAAATTCAGAACAAATTAGGGTTTAAAATTATAATACGTAAAACAATATTAGGTACGAGCCCCTAACACTGTCAGAACAAAATATTAATCCAAACATCTTTGACTCTTCACGTGACCGGAGGGCTGGCCTATTTTTAGCCCAAAGAATCAGCATTGCCATCCAACGTGGCAATGCTGCCAGCCTTTTGGGCATTTATCCCATTGACAGCGATGCGGACGAATTTTTTGATGCCCAATGATCTCCTGCCTTTTTCTTTATATTTTTTTTTTCTTGTTATATACTTGTAAATGTATATTTTTTAGTATTAATTAGGTATTAGTGTTTATTTTCTTACTTATTATTTTAATATCCAAAATAATATTACATACTAGGTTTTAATAGTTTCAGAGGCCATTTTCGCCCACACGTCAAATATTCCATCGGCACACAACCTCAACCAGGAGGTTCCTTTACTGGCTATCTGTATAGAACCCATTGATGCGAGAAGTGTACTCGTATGTACAGACGCCAGCACATCAAGCTACTACAATCTGTCAAATTTCTTTAATAGATTTCCAACTTTATCACTATTACCTTTAGGTTCAAGGTTGATTGGGAACATTTTACAGTTTCGGGTAGCTTGATGTGCTGGCGTCTGTACAATGACTATGACCGTAACAGTATTGTCGGTAGCATTTGAAACAGCTAGGTGAAGTATAGGAAGGACAGGGTTCCTATTTCTATGTTGTCTTGTGGTAGGCGTGTTCAGGTGGATAGAGAAAGGGATTGTAGTATGATGGTCAATGAATGTTGACTTGTGTATCTAGATTTGAATAGGGGTTCCAAAATCAAAATCATAATAAATTTTATTTCACACAAGCACTTATAGAACGACAGAAGCTAGGTACAGACGCCAGCACATCAAGCTACTACAATCTGTCCAATTTATTTAATAGATTTTCAACTTTATCACAAAAGCACGAGGTTCAAAGTTGATTGGGAAAATTTGACTGTTTCGGGTAGCTTGATGTGGTGGCGTCTGTACAAAATCAGCCTATAATGCTCCCACTGCTGCGACACAGGCCTCCTCTCTGTGAGAGGGAGTGGGCCGTAATCCAACACGCGGGCCCAGTGCGGGTTGGTAGATGTCACATGTCTTCGAATTTTTGGTTCTAGGACATGCCGGTACCTCACGACGTTTTCCTTCACCGTGCTAGAAGCTAGGTGCAAGGTTCCAATTGGACGTTTCCTATAGAGAAAAGCTGGCAAAAAACTCCACGGTTACTTAAAAATAATTGTCTTTTACAATGTTTTCAAATTGCAGTAGGTATGGGAGGACAGCGTAGGGTCTCTAAACAAGTACCAGGTATTTAATTTTAAAAAACTTTTTCATAAAAAAAAAAACAACCGACTCCCAAAAAAACACTACAAAGTGAAAAATAATTTAATTTCGGAAGTCGGTGTCAAAAAACGAAAATGCGGAACCAACGACACCGACTTCCAAAATTAAAGTTATTTTCCACTTTGTAGTGTTTTTTTGGAAGGCTTATTGTTTTTTTTTTTTTTTTTATAAAAAAGTTTTAATTTGTGTCATAGTTAGTTATCTATACATACAATAAAGAAAACGTAACCAACAACAATACATATAACATTTTCTTGGAAACCTCTATGAAAACATATAACTCTTGTGGTGAGTCGTATTTCTCCATCCGGCTTACATTTATCGGCACTCGCATCGGTATCTCAGCCGAGAGGCATAAAAAGGAACGTCACACTACCACATAAAGCATTTCAGATAAAATAGTATTAGCGAATCGTCCCTAAGGGCAATATATTCTGTCAAAATCACTTAAATTACAACCTCAGGCACTATTTTATGCCTTATCAGAAGAGCTTTGGCCATTACTGCGACCTTTTTTTTAAAAAAAGTCAAAATCTATTGTCAATGTATTTTCCACTTTATTCTTTATCCGCTAAGGTAGGTTTTCCTTTGTAAATTTCTTAGCATATGTCATAGAAGTGTCTTGGCCGTCTTTTCTGGGGTAAGTTGGCGAAATTGATTTATAGGTATCGCTATGTTTCATAGTTTCCGTGCACAATTACGTTAAATTCGGTATAGGTAATCTGTAAGTAAATTTTTTTGGAGTAAATGACCTTACGAAATCGTTGATTACTTATGAACTTTGCCACATTAAACGCGTTACTAACATAATTATTATTTATGTTTTTTTTTTGTACGTGAGCTCTCCGTTTCACATAGTTCATTAAGATACGTGGTGGCCCAGTGGCAACAGCTCCGACTTACGAGTTGGTGGTTGGTGGCCGTGGGTCCGAAGCCTGACAGGCGCGTTAGTTTGCGTAAATAATTTCATCACGGAACATGCTCATCAAGTTTCATGTTTCATGCTCTCAGAACGTTGAAGGAAAACATCGTGAGGAAACCGGCATGTCCTAGTACCAACTATGTTCCCAATGCTGACTGCCAAAGGCCAACTGTAGGTTCAGTCAACCACTCTTTAGTACGGCCAATGTTATCGATGTCAAATTGCTACCACCTAGAGGTTGATTTCTTTAATTCATTATGGAGTAACGTTACGTTTTAATTACTAATTAGCAAGTAAACAAGAAAACACACCACACTGTACACAGCATCTATTTATGTTTTTTTTTAGTTTATGTATTATTTATTTTTATTTTTTTTGAATTTATCATAAGAGTTACGCATAAATACAGAATTATACTTGTCTTTATTTTATTTATAAGTACACACTATGTTCAGCTAGATCACACTTATTTCTGCGAAAAACTGGACTTACCCGTCGTGTTTTTTTTTTTTACTTTTCATTATTATTTTGTTTTTTATTTGTAACGTGCGTTTTGTTTGTGCAGAATAAACGTTTTTTTCTTTCTCTCTTTCTTTCTTAGAGGTGTGGTTGCCTATAACTACTTTAAGCGAACGAATTGCATGCCTTAAGAAACGTATCCTTTACAAAGGGTGTTTCTAGTTCAAAGGAATTCATCTAAGGAAAAGACGGTTGCATGCAATCTAGTCGTCGATAACCCAGGACAGATTGACCTGAAGACCCACAAGAAAGGGCGACGCCAAATGAAATGGAATAAAGATTAAAAAGGAAGAGACAGAGAGAATATATTAAGCGTCTCAAACGAAACTAACAAACGGCCTGATTAAATGGTCCCGTCAGGAAATCGGGGATACGGATTTAATTATGTACATATTTGAAATCTTTACTGGAATCTAGATTGAATGTTATTGTAACTGAAAATGCAGTAACACTTAATGAATCTATTAGATTAGTGGCAGTTTTTGGAACGAAGTTCTGGTAGGAGTAAACTAGGAGAAATCGTCACGGAACAAAAAACGTTATGCAACTTTCTTTCTGAGAGTTTTCATGGTTTTCGAGGGTTCATAAGACGACAGTGAGGTTAAAATGTAAATCCAAGATGGCCGCTGCAAAGATTTCTTTTTTATTTTTATTATTGTTATCGTTTTCATAGTGCTGAAGTCGATAGTGAAGTCAAAATGTAATTCCAAGGTGGCAGATTCGCCAATTTTCGATTTTTTTCATAATAGGTGTAGTTTTGTGAAGGTCACGTAAGCAGCATCGTTCCTGACGGGGACCGAACACTTTTTTAGTTACCAGTAGGTATTCGGGTTGGGTCCTTCAGCTAAGCTAAACTTGCTTGCAGTATAAGGAGTCCGCAACTTTTCTTTGAGCTATTTTATTGCCGAAACATTGGCAATTTTGTTTGAAGATTAATAACAACCTAACCCAATATTAGGCATGTATTCAACGAAGGTGTTGGCAACCATGGTTATGTAGTTCACCTACATTTTGCTCCTTAATTTTTAATATTAGGAAAGTCTATTAACATAAACTGGACACAAATCCAGCCTCTGGGCTACGACTGAGAAATGCCTCAAGGAAAACACAATGACACTTCGTAATACTGCCAGTCTGCATGTTTCCGTATGACAGCGATGCGGACGAGTACTTCAACGCCTAAGTGACCAAAAAGCAAAAGGATTCTTTGTATTTATTTGTATGATATGTTTAGTTAATTCATTATCTTGTGTAAATCATTTGTGTTGCATATTGTATTTAATAATTTTAATGTTTATAAGATTGCCCGTCCCGGGGCAAATCTAGGAACTAGGAACCCACACTTAGCAACCTTGCAGTATACTGCAAGGTTGCTAAGTGTGGGTGGGTAAATTTGCCAATCTATTTTAATATAGCCCTCAGTTCGTCTAACCAAAGATATCCAAGCAAAAAAATCACCGAATAAAGTGATTTTATTTTGATCTAAAATAATAAATTGCCAGCACATTAGTGTATTTTCATTAGCTGATAATTTTTCTTGTAAACATCTAATGCGTTTTTTTATATATTTTTTTTACCATTGTCCTTATTTTGGTAGTCTGAATGATTTCTAAAAGTTTGTCCATCAATTTTAACGGGTGCCTTATATAAATTCACGTAACATTTCGATTCTTCTCAAAACAAGTGAACGCCGCCCTGTTTCGAACTCTCGACTGCCTTATCGAAAAGTCTCTCCATGGAAAGTGATAAAAGAATTCTCCCCGAGATCAATTATACTTTTGGGAGTGATGCGTCACCTCAAACTTTTGGTGATACAGAAAGATAAGTTTAACAATTCTTTATTATTTTTTGCTTTCAAAAATCCCTTCAGGGGTTCATGTTCGGCTTGTATTTATAAGGAATGTTGGTTTATTGTGAAACAGTTCACTTATTTTAAATGATTTATATTTTAGTTTTTCTTGTAGGCCCCATTCGTTTACAATATATCACATAAGGGCAGTTTTATTAACATTTATACATACAGCTTATGCTAGTGATTTTGCAATAGAATTTATTAATTTATTGAAACTTTGTGCACAAGTAAAACAAGACTGTACAAAGGCGGACTTAATGTCTGAGGCATTTTCTACCAGTCGACTTGTGTAAGAATAGGATAGGATAGAATAGAATAGAATAGAAATAGTCTTTATTATGAATTATCAGAGATAAATATAGAAATTTTACAACGGGTGACACAATGGGCGGTCTTATCACTAAGAGCGATCTTTTAAAGACAACCCTTGGATGGATTAAAAAAGGAAAGGAGAGACAAATACTGTGTGTGTGTAATGTGTATGTGTGTGTGTGTGTGTGTATGTGGTGTACCATTTGCACGATACAAGGAATGCATACATAAAGTAAATTATACTTATCTAAATAAATATATACATATAACTACAGACATGAAACACGAGAATATTATAATGATACTATTCGTATTAGAAAGACGGGCTGGTGTCCGCATCTCCACGTCCAAACGCGTATTTGGCGTATAGACAGATAAAGAGCACTTTTAGTTACAAGTACTCTCCTATCCCATCGTTTAAATTGTTCTCCCTTTTGATTATGCTCAAAACCTAATGAGCGGGGAGTTTGTTCCGCCACTTCTTCTTCCCAGCGAAAGCACTAGGAAGTGGTGAAGCGCGGGCGTTTTGGGGGACTGTCTTTTGTAATTCCGACGTTCGAAAAGTGCTGATTCTCAGCCTAATTTGAGTAAATGATTTTTTAATAGTTTGGAAAAATCACGTCTTTTTCTTATCCTTGGTACTCTAATCTCACAATCAATCTACTATCTAACGTATTTTTTAGCAAGGTTCTTGTATAGTCATCTGCCTGCCTTTTCCCAACTATGTTGGGGGGGATGCAGCTGAATACCAGTATTTTACATGGAGCGACTGCCTATCTGACCTCCACAATCCAGTTACTGGGTAATACGATACCCCTATACTCCATTTGAAATAAGATTAGACATTTAAATAAACCTATTTTACAGTCCGTTCAACCGATTTTGAATTTTATTTCGTTGATAGCATGACACATGGCTACTGCAGTTAACAGTTGGTATTGTAACCACTTTATTGCGTTTAATGCCATCCTTATGACTACGGTATAGAATTCCGAATCGGTTAAACGGACTGTAAAAAAGGTTTATGTAAATGTCTAATCTTATTTCAAATAGAGTATAGGTGAGACTGGTTGTCAGATTTTCGGGCTTCTGACTACCCGTAACGACTGTCAAAGATCTACAAATGACAGCCGGGACCAACGGCTTAACGTGCTTTCCGAGGCACGGAGGGATCTCGGCATGTAAAGATGGTCACCCATCCACAGACCAACTGCGGCAAGCGTAGCTTAACCTGATCGATCGACCTGTGCGGCTGTTACAAGGTTCTTGTATAGTGAGAATCAAATATTTGCCCAACAAACACCAACAATTTGTTTTCAAACATTCGCCCTATTTAAATGTAAATGTTTTTGTGTGCATAAAAAACGACAGTGATTGGACGATCAATTATTTTTTCATTGTGTTGCTGATTGAGGGCGGGTTTTTTATTTGAAAGTTATATAAAAGCAATTGAGCACTTTTTAGGCTTAATAGGGGTATTGTAATAAGCTGTTCTGTCTTGTTCTTCTTCAGTATTATTGACCATTCTTCTTTCTCTATTTCGTCTTGGGTTTTCGAATTGACAAGATGTTATTTTAGGAGAAGCTTCTTTTTCTTTGATTCCTAACAAGTTATTTTATATATAAAAGTTACAGTTTCATCAAAATAATATATATCTAACGCAAAACTTGGGGAATGAGGTTCGTTTTAGCACTCGCAATTGTACCATAACTAGTAGTTTGATTTCCAGATCGGGATGTTCGAAGTGTTGTTGGGTTTTTTCATATGGAAATTCTCAGTACGAGCCCCTAGTCTGGATTTGTGCCCAGATGATTTTACTTCCTATAGAACACCATGACATATACTGGCAGTGGCGTACCTACACTATCACTGCGTAGTCATTTGAGCAAACAGGCATTTTATGTATGTGAAGTCAACAGTGTCGAAAAGTTTTTCCAAACAACTAAACAACTTTCTTCATGGGACCAACATCGTAATTGAGAAAACCTGATCAGCCAAAAGTTGTTCAATTTGATGGTCTGCTCCACGCCCATAAAGACCACGACTTTCTGATATATGCTGTATGGCATAATCACAAGCCAAGCCACAATACACAAGCCTCCATAGTTCAGAATTTCCGAGACGCTGAAGACCGGAATAAGTGGAGGAGCATCGCGAGGGCTGCTTTGGCCAAAGAAAATGCTGAGTCATCAACCACGACCGCTCTGTCAAGAGTGAACGACTAAAGAGAGAGAGAGATAATCAGCCACTAATGTGCCCACTACTGCGACACAGGCCTCATCTCAGTGCGGGTTGGTAAATGTCACATGTCTTCAAATTGTTGGTTCTAGGACATGCCAGTTTCCTCCCGATGTTTTCCTTTGCCGTTTTGAGAGGAGTGGTGATGAAATAAATTACACACTATAAAGAGCCTGCCTGGGTTCAAACCCACGACCTACAAACTCGTAAGTTGGGGCCATTACCACTGGTCCATCATTGCTCCACGTGCTGTATAAAATTAGCTATTACCAAAATATTTATTGTTAAACGACCCCAAAGAGTTTGGTCCTAATAAACAATACCTTTTTTTACTATCTTTATCCTCAGCTCTTTTAGAAACAACATTATTTTCGAAACCGATTGTCACATTATTTATAAAAGCCTTTAGTTTAGCCAGATCGGGGGCTACTTGGAAAATCTTGGAGATAAAAGTAATTTATTGGCGAGATTAGGACCCGCTCGATTATTTGGTGCTGTGTCAAACTGGACGGGGTCTGGAGTTGGTTTCTTTTAACTGAGAGGTAGCCGCTGCGAAAAGAATGCTATTTCATGAGATAGAGCTATTATAGTTAACTATGTGTAATAAATCTATAGCAGGGGAAGCAG
Source organism: Eremobia ochroleuca (assembly GCA_949629135.1). Classification (NCBI taxonomy): domain Eukaryota; kingdom Metazoa; phylum Arthropoda; class Insecta; order Lepidoptera; family Noctuidae; genus Eremobia; species Eremobia ochroleuca. Next base: position 7,140,786 of record OX451410.1, read on the forward strand.
ATATCTAAACCTAATACAAAATAAAAAGGGATTGCTTAGTTTCATAACCAAGGTTGTTATTGTGGAGAAATACAGAGTATATTCTTTAGAGATTCAAGTTGAGGTTCTGATCAGCCGGTCGATTCTGTTAGAATCTCACCGTGAGAAGTTAGGTGAAGTGAGCATTCAATCTCACCGTGAGAAATTAGGTGAAGTGAGTATTCATTCCATCTGATGCTAGACATTGACACTAACGACTGCTCACTTTAAGCTCATTTCACCCGAGTTATCACGGTGAGATTTTTACAGAATAGCACTACAGATTCATTAAGAAAAAGCTAATCTCGATTTATTATTCCGTTTCATTTTGGAATTGCTTCTCTTGTCATAGTATAAAGAGGGGAAGTAAGTTATCTTCATACAAACGCAACGCGCGCGGCTTGTAAGTGTGCGCCAAAGTATCTATGCGTCGCCGCACGCACACTTAAACAAAATCTCGACCCGTTTCTCACAGCGTCAGTCGGGGCTAACACCGCACGAGGTTCGCGCGTCACGGCTTTTCGGCACCGCTACATACAAAAAACTGACTAGTATATACTAGTCAGTTTTTTGTATTTTTTTTATGATGATATATAAATGATATACGAGCTCTTAGTCTATAAATATTTGTTAGCGGTTTGGGCGACAACCGAATCTGACGAAGCGCGGACAGTCGCGCCCCCACCGCCCCGCCGCGCGCCGGTTTATTTTATCCCTTTTTTTTATAAATAATATTGCTGCTCTGAATCTTGAATACATTTCTGTATTTGTTTTACATTTCTATGTTGGTTTGCACTGAATTAAAATTTTGCTAAAAGTGAGACAGTAGGCAATTATATCGCGGATTGGGCCGGAGATAGCCTACTTCCCCTCTTTATACTATGCTCTTGTGAATTGGCAAGATGAGGATCCGCTCAATTGTTTAGTGCTGTGTCAATCTGGATAGGGAAACCAGAGTAGGTTTATTTTATAATTGAGAGATTGGACTTCTTGGAAAAGTATTGATGTAAAGATAATAGGTAACTGTTGGATGAGTTAACGTTGTTTTTTGCAATGTAATTAGGTAATGAGTTCCTTTCGTTAAAAACATAGCAGAGAAAAAACTTTTTTATAAAAAAAACCGAATTCCAAAAAGCGCTACAAAATGAAAAATAACGTTAATTTTGGAGGTCGTTGTCGTTGGTTCCGCATTTTCGTTTTTGACACCGACTTCCGAAATTAAAGTTATTTTTCACTTTGTAGTGTTTTTTTGGAAGTCGGTTGTGTTTTTTGTGTAAAAAAAGTTTTTTACTTTATCTATTTCATTTCATCACCACTGCTCTCAAAACAGTGAAGAAAAACATCGTCAGAAAGCCTCGATATCCTAGAACCAAAAATTAGAACACATCCGCCGAATCGCATTGGGTCCGCGTGGTCGATTATGGGCCACTCCCTCTCACAGAGAGGAAGCCTATGCCCCAGCAGTAAGAACACTTTTTTTCCCCCAAAGGTAGAAACAGCTGTATTCAGCATTTCATTGCCATCATTTCTTTGTGCTGCTGTCTAGATTTAGTTCTGAAATTCATACATACATTATTTTCAGCGGAACACCGCAGAGCCAGAATTTTTGCTGACTGTACCCACGTGAAATGAATGTAGATCGAGGTTCGTGTTCGGATTTGGGTACTTCGGTTTAAAAGTATTTTTATTTTTATATCAGAAAATGTAAGTAATATCTTAAACAAACGAATTTATTATTTTGAAGGTTTAGGTACTCTTCATAATTTAAGATTTTTATGTTTAAAGCAAGTCCTCTGGGATTGTTGAAACGTTGGACAATAATATGGCGTTTCAATCTGATTAAAAACTGTCTCTATAAAAAAAAAAAAAAAGGTGGTGTGAAGACCTGACGAGGTTTGCAGGACCGTTATGGCAAGAGATATCTCAAGGCAGGGTGGTTTGGAAGGAAAAAGGGGATTGCCCAGCCTTTGCCCAGCAGTGGGACACAGTATGGGCTAACGATGTGGTGACGCTAGTAGGAGGCCAATGAGCGGTGGATATTTCACATGTAATGATGATGGTAATTATTAATTAATTTATAATAAAAAAAATGTTATATATGCCTCGTCTTTTCCCAACTATGTCGGGGTCGGCTTCCAGTCTAACCGGATGCAGCTGAATACCAGTATTTTACATGGAGCGACTGCCTATCTGACCTCCACAACCCAGTTACTGGGTAATACGATACCCCTGGGTAAGACTGGTTGTCAGACTTTCGGGCTTCTGACGACCCGTAACGACTGTCAAAGATCTACGAATGACAGTCGGGACCAACGGCTTAACGTGCTTTCCGAGGCACGGAGGGGTCTCGGTATGTAAAGATGGTCACCCATCCACAGACCAACCGCGGAAAGCGTGGCTTAACCTGATCGATCGACCTGTGCGGCTGTTATTAATAAAAAGTTATTATTAAAAATAAAAAATAAATGTTATATATATTATATTTTATTATATTATTTATTATTATTTATATTATATTTATTATTTTATATATTTTCCAAATGATTTAATTAAACGAACCAAAAGGGATATGCAAGGATCATAGCAGCTGGCGTTCTACAACGTGTAACGTTAAATGCGCAAAACCTCAGACACCCCAACTAATTTTCAATTCAATTGACCTATTTCAGAGAGAAAATAAGTCATTAAAAATTGTAAAGGTTTTATGTGCTGTTTTAGATTTACTGGCCATTCTGATCGTTTCTTGCGTCTGCGACGACGCTTTATCGAGGGAGGAGTCGTCACCGGGCCGCTGCACCGCGCTGACCTTGGCTTGCTTGACCTATTAATAAATAGACACGGCAACGTTTTTAATGAAGATTTTTTGAAAAATGTGACCTATATTAAAAAGTGGTTCAATTAATTCTGCTCGTTATTCTGCTCAAACTATTTTCAGGTTTTGCGCATTTAACGTTACACGTTGTATAGTTTCCGCCTACCTTTATGGGAAGAAGGCTTGAGTTTATGTATGTGTTAATTACCATGTAATTAAAACCATATCACACCTACAACCCCCAATTATCCTCACATATAAACATACAAGACAGGGTGCTCCATTATGAACAACCGGAACCGGAAATGTAGTTTGATAACATTTCCGTTCGCCAAATTACAGATCACGTGGTCTGAATGACAGTTGAACTTCTGGCGCCCTCTGGTGGCGGGGCCGGGAACTGACGTCGTGTCAGCGATAAGTAAATATGAATTTGATGGGGAAAACAGATGTGACAATTTGTATGTGTTTGTGAGGGTAGGTACCTATAGAGGAGAGTGGTAAGCACGACGATATATCAAGCTATACATTTCCAATATAAGCTGACTTCTCATCGTACGAAAAGCCTATACAATCGGATGTCAGCTAAAGTTGGTAATGTATAGCTAGATATATCGTCTTGGGTACAAAGTGAGATGAGAGCCTCTAAGGAAAATACTTGATGTTATAAAGTTAGGATTGTTTTCTGGTTTGATAGTCTATCACTCTAGAGACGGGCCCGTGGCTACATAATAACAGCCACACAGGTCAATCGATCAGGTTAAGCTACGCTTGCCGCGGTAGATCTGTGGATGGGTGACCATCTTTACATACTGGGACTCCTCCGTGCCTTGGAAAGCACATTAAGCCGTTGGTCCCGGCTGTCATTCGTGGATCTTTGACAGTTGTTACGGGTAGTCAGGAGCCCGAAAGTCTGACAACCAGTCTTACCAAGTGGTATCCTATTACCCAGTAACTGGGTTGTGGAGGTCAGATAGGCAGTCGCTCCATGTAAAATACTGGTATTCAGCTGCATCCGGTTAGACTGGAAGCCAACCCCAACATAGTTGGGAAAAGGCTAGGCAGATGATGGTGAGTTTATCACTCTAGAGTTGAGTTAGTGAGGATTTATAATAAACAATAGCAACTGCTCTTGTTCGTATCTTTTTGCAAAACTATTATATTTGTTAAGCTTAAATAGGACTGGGCCGGACATGTCTGCCATATCTCAGATGACAAATGGGTTATGAGAACCACCTAGTGGATCCCACTAAATGCAAAACAACATCGCGGCAACCCGAGACGGAAATGGCGGGACGAGGTTGACTCCCACAGAAACGACAGGCCGGAAAGGATTAGCAAAAGACAGACAGGATTGTGTGGAAAAGAGAGAGAGGTACGCTTCCCTGCAGCTGGATTATACAACGTGTAACGTTAAATGCGCAAAACCTGAAAACAGTTTGATCAGAATAACGAGCAGAATTAATTGAACCACTTTTTAATATAGATCACATTTTTCAAAAAATCTTCATTAAAAAGTTGCCGTGTCTATTTATTAATAAGCTCAAGCAAGCCAATGTCAGCGCGGCGCAGCGGGCCGGTGACGACTCTTCCCTCGGTAAAGCGTCGTCGCAGACGCAAGAAACGATCAGAATGGCCAGTAAAACTAAAACACCACATAAGACCTTTACATTTTTTTTAATGACTTATTTTCTGATTGAAATAGGTCAATTGAATTAAAAATCAGTTGGGGTGTCTGAGGTTTTGCGCATTTAACGTTACATGTTGTATAGGCTAGCTAGATAGTATTCTATTCCATATTGATAGGCCTGTTGGTCTAGTGGTCAATGGCCCTGACTGCTATGCGCGAGGTCGTGGGTTCGATTCCCACCCAGGACAAATGTTTGTGTGATGAGCACGATCATTTGTTCTTTGTCTGGGTGTAATTTATCTATAATATGTATATGTATGTATTTAGAAATGTGTATGTTTATCAGTTGTCTAGTACTCATAGCACAAGCTCTGCTTGGTTTGGCACTAGATGGCGTTGTGTCGAAGTTGTGGAATATTATTATATACTAGCGGCCCGCCCCGGCTTCGCACGGGTGCAATGCTGATCACTACATAGTACACTATGCACTACTAGACACCACTAGTGTACTAGTATTGCACTACTAGTGTACTAGTAGACAGACAGACAGCGGAATGCGACTGTGTTTTACAAAACACAGTCGCATTCCGCTGTCTGTCTGTCCCTATGCATGCTTAGATCTTTAAAACTGCGCAACGGATTTTTATGAGGTTTTCTTCAATAGATAGAGTGATTCAAGAGGAAGGTTTATATGTATAACACATGCATAATATAGTAGAGAAACACTGATAATTTTAGAGCCATTATTTCTCGTAAAAAGTTAAGGATAAAAAATGGTTATTATGGGTATCCCTAAGAGATAGACATATACCATTGCGGACTTTTTTGTAGACCTTTTTAAGGTGTACAATACTGTAGTACATTATTTTGATCTATCTCGAAGGGTTCAGCCAGCGTTTACAATGTAAGCGCAAAAAAATGTGTTTATTTACGATATCACATTAGAAACCTCTAAAATTATCAGTGTGTCTCTACTATATTATTATGCATGTATTATACACATAAACCTTTCTCTTAAATCACTCTATCAATTATTAAAAGAAACCGCATCAAAATCCGTTGCGTAGTTTTAAAAATCTAAGCATATATAGGGACAGACAGACAGGGAAGCGACTTTGTTTTATACTATGTAGTGAGTAGTGATTCTGGCCGCGTACGTACCGCACTTTTCTATGAAACAGCTGAGTTTTTTTTATTTTTTGATAACTGGCGAAAAGTTTCTACACTGGGGGTCTAGAAACGTGTTGAATTTATGGTTACGAATTTATGGTTCCCGTCGATGTCCTTGACATTCTGTATAATATACAGAGTGCTTTTTTTACCGCCTCCAAGTTTTTACAGGATGTTCCACCCATGAATATGAATAACATTCACTATGAAAACAACTCTGAGATCAGGAAAAAAAATCAGCTGTTTCATATATTTTGGTTAAGTAGGTATTGAACTTTTGTATTAAACAGCTGATTCTGTTTTTGTGATTTCAGAGTTGGTCCCATAGTGAAGGTTGTTCATATTCATGAGTAGAACATCCAGTGTAGGCTGAAAAAAAATCACGACGTTTATCAGGCATTTATTAAAAAACATGTTAATTGATTGTAATGACTTAATTATCACTTCAAAGACTGTTCCATGAACTAATTAACTTATAATCAGCAAAAAAGAGACTCCATTCATCGCTAACGCGCCAAATTGAACGTAAATTAGCGTACCATTATAAAATACATCAAAAAGCACACAAAACAAAATCAAGCGAGAATGATTTCGGATAAAAAACGGCTACTTTAAGTAAATTGACTGAAAAATGACAATAGATGGACCACGATATAAGAAAATGCAGAAGTTCTACTGCATGTAACGTACTTCATAATAAGACTATAATGTTCCTACTTCTGGGACACAGGCCTTCTCTCTAGAAGAGGGAGTGGGCTGCAATCCACCACGCGGGCCCAGTGCGGGTTGGTAGAGGTCACATATCTTCAAATTTTTGGTTCTTAGACATGCCGGTTTCCACACGATGGTTTCCTTCACCGTTTTGAGAGCAGTAGTGAAGAAATAAGTTACAGTAGTGAAGCGCCTGACTGGGTTCTACGAGTAACATACGACCTACAACTCGTAATTCTCGGCCGTTACTACTGCCACTGGGCCACGTAAGAACACGTGGTTGGTAGGTGCTGGAACCTACAGTAAATAATAATTGTGTATACAAGTATGATATAATCAAGAAAATGTATTGTTTTAGAAAGAAATATAAATAATTTATTTATAGCTTAGCAAATGAATTACCAATTTGAATCGTCTATTTATTCAAAACATTTGACTGTCATTCTTTGTCGGTCGTATGACACATGCAAAAAATCCATTGGATTAATTGAATCATTTTTAAGAATATTGCTAATTCATTGCTTCATATGTTCGAAAAAATTGTCTGCTAAACAACGTCAATAACGCAATGAATGTTGTTGAACTGTCAAAATGAAACCCATTGCTACTGTTGGTGTGTTACGCAACTATCCCGTAGGCTGACCTATCCGGCAGTGGGAGCGTGTAATGGCACATAGGCAACACACAATGCAGCTCAGCGAGGTAACAGACAGCGTAGGGCAAAGGGCAGAGCGGCTAAAACAAATGAGTGTGGCCTCGGACACACTAGTAGCGGTGACGCGGCGAGCGATGGTCTCATCATGGCTCCCCATTTATTTCTCACGTAAAGCCTTCCACGCTAGCCATGATGGTTATAAATGCGCGACCAAACTGTACCTATATGAAAGATCGTGTGAACTAAGAAAATGTGAAATGACGTGTTTTCTTGCGCAGATTGCTTGCATAACCTAGCCTAAATAGGGTAAAATAGTCTGCGAAATTAAATTTTTCTTACTTTTTTTTCAATTTGCAGGTCATTTTCAGGTATTGAGTTGATTAAAATATGATTCCCGACCGTAGCAAATATGACTTTACAGAATTATAATCATTCAAATCAGTAATACAACTCATTAAGTTAGAATTGGACTCAAATGTCATGATTTCATGAAATAGTCATTCAACAGGGTAATATTATGAACTTACAGAAATGTATTAATAACTAGCAGCACCCCGCGGTTTCACCCGCATATGTATCCGTCTCGTAGGAATATCGAGATAAAAAGTATCTTATGTGTTAACCCTGGTTATTAACTATCTGTGTACCAAATTTCATCCAAATCTGTTTAGTAGTTTTTGCGTGATTGAGAACATCCAAACATCTTCACAAAATTTCACATTTATAATATGAGTAGGATTTTTATGATTATAATTCTATATATAAATATTTCAAATCTTATTTAAATCGACATACAACCTGACGCTGACACGCAATCTACGAAAAACCTAAGTAAATTTGAATTTCGTGGGCTACCCTAGAGCATCCCCCGTAAGAATACGTCAACTGCATGTCGATTCTGTAAAAATCTCATCATGAAAACTTGCGTGGAGTGAGCTGTCAGTATCATCCCAACGATGCTAGGGATTGACTAAACAAACATTTACAATCATAATCATAATCGAGATTTTAATAATATTTTTTTATGCTAATTCTATTGATCATTTTATATTATTTCAAAACTATTATTTTAGTTGTCAAAACATTACTATTTTGTGGGGTTTTAAAATAAAATAGCAAAACAGAAACTTAGATTATCAGTTTTGTTTTTTTTTTTCTTTTTTTCCTAGTCCTTTTAACGACTAGTCTTTTTTTTCTGAATTAAAACCCCGCAAAAGAGTAATGTTTTGACAATTATAATACTAGCTTTGAAATTATATAAAATGCTCAATAGAATTAGCATAAAATATATTATTAACCCTTAAATGCATAATTTATAATATTATATCGTATTGCAAAAAAAAAATTTTATAGGTATTTATCTATAGAATTTAGGAAAAATAAATATATTATATAATAATATTAATATTCATAGAGTATATATATTGTTTCGACAAAAAGAGGTACGTTCAGAAACTCACAGCTATCACATTCTTAAAAAAAAAATAACGTACTACTTTGTTGCCATACGGCAACATTATGCATTTAAGGGTTAAAATCTCGATTATGACTGCAAATGTATTCTTGGTCAATCCCTAGTATCAGGTGGGATCACACTGACAGCTCACTTCACCTAAGTTTTCACGGTGAGATGGTTACAGAATCGCACTGCTGTGTAGACAAGCTGAACCATATCAGATCAGTGACCTGTACCCTAATTGCGTAACACACTATTACTCTCAATTTGAATCATTTTGAAGCATACTGCTAATTCATTGCTCCATGTGTTCGAAAAATGTGTTTGCTCAACAACGTAAATAACGCGATGAATGTTGCTGAACTGTCAAAATTAAACCCTTTGCTACTAATAGTGTGTTATGCAACTACCCGCTGCTCTCTGTGAGAAAATTATATACTTTAGACCAGCTTTGAAAATGCACAAAACTTTACAGCAACAAAAAGACGAGGGGATATATTGCACAAATTTCCCAATCACGAACTCGGTTTGCTAGAATACAATAATTACAAAAACGTTCGACCCATTTATATAATAGGATAAATAGGGAAATACACATATATACAAAAAAATACTATGAGTGCAAAAATTTCTTATTAATTGTATAAAACTTATAAACTATGATGAAACAGAAGCACTGTTAACACTTGACTGTTTACTTGAATTGTGGCATGCTATGGAGTGCAACAGTTTAAGTGTTGTAGGGATAGTGGAAGTGTGGTGGCACGTCCTCACGTCCTCACCTCACATCATATGCTGGCAGACTTATTATATATACACACAAGCCTGCTCACACACTCACACTCACAAACATACACACACACATATAGTCACACACTCACACAAATATTGTGTGTTATATTATTATGTTTTTATTTTTATTTTATATGTTCTATGGAACAGCGGAGTCCTCCAATACAGGCATTACTTGCTTAAAGGGAGGCTCCAATCACTAATTCAGTTCTTGTATAATAGGTTAAATAAATAAATTATTTTTTATTTGATTTTGAAGCCACAGTGTCGAAGATAATACGACGTATTTTCGTACATTGTACTAAGTAGTCCTTCTGCATTATTTTTGCAAATGAAGCTTTTATTTTTTCCAAGCGCTTTTTACAAAACGGACCATTTACCTATTGAAAGCAGCCGTGAAAAATTTGTCTTTTCATGAAAACCTTTCAGTGTGTTTTTTTGTTATATTATCAAAAAATGCCTACGTCAAGCTTATTTAGGTGTTTTATTTTGTTGAATTAATCAAATTCGGGACGTCTTTTGGGTGAACCTTAACAGTATTTCTTATAATGAGTTCATTGGTTTCAATTTATATTTATAGGTGGCTACTTTAACACGTTCAACGTCATGTCAGACATTGCTGGTTAAGTGTCGCCCAGCAATGTCCGACATGGCGTTGAACGTGTTAAACAATAGTTACACCGCTGATACATATCGGTTGATATACATAAACAAAATATATTTTTTAAAAATTAAGGAAAAGCTATGAATTGATAGTTTTTTTCTTTATACGAGTAGTTCATAGTTTACCCTAGCAACACTTGACAAAATACTACAATTACTTTTGCCGAAGTGGCAATCTAATCCAAAAATGTTTCGGGGATACACCTAATAATATTACGTAAAATAAGATATTTCTCTCAAATTCAATAAATACAATAACGAAATTAACTCCCAACTTTCTATAACCACCAAGATATCATCAACCGATCAAATAAAAATAAAATACCACAAAAACCAGTAGCGCATCCTGTTAGTTAAGCGTCAATTAATATGAGACACACAAATTATAATTACTTATCAGAATCATCGCTTGATAACCATCAGAATGGGGAAGCGATGCGTGTGAACAAATTTGACATTTATCAGTATGAGTATGAAAGAAATGAATTTTTATTGATTGACTGCAGGGTGTTGTAAAAACTTTTATGGTATGTAGTTATTAAGTCCTTGACAGAGGACCCCATCCCGTGTGCGCAGTGGTCTCGAACGTCGTAGAGTGAGATCGGTAGATCGGTAGGTATTTGACAAAAAAATACAATATTACACTTACTACTACTACTAATTATTACAGACTAATTCATAACAATCATACTTAAGTATGATTGTTATAAATTATGTGAGCCCATATCGGTAGAAATACCGAAAAATCGGTAGGTTCGAGACCACTGCGTGTCCGGTATGTCTGCTACAGATAGTGAGAGACGTTATAGCCTTTGTTTCATTTTCCGTTGCCTCTTTTCCAACCATCACGAGGCGTCCTTATAAGCATAAGCTTCTGGCCAAGGAGTGAACTACAACCGGGAATAGAATCAATTTTATTTTACTGTGAACATTGAGGTTCAAAAATGCCTTTGACATTGAGTGAAAGGTACTTGTAAGTAGATAGATATGTATGTAGGTAGAAAATGCTTTATTGCACAACAAAATATAATAAGTACTAACTGCTAATATTAAATTCGGAGTTGACGATGACATGCGTTTACTGTACTCGATATTATCTCTTCTTTGCATATCTTTGTTTGGATATTGTCGATGTTTCAGATTATACAATTCATCAGATCTTTATATTATTACAATTAAAAGTAAGTCATCTATTTTACAATGTTTTTGGCAGTTTTCACCTCAATTATAAATAAAACAACGTGCGGTAGTGAGCGATGGAAGCGGTGGACTAATCCATGTAACGTCACCGGCACGCAATGCATTTTTATTCATTCCACGCTCGGTGCGTGCGTTACCGATAGTGGATACAATGCTATATGAATACATACAGAGAAAATCAAAATCCATTACGTGCCGTGCATGCGTTGCGGCCGGTGCTAGCAAGTGGACGTTCTTCTTTATGCTGAACATTGCAGATTGTCTTTCAGTTCAGTGTAACTTAGGGGAACGGCCTCCTTTAACAACGTTTACGGTTGCTTTTCTTACGCAGCTGTTCTCTCATTTGGAGGCAAACTTAAATATTTTAATTGCACTCATAATATTTAATATGGTAAGTAGATATAACAGTCAAGGAGTCCAACACCTGACATGAACCATGTGAGGGCAATTACAAAGTGTTAATATTAAAATAAGTAAGTAAAGTAGAACAGTGGTGGCCCAGTGGTAACGGCTGCGACTTACGAGTAGTTGGTCATAGGTTCGAACCTAGACAGGCGCTTTACTTTCTGTAAATTATTTCACCACCACTGCTCTCAAAAACGACGAAGGAAAACATCGTGAGGAAACTGGATCATCCTAGAACCAAAAATTCGAATACTTGTGCAATATACCAACCCGCACTGGGCACTCCCTTTCGTAGGGAGGAGGTTTGTGTCCCATCAGTAGATACGTTATAGACTAGTTAAGTCAAATTACAATGACTTTATAAATAGTTTCAGACTAGATTCTGTAACATTAATTTATCTTCTCATCTGCTTCTATTTTCCTATGTCTTCCCCTGTTCTTATCCCAATGTTTGGGATACCATTCTGTGTCAGAGTAATGTAAAATACTTTCACTATTTTTTTTTCCTTTCTTGTGACCGCACTCCCTCTGTTACATGCCTGGCATGACAACTGTCTACATAAGCTGGACAACGCGATATAATCGTGGTTACAATCACGGATGACTAGTTACTTAACATAACTGTGGTTAAGATGACATCTAAGATAATGTTAGTTAATTAGTTTCTTAACGTTTACTAAGGAAATAAAAAATATTGATTGGAAGTTGCTTCGATACTCTTACTTGGCTTGAATGCCTCGTTGTTCTCGTGGTCGCAAGCACGACTCCTGAGCGTGGGGTTTGATTCCCAAGTCGGGCAGTGTTATTGGGTTTTTCATTTAGGAATTACTTAGTAAGAGCCCGGAGTTTAGAAGTTGGCGGTGTGATACCCCGTGCCTCGGAAAGCACGTTGTCGTTGGTCCTGCGACTGATCTCTCTCCGGTCGTGTCGGATTGCCATCCCATCGGACTATGAGTGTGAGGGAAGAGGGTTTGCACCTCTATCTGCACGCACACTTGTGCACTCTAATATCTCCCGCACCGAAGGCTAATCTCCGTTGAGATTACCGCCTTGGCCGTCCCATCTGTGAGAAGAAATGAGCCGTAATACACTACGCGGTTACAGCGCGGGTTTGTGGAGGTCACATTGTCTTGGGATTTTCGATTGTAAGATATACTTTCTCACGATGTTTCCTTCAGCATAGCGGTGGTGAAATAATTTACTTAGGCACATTATTTAAATCACTTTATTAACGTATTATACAGGGACAGGTAGAAACCATGTGATGACACGCGCCAGTTGTAAATATTGGCACGCGTGTATCTGTCCTTTTTGAAGGACATCCTTATATGATAAGACAGTGTGTGTTTTCCCTTCCGGCGTTCCCACTAACACCCTTCTTATAAACGCCTTATGAGAGGTAGCTAAATTTACTTTATTCTACCTAGCCGCACATACTTCGCACGGTTTCTACGACTTGATTAAACATACAGATTTCTTTATTATTTATGTAAGTTTAATGTACAAAAACATAGTGGAATGAATTCCCTAAATGTTGGTCAAAAAAATCCGTGACGAAGTTAACACAGACAGACACGAAAGGCGACTTTGTTTTATATCTTTATGTGTAATAATTCTTCTGTACGTGTTGTATGTGACAGAACTCCACCTAAACGTCTGGACCGATTTTGCTGATTTTTTTTTGTATTTTAGTGAATTCTTGGATGGTTTAGATTCACACTTGGACCCGGTAGGTGGCGCTGCGATGGTTGTTATAATAGTTCTAGGAAACAGGACAATGTCTGTGCGTTCAGCTAGTTATGTATAGATTTCAAAGCATACGTAAGCTTCGTATAGACATTCGTTTATCTCGTGGATATAGTACCTAAAAGGTCAATGATGAAGTTATTATAATGCCGATTATGAAAAATAGTGTAACTAACATAATAATTAGTGTGTGTGAAAATTAGATTTATAAATTATAGAATCTATTTTAGGCCTATTATCACAATCAGTAAAAGTAGCGTAGGAAGACCAGTGCATATGAGGTGTAAAGTTCACTCATCACTACATAATATAAAACAAAGTCGCTTCCCTGTCTGTCTGTCCCTATATATGCTTAGATCTTTAAAACTACGCAACGGATTTTGATGCGGTTTTTTTAATAGATAGAGTGATTCAAGAGGAAGGTTTATATGTATAATACATGCATAATATAGTAGAGAAACACTGATAATTTTAGAGGTTTCTAATGTAATGTCGTAAATAAACACATTTTTTTGCGCTTACATTGTAAACGCTGGCTGAACCCTTCGAGATAGATCAAAATAATGTACTACAGTATTGTACACCTTAAAAAGTTCTACAAAAAAGTCCGCGATAGTATATGTCTATCTCTTAGGGATAACCCACAATAACCATTTTTTATCCTATACTTTTTACGAGAAATAATGGCTCTAAAATTATCAGTGTTTCTCCATTGCACCCGTGCGAAGCCGGGGCGCTAGTTAATACATATGAGGTGTAAAGTTCACTCATCATCTATAGAAAAGAAAGGATTCACTGACCAGACATGGGTCAGGTTGTTTCTGGTGCCCGACGATTGATGTCGGGATGTTGTATACATGTTGTGACTTAAATAACGCACAACCTCATTCATTGTAGGTACTCATCATTATGAACAACTTTTACTATGGAACCAATACCGAAATCGCGAAAATTAAATCAGCTCTTCCTTACATTTTGACGAGTTCATCGTCATCTCCCTAGCCTTTTCCCAACTATGTTGGGTTCGGCTTCCAGTCTAACCGGATGCAGCTGAAGACCAGTATCTTACATGGAGCGACTGCCTATCTGACCTCCACGATCCAGTTACTGGGTAATACGATACCCCTTGGTAAGACTGGTTGTCAGACTTTCGGGCTACTGACGAGCCGTAACGACTCTCAAAGATCCATGAATGACAGCCGGGACCAAAGGTTTAACCTGCTTTCCGAGGCACGGATGGATCTCGCTGTGTGAAGATGGTCACCCATCCACAGACCAACCGCGGCAAGCGTAGCTTAACCTGATCGATCGACCTGTGCGGCTGTTATTATTTAACCACGGGCCCCTCAAGAAACTGACATGTCCCCTCCGAAGAAACTGACATTTCATAGAACTAAAAAAATCGATACGGTTATGTCGATAGTAAGCCAAATTCCTACTACAACTAGGCAATCGGAAAAGTATTAACAGTCACAGATAACATGAACAAATAACAAAAAAATCCACTATCGCCATCTTTAATTTGAAAATAAAACATTTTCAGGCCCTTTCCTGTATAATTTCAACCCTCCTTTAAACCAGGTTAAAATTGATACAAGCTTGAGGCAAGACAGACATTAGTTAGATCAAAACAAAGCCTATTTCAGGCTGCTGTTCCCATAAATCGTTAGAAATCAACCCTTGTTTATTTCTATGCAAATTCATCCTTTGTTATCTGGTACCAACAATGATTCAACCTCACACACGAAAAAATCAACCTTACCTTCCAAAGTCTAGGGTTTCATTTTGTGTGACAAGCAAAGCTTATCCGCTATACACGATATGAAAGCGTAGTATCGTGCTCCTTTTATTTATTTAAGCGAAAATGGCTCTTAAAATCTATGAGTTAGGGGTTATTTTCGGTTGAGTTACAACACCATTGCTTAATTTTCACCTGTAAAAATATTGAGGAACAGTTTATGGTCTGATTTGGCGCTTGTAGAAATTAAAGAGAAAACAACTTTAGTTTTAAATGGTGCCATAATTTATGGTGATCACAGATAAGCTAGTTTTGTTTTGTTCTGCATTGACATAAAAGGAAAATTGCTGCTTTATTTCATCCATTTTGGAGGATATTTCAACGGTAGGCATTGAAATATTTAACATAAGTCGGCGTCATTCCGGATTTTCGTTTTTTGCCACCGACTTCCGAAACAAAGTAATTTTTCACTTTGTACTGTTTTTTTCCTTGGAAGTCAATTGTTTTTTTTTTTGTACCTAAAAATACTTTATTTTTTACGTTTTAGTTGTTCCACAAAAATTCAACATCATCAATATAAACCCAGTGGAAAAAATACGTGTTATTGAAGCAAACTCAAAATCTAACCAAGCAAAGTTAATAAACAATCATTATACTGACGTCACGCAAAATCCTGCAACGCGTAAGCAGAGTTTACCGCGCGACTACCATATAAAAAACGTCCCAACATCAATCGTTGGGCCGTTGCCCACCAGACGCGACACACATCTGGTCGGAAGATCTTCCCTTTTCTATGGAGGATGAGTAAACACTACACCCTCTTCCTCATACCTCTCTATGCCTAGGCACCAAGAGTGCGCCAGACCTACTCATATCACCTAGTTCTGTTGATATCTCCAAAAATAAACAAATGAATTTATATACCATACCACACCTAAAATCACCTCTTTAGTCTCACTGGAATTCGTACCCGAGCTCCAAGGTTACAGACTAACTGTCTGGTTTGGGGCTCACTGGCAAATAATATATTGTAACCTAGCTAAAAGAAATATTTAAGCTACTCGTATTCATATCGTCTCAACTCATTCTCGTTCCATTTCATTTCATAAATATTACAGATATTGAGCTTAAAACAATGGATTGTGGTTTTAATAAATAAGTGTGGAAGACGCTGACGACTGTGACACAATTTATACTAATATAGTCATCAACGTAATCTCTTATAAATATGTAATCATTGCCATAATTTTGTACATAGACTAAGAGAAATTTGTAATTTTAGGAGCGATAATAAACAATTATTATTAAAAAAAAAAAACTTGCTGTTAAATTGTGAACCTGCTAACTGTTACCAGGATAATAAATATTTCCATTTTTTAATTGTATCCTATAATATCACTGATCAATATTAACGTCACTCCATCAATCAGCTGTCATCCCCTCAAAAATTTTAAGATAATTTAAGGGTAGATAAGGAACATAATTATTGTCAAAAACAAATCCAGTTAAAAAATTTAAACGTCAATCATGGGATGGGCTTTAGTTATGGAGGTGGAGGAGGAGGAGAACAGATTAATCTTTTTTGATGTTGGAGGAAACACTCTTAGAAAATTGCTTAGTCCATTTAGGAAAACCAGAACATTACCTTGTTATGGTTTTCCGTGTCAAAGAACATCATTCATTTCGTACCAAAAGTTGAAGTCTAGAAAAAAAAAGCTTTAAAAAAAAATTGCTGAACGGGTCCATTCAGCAATCTTTTTTTTTAAAGCATTTTTTTTCTAGACTTCAACTTTTTATCTTAACCTCAATCACGCCTGATCAAAAGTGATGGATGAGGTCTGTAATGGAACGAGCGTGCTCAGAAGATGCCTAAGGCACTGGAACTCCCACGCATCGACGAAACACAGCAGGCAGCTTGACGCCGGACTCCGCAGCTCCGGTGAGTGGGTGGTCAGGAACCAGGCAGGCGTTAGCCCTACCATCGCAAGGGAAGAATTGGCCAGTCAAATAATGTGTTGGGTGTGACTGTCCAGGATGCACCGAGCGCTCGGTTCAGTTGAGTAACTGGCGGAACAAACTGCACTCTTGAGGAGGCTTCTTCAGACATTCCAAAATAGGTGCATGCCAAAATTGTTATGAGTAGAACGTAAAGTTAACAATTAACGCCCTGGGTGCTATTTGAGTTCGAAATACCAAAAGTCATATTTTGGCTTGTAATATTTTGTACATTCGTTTAACGACGCAAACAGATTGTCCATGGTAGAAATGGCCAACCGACAAAAAGATTATGGAAAATATTTTTTATGTAATTGCAAGTAGCCAGGTCGGTGGAAAGCCCGTTCTTAAGACCCTCTAGAAGCTGGATTCCGTCATACTCGAAGGTAAAACACAGAAGAACATAGAAAAGAAGAAAAAAATGAAGAAATTAAAATATAGAAGGTAAGTATGGATTGTCCACACCTCTGTGTGGTGAAAAGTTCGGCTTTGCAGCGTCGTCTCAAACACCTGCACTGTGTCATGAAAGTTTCTTTCTCAATCTCGATGTCTCATAATCATTTGCTTTAAAACACCTATCTATGTTGGGATTGACTTCTAGATAGGCCCATGTGGAATTAAAGAAGTGGACTGTATTTCAAGGTTATATTGTCTTTACAACGGTCAATATTTAATTAAATAAAAATCATGCGATCGTGGTCGCGTTGTTAAAAGGAGTGCGTGGAGGAGCGCGCGAGCCGTCGTCTAGCCGCTGCGCTACCACGCCGCCCGCTCCCCTCTGCTTGATGATGCATGTGTGTATCGGAGGTGTTAACGTGTGCGTTAACAACTTCTTACGTATTTAGATGACGGACTATAATTTATTATCTTTTAATAAACTTGGGGCAAACCGGGTCACCATTTCAATTCGCTATCATATACTGGCACCCTAACTGCATACCACACTTTCAATCACAACCCAATAGTTTTGAAGCAAATTGCTAATTCATTGCATTCATAGGTTAAAAGTAAAGGAATCGCGATCAATTGTCAACTGTATTACGCAACTGTGTACTGTATTGAGCAGTGGTAGCGGCTGCGAGTTACGAATTGTAGGTCGTGGGTTCGAACCTGCAGGCTAATTGCGTAACACACTATCAGTAGCAATGGGTTTCATTTTGACA
This sequence comes from Eremobia ochroleuca, assembly GCA_949629135.1. Classification (NCBI taxonomy): domain Eukaryota; kingdom Metazoa; phylum Arthropoda; class Insecta; order Lepidoptera; family Noctuidae; genus Eremobia; species Eremobia ochroleuca. The sequence goes on from OX451410.1 coordinate 7,158,940, forward strand.
GTTCAACAACTTTCATTGCGTTATTTACGGCATTGAGCAGACACATTTTTCGAACATATGGAGCAACGGATTAGCAATATGCTTCAAAATGATTCAAATTGAGAGTAATAGTGCGTTACGCAATTAGGGTGCTGAGCAGGCATTTCACTTTGTGCAAATTATTTCATCAGCAATGCTCTCAAAACGGTGCAGGAAAACATCGTGAGGAAACCGGCATGTCCTAGAACCAAAAATTCGAAGATATGTGACATACAATAACCCGCACTGGGCCCGCGTGGTGGATTATGGCCCACTTCACCACTCCCTCTCACAGAGAGGAGGCCTGTGTCCCAACAGTGGGATGATTATAGCCTGATTATGTGTGTATGCATGTATTACGCAACTACCCCGTAGGTCGCCATTTAAACCCGATATCATATAAATACCAGAGATTCATTGAAACCTATTCAACGCAAGCCAATTTTGGTAGTAAATACCTGAAAACTATTTTCATCAAACACAAAACACATCCTCAGCGTCGTTAAATTTGACACGATTCCAACTTTAAATTAAGTACTTGTGTATTTTTATACAGTGAGCCTAACACGAACTCGCGGATTATTCGTAACGTAAATTCGAACGACTTTAAAATAACATTTTCACTAATACAATACAAATTCTAATTCATTTATTGGTGTGATTTTAGGTACAGACGCCAGCACATCAAGCTACTACAATCTGTCAAATTCTTTTAATAGATTTTCAACTTTACCGCCGAAGCATTAGGTTTAAAGTTGATTGGGAAAATTTGTCAGTTTCGGGTAGCTTGATGTGCTGGCGTCTGTACATTTTACATGACATCTTAAAATAAATCATTAGTTCCTCAAAAAATCTACCTTAAAAGTGTACACTCTTTCACATAATTAGTAATTATTATAAAAAAGAATAATCGACATATTAAAATAAAATAATTAGAACAAAACACAACATAACTCAAGATTGAAAAAACAAGCAAAGCTTTAACAATTTAGTATATATACAAATAATGAATGGAAATAAAGATAATACAATGTCAACATTAAATAAATATCAATGTCAAATAACTTAGGTACAATTTATCATTAAGGAATTCGTCAATAGTATAGTAAGATTTTTCCAATAATGTGTTTAAAGATATTTATTTCTCATACATAGTTCACTTAAATTGAGATACAGAGTGCTTATATCTAAGTGATAAATAGTAATATTATCATGTTTACCTCTGGGGCGTTGTCGGCTTTATAGGGTACATACATGTTTCTTAAGTTTTGCCTTAAATATGTTTATACTGTCACACCTCTTTAAATCATTAAACAGTTTTGCCCCTTCAACCAATATTGTTTTTTTTCCGTAATTAGTACGTGCACGTGCAGTCATTAGTTGAAATTTGTAAGAATAGAAGAAATAGATGTCTTCATTTTTGTTTTTAATTGAATAATATTTAAGTCCTAAATTCCATTTGGTAATTTTTTATTGGTAAGTCCGTCTCTGTACATTTATGTGCTTGAAGTATTAAATAAATAATTTATTACTCGTAAATATTTTTGGGGCCATGCAAAGTATCCTTTTGTGCATCAAGGCGGTCTTTGATGGTCAAACGCATATTTCATGTCTATATTCTAGTTTAATCATTTTATAGCGATGTTCAGATGGTTTTCTGATACACATTATATGATACACAACAACACAAAAAAAAATCGGGTTGATTACTATAACTTCCTTAATCAGGAAGTTAAAAAATGATGCCTCTATTCCCAACAGATTAGGCAGAGGTACACCTATGGTACATACACCCACATTGCGCTAGTTGTCTGTATTAAGTCCCATGTAGGGGGGTGGGGGGGGTTAAGGGGGTGACCCTATTGCCATCAACTGGGCACATATCCATACTCCGAGCATGGAAAAACCTAATAGAACTTTGCCTGACCCGGGTATCGAACCCAGGGGACCTCTTGCTCAGCGCTTGCGACCACTAGAACAACAAGCCAGTCAATTGAAAATACTGCTGCGATAATAATAATTATTATTTTTATTATTATTATTAATAATTATTATTATTATTGCTAAGTTTTATAGAGGTATGAGGAAGTAAAGTTCACTCATCCTCTATAGAAAAGGTAGGCGACCAGACGTCAATGTGAGGGTGTCATGTCTAGTGGGGTTGTTGCACGGTCAACTCTACTTGCGCGATGCAGAATTTTGCGTGACGTCAGTGTGGTACGTAGTTCACATGTGCCGATGTAGATGTCGTCACAGTTTTAAGACAATATTCATCTCTAGGGGATTATACTATATAAGGCCCCATTAAAATAGATGGACAAACCTTTAGAAATCATTCAGACCACGAAACTAAGGACAATGGGTAAAAAAAATATAAGAAAAACGCATCAGAAATAAAATCACTTAAACCCGTGTTTTTTTTTTCTTGGATATACATTTATTTGGTTAGACGCACTCAGCGGTGTATCAAAATTTGTCCATCTATTTTAATGGGACCCAGTAGAATTGAGCTTGCCGCAATTTTTTTTTTACCCAATTTTATAGGGTAGTATTTGTATTTTTTATTTAAAAATTGTTTGAGTTTACGGTATACGTCGCGCGTTCGTGCTAGGGCCTCTGAAACCGAGCGAAAAAGTTAAAAGGTCCACGATGAGACCATCTAATTAAGAGGAATTTGCTACGCTGACAGACTTTTAACCCTTCAGTGGTCCGGCGAGGAGAATTAATTCATTCGGTCTATATGACCGGTGAGGGTTGACAAGGCCGTGAAAGGTACAAAAGGCGCACTTGACGGGTGATAAGGATTACGTACCTATGTAAGGTTTTGGGCAGTTGATCTGTAATGTTGGGGTGTTATTACGTTTGGCGTTGTACTGTCGTGTTATGTGGAAGATTCTGGTCTTTGAGGTAAGGGTAATCCTAGTGTAATCCTGTGAACTATTTTAGTAAGTTTTGAAAAGTAACGATTGATGAAGATTGTTGATTGTTGTTTGTGTTGTATTATTAAAGCGATAAGATTATTATTATAGCTAAAAGGTTGACCGGTATTAAGGACTCGTATCAATTTAAAAAGAAGTAACTTTGAAAAATATCAACTCAGACTTAAGCATTTATTTTCAGATCCTTATGAATGTAATCTCTTTTAATAAAGATTGGTCCTTGCCAGCTCTGGACAGAGCGGTGGAAAGGTGTGGCCTCTACCCAGCAGTGGGACATTAGTGAATAATAAACAAAATAAGAATCTAAATCCAAATTCAGCGTAACACACTTTGAATCATAATCTGAATAATTTTGATTAGCAATATCCATTGCTTCATATATTCAGAAAATTTGTCTGCTCAACAACGTATATAACACAATGAATGTAGTTGAACTGTCAAAATTAAAGCCATTGCTTTTATAAGTGTGTTATATGTAATGATGATGACCCCGCAGGAATCTGACATTTTGGTATTATAGGTTGAAAATAAGCATGGATGAAATGATCAATTGTCAATAGTACAAATAAGAGTCCAGTTGCTATTCATGAAGATCGCGGGAAACCTCAGGATGCAGGTAAGGATATTTTCGCAGTTATAATGATGATGGCAGTGTGGACTGTATGTTTTGCAAAAAAATATTTTAAGGAACTTCTGCACCAGTCTGCCTTCTATGTGACACGCCTCTGCAAACTCAGAGTAGGCTGCAAATTGCGAGTTTTTTTTTAATGTTTAACAGAGTTGGAAGCTTTTAAATGTGTTTTTAATGCAATTATCTCATTAGTAACCCTTTGGGATGGACGATACTTTGTGTGTACAGTAAATATGTATTTTAAAACATTGAAGGACACTGAACGAGCCACACCATAAGTTTTGTTGTTATTACGTCGACGCAAAGTGTTAAGGGTCATCGTGATATTCTGTCATTATTTTTTTCGTCATGTGCCTAACTTTTTCCCGTTTGTGTTGGGCTCGGCTTCCAGTCATACCGGATGGAGCTAAATATCAGTATTTTACATAGAGTGACTGCCTATCTGACTTCCACAATCCAGATACTGGGTATTACGAAACCCCTTTGGTAAGACTTGTTGTCAGACTTTTGGACTTCTGACGAGCCGTAACAGCAATCAAATATCCATAAATGATAGCCAAGATCCACGGTTTAACGTGCTTTCCGAGGCATGGAGGGGTCTTGGTATGATGGTCACCTATCCACGGCCAACCGCAGCAAGCGTAGCTTGACTTGATTGATCGACCCGTGCGGCTGTTATAATTTAGCCACAGTACTAATTGTAGAAATTGTGACTACATTGTTGTATTGGGTTCCCACCTATAAAAAGTTCTGGGGCCGCCACTTTTTTTAATATACATTAATGATCTCCCGAAAGTAACAACAAACAAAATGGTTCTTTTTGCGGATGATAGTACTGCTGCAATTAAGTGTACAAATAAAATTCATTACGAACAAGAAATAAATATTACGTTACAAAATATAATAAATTGGATACATAATAATAATTTGGTAATAAACCTGAACAAGACAAAAATAATGCATTTTCATCAACGCAGTGAGTACCCAAGTGTTTGTATTAATTACCAAGGGTGTTATATTGAGAAAGCAAATGAAGCCAAATTCTTGGGTATAGTGATCGACAGCAAACTCACTTGGAAACCTCATATTGAAGTCCTTTGTAAAAAACTTAGCAAATCTGCATATGCACTCTCCCAACTTTCAAAAAAAGTGAACAGTCAAGCCGTTCTAATGGCCTACCATGGACTAGTTGCGTCTGTTCTGCGTTATGGTATTATTTTCTGGGGGCAGTCTACCGATAAGGAATTGGTATTTAGAATGCAAAAGAGGTGTATAAGGTCAATGTTCGGTCTAAAAACAACAGATAGCTGTTTTTCCTATTTTAAATCTTTAAGTATTTTAACTTTTCCGTCCTTATATACAGGGTTACTGGTAACTCGACGTATTCCTTGCAGGACATCATAGTAGGGTTAAAATGCAACAAATTAAGCCACCAAATGTTCTACCGAAGTTCAGTAGTTTTTGAGTTAGTAAGGGTTTTAGATTTTTTGTGAAAAATCCCAGATTAAATTATTTGAACCCAATTTGAAAATTATTCACGGGGCGGCTGTACTGAAATTGGAGTTATTATCATAGTTGACGCCGTAGCGGATCGTTTTTAATAATTAAAAGTTCAAAATGACTAAAACTTTGGTGAAGATCACTAATCAAACATTTTTTTTTTTGTAATTTTTGCTATAACTTCATACAAAATATTGTCTTAGCACAAAAAAAAATACTACACCAGGTTCACAAATTATTAGTAAAATATCCTTGTCTTATCAGCTATCCAAAAAGGTATGAAAGTTAATACAAAGTCTTGGACTGCATTATGAAAATCGTTTTTGATTTAGTACAAGAAGGTGTTTATTCGGAAAATCAAATTAAACAATTTCGTGAAAATTATTATTATTTTTAATCAATATCAATTTGTGGTCTTTAATAACATGTATTTCACACGTCTTGTTCGAAGTGCTGCCCTCGGTTTCGAATACATGCTCTTATTCGCTTCCTCACTTCGGTTTTTGTGATTCTTGATGTGATTGTGGTCCTCATCTGGTCCACCGCATCTGTTATTCTCTCCCTTAGTTATTCAATTGAATTTACGGGGGTCACATAAACTAGGTCTTTCATATGACCCCAGACGTAAAAGTCTAGCGGCGTCAGATCAGGGCTTCGTGCAGGCCACGGAATCGGCCCACCGCGCCCAATCCATCGGTTTGGATAGTTTTCATCCAGCAATTGTCGAATTGTGATGCGGAAGTGGGCTGGACATCCATCATGTTGGTATATCATGTTTGCCCTTCTTTCTTCGGGTACATCCGTGAGCAGTGCTGCTAAATGATTTCTTAGGAAATCTTCATAAAGTTCCCCATTTAATGTTCGGGGTAAAATATGTGGGCCTATTAACTTATCGTCGATAATACCCATCCAAACATTAAGCGAGAACTTACGCTGCGATGCGGTTGGTTTCAGTTTCTTAGGGTTTCCTTCTCCCTTCGGTGCCCAGTAATGTAAATTGTGGTAATTTGTGATACCATCACGGTCAAAACATGACTCATCGGTCCACAGAATGTTTTTCAAAAAGTTTTCACTTTCGGCATCGGCATTTAGCATGAAACGACAAAATTCAAGCCGTCTCTGCGGATCTCCCTCTTCTAATGACTGCACGGGTTGGTAGTGGTATGGATGTCGGCCTGACAAGTGAACTACAGACCAGACTTTCCACTGGGACATACCAAGCTCACGCGCTACGATGTTTGTAGATATGTTGGGCTCGTCAATAAAACGTTGAAGAATCAGCTCCTCGTCCTCAGCCGTGTATCTCCGAGAACGACCAGTGTCAATTTGCCTGCTTCTTTGAACACTGCCAGTTTCAGATAATCGCCGATAAGTCGATCCGAAGACACTAACGTGGGGGAGTCGGCGGTTTGGAAAGCGCAGTTGATATGATCTTCGCGCCTCAGCAGCGTTACCGTCACAAAGTCCGTAACAGTACAATATGTCAGCGTATTTTTGATTAGAATATGCAGCCATAGTCAGCACTTATGAACGCAAAGCACAACACAAGAGCAAGATATGGGGCAACAGTCAGGGATATAGCCAGATAACAAAACACGAACTTGCACAACGTAGAGTTGTAACTAACTAACGCTGACGACCAGATTTGGTGAAGTTGCACCCTGTCTCGTACCGAGGGAACAATAGTGACCAATCATAAAGCTTGCCGAGTGTTTGGAATTCAAACGCAGGTAAAAACTACGAATAATACGACGGTCGACCTATTGTTCTAGAACAATAGGTCGACCGTCTCGCAATTTTACCTGCTCCCCATAAAACTTCTATCTTTCCCTGTCACACACGCAAAAGTATTGACAATCATACCTTTTTGGATAGCTGATAAGACAAGGATATTTTACTAATAATTTGTACACCTGGTGTAGTATTTTTTTTTGTGCTAAGACAACATTTTGTATGAAGTAATAGCAAAAATTACAAAAAAAAAAAATGTTTGATTAGTGATCTTCACCAAAGTTTTAGTCATTTTGAACTTTTAATTATTAAAAACGATCCGCTACGGCGTCAACTATGATAATAACTCCAATTTCAGTACAGCCGCCCCGTGAATAATTTTCAAATTGGCTTCAAATAGTTTAATCTGGGATTTTTCACAAAAAATCTAAAACCCTTACTAACTCAAAAACTACTGAACTTCGGTAGAACATTTGGTGGCTTAATTTGTTGCATTTTAACCCTACTATGATGTCTTGCAAGGAATACGTCGAGTTACCAGTAACCCTGTATATTGGAAACAGCTTTGTTTGTAAAAAAACAATCCACAATTATTTAAAAAACTGTCGGAAGTCAAAAGAAATCCAATACGGACTCAATATTTAAGCCAAGTATGCCATGTGAAATGTAAAACCGCGCTAATGAAGAAAAGCTTTTTTGGCATTGCCCCACGCATTTATAATAAATTACCTAATGGACTAAAAAATATGAGTGTTACAAAATTTAAAAGGGCACTAAACGACATATTAATTGACAAATGTTATTATACAATTGACGACTTCCTTAATGATGATTCGCTGACTGATTGACTTATTTTTTTATTGTGATAGCTGCTATTGTGATCCCTGTTTGTTATTGTTTATTATTTATATTTTTGTACTCTAAACGACATTTATTTAACTTTGACAATATTAATTTTATTTTAATTGTATTGTAATGTTTTAAAAATAGAGACTGCATACCTATTATTATTTGCATGCCCACGCGACGGTAGAATATGGAACACTTTATTATGTTAAAAAGAACATCTATGTACCAATTACCCATGTTTGCAAATAAATAAATGATTGATTGATTGATTTATTGATTGAAAAAAAACATCCAAGTTAATCGTAGTAGTAATAGTAAATAAATCCATAAATGGTTTATCCGTATTTTGTTTTTGCGTTCGTTTAATTAACGAAGGAGAATTGTTAAGACCGTACCAAGACACAAAGTTAATTTTAGAATTATGATTTATGTTGATTTTGTTGGTCTTGATAGAGTAGTTTAATTCATCCTAAGAACAAAGATATTCGAGAAAAAGATCATCATCATCTTCCTAGCCTTTTCCCAACTATGTTGGGGTCGGCTTCCAGTCTAACCGGTTGCAGCTACGTATTTTACGAGGAGCGACTGCCTATCTGACCTCCACAACCCAGTTACTGGGTAATACGATACCCCTTGGTAAGACTGGTTGTCAGACTTTCGGGCTTCTAACTACCCGTAACAACTGTCAAAGATCCACGAATGACAGCCGGGACCAACGGTTTAACGTGCTTTCCGAAGCACGGAGGGGTCTCGGTATGTAAAGATGGTCACCCGTCCATATGCCAACCGTGGCAAGCGTAGCTTAACCTGATCGACCGACCTGTGCGGCTGTTATTATTTAGCCACAGACCCCTCTTTTTCATTCGAGAAAAAGATATGTGAGGAAAATAAATTGACTTAATAAAGGGAAATATTTAATTTACCCTCTCAAAACTTATTGGACAACTAATGATGAACACTTCATAAAATTAATGAACCTCTAAAAACTTTTGTGCTTGTAATGATACCCTTTTTTTTAATAATTGAGCTTCTTTTTAACTTTCTGTAATTTTTGGGGTGCATAAAAGAAAATATGTCGGAACTTGAAAAAAAAAAAAATTCAAACTGTTTATTTCAACATGCATTCATCAATAATAATAATAATAATTTATTTCTTAAGCCTAATACAATAAAGAGAGAGAAAAGGGATGCATTATACGTTGTGTGAAACTCCTGACGCCCAAACTAGGACATATCCTGTATCTTAGGTGTCAGCGTTCCTCCCTGCTCTTCACATTTGTGAACCCCAACTTTCTATTGCATGCAGAAATAAGAAGCTATTACTTAATCGAACCTTTGATAATTCTCACTATGCGCCGCTAAAAATATGATTGAATACTCTAATATATTGATCGCGCCGGTTTTTGTGAACCTCAAACCTATTTTGGGGTACTAAAAATACTAAATGGGCAAGTCACTGTAACCAACTTGGTTGCAGCGCTCGCCGGCCTCTGTCGCGGCACTGCTCGGTTCGCTCGCTCAGCTTGCACGGTTGTCACAGTTCCATCCTAAACCTAACCCGTTTAGTCGGGGTACTCCAGTTTAGTTATTACCACCTACAAAATTATTAAAAAAAAAAACGCTTTATTAGAAACGCAATATTTTTTTTGGAGGTTCATACATCTCAGAAAGGGTCCATCATCGTCAATACGTTTTTAGAGAATAAGTTAAATATTTCCCTTTATTAAATCAATCTTACTTCCTCACGTGTTTTTTTTTCTCAAAGTGAATCAGACATGCTTTCCTAGGATCCACTCAGGAATCTACTCCCTGAGGGCGTAAAATACAGATATCACACTAATATTATAAAGAGAAAAGATTTGATTGTTTGTTTGTATTGAATAGGCTCTGAAATAACTGGACTGATATGAAAAATTGTTTCTCCATTAGAAGCCGACATTTTCCCTGATGAACACAGGCTACTTTTTACCGCGAGAAAATGCTTCATTCCTTCGGGAAAACGGGTAATAGGATTTAAACGGCGGGAATTCTGAATTCTACGCAAACGAAGTTGCGGGTGGATGCTAGTAGTTCATAATGCTAAAGTAATTTTTTTTTTGGGTACGGGGCCCACATCACATTGCTCATTGTCCTTAATACATTTTTTTTTATTATACAACTATCATTTTAATTATAATCACAAATATTTCATTGAAATATTAATTACAAACAAATCAAATCATGGCACGGTTGGCGCAGTGTTTAAGCAATTGACTGCTGCGCTGCGTGTCGCGGGTTCGATTCCCGCACGGAACAAATATTATTAATATTGACCTACAAGTAGTTGTTCCTGGTCTGGCTGTTTGTGTATATGAGTTTAATTGTTTGTAAACCCACCCACAATACAGGAGAAATTCCTAGTGTGGGGCATCGAATTAAAAAAAAAATGTTTGTTATATTGTGAAAATTTTGTCAAATCTAGCTTTCTGAATAAAACCATACCTCCGTAACAAACTATCTAGATATTGTCTAGATAGTTTGTTTTCTAATATTTCTACACGATCCACGGTAGAAAAAGTATATAGCGTAACAGAATACAAGCTGGTTACATACTGCCGCAATCCAAACTAAAAACTAAACGAAATAATCCGACATTGCAATGCAGACCACTGCTGTGTACCAACGGCAAAATAGTTTGGCGTACTGGCACCTAAATAACAAAGGAATACAATATTTAAAAAGCACCCTAATTGCGTAACACACTATCAATCACAACCTGAATAATTTTGAAGGATATTGCTAATCCATTGATTCATATGATTGAAAAAATTGTCTGCTCAACAATGTACAGACGCCAGCACATCAAGCTACTACAATCTGTCAGATTTGTTTAATAGATTTACAACTTTACCGCTAGAGCATAAGGTTCAAAGTTGATTGGGAAAATCTGACAGTTTCGGGTAGCTTGATGTGCTGGCGTCTGTACATTACTATCGCAACTAATGTTATTTAACTGTCAAGATGAAAGCCATTGCTAATGTTAGTTTGTTACGTACATATTTATCCCGTTAGTAATGGTATTGTTTATTTTCAAAATTTATAAATAATCGGTTTCTTTCTGGTATTATTATTACGATTTAAAGCACGGTCAAATAAGTATTGACAAAATATGGCAAATGCAATTCAAGATAGACGGCTCGGAAATATCTAGTTATTACACACCATCTACATGTGGGTTTGAAGACTTACACTCCTATAGAATATAGAATGATGTAACCAATATTTTGTAAGCATATTATTTTGATTTAAAAGCATGTCCGTGGAGAACACACACACACAGATAGGCTAGATACATATAGATAGATGGGATAGGTACAGACGCTAGCACATCAAGCTACCCGAACCGGTCATATTTTCCCAGTCAACCTTGAACCTACTTTAGCGATAAAATTGAAATACCTACTATTAAAGACATTTGATGTGCTGGCATCTGTACCTACTACACTTTGGAATGGGCAACTAGCTTCATCTTTCTGACTGACCGAACACTTGACAGTTCAAAAGCGACTGTAGTTGATTTATCCTATCCTACTTCCTATTCTACTATAACATTATAAACGCGAACGTTTGTGAGGATGGATATTTCTTACTCTTTCGCGCAAAAACTACTGAACGGATTTTGATGAAACTTTACAGTAATGTAGCTTATACATCAGAATAACACATCTACACTTATGCAGGTGAATCCGCGGGGTGCTGCTAGTTTGAAATACATGCTTTGACTTGGGTATAATAAAATTATAAAAGAAACGAAACACAACATTACGACCTCGATACCTCAACCTAAAAACTTATTCATTTCGCCGCCCGTACCTTCCCATGTAGACGTTTCCATTCAATGTGGTCGGAATGAACGTGAAATAAAATTAGGAGAATTGATTGAACCGTTCCACTTTGCGATACGAGAAAAGGGATAACATTAGCCTTATTTTTGCTTTTAATAAAAGATACATTTATTTTCATTTGGCGTTGACGTTTGTGTTCAAAAGAAATGTTCATTTATTGTTCGGGTATGAAGTCTTGATTTTGTGTCAAAAGGATTTTGGCTTGAAAAGGATGTTTTTATTTGAAGAAAGAAAGATAATAAATACGCTTAGTAAAGATCGCCCTATATTTTTGGGATAAAGAAAAGTGAATGTAATTGTTTTTAAAATACCTCTAGGAAGGAGTAATAAGACTGAAAAGAGTTCACTGAGTTAAATTAAGATTAATAATGTTAATAATATTCATTTTATTATCAGGCAACTAAGGCCGATAGATAAAATACACAAAATAATCTTATACAATAATAAACTAATACAATTTAAAAACCTTAAAACTATGACTATACACGTAACGTTGTCGGAGTCTTGTTTCGCTGCGTGATGTCGCGTAACCGTCCTCAGAAACATCGATATACGACACCTTTAGGCAAAAAGTCCTCATCCACGAATGACTTAAAGTTAATGTTGTGGCGCGATTCCAGCCTTTCGACCCTCACAGTCCAGTTGGTCTTCACCTTCAAATACTGCACAATAGAAGAATAACTAATACAATGTTTTATATCTTAGTGTAGACTACCACGGTATTCTAGTGGTCAAAAGCGCCACTGAGTATGTGGCAGAGTAATTACCGAATCTAGGTAAGATTCGGTAATTCCTTCAAGTAGCTTCCCGATGTGTATATAGCACTTCGATTCAACTAAAATACTAGCTTTAAAATTATATAAAATGATGAATAGAATTAGCATAAAAAATATTACTTAAAGCTCGATTTTGATCGTAAATGTATGCTTGGTCAATCCCTAGTCAGCTGTCAGTTTCATCAGGTGGGATGAAACTGACAGCTCACTCCACGCTCACTTCACCTAAGTTTTCACGGTGAGATGGTTACAGAATTGCACGGCAGGATCAAATTAAATTAGCTAGCTTGTGATAAAACAAAAAAAAAACCCCAACCCCAAAAAATATCATGAATTTTTTTTTTTCGTTTCATTCATCTTCAAATATACATTACGCCTACTGAGTTTCAGTTACTTACTAATTTAATTTCACCCTGTAAATGTATGTCGTAGATTATATAAATTGGGCGATAATAGTATCTCAATTGATTATTGTAGTACTAAGGCGAGGGTAAATGCCGTGACGTGTTCGAAAGGAAGTGACCAAAAGACCAGTCAGTCTTGTGAGGGTGACGCACGGTTCAGACTTTTCCTACTCGAAACTATCGGTTTTCCCGAACACGAGTACAATACTAATAACGTTTACGCACTATTTTCTAATGATAGCATAATCAGCATATAATGTTCCCACTGATGGGACACAGGCCTCCTCTCAGTGAGAGGAAGTGGACCATAATCCAGCACGCGGTCTCAGTCTGGGTTGGTAGGCGTCAAAATCGATTTTTTTGTTTCTGAGATATGCCGGTTTCCTCACGATGTTTTCCTTCACCGTTTTGAGAGCAATGGAAAGCCGAAACATTTCTTAAAAGTGTGTCGTCCCATTTACTGGCGAACGATCCAAAGAAAGACTGAAGCTGTGGCGAGACAGTGCTTCCTTATTCAAACCATTTGTTCCACCAGCTGAAGATCTCCCACCTTGACATGAGTTTCCGTGGGTAACCTGAAAGTCTTTAAACAGACTCCGGACACAGGTTGGCCGAAGGAAAACCTGTTCAGGTGGAGATTTCTAGATGACTCCGCCTTGTAGTCTAATTGTGGTGCTGTTTCACAAATGATGGGACACTTAATATCGTGCTTTGCGTGTCCTGTCAGCTGCATGTTACTGGAAGTGATGGCGCCAAACACGTAGCCAATTTCTGGGCCGAGTACATTTAGATTCGACACGCTATGAAAAATAAGGTACTATTAACACTTCTGCCAACCTCTGACAAGAAGTCTTGTAGTACGAGTATAATAACTGAATACAAGATAGCAATTACTACCATAATAACTGGCACATTTTCATTTCCAAACAAAATCAAAACTGAAAACGCAAATTCCTTGAAGAGGATAGCTTGTTTAAGTTAAGATTAGAAGCTGCTAACTTACCTGCACACGCTAACTTGAAGTTTGCCTCACAACAAGTTAGCTGTCGAAATTTTATGGTAGTACCTTTAACTTGAACCGGTTACCAGATATTCTGGCAGCAGAGTTTCATGATTGTCTTAGGTATTTACTTAGATCAGGAATTGGGAGCTTGGAATGAGTTTTAGCGTTTGCGCTCGTCGATTTTAGCACGATTAAGGGACTCGTGGTTGTGCCACGACAATAGCCGGATGGTTCATCATCATCTGCCTAGCCTTTTCCCAACTATGTTGGGGTCGGCTTCCAGTCTAACCGGATGCAGCTGAATACCAGTATTTTACATGGAGCGACTACCTATCTGACCTCCACAACCCATTTACTGGGTAATACGATACCCCGTGGTAAGACTGGTTGTCAGACTTTCGGGCAACTGGCGACCCGTAACGTCTGTCAAAGATGCACGAATGACAGCCGGGACCAACGGCTTAACGTGCTTTCCGAGGCATGGGGGGGTCTCGGTATGCGAAGATGGTCAGGCATCCACGGACCAACCGCAGCAAGCGTAGCTTAACCTGATCGATCGACCCGTGCGGCTGTTATTACTTAGCCACAAGCCTTTCAATAGCCGGATGGGTCGATCTTCAATAATAACCAGCGCTTGCCAAGGCCGGTCCGTGGATGGTTAACATCTAGACCATTTTATGCAGAGACCTCGCCGTGCCTCGGAGATAAGCTGTTGCTCCTGGCTGTTACTTACAGATCTTTGATCGTCATGACGGCTAGTCTGACCAAGAGGTATCGTTTTATCTAGTAACAGGGTTGTGGAAGTCATATAGATAGTCGTTCCAAGTAAAATACTGTTACTAAGCTGCATTTGGTTAGACTGAAAGCTGACCTCAATATAGTCGGGAAAAGGCTAGATAGGTGATGTCAGAAGCTCGACTTAATGTAAATTAAATATGTCGCGGGACGCTGCGATTTCATTAAGAGAAGCAGTGCTACATATTGTATCAGTCTGTATTGTCAAACTGGAGGATAAAGACCTCCCTTTCCTTACGAAGGTGTCCAAAAGTGCCTATTTTGAATGGATGCTTTGACTTTGAATTTTTTTACTGTACTCAACTTGATCCTAAGCCAATATAGACCAATCTGTCATGTATAGACAAGTTTGTTCTGCCATCTATGCGTCAATCTTCCCCGATGTCGTTGGACGTTTTCCGGAACCCATGCTACGGTGGTATTAGGTCCTCTCAAATATTATTTATTTATTTATTATTTATTAAAACTTAATGCACAAGTAAAAAAAGTACTGTACAAAGGCGAAATTAATGCCTGAGGCATTTTCTACCAGCCAACCTTAGGGTGATACAGAGACAAAATAAATATTATATACAACGTGTAACATTAAATGCGCAAAACCTGAAAATAGTTTGATCAGAATAAGGAGCAGAATTAATTGAACCACTTTTTAGTATAGGTCACATTTTTCAAAAAATCTTTATGTAAAACGTTGCCGTGTCTATTTATTAATAAGTCAAGCAAGCAGCAATGTGAGCGCGGCGCAGCGGCCCGGTGACGAATCCTCCCTCGGTAAAGCGTCGTCGCAGACGCAAGAAACGATCAGAATGGCCAGTAAAACTAAAACAGGACATAAAACCTTTACAATTTTTTTAATGACTTATTTTCTCTGTGAAATATGTCAATTGAATTAAAAATCAGTTGGAATGTCTGAGGTTTTGCGCATTTAACGTTACACGTTGTATATTTTTTTTATATTAAGTGTCATGTGCGGTTCCACGTAGCCAACACAATCCAAATCCACCCAGATTTGGCGAGAAAATTGAGACAAAAGTTGCTCTACTTCGTTTAGGCATTTTACTCAGCCACCAACAATATTAATGTTGTTGCAAATAATATAAATCAGCCATCTAACCGTTCATCTTATTGTACTAAAAACCCCACTCCTCTCTTTGTAATTAAGTAACAAAAGCTAAGTAATTATGCAAGGAACGAAACAATCTACTAGGCAAATGTCTGGAGTTACAGCTGATAGAAGTGGCAGCGATAGTACTTTAACACGTTCACGCCGGCGTGACCCACCGGTGGGTCACGCTTGACTGTCCCGTGGTGCGGCGTGACCCACTGGTGGGTCGACGACAATATGTCGTTACTTTTTCACTTTATTCGCGGCATTTAAGCGCGTTTGAACTCGCAACAGTGTTGCCCCGCCCCACGAAGCGTAAGGAGATAAGACAGTCCCGCCTCACGCGAAAAAACGTAGATATTTGCCCCGGCGTGAACGTGTTCAACCACGTTTGGAAAGGAACTATCAAATTATAGTAGTTTTGGGATTAAAACAAGGTCACAACGTAATTTCAACGTCAATAGCGTATAAATTGTCCTCCAAACATGACTGCGTAAAAACGAAAAAACCACTTTCTCGCTGGCGAAAATTATGGGACATATCCGATTCCTACCAATTGAAGTATTTACAAACCTATATATACTGCATTTATTATAAAACTAGCTTTTGCTATTGAAATTTCCCGCGTGGTGGTCGGAAATCATTCCACGGGAACCTACTACCAGAATAAGAGGTATCCTGTGTGTTAATCCAGGTGATAAACCATCTCCAGTCGGGGGTGCAGACAAGTATCTCCCAGGCCCCCGACTCGTGATACTACGGAACAGTGGGGTTTTAGTCGGTAGGAATCCGACATAACTCTCCGTTCTTCCCAAATGGAGGGTAAGCCATGAGGATAACCCCAAGAAAAAAAAAATTATCCGTTCGGTAGTTTTTGTATGAAAGAGAAACAAAAAAACGTCCATCTATCCTCACAAACTTTCGCGTTTATAATATTAGCAGGATTAGAAAAATAACGTTATTTCCACTAAGCTGTCGTTATTTTTCTAATGCTATAATAAATAGAGTATAAGTCTAATGTTACCCACGACACTGTTCGCACCCAAACTTCGATCCTTCGTTAGAACTCAGTGGACAAACTTCGTAATATTATGTGATTTCTTCCTGCACTTTTGCAACCAATCATCATCTGCCTAGCCTTTTCCCAACTATGTTGGGGTCGGCTTCCAGTCTAACCGAATGCAGCTGAACACCAGTATTTTACATGGAGCGACTGCCTATCTGACCTCCACAACCCAGTTACGGGGTAATACGATACTCCTAGGTAAGACTGGTTGTCAGACTTGGGTTTCTGACTACCCGTAACGACTGTCAAAGATATACGAATGACAGCCGGGACCAACGGCTTAACGTGCTTTCCGAGGCACGGAGGGGTCTCGGTATGTAAAGATGGTCACCCATCCGCAGACCAACCGCGGCAAGCGTAGCTTAACCTGATCGATCGACCTGTGCGGCTGTTATTATTTAGCCACGGGCCCCTCTTTTGCAACCAATAAGGATCCTAATATTATGAAACATATTTCATGCACTATTGGATGGGGAAAATAATTGCATCGTTCACGGAAATCTTGTCCACATTTAGATAGACAAAACCCAAAAACCAAGATTAAGGCCTATCACATCCAGCACTTTAGTTCTCTCTACCGCTATTTTGCTAGTGACATCGGCGGGCGTGGGTTAATTCCATTAAAAGATTAACAAACCGCAGGAGCGCTGAGATCGCCCGCTCAGGCCATGCAAATTAGGGGGGCGGGGGGAGAGGGAGACGCATTACAGTGTGTTACCACCACACGATCAACCATCGCACCGTGTTTGGTGAAACAGAGCCTTAAAAGCCTCCTTATGTGCATGGCACAGGCCTCAATTATGATATTAGACATGACACTAGTCTAGTCTTGTTAGGAAAGTGCAGGGAAAAGGGTTGGCTTTGTAAAACGTAAGGGGTTAGGTACTGTTATTAGGCATCATCATCTGCCTAGCCTTTTCCCAACTATGTTGGGTTCGGCTTCCAGTCTAACCGGATGCAGCTGAATACCAGTATTTTACATGGAGCGACTGCCTATCTGACCTCCACAACCCAGTTACTGGGTAATACGATACCCCTAGGTAAGACTGGTTGTCAGACTTTCGGGCTTCTGGCTACCCGTAACGACTGTCAAAGATCTACGAATGACAGCCGGGACCAACGGCTTAACGTGCTTTCCGAGGCACTGAGGAGTCCCGGTACAATGCCTCAAATGAACTTTATGAATGTGAATGACAAATTATTGCGCAATACGTGTATTTATAGTCCGTAACCCAAAAATTATGACACAATATTATTCAATACTTTTAACGTACCTATTGGTATAGAAAAAAATTCGAAAAATTTCTATGTAGGTACTACCAAAACCGAAATAACTTACCGGTACACCCAATACTTTAGTTTTAGACTTCACATATTTATTGTATATTTTTCTTGTTATTAAATACACACACCACATCTACATTTATTTTCCAATTCGTTTTTCGCTGGTCTGCTGGAAGAAATTTCTTAAGAAATAAGCAGTAGGTACCTTTGTACTCAACTTATAATTAGGTCGTATCGCTGTGTATTTTACTGTGTGTACATATATAACAAAATTAATAATATTTAAGCCTACAGGGAAACCCCATCCTGAGTGATCGTATAAACTCTCCGCGTAAAAGCTGTTGTGTTTCATTGATTACATTTAACTCCCGATATCTCACTGCAACATTTCAGCCTGATACCCAAAACCGCAATACTTTCAGCGCTTTGTCCAGCCTGAACATTAAAGCGCTTAAAGCAATATTCGATCATGTTCGCGGCTTAAAGAACCCGATATTGAAAAGAGATAATAGTTGTTTATGATAGAACTTAGTCCGGCATGGATAATTCTTGTGCTTAAAGCTTGGTACAAACCTTTCTCAGACTGGTCCACAAACTTAAGCTCGCTCAGCGCGCTGTGAGTTGCTTTGAAGAGTAAAATCAGAAATCATAATTATGAATTTATCCGGAATACAAAACTGGAGTTACTGACATAGCTTGCAGAGTAAGCAAGCTGAAGTGGCAGTGGGCTGGCCATGTTTATCGAAGGGCCGATGGCCGGTGGAGCAGAAAAATCCTGGAGTGGAGACCGCGTATCGGCAAGCGTAGTGTGTGTCGCCACCCAGCTAGATGAACCGCCCACCTTTAAAAGGTGGCTGGGACAGACTAGATACGGAAGGTGGAGGACAGGGTGTTGTGACGTAGAATGGGAGAGGATTATGTCCAACAGGGGACTGCGATAGGCTGAGTCTATTGAAAAACCTGTCTCATACCTTTCTAAGACACAAGCCTACGCCACGCGCCATCGGTCTGTCGCTCTGTATGCCTGTATGTCAAACGGCTGTATCCGTATCTATATTTTACCGCTGATAAGTAGCAAGTTGTCATAGAAATATTGTGTTACTGTGGTCTCATTATTATATGGTAATGAAACCGTAGTCATCATCATCTGCCTAGCCTTTTCCCAACTATGTTGGGGTCGGCTTCCAGTCTAACTGGATGCAGCTGAATATCAGTATTTTAGATAGAGTGACTGCCTATCTGACCTCCATAACCCAGTTACTGGGTAGTACGATACCCCTTGGTAAGACTGGTTGTCAGACTTTCGGGCTCCTGACTACACGTAACGACTGTCAAAGATCCACGAATGACAGCCGGGACCAACAGCTTAGCGTGCTTTCCGAGGCACGAAGGAGTCCCGGTATGTAAAGATGGTCACTCATCCACAGACCAACCGTAGCAAGCGTAGCTTAACCTGATCGATCGACCTGTGGGGCTTTTATTATTTAGCCACGGGCCCCTCAATAATGAGGCCACAGTAACACAATATATATTTTATTTTATTTTTAATATTTGTCATAAATATGATTCATAGAAAAATTATATAAAGAAAATAAACTACAGTGCCCTCCAAAAGTTAGTTGACATTTTTCCACTTCGGCAGTTTTCGTGGTACGGAACCCATACTGAGCATGTCCTACTCACATTTAGAAAGCAGATAATGTTGCTTGTAGCCTGTGAAGACCGATTATGTTAATACTCTTACATATATTAGGTTGTCTCATAAGTTCTTGCCATATTTTATTTTTCTCGAATTTTCTCGTATTTAAACTAAAGTGAATTCAAGAAAGTTCTAGATCTTTCTAGTAAGGATGAGTATATTTTATGGTGAGGGTATAATTAGGCGCGGACGCAACGCAATAATTAGTCTTTAGTGAAAATGGATCAGCGTCAACTGCGAGCTATTATGCTATATGAGCATCGACTTAAAGTCTCTTCAACAGAAACGGCTAAAAAGATTAACACTGCATTTGGACCGGGTACTACTAGCGATCGGACTGTTCGTTTCTGGTACAAGCGTTTTGACACCGGTGATATAAGCTGCGAAGATCAACCTCGCCCAGGCCGACCCACCAGCTTTGATGAAGATGCTTTGCGTCACGAACTTGAGCTACATCCAGACTATAGTACGCGCGATTTAGAGAAGGTGCTTGGACAATCCCACGCGACTATAGATCGTTATCTCAAATCGATGGGATATCGCAAAGTGATGTCACGTTGGACACCTCATGCGTTATTGAACCATGACCGGGCCGTTCGTGTGGCCATTTATCGAAGTTTGTTACTTCCTCTGCACAGACGAGACTTTCTCAAGGACATTGTTACATGTGACGAGAGCTGGATACATTATGAAACTAACACGCGTCATGCCTATTGGATTCCTCGCGGGGAAAACCCACCAGCCCAGCCTAAACTTAATGAATACGGTCGTAAGATTATGTTGTCTGTTTTCTGGGATTGGCAAGGAATGATTTTCTGGGAACTCCTCGAATCTCATCAGACTAGTAACGCCAATCTGTATACGCAGCAGCTTCGCAAACTAGCAGAGATGTCAAAAATTAAGCGGCCAAAACGACTTGGAGTACAACTTTTTTATGACAACGCACGACCCCATTGCGCCAAGTTAACACATAAACAGCTGGAGGAGCTAGGATGGCTGACTGTTCCATATCCACCGTATAGCCCGGATCTTGCGCCTTCAGACTTTAATTTATTTCGAGCTCTTAAATTTCATTTACTAGGAAAAAAAATCGAAAAATCTGGAAGTATTAAAATTGAACTTGAAAATTGTTTCGAGTCCCAGCCTGCCTCATTTTGGGAGAACGGTATTCAAATTTTGCCCAGTAGATGGCTGGCTGTTGTTGATAACGAGGGAGTCTCCCTCATTATCAACATATAATTGATAAAATGTATTTTTTATTAATAAAAAAATATTAATAATAATTTGTCTTTTAACTGGCAATAATTTATGGGACAACTTAATAATTATGAAGATATAAATATGTTAATACATATTTATGTTTTCACAAAGCAATATTGTGAAAATGAGATATAAAGAATATACGTATACTTGCTGGAAACATGACGCAGAGAAATAACAAACACAAAAAAGAACAAGTAGAGGGAAGATCTGCGTCACATCCACGCAAAACGCCCACAAGTTCAACGAAATCAAATGTAAAAGATAATCCACAATCCAAATTTTCTTTGTAATGAACCAAGATACCTATATATATAAAAACAAAAGGTATATTCAAGATAAATCTAGTAAGTAACTAACCCAAAAGAAAGACACACATTTTATTTTATATACCAAATCATAAAGCGAAGATTTTTCTCGTCTTAACACGAAACCAAAAAAAAAATATTTCAGTATGTTTCTTTTGTGCCTAATATTCGCAATATTTTCTGTATTACGTAAAATATTATATTAACACAAGGAATTTCCATAAAAAATGATATCTTTTCGCCACAATATGTTATTGTAATATTCGGTTTCGTTCGTGGGGATAATAAAAAAAATGGTCACGTAATTATGACAATGGCTGCTCGATGCTCGGGTTCAGTATACAAATATTTTTTCTTGATTGTACTGCAACCTATTTCTTTAAGATAGGTGGGAGGGGTCATTTAGTTTAACGTACAAATATTCTAAAAGATACAAAATACGGGGTCAAAATTATATAAGCTAGCAACACTGCAAACGTGATGAGTATCGATATTTAAACACGATAAAATGAAAATTTGATATTTTCTTTTGGGGGGGTTTAAACGGACAGTTGGGAGTGTTTTTATTTGAAGTATGAGTTGAAAAATCCGTTTACTTTTGCTTTATCGTCTTTAGATATCGATATTTCTGTGAAGTATACACAAAAAACAAAAAAAAAAAAC